>OY740804.1:7152094-7844153 GCA_963514005.1 Raja brachyura
AAGATTATTGGGTTAGGGGGCAGGAAATGTGCTTCGGGAAAGTGGCAGGTGTGAATTGCCAGCTTTCACAACTTTTCACGGCTGCTTTTTGCTTTCTGGGTCGGGTGGAAAGCTGCACAAATAACTGGTCTGTCCCTTTGACACTCTGTGATTTACAAAATGTAATTATAGATGTCCATGACCGCTCATCTTCAAGATGAATTGTTCATCTTTGACTTGTGAAGCAGATCAATAACACCGCTATTGTATGTAGTGATTTATGGCCCAGTGATAAGGTTGGTCGACGTTGTTACTTGCTTTTCAGTCAGACGATTTTGAGATAAAAAGATGGAATAGTACTTAATGAAACTAGATATATTTCAAGTGTATTTAACACAACTCCATCTTCAACGGCTCTAACCGGTTCAGGTCGGATATTGGTCAGAGGGTTTAGAGTTTTTAAATTTAGATTTTAGAGGTACAGCGTGGAAACAGGCCCTTCGGCCCACCGAGTCTTCCCCGACCAGCGATCGTCCTGCACACGAACCTACACACAATTTCTCAACTCACCAAAGCCAATTTTACTTCGGAGTCACATGAGTGACTACGTGAAGAATGCGCGTCATTACGTCGACGCATGTCACACCGACAGGCTGGAGAGCTCAGCTCCACCAGCGGTAAGTAGTAACCCGCAGGTAAGTCAATATTAAGCCTTTCCTGTGAGCGTTTTTCAAACTCTGTAAGTCTGGGTTCATTGGTAATTTCCCCTGGGATAGAGGGGTTATTACCGTATTGTTATTTTAAAAAAATGATTATTGGATGCAATGTTCAATACATTATTTATTCACTACTGTGTCAACTGAAGCAGTGTGTCGTATGGAGTGCATCTATGGGATGAAATCACAGAGCTTTGAAATCTTCACGTTGTCACTCACGTGACTCTAAAGTAAAATAGTAAGATTAAATGAGAACTTACCAGTTCGAAGTTTGATCCCTATTTTATGAGGAGTTACGATGAGGGATGACTTGCCCTCCGCTCCTGGCACTCATAATCCAAAGGATCATCTGGTAGTTCTAGTCTTCTAAAGCCTTACTATGTTACTTTGGCTATTGGTTTCTGCGTTTTCACGCCGCTGGTTTGAAGTATAACGCGCATGCGCCTGGCGGGGCTTCTTCACGTAATCCCTCATCGTAACTCCTCATAACATCAGGATCAAACTTTGGACTGGAAAGTTCTCGTTTAATCTTACTATTAACCTACGAACCTGTACACCTTTGGAGTTTGAGAGGAAACCGGAGCACTCGGAGAAAACTAGTCGAGCTTCTGGATCACAATGCCAGAGATCCGGGTTCGATCCTCAAGTCAAGTCACTTTTATTTCTATAGCACATTTAAAAAACAGCTCTCGTTGCCCAAAGTGCTTCACATTGGTGGAGGTACTAACATTATACAACAGTGGTTCATAGATTAAGTACATACATGATTACATACATATATCCCTCCCTCATAGGACGTCAAGAAAGGCTTGAGAGTTAAGAGGAGTTTTAAGTCTCGACTTAAAAGAGTAGATGGAGGGGGCAGTTCTGATGGGAAGAGAGATGCTGTTCCACAGTCTATGAGCTGCAACCGCAAAGGCACGGTCGCCCCTAGACCGCGGGATGTTCAGTAACCCCAAGTCGGCCGATCTGAGGGACCTGGAGGTGGTGTCATTTTTTGGGAGATCCTGACCTCGGGCTTTGTCTGTGTGGAGATGGCATGTTCTCTCCGTGACCAAGTGGGCTTCCTTCGGGTGCTCCGGTTTCCTCCCACATGCTGAAGACGAGCAGGCTTGTAGGTTAATCGGCCTCTATGAATTGCCCCTAATATGTAGGGAGTGAATGTGAAAATGGACAACAGAGAACTAGCGAATGGGCGATCAAGGGTCGGCATGGACTTGGTGGCCATTTCCATGTTGTATCTCCAACTAAATAAAAACTAAAATGAGAACCATCATTCAATTTACGCACAAGCAAAATTACCCAAGAGGGCAGCATGGTGGGGTAACAGTAGAGCTACTGCCTTGTAGCTCCAGCGACCAGGGTTCGATCCTGACTACGGTTGCTCGTCTGTACGGAGTTTGTCCCTTCTCCCCGTGACCCGCGCGGGTTTCCTCCGAGATCTTCATTTCCCTCCCACACTCCAAAGACGTGCAGGGTTTGTAGGTTAATTGGCTTTGGTATAAATGTAAATTGGCCCCTAGTGTGTGTGGGATAGTGTGCGGGGATCGCTGGTTGGTGCGGAGGGCCAGTTTCTGCGCTGAATCTGCACACTACAGCAGTGTGATGGTGAGCAGTTTATTTTAATACCGATTGAAGGATCAAGAGTCAAGAGTTAAGAGTCAAGAGAGTTTTATTGTCATGTGTCCAAGATAGGACAATGAAATTCTTGCTTGCTGCAGCACAACAGAATATGGAAACATAATACAGAACAGGAGATAAAGGTTCAGTGTGTCTATAGACCATGTATATATATCCACACAATTAACAAACAGATAAAGTGCAATAGTGATAATAGACTGTATTTGTTCAGAGCTTGTTTGATGTCGTTTTAAAGCCCTGTCCCACTGTACGGGCTAATTCAAGAGTTTTGCCCTGATTCAAACTTGGAGATTTACGGTAATGGCCGCTCGCAGGTACTCGGGGCACGCGTGGACATTTTTCAACATGTTGAAAAATCTTCACGAGTCTTCCCGAGCTTACCGCGTTTCCCCAGTGTCTGTCGCTAGCGTTACGAGCCGCTAAGAGACGTCCCCGAGCTCCGACGTACCCGCTACGTACATTCTACGTGCTGACCATGAGTTTGATTTTTTTTTTAAACTCGGGAGAGCTCTTGAATGAACTCGTGCAGTGGGACAGGGCTTTTAATAGCCTGATGGCTGTGGGGAAGAAGCTGGATGTTCCAGATTTCAAGCTCCTGTACCTTCTTACACTTGAGTGAAGACCCCTAATTTCCATTGGGCACAATATTGCACGATGCAGATTGACGACTAAAGGGCCTGTCCCACTTACACGACTGTGGGTCGCAAATTACGCGACCTCGTGGTCGCTTGAGGCGTACGGGCACCGTATGGCTGCGCGGGGCCGGCCCCACTTAGAAGCACGGAGTTGTGTGGAGCTGGTCCCGACATTACGCGGGGCTCCAAAATTCTTGCAGTGGCCGAAATCTTCGCGCGCCAACGGCCTGTCGGCACGCAGGTGCATTGCGGTCGTACGCAGCATCTTGACGTCCTTCGCAGCGTCTTGACGGCGTACGCAGCGTCTTGACGATGTACGCCTAGCGCGTGGCGTTGCGTGATGACGTCACCGCCAGACGCTGTGCGACGCCCAAATTCAGTTGGCCCGCCTCCTGCCCAGGTTGGTAAGCATGACGCAAATGACGTCACGCGCGAAATTAACACGAACTTAGCGCGAACATTGCGCGTACTTAGCGTGAACCCGCGCGGTCGCGCGAAACGCACGCAATCGCGTGCAAGTGGGACAGGCCCTTTACTTTGTAAGTGGCTGAGATGCAATCTGTTGGACAAACACATGAGAGGGATCACTTATCCTTTTCAACGCAATTGTATGCAACCAAAATTGTCGATGACACTTGGAGAAAGCAAGTTATTGACTGCATTTATTTCTGTTGTCATGATCCTTTATTCAGTGGGTTGACAGGCAGAATTTCGTTGGGAGCGTGTGTAAAGGGAAGAGAAAAAAAGAAGCTGAACCTTCAGGAAGGCAGATTTCATGAAAAGGATTCACCGCATAATGATATTCTGCATCACCACATCAATCAGTGATAACTCAAGCAAGTAATGAAAAGATAAAAATGTCATTTAAAGAGCATTGGGGGACATTCTTAAACCTTTTCATGACCTTTAAGTTGTGATAATTATGTTAGAGGACAGTAATTTCAGTTTTAACAATTTGGGAGGCATCCATTGACCTTCAGGAGGCCTGATCCTCTTTACCTGAACTACTGATTCAATGAACGTAGCATTTTGTGTGCTAATGCCGAAGTAAAGACCCGAGGGAGGCTTTATCACATTTACAGTATACACATTAAACAAATGGAAGTTGTTGATAAGATAAAGAAAGCATTGCAGTTAAATGGCACCGTTTCATCATTTCATAGGCGGCACAGCGGCACAGCAGGTAGGGAGTTGCTGTCTCACAGACCCGTGTTCGATCCTGACCTCGGATGCTGTCTGTGTGGAGTTTGCACGTTCTCCCTCTGATTGTGTGGCTTTCCTCTGGGTGCTCTGGTTTCAGGATCGAACCCGGGTCTCTGGCAGTGAAAGGCAGCAACTCTACCGCTGCGCCACCGTGTCGCCCCATTTGTTACGCTGAATTGCAGCCTGAGACGTCTTTTCTTGTAGTAGCTTTGAGGAGACCCGCGGAATGAATGGGTATAAAAAGCCTTTGTTGTTCTTACAGAATATATATGCGAGAGGTTTACATCGCTTCCACATGAGATACTGTTACTGCGGCGCTATATTTAAGATACTGTTCAAACTTAGCTTGTCCTGTTTACTTTGCTTCAATGTACATGAAAATCAAATAGCTTAAAGCCCCTGTCCCACTTAGGCGATTTATTCCGGTGGCTACACTACCAAACAAGGCAGATAGACTCACGTATCCGCAACGCACTCACAAATCCCGAGTACACAGCACAGGGCACCCATGGGTGGTGGCCTGCTGTCAATCTCCTGGCACCCTTCACAACATGGTCCAAGGCCGGGGTTCTCTCCTCCTCTGGGAGGGTGCCTGGCATGGTCCTTTATGGCGTTCCTCGTCCATTCAGGCCCCGCCACACTTAGCCGGTTATGCACCCCGTTTCCGCACTCGAAACCGGATCGAACCCGGGTCTCCGGCACTGCAAGCGCTGTAAGGCAGCAACTCCACTGCTGCGCCAACGTGCCGCCAAACTTGCGGCAAACCTATTTTCAGTAGGGGGCGCAGGTGATCCGCCCAACTATTGCGTTGCTCTGCTCAGCAAACCCAGACAGAACCGTAATTGTTTGGGAACATGTTCGAACATCTTTGACTTGTTTGGGAACCTCTTCGAAATCATCTACTTGTTTTCAAAGGGCTTGGAATGCTGTGCTACTAATTTCGTTGACAATCTCATTTTAGTTGACACTGGACCAAGTCGGACCCGTTTGGTCCCTGTCACATGGGAGGCCTGGTCCCCCAACGCAACCCGTTCCCCCAACGCAATATTCCACCACTCACCCATAGCCCCCAACTGTGCAGGGGCGGCTCATTTCCCGTTAATCACCCTCCCTCATTTTAAACTTTAAAAAAATGCAAGGACTCGGTGTCCCGGGATTGCAACATTGTAACAGGCAGGGCTACAAACCCATTGTGACGTCGTAGCTGTAACTGCCAATGAGATGGAAGAAATATTTCTCAAAGTGGGATTTTGTAAAGTTAAAAATATGAATACCTTGTAAATTATAACATCAATCTGAACAAAACTTGATAAAAACACACCACAAGTCTCGACCCAAAACATCGCCTATTCCTTCGCTCCATAGATGCTGCCTCACCAGCTGAGTTTCTCCAACATTTTTGTTTTCCTTCAGTTTTTCCAGCACCTGAGGTTTTTTCTTAAACAAGACAATTGTGAGTAAGGTGGTGCAAAAATTGTGGCGCTATCATGTACCGTATTGGCATAGTTCAGGGTATCCCTGAATCACAAACAGGCAGACAGGCAGACTCACAACCAAAAGATGAGAGTTTTAATAATATGTAGATTGATAACATATAGACCCTTCCATCACAATAGGAAGAGGGATATGGACCAAATGAAGGCTGGTGGGACCATTGATGATGAGGTACGTTGGTGGGTGTGGGCAAGTTGGGCTGAAGGGCCTGTTTCCACGCTGTCTGACTCTACGACTCTATTTTACTATGTTAAAAGCACCATATAAATTCAAATGATTAAATTTTGCAGGGAAGTAACTCTAATCATGCAGTGAATGAGTAATTATTCTTTGCCTAATACACATCATACAAATCTGGACGTTATATGAGTCATGCCATATCAGGGTATACTTAACAAGGCAGAAGGTTGTAACATTTATTTCCACGGGTGAGCTGATCCTGATAACTCATGAGGGACATAAGCAATATAATCATGTGTGGGATTTACCATCTCATGAATAGAAATGAATTTTACATCCTTCCCAGCCTGCATACAATATTTATTCTGAGTTCTTTATATCAAAATATAAATTTTCTGTTGGTTTTTGCAAAACAATTTTGCATGTTTTGCCAGATAGCTTTGTATTAAATAAGGACAATAAAAAAGATTTCCAGCCACATCAATTAAAACTTAAGTTGTTGTGACTGAAAGATAAATAAATTGCAGTCAAATGCAGATATAAACCATGCATATAGTTCAGTTTATTTTAGCATAGAGATGCAGCGCGGAAACGGACCCTTCCGTCCACCGTGTCTGCGCCGACCAGCGATCCCTGCACACTAAAGGGCCTGTCCCGCTTTCACGACCTAAGTCACGACCTTTTTTACTCGTGGACATTTTTCATCAGGCTAGAAAAACGGCCCGACCTACTTGATGCCACGAGTACCTACGACTAGCATCACGACCTACCTACGGCCTACCTACGACCTCCTACGACCTCGTGACGACCATGCCGCGGGCATGAGTCAAGGGCAAACTCAGCAGAGGTCATGAATTAGGTCGTGAAAGTGGGACAGGCCCTTAACACTACCCTACACACACTAGGGACAATTTTACATTTACACCAAGACAAATAACCTACAAACCATGCACTATATGAGACATATGAGTCTTTGGAGTGTGGGAGGAAACCAAAGAACTCGGAGCAAACCCATGGAGGTCACGGGGAGAACGTACAAAATCCGTACAGACAAGCACCCGCAGTCAGGATCGAACCTGGGTCACAGGCGCTGTAAGGCAGCGACTGTACTGCTACGCCAACAAGAGCTCACCGGAGGAAATAAATGTTATAACTTTCTGCCTTTGGAAGTTCACTCTGATACGTCATGTCTCATATAGTGCATGGTTTTTATGGACCATGCAATGGAATTGAATTTGAATTAGGAAGCCCCACCATGGAATATACAACACGCACACACACACACACGTGACTTTGAATTGTATGGTTCCTGTTTATAGTGCAGCTTTGTATATAGGCTGATGAGCATGAGCATTGATGTCATTGTTGGGGTGGGAGATTGCAACTTTCACGTGGTAGAAACATAGAAACATAGAAAATAGGTGCAGGAGGAGGCCATTCGGCCCTTCGAGCCAGCACCGCCATTCATTGTGATCATGGCTGATCGTCCGCTATCAATAACCCATGCCTGCCTTCTCCCCATATCCCTTGACTTCGATAGCCCCTAGAGCTCTATCCAACTCTCTCTTAAATCCATCCAGTGATTTGGCCTCCACTGCCCTCTGTGGCAGGGAATTCCATAAATTCACAACTCTGGGTAAAAAAGATTCTTCTCACCTCAGCCTTAAATGACCTTCCCTTTATTCTGAGACTGTGGCCCCTGGTTCTGGACTCACCCAACATTGGGAACATTTTTCCTGCATCTAGCTTGTCCAGTCCTTTTATAATTTTATATGTTACTATAAGATATCCCCTCATCCTTCTAAACTCCAGTGAATACAAGCCTAGTCTTTTCAATCTTTCCTCATATGACAGTCCCGCCAGGGATCAATCTCGTGAACCTACGTTGCACTGCCTCAATCACAAGGATGTCCTTCCTCAAATTAGGAAACCAAAACTGTACACAATACTCCAGATGTGGTCTCACCAGAGCCCTATACAACTGCAGAAGAACCTCTTTACTCCTATACTGAAATCCTCTTGTTATGAAGGCCAACATTCCATGAGCTTTCTTCACTGCCTGCTGTACCTGCATGCCAACTTTCAGTGACCGGTGTACAAGGACACCCAGGTCTCGCTGTACATCCCCCTTACCTAACCTAACCCCATTGAGATAATAATCTGCCCCCTTGTTTTTGCCGCCAAAGTGGATAACCTCACATTTATCTATATTATACTGCACCTGCCGCGCATCTGCCCACTCACTCAACCTATCCAGGTCCCCCTGCAACCTCCTAACATCCTCTTCACAGTTCACACTGCCAACCAGCTTTGTGTCATCCGCAAACTTGCTAGTGTTGCTCCTAATTCCCTCTTCCAAATCATTAATATATATGGTAAACAGTTGCGGCCCCAACACCGAGCCTTGCGGCACTCCACTTGCCACTGCCTGCCATTCTGAAAAGGACCCGTTCACTCCTGCTCTTTGCTTCCGGTCTGCCAACCAATTTTCCATCCATGTCAACACCCTACCCCCAATACCATGTGCTCTCATTTTAATCACCAGTCTCCCGTGCGGGACCTTATCAAAGGCTTTCTGAAAGTCTAGATACACTACATCCACTGGCACCCCTTGATCCATTTTACTTGTCACATCCTCAAAAAATTCCAGAAGATTAGTCAAGCATGATTTCCCTTTCATAAATCCATGTTGACTAGGACTAATCCTTTTACTGCTATCCAAATGTTCCATTATTACCTCTTTAATAATTGACTCCAGCATCTTTCCCACCACCGACGTCAGGCTAACTGGTCTGTAATTCCCCGTTTTCTCTCTCGCTCCTTTCTTGAAAAGTGGGATAACATTAGCTATCCTCCAATCCACAGGAACTGATCCTGAATCTATTGAAGTGTTAAAGAAGGAACTGCAAATGCTGGAGAATCGAGCGTACACAAAAGGCTGGAGAAACTCAGAGGGTGCAGCAGCATCTAAAGAGTGAAGGAGATAGGCGACGTTTCGGGTCAAGTCCCTTCTTCAGACTGGTTAGGGATGGAGAAGGGTCTTGAACCGAAACGTCGCCTATCTCCTTCGCTCCTTAGATGCTACTGCACCCGCTGAGTTTCTCCAGCCTTTTGTGTACCCTGAATCTATTGAACATTGGAAAATGATCACCAATGCGTCCACTATTTCTCGAGCCACCTCATTGAGGACCCTGGGATGCAGATCATCAGGCCCAAGGGATTTATCATCCTTCAGTCCCATTAGCCTACCAATACTATTTCTCGCCTAATGAAAATTTCTTTCAGTTCCTCTACCCCGTTAGATCCTCTGTCGTCAAGTACATCTGGAAGATTGTTTGTGTCTTCCTTAGTGAAGACAGATCCGAAGTACCTATTCAACTCTTCTGCCATTTCCTTGTTGCCCATAATAATTTCACCCGTGTCTGCCTTCAAGGGACCCACATTTGACTTTGCTACTCTTTTTCCCTTAACATATCTAAACAAGCTTTTACTGTCCTTCTTTCTATTCCTGGCCAGCTTCCCCTCATACTTCATCTTTTCGGCCCGTATTGCCCGTTTTGTTTCCTTCTGTTGTCCTATGAAAGTTTCCCAGTCCTCCGGCTTCCGGCTACTCTTTGCTGCGTTATACATCTTTTCTTTTAGTTTTATTCTGTCCTTAACTTCTCTTGTCAGCCACGGTTGCCTCCTACTCCCCTTAGAATCTTTCTTCCTTTTTGGAATGAAATGATCCGGCGTCTTCCGGATTATGCCCAGAAATTCCTGCCATTGCTGTTCCACCGTCATTCCTGCTGGGATCCCTTTCCAGTCTACTTTGGCCAGCTCCCCTCTCATGCCTTCATAGTCCCCTTTTTCAACTGCATCACTGCCACTTCCGATTGGCAGTGATACAGTTCGCCCTGACGTGGTCCGCCCTGTTTCGACGGATGCAATCATCCTGGTGTGCACAATCAAATAAGATCAAATAGAACAAGTTGTCCGACAACTTTAGGCTGTGCACGCCATACGCAAGGAGAAGAAGATGTCATCGTGTGTGGCAACTTTGGCATTGCTCGTGAATACTGGAGCATAGTATCATATCCATGTAGCATCCTTGGTTGTCAATTGAGAAATGAGACCTCAACAGAAGAAAGCAGACCCAACTGGTCCCTCTGCAATAGACAGGATTTATTTGTGCCAGTGTTTGGGATTGTTCCATAGACTTGATCGATTCATTTCTAATCTTTCAGAAGTACTGACTTCAAAGTTGTGTTGTTGAGTTCCATTGTCTGTAACTCGTTTTCACCTAGCCCACAATTAACAGTGGCCTGTTTCCTTTATCATCGTCACCTTTTTGCACACCTTTCGTTCATTTGATCTTTATCTCTCGATATCACCGCCTATATCTCTTGTTTCCCTTCCCCCTCACTCTGTGTCTGAAGAAAGGTCTCGAGCCGAAACATCTCCTTTTCTCCAGAGATGCTGCCTATCCCGCTGAGTCACTCCAGCTTTTTCGTGCCCATCTGACGTTTAAGCCAGCGTCTGCAGTTCCTTCCTACACTACCAGATTTCACAGCCTTTTACAAGTGAGACGTTCTACCTTGTGCATCACCTCCCACAATCCACTTCCCTCATAGCTGCTCTAATCAAGCACTCAGGCGTAAGACCATGACATAGGAGCAGAATTAAGCCATTCGGCCCATCGAGGCTGCTCCGCCATTTGATCATGGTTGATCTATTTATTCCCCTCTCAATCTTTTTTTTTGAACCCCCAGGAGCGGGAAAAACCTGCAAAAGGTTATGACCCACTGCCCAGTCCATCACCGGCTCTGACCTCCCCACTGTCGAAGGGATTTATCGAAGTCGCTGCCTCAAAAAGGCAACCGACATCATCAAAGACCCGCACCATCCTGGCCACGCACTGAATCCACCATTGCCATCGGGAAGAAGGTACAGGAGCCTGAAAACTGTAACGCCAGGTTCAGGAACAGCTTCTTCCCTACAGCCATCAGGCTATTAAACACCACAACAAATAAGCTCTGAACTACAACAGACTTATTATTATTGCTCTATATTAGTTTATTTATTGAGTATGTGTGCATGTGCACATATACGCATTGAATTTTTTTCTCTCTCTCACATTATGTACTACGTTTACATACTCTGTTGTGCTGCAGCAAGGAAGAATTTCATTGTCCTATCTGGGACACATTATATCCGATGTTATATCCTTGTCAGATCAGATGAAGCTGATATTTGTCCCTCACTTGGAGGAGCAGCACCTCATATTTCGCTTGGGCAGTTTACACCCCAGCGGTATGAACATTGACTTCTCCAATTTCAGGTAGTCCCTGCTTTCTCCCTCCTTCCCTTCCCCTTCCCAGCTCTCCCACAGCCCACTGTCTCCGCCTCTTCCTATCTTCTTCCCGTCCCCCGCACCCCCACATCAGTCTGAAGAAGGGTCTCGATCCGAAACGCCTCCTATTCCTTCGCTCCATAGATGCTGCCTCACCCGTTGAGTTTCTCCAGCATTTTTGTCCACCTTGTCCCTCACAGAGTCATTCTAGCATGTTTTAATTGTGAGGTGCAACATTTAAGGTACAGTATTTACGAAAAATATCTCCAGAGAAGGGTGAAATCTCAGTAAATGACAAGATCTTTGCGAAAAGCAGATCAATATTGTGCCTGCAGCAACATTCACTTTTGATCACTTCTGCAAAATAAATTATTGAATGGCTTTCAATTTTTCTTGCATCAAAAATATATGCAGGCAACCATTTGCTAAATAGAAACATAGAAACATAGAAGCATAGACAATAGGTGCAGGAGTAGGCCATTCGGCCCTTCGAGCCTGCACCGCCATTCAATATGATCATGGCTGATCGTTCAACTCAGTATCCCGTACCTGCCTTCTCTCCATACCCCCAGATCCCCTTAGCCACAAGGGCCACATCTAACTCCCTCTTAAATATAGCCAATGAACTGGCCTCAACTTCTGTGGCAGAGAATTCCAGAGATTCACCACTCTCTGTGTGAAAAATGTTTTTCTTATCTCGGTTCTACAAGACTTCCCCCTTATCCTTAAACTGTGACCCCTTGTTCTGGACCTCCCCAACATCGGGAACAATCTTCCTGCATCTAGCCTGTCCAACCCCTTAAGAATTTTGTACGTTTCTATAAGATCCCCCCTCAATCTTCTAAATTCCACAGAGTACATGCCGAGTCTATCCAGTCTTTCTTCATGTGAAAGTCCTGCCATCCCAGGAATCAGTCTGGTGAACCTTCTCTGTACTCCCTCTATGGCAAGAATGTGTTTCCTCAGATTAGGAGACCAAAACTGTATGCAATACTCCAGGTGTGGTCTCACCAAGACCCTGTACAACATGCAGTAGAATCTCCCTGCTCCTATACTCAAATCCTTTTGCTATGAATGCCAACATACCACTCGCTTTCTTCACTGCCTGCCTTTCAATGACTGGTGTACCATGACACCCAGGTCCCGTTGCATCTCCCCTTTTCCTAATCGGCCACCATCTCCAGAACTTCGGAATGGCAGTTTATTCAGTGTGTTTTTAAGGACAATTCACGGGAACGTTTCAAGAGAGAGTTAGATTTAGCTCTTGGGGCTAACGGAATCAAGGGATATGGGGAAAAAAATCCGGAACGGGGTACTGATTTTGGATGATCAGCCATGATCATATTGAATGGCGGTGCTGGCTCGAAGGGCCGAATGGCCTACTCCTGCACATCTTTTCTCTGTTTCTAAAAATAAAAAAGCAAAGTATTATACCAAAATTGCTCCTCTGCTGTCTATACTAAAAAATACAATCTGTCGATGCTGCATGTTGCTGTCTTCTGCAGTTTCTATTTGAAATGGATTTGCGAGGCAATGTTTTATGCGTTGTGTGTCTAGTGGCAGGGACAGAGGACGAATATTTCCATTGGTTTTCAGTTGATCAAGTCAAGTTGAGTTGATTGTCATACGCACAGGTTCGGTCAGGTACAGATTGTGATGAAATCGCTCGTTGCAACAGCAAGACAGACTCAGATATCACACAAAATATAAATGATACATGTAATACATAACTTACACACATTCTCTAACACAGTGAATATCAACAAAAACTGTAAAAACAAGGTATCAGTGCAAAACAGACTGAAAAGGTGTATTCACCTATTCCTTCTCTCCACGGATGCCGCCTAACCCGCTGAGTTACTCCAGCTTTTTGTGTCTACCTTCGGTGTAAACCAGCATCTGCAGTTCCTTCCTACACATGCTTTCTACATTACATGTGTAGAAATCTGTTTGAACAGAGGGTGGTGAATCTGTGGAATTCGTCTCCACTGACGGCTGTGGAGGCCAAGCCAATGGATATTCTTTTAAGGCAGAGATAGATAGATTCTTGATTAATACGGGTGTCAGGGGTTGGGGGGTGAAGGCTTGAGAATGGGGTTCGGAGGGAGAGATGGATCAGAGATAGATTGAATGGCGGAGTAGACTTGATGCCCCTAATCGTGTCTGACGAATCTTATAGAATTTTTTGAGGATGTAACTAGTAGAGTGGATAAGGGAGAACCAGTGGATGTGTTATATCTGGTCTTTCAGAAGGCTTTCGACAAGGTCCCACATAAGAGATTAGCATACAAACTTAAAGCACACGGTATTGGGGGTTCAGTATTGATGTGGTTAGAGAACTGGCTGGCAGACAGGAAGCAAAGAGTAGGAGTAAAGGGGTCATTTTCAGAATGGCAGGCAGTGACTAGTGGGGTACCACAAGGCTCAGTGCTGGAACCCCAGCTATTTACAATATATATTATTGATCTGGATGAGGGAATTGAATGCAACATCTCCAAGTTTGCGGATGACACGAAGCTGGGGGGCAGTGTTAGCTGTGAGGAGGTTGCTAGGAGGCTGCAAGGTGACTTGGATAGGTTGGATGAGTGGGCAAATGCATGGCAGATGCAGTATAATGTGGATAAATGTGAGGTTATCCACTTTGGCGGCAAAAACAGGAGGGTAGACTATTATCTGAATGGTGGCCGATTAGGAAAAGGGGAGATGCAACAAGACCTGGGTGTCATGGTACACCAGTCATTGAAAGTAGACCTGCAGGTGCAGCACGCTGTGAAGAAAGCGAATGGTATGTTGGCATTCATAGCAAAAGGATTTGAGTACAAGAGCAGGGAGGTTCTACTGCAGTTGTACAGGGTCTTGGTGAGGCCACACCTGGAGTATTGCGTACAGTTTTGGTCTCCTAATCTGAGGAAAGACATTCTTGCCATAGAGGGAGTACACAGAAGGTTCACCAGACTGATTCCTGGGATGGCAGGACTTCCATATGAAGAAAGATTGGATAGACTCGGCTTTTACTCACTGGAATTTAGGCGATTGAGGGGGGATCTTATAGAGGCTTACAAAATTCTTAAGGGGTTGGACAGGCTAGATGCAGGAAGATTGGTCCCGATGTTGGGGAACTCCAGAACAAGGGGTCACAGTTTAAGGATAAGGGGGAAGTCTTTTAGGACCGAGATGTAAGATCTTTTTTCACACAGAGAGTGGCGAGTCTGTGGAATTCTCTGCCACAGAAGGTAGTTGAGGCCCGTTCATTGGTTATATTCAAGAGGGAGCTAGATGTGGCCCTTGTTGCTAAAGGGATCAGGGGGTATGGAGAGAAGGCAGGTACAGGAAGAAGGGTTTCAACCCGAAACGTCGCCTATCTCCTTCGCTCCTTAGATGCTGCTGCACCCGCTGAGTTTCTCCAGCTTTTTGTGTGCCCTCGATTCTCCAGCATCTGCAGTTCCTTCTTTAACACTTTGTCTACTCCACTGCGATATCTCCTCAAGGTATGCCTACTTTGAAGAAGTTCTCCTCCTCCCTACGACAGCTGAAGAAGGGTCTCGACCCGAAACGTCGCCTATCTCCTTCACTCCTTAGATGCTGCTGCACCCGCTGAGTTTCTCCAGCTTTTTGTGTAACCCACAGGATACTGAGTTGGATGATCAGCCATGATCATATTGAATGGCGGTGCAGGCTCGAAGGGCCGAATGGCCTACTCCTGCACCTATCTATGATTCTATAATCCTGCTCCTATCACTTATGAACTTATTTTAAATGGCTTTTCTTTAACCAGCATGGACATTATGAGGCACATTTTCAATGTAGAAATATTTTGTAATCTTATGATTTTGTGATGGAAAGGCAATTGGAGAACTACCACATTTGCTTTACATTTCTAAGTAGAAGTCAGGTAAAGTCATTGTCAACTTTCGTTGCAATCTGTGCTCAGCGGGCCAGAGGTTACCCTTCCCACCCTGCCGCCTTGCTGGGGATATATCAGCGGAGAGATAAGCAGTCCTTTGATTCCTTAGAGCTGTCAAATCTCCTGGGATTTAGGAAATCAGGGGACCGATAACAATATGTCAAAATTCAATTGGCCATTCACTGTCACTCACGCCGGGGAAAAAGCAAATCTCCCGATGCACGCTTCATGTGACAAAAAGCTGACTAAAGCTGCTGCGATCTTAAAAAAAAAGTTGAATCAGACATTGATGTGTATTGCACCTTCATTCCAGAGGGACCTATTCCTCCATTTTACCTCCATGAGATTATATTCATAGCTATTATCGCAGCTGAAAAACATTTCACAGCATGAATGAAATATGATTTGCATATTATAGCCACTGGCAATAATTTGACCCTATAAAGCCTTCTAATAAATGGCGATAATTGGATTGCTTCTGCTTTATTAACGATCTTCAGTTTATTAAATTAAAAAAAAATTGGGCCCAACCAACGATTCCTGAAATCCCTTTCCTTCTGATCTTTTCACTGAAACTGGTAGAAAAATGTTTGCAACATCATTTTTTATCAATACATTTTGCTCTCATCCCTCATTTTTATTTATTTCCTGCTGTGACGCTATGTCCCAGCCTATGTCGCGACCTCCTCAATTCACTGTTGCACCGAACGCCACAGCCCTACCAGGCTCGGACCGGCCACGAAAAGAGTGGGTCGCCCTGAACCTGCTCCGTACAGGGGTTGGCTGGTTCAAGGCCAACATGCATCGCTGGGGGCTGCGTTCATCAGCGTGCGGGGAGCAGACCAGCAAACAGCGCAGCACGTCATTTTCGACTGCGCTGTCCTCCGCACCCCCGCCCCGGTGGAGGGGTAGACCTCACGGCCCTCGACAACAGCACATTGAACTGGCTACAGCACCTGGAGGGCGTCACCTAACCTCTGCTGCCTCAAACGCAAGAAGAAGAAGCCTGCACTTCACTCGTGTGGCTTGAAGATCTGCAAAGTGGGCAATTGTGGTGTTTAAGAGGCTTTTAGATAGACAGATGAATATACATGTGCAGGCAGATGAAATTTGTTTAGCTTGACAACATGTTCAGGAAAGACACTGTGGGCAGAAGGGCCAGTTACTGTGCTGTACTGTGCCATGCCCCATGTTCCGACCAGCTCAGCCTCTTGGAGCGGGGCCTGGTCCAGCCGAGCCCCAGGCTGCTTCAGGGCCTCCAGCGGCCCACTCCCCCTGTCGAGGCACCGCATGCCTTCCCACAGCCGCTCTGCTCACCGGCCTTCGCCCCACTCCGACTGCCTCCTCCCCGGGCGGGTTCATGGTTCCACGGCGGGTGAGCCAGGCCCGTTGTCGGGGCACGTCTGTGCGCGGCTCTGAACCTGGGGCCAGGTTGGTGCGATGGGGGTTGATGCACGGACATCCTTACAGCAATTCTAACCCTGTTGTGTGTTAATAAAACCTGTGTTAGCAGCATAATCAAGGACAAGTCGCACCCTGGCCACTCCCCTCTCCTCCCCTTTCCGATCATGCAAACGTTATAGAAATGTGAAAACGCACACCACCAGATTCAGGGACAGTTTCCTCCCAGTTGTTATCAGGCAACTGAATCATCCTACCACAACCAGAGAGCAGTGCTAAACTACCATCTACCTCATTGATGTACCTTGACCGGACTTTGCTGGCTTTACCTTCCATGTTGTCGACCACCCCGTGGTGAGCCCTGTCAACTGACCTCAGTCAGGCGGTCGACAACAAACAGAGAAGGGAGCAGCGCCGCAGCTTGACGCCAACCCGGAGTGGTTGGCGCCTGCTTTTCAGGGCGGGCACCTATGCATGTCGAACCGGATGGCATCACCCTGCCGCGGACTTGCGCTGCCTCAAACGCAAGAAGACGTATCTATGCGCTGCAAATGGATCGATTGCAATCATGCGTTGTCTTCCTCCTGACTAGTTAGTACGCGACAAAAAGCTTTTCACTGTACCTCGACACGCGTGACAGCAAACTAAACTGAACGGAACTGAGTTGTACCAGGAATTCCCGGCAGCAGAGAAAACTACAGCAATCGCTACACTAATAAATCCTGCACTCGAACTGGCAAATAATAAAGGAGTCAAAGTGGATGTTGGAAAAGCTATATCAGAAGGAATTACACCTTGGTGAATCTTTGCTTCTCTCTCGCTGTTCTCTTGATCAAGGGACAGATGAAAAACGCCGCCACTTCATAACGTTAGCAGGTTTACCACTGATTATCTGCTGATGGATCACAAAAATCACCACGAGTAAAAGACAGGCCTCTGATAATTGAAAAACATTATATTTGGTCTTGGAGTTCAGATGTGGATAAATTGGACAATTTCCCCAGTTTCCTTGAGAGTGTAGTAATACGACTGCTGACGTAGGCAGTTAGATTAGAGCTTGCTGGCTGACAGATGAAAACCCTAATCTTTCCTTGCGGACCGTCAGAACTTTGGGCAAGAGTGTAAAACTGGTAATATTGATTTAGTTTCCCCTATATTTATCTTTATAACGATGCAGAAGGATTTAGATTAGTTTAGTTTCGAGATGCAACATGGAAACAGGCCCTTCAGCCCTACAATTCTATACAAGAGACAAGATACATTTATTGCCACGTGCACCAATTTGGTACAGTGAAATTTGTGGTCCCCATACACCCATACAAATAAAATAAAGAATGCAGAACACGATAGTCTTTAACATAAACATCCCCACACAGCGGTATCAAAGTTTCCCACTGTGAGGGAAGGCACCAAAGTTCAGTCCTCCTCCTCTGACCATTGACCACCCGTTCACATGTGTTCAATGTCATCCCACTCTCTCATCCACTCCCTATGCACTGGGGACAGCTTACAGAGGCCAATTAGCCTACAAACCCACACGAAGCAAAACTGGAGTGCCTGAAGGAAACCCACAGGGAGAACGTGCAAACTCCACACAGACGGCACGCGATGTTGGAATTGAACCGGGTCACCCGAGCTGCCCATTGGGTTTAGTTCATACGTTCTAGCAGCAAACACCACGGAGCCTGGGATCCGAGATCGCCAGAGTTGGAGCTCCAACAAGCGCGGCCTGAGGACTTTGGGCGCCACGGTCTCCAGGGAGGGAGCGGCCACTCCAGACATTCCAAGCCGCTGAGGAGTGTTCACCCGACGCCGGAGTTCCATCTTCCCGGCAAAGAGGGCCTGAAAACATCGGACAGGCTGCGGAGGCCACAAATAGGCCCCGACCTCGGGTGATCACAGAAGGAGAGGACTGAACTTTCTGATGCCTTTCCCCACAGTGGAAAAATGTGATTCTGTTGTGGGGGGACGTTCATGTTGAATTCTATAATGCGTTGTGTCATTTTTCTTTTTTAATTTATTCTATGGATGTACGGAAACGTAATTATTTCTTCTATGTAAAGCACTTTGGTTTCAACGCGAGTTGATTTAAACGTGCTATATAAATAAAATTTACTTACTTACTTACTTACTTACTTATTAGACCATTCGGCCCATCAAGTCTACTCCGCCATTCAATCATGGCCGATCTATATTTCTCTATCCACCCCATTCTCCTGCCTTCTCCCCATAGCCCCCTGACACTCTCACTAATCAAGAATTCGGTGGTTTAACCCATTGGCTGGAATGTGATCAATCACATTAGCCCTAGCCCCTGCTACTCACGCACTCTCTCTCACACAGCTTCAACTCACCTTCGATTATTTTTGTCATTAAGCTACATTAAGGGATACCTTTACAGAACCTACTTAGCCAGAGGGTGGTGAATCTGTGGGATCCATTGTACACGATGGCTGTGGGGGGGGGGGCAAGTCAATGGGTAACATTTAAAGTGGAGATTGAAGGGTTCTTGCTTGGTTAAGGGTGTCAAAGGTTACGGGGAGAAGGCAGGAGAATGGGGTTGATAGCAAAAGATTGATCAGCCGTGATTGAATGGCGGTGTAGACTCGATGGGCCGAATGGCCAAATTCAGCTCTGATGACTTATGAACATGATTAACCCACCAATTCGCCAAGGATGTGGGAGGAAACTGGGACACCAGATTGAAGAACAGATAGTAACATATAGTCAGGTACAAGGTCTGCATGCACAGGCACCTGAGGTCAACATCGAACCTGGACCCCTGCGTTAAGCATCAACTTCATCATCTGCCACTGTTCCACTCTTCACCAATTTTCCATTCCATTGGCTTCAAAGAAATGCAAACATTGGTTGTGATATAGAGGAGGTGGCAGAGTGCGAGAGGGATGGTGTTTGATATTTGATTATATTTAGATAAGAACGTCTTGATTTATTATGCCAAGGCTCCCTGAATCTTTTCTCATGCAACTTGCCTTCTCCTCCAAAGCAGAACCTGTGGAGATTACCTGATTACTCAGATAGTAAATGGACTGAAATCTCAAAGGACTAAAATGCACAGCTTCTTGGGGTGGGGGGGGGGGTGTAGCATTGGAGAGGTTAGAGTGAGAAGGGGGGAGTGGAGAAGTTGAGGCGGTTGATGTCCCGCTGGCAGTTTAAAATAAAAAGGTCTAAAGCCGGTAGATGGCTGTGAAGGGGAGTCCAAGAGGAGGGGGTCCGTTGGAGATGGGCGAAGGGGTCATCAATGGGGGACGAGGACTCCTTCCCATGGAAAAACGCTTGGATGCGGGGGCAACGGAAGAAGAGCTCCACATCTCCCTGCTACCTTCGGGTAGAAGGTACAGGAGCCTGAAGACTGCAACAACCCGGTTTAGGAATAGCTACTTCCCCACAGCCATCAGGCTATTAAACCTGGCTCGGAACTCTGAACATTAATATCCCTCCATCTGTTATTTGCACTTTATTAATTTATTAATTCATGTGTGTATTTATGTATAGAATTGTAGTCAATGCCTTCTATGTTCTGTTGTGCTATGCAAAGAAAGATTTTCATTGTCCTGTCAGGGACACATGACAATAAATTATTTTGACTTTGACTTTGACATCGTGGTGGCCACGGAACTCATTGAGGTGGGGACGGAGGGGAACAATGGTGAAGCCTCAGTCACCTTCCTCATTGTTCACCCATGGTCGGGGCCTTTTAGCCCTCCGCAGTCGCCACTTCGGACGGCCCAATATTCAGGCCCTCTCGCCGGGATGATCGGAACTCCCCATATCCCTTGATTCCATTAGCCCTAAGAGCTATAACTAATGCCCCTGTCCCACTTAGGAAACCTGAATGGAAACCTCTGGAGACTTTGTGCCCCACCCAAGGTTTCCGTGCGGTTCCCGAATGTTTTTGTCAGTCTCCCTAATGGTCGAAAGTGGTTTCCGTTTTAAAAATCGGTAATGTTTTAGTCGAAGCCGGTTGCGATGCTAGTTGAAGGTGGTTGCTGGAGGACAAAATCGTCCGGGAACCACACGGAAACCTTGGGTGGGGCGCAAAGTCTCCAGAGGTTTCCGTTCAGGTTTCCTAAGTGGGACTGGGGCATAACTCTCTCTTGAAAACACCCAGTGAATTGGCCACTGCCCTTTGTGGCAGAGAATTCTACAGATTCACAACTCTGTGTGAAAACGTTTTTCCTCATCTCAGTCCTAAATGGCCTTCCCCTTATTCTTAAACTGTTACCCCTGGTTCTGGTCTCCCCCACCGTCGCGAACATCTTTCCTGCATCTAGCCTGTCCAGTCCCTTAAGAATTTAATATATTTCTATAAGATCCAATTTTATATGTTTCTATAAGATCCGGATATATAGGATCTGGATATATGGATCATATGGAGGCAGAGGAGATTAGTCTTGGCATCATGTTCAGTCTCTACGACGTTCTCAAAGTCCGACTTTGATAGCCATTACTCCTCAGGGATGGTTGGGAGGAATAATTTACGCACTCACGACACACTTAAGATAGTAAAAGCAAATCGTCCAAATGTTGTTTCTTGATCAATAGGTCTTTCATTGAAGTAGTACATAGCAAAGAAATAACCCGCCTCTTTCCGTTCCCAATCGCTGTCCCATTCATTAACTTGTGTGTGTTGTGATCATGTCGTGTGCGTGGTAAAAAAATATATTCTCACCATCCTTCCGAGACCCAACTGATTCCTAATCTATGAGTCTGCGCTGTCGTGGTCAGACAGAAATGCAAATAAAATCAGTGATCAAACAGTAAAATCGTTATTTCACCAGGCGGGTGTAAGGTAAAACTCTTAACAGTATGCAGGTTACAGACTATACAGAGTTCTCATCCCCACACAAAGGGGCAGTGATCTAATTACATATTAATACTCCAATAACCAATGATTTAGCAATACGTTATCTATAAAGGTCAGTACAGCCTTTTGCTTCTTAAGATCGACAGATCCTTAAGATTGACAGTATCAGAAGATTGACAGGTTCTTCTGACAGAGGAAGGGTTAGCCATATATGGTTATATGAGAAGGCTATATTTCTGCAGAAGAAGCATTTTGGTTTTTTTCTACATGATGCACATTATAATCTTATAGTCTGAATTCTCTCTCAATGTTTACATTGTAGAGGAGACATTCATGAAGATGTGCTTGTTATCTCGCTTAGGTTATTGGAAAGGGAATATCAACAGTCTGCTGACCTTGTTAATGTACTGAATGCAAGGGTTAGTGCTTTTTTGCTAGCTTTGCAATTTAATAGAAGATGGCGAAAGCCTGTCTTAGTTTCAGCGGAATCCATTTTGTGAGTTAAAATCATTATTACCTTCCACAGCGCTAGTCTCCTCTAGAAATAGACACACCCCTTCTATGTATCAAATCCCACCTACAAAAGTACAGAGAGATAAAAACTAAAAATATTACAAAATGTTAGACATGGCTATAATATACTGAGTTAAGCTTAATGGCTCCTACAGACATTGTGAGCCCAAATATTTGCCCCTGTGCTGTACTGTCCTGCGTTCTTCGACCGTGTAGTTGCTGCAACCCACTATTAATCCATTAAGGTGCAGTGCTGTGCTGAGCTAGTCAAATAAGGGAGGCAGCGCTTAATTTCAGTATTTCTGCGCTACTAATGGAGGGAAATCCTCTGGGCATACTGCTCCTGAATTGAAGATAGACTGAAGAAGGGTCTCGACCCGAAACGTCACCCATTCCTTCTCTCCAGAGATGCTGCCTGTCCCCCTGAGTTACTCCAGCATCTTTGGTTCAAACCAGCATCTGCAGTTCCTTCCAACACTGATCCTGAATGAATTGACTTCAACGTAAATTTTGGAATTCTGAAACACCATTCAAGATGCATTCACTTCACCCTGTGTTTGGTTGAATGAATTGATGAAGCTCAACTATATTTTGGTGCATAGAGCAGATGAAGGCGAAGTAACAGATAGGACCTTAGATATTTTGTAATTTCCAGAATGATATTCTGGTTAGTTTAGTTTAGACATACAGTGTGGAAACAGGCCCTTCGGCCCACCGAGGCGGTGCCGATCATCGATCACCCATACATTAGTTCTATCAATTTACAGATGCCAACTAACCTACGACCCTGTAAGTCTTTGGGACGTGGGAGGAAACTGGAGGCCCCCCACGCGGCGACACGGAAGAACGTGCAAACTCCGTACAGACAGCACCCGTGGAGAGGATCGAACCTGGGGCTCTGGTGCTGTGAGGCAGCAACTCCACTGCTGCGGTTTGGGATAGAGAAGAAGTGACAACAACCTCAGCCACAGTCGTGGGCCCTGTCTCTGGCAAACTTTTTATTATTTTCAATGTTCTCCAAAATGAGGTCATACATCTCTGTGCTGGGGGGCAGCAAGACTGTCTAGTCCTTTACTGAGCCGTTCCATTCCTGCAGCAAAGGTGATCTGATCGTTAATATTACTGAAAGCTCCTGCCTTGCTGAAAGAAATCAATGGAAGTGCAAATAAGATAGCTCTTCACTTTTTTCTTCATATGATTAATCTCTTGCCCAAACCACATATTAAAATAAATGATGGATGAAGACTTCTTTTTTGATCCGTATTTTATGTCTCTTTAAAATAAAATAAAATCAGAATATTCTTTTCAATTAAAAATGAATTGGAAATTACAAGGTTTTCACCAATCGGCATTGAAAAGATTCCGTGGGTAATCTCCGACCAGCAGCTTGAATGAATGAATACGTTTATTGGCCAAGTATTCACATACAAGGAATTTGCCTTGGTGCTCCGCCCGCAAGTGACAACATGGCATACAGTGACAGTTAGGAGTGACACATAAAACATTAAACATTAATAATAAAACATTATCGATTAAACATGTGGATTAAATAAAATACCAGAGCAAGAGGAGGCTACAGATTTTTGGTTATTGAGTAGAGCTACTACTCGTGGCGGCTGTGGCGGCTTTGACAGTCCGGAGTCGCCTTCCAGAGGGAAGTGATTCAAAGAGTTTGTGGCCCGGGTGAGAGGGGTCAGAGATGATCTTGCCCGCTCGCTTCCTGGCCCTTGCAGCGTACAGTTCGTCAATGGGGGGGAAGGTTGCAGCCAATAACCTTCGCTGCCGATCGAACGATTCGCTGCAGCCTCCGGATGTCGTAACTTCAAAACGACCTGGACTAGATATCGAAAACGTGGACCTCAATTATCCCTCATGTAATTTTCCCAGGGAAGTCAAAAACTAACTATTGTAAAAGCTGCAAATGAAATAAAACAGATCTTGCTGGCGATGTACAAATAAATCAGGGGGCATCTGTGCAGAGAAAATCAGATGAACGTTTAATTCTCCAATTTTAAGGAACCTTACCAATCTCCCTTTCCTGTGCATCCTCTACCCGTCCAAGTGCACCCATTTCTCCCACTCTCCCATCCTCTATCCCCAACCTCTGCGTCCTCTCCCACCCACATCCCTCCCTCTGGCTTTACGTTTCACTCCTCTGGCGCTCCTTTGATGCCCTCTCCGTGCCAAGTTGCAGGGAATTTAAGACAGAGATAGATAGACTCTTGACTAGTACGGGTGTCAGAGAGATGGGGAGAAGGCGGGAGAATGGGGATAGGAGGGAGAGATAGATCAGCCACGTTTGAATGGCGGAGTAGAATTGATGGGGCCGAAAGGCCTAATTCTACTCCTATCACTTACGACCTTATGGCCTTATGAGGCAGCCCAGACCATCACACAAAGCAACCTCCCTTCCATTGACTCCATTTGTACCTCATGCTGTCTCGGCAAGGCCAGCAGCATAATCAAGGACGAGTCACACCCTGGCCACTCCCTTCTCCTATTAGGAAAGAGGTATAAAAGTGTTAAAACGCACACAAAAGCCATAAAAGCCATAGAATTATGGGGTGCAATGATTGTAACAATATATATGTGATGCACACTGATGTATTTACCTCTAATAAATAAAAATATTAAAAAAAAAACAAACAAAGAAACGCACACCTCCAGATTCAGGGACATTTTCTTTCCTGCTGTTATCAGGCAACTGAACCATTCTACCAACACCTAGAGAGCGGTCCTGACCTACTGAAAGCGAATGGTATGTTAGCTTTCATAGCAAAAGGATTTGAGTATAGGAGCAGGGAGGTTCCACTTCCGTTGTATAGGGTCTTGGTGAGACCACCCCTGGAGTATTGCGTACAGTTCTGGTCTCCAAATCTGAGGAAGGACATTATTGCCATAGAGGGAGTGCAGAGAAGGTTCACCAGACTGATTCCTGGGATGTCAGGACTGTCTTATGAAGACAGACTGGATAGGCTCGGTTTATACTCTCTAGAATTTAGGAGATTGAGAGGGGATCTTATAGAAACTTACAAAATTCTTAAGGGGTTGGACAGGCTAGATGCAGGAAGATTGTTCCCGATGTTGAGGAGGTCCAGGACAAGGGGTCACAGCTTAAGGATAAGGGGGAAATCCTTTAGGACCGAGATGAGAAGGACTTTTTTCACACAGAGAGTGGTGGGTCTCTGGAACTCTCTGCCACAGAGGGTAGTTGAGGCCAGTTCATTGGCTATATTTAAGAGGGAGTTAGATGTGGCCCTTGTGGCTAAGGGGATCAGAGGGTATGGAGAGAAGGTAGGTACGGGATACTGAGTTGGATGATCAGCCATGATCATATTGAATGGCGGTGCAGGCTTGAAGGGCCGAATGGCCTACTCCTGCACCTATTTTCTATGTTTCTATGTTTCTATCCACCTCATTGGAGACCCCCCCCGGACTATCTTTAATCAGTCTTTACTGGACTTTATCTTGCACTAAACGTTATTCCCATTATCATGTATCTGTACACTGTGGACGGCTCGATTGTAATCATGTCTTGTCTTTCTGCTGACTGGTCAGCCCGCAACAAAAGCTTTTCACTGTACCTCGGTACACGTGACAATAAACTAACTAACCTTTGTAGCCTTTGTCACCTACTCCACTCATCTGACAATTGAACCCCCCCTCACCTGTGTCCACCTATCACTGATGTAGGATGGAACCGCAGATGCTGGTTTAAACTGAAGTCAGGCACAAAAACCTGGAGTAACTCAGCGGGCCAGGCAGCATCTCTGGAGAGAAGGAATGGCACAGCTAACTATGGCCTGTTTCCTTAATCATCATTACTTTTTTGCATATCTTTCATTCATTTTTCCCACATCTCTGTATACCACTGTCTATATCTCTCGTCTCCCCTAACTCCCAGTCTGAAGAAGGGTCTCGACCCGAAACGTCACCTATTCCTTTTCACCATAGATGCTGCCTGACCCGCTGAGTTACTCCAGCATTTTGTGTCTGCCTCCACATGGCTTTGTCATGCCTCCACCTCTCCTTTCCAGCCTTCGTCTGCCCCCACAACATTCAGCCTAAAGGTAGGTCCCGACTCGAAACACCAACCAAGCCTTTCCATCCACAGATGCTGCCTGACACACTGAGTTACTCCAGCTCTTTGCGTTTTGCTTAGGATTCCAGAATTTGCAGTTCCTTGTATCTCCAGATTAATATTTCAGCTCAATAACCCATCTGAAACATTAATATTTTTTTTCTCTCTTTACTGCCTGGCTGAACAAATGTCTTTCTGCTGACAGGTACTTGACAATTACTCCCTACAAGCAGTTATATTCGTATAACAAGTTGTCATATGGAATAAAATCAGCAAATAATCTGTGCAAGGAACTTCAGTAGTGAATACGTCCCCATGCACGATGGTACTAGCTGTGTTCCTAACAATGAAACGGACAAGATGTGTAGGAAGGAACTGCAGATGCTGGTTCACACCAAAGATAGACGCAAAATGCTGGAGTAACTCAGCGGGACAGGCAGCGTCTCTGGAGAGAAGGACTGGGTGACGTTTCGGGTCGAGACCCTTCTTCAGAGTGAGCTGTCGTATCTTGGTACACATGACAATAAACCACGGGCTAAACTGAATGTTTCAGCATAGATTGTTTAATTTCCGTTAAAAAAAATCTACTGTACAATATAACTAATTAAGATGCTAATGGGAAAGGTTGCCTGTGAATCAACGAAACACAAGCAGGCAATTTGGAATTTAATTTACAATTTAATGAAAAGATGGATATCACCAAACACATGCCTTTAGTAGTTCCGGATAACAACATCCTGTTGGCTTCAAATTTAAACCAGACAACACCTTTCTTTGCAGAACGGTCATGGTTGCCGCCTGAAAGCGAGTTCATTCCAAGAGCTCTCCCGAGTTTAAAAAAGAATCAAACTCGTGGTAAGCACGGAGAATGAACGTAGCGGGTGCGTCGGAGCTCGGGGACGTCTCTTGGCGCTAACGGCAGGTACTCGGGAAGGCTCGCTAACGGCAGGTGAGCACGGGAAGACTCGTGAAGATTTTTCAACATGATGAAAAATGTCCACGAGAGCCCCGAGTACCGACGAGTGGCCATTACCGTAAATCTCCGAGTTCGAATCAGGGAAAACTGGGGAGAGCTCTTGGAATGAACTCGTACCGTGGGACAGGGGTTTTGGTCTCCTAATCTGAGGAAAGATATTCTTGCCATAGAGGGAGTACGGAGAAGGTTCACCAGACTGATTCCTGGGATGGCAGGACTTCCATATGAAGAAAGACTGGATAGACTCGGCTTGTACTCGCTGGAATTTAGAAGATTGAGCGGGGGTCTTATAGAGACTTACAAAATTCTTAAGGGGTTGGACAGGCTAGATGTAAAAAGATTGTTCCCGATGTTGGGGAACTCCAGAACAAGGGGTCACAGTTTAAGGATAAGGGGGAAGTCTTTTAGAACAGAGATGAGAAAATCATTTTTCACACAGAGAGTGGTGAATCTGTGGAATTCTCTGCCACAGAAGGTAGTTGAGGCCAGTTCATTGGCTATATTTAAGAGGGAGTTAGATGTGACCCTTGTGGCTAAAGGGATCAGGGGGTATGGAGAGAAGGCAGGTTCAGGATACCCAGGTGGATGATCAGCCATGATCATATTGAATGGCGGTGCTGGCTCGAAGGGCTGAATGGCCTCCTTCTGCACCTATTTTCTACGTTTCTATGTTTACAGCGAATGCAGCGCCGGAGACTGGGGTTCGATCCCGACTATGGGTGCTGTCTGTATGGAGTTTGTACGTTCTCCCCGTTGGTTCGATCCTGACTACGGAGTTTGTACGTTCTCCCCCGTGACCTGCGTGGGTTTTCCACGGTTCCTCCGGTTTCCTCCCACACGCCAAAGACATACAGGTTTGCAGGTTAATAAGCTTGGTAAAACTGTAAATCGCCCCCCAAGTGTGCGTAGGATAGTGTTAATGTGCGGGGATCGTTGGTTGGAGAGGACTGGGTGTGCCTTTTTCCGCGCTGTATCTCTAATCCAAATTAAACGGAAGATCTACCCAACGGATTATGAATAGCATATCTCTCTGATTCAGTGCAGTGTGCTTCTCTTTAAATAATCAAGGATTTCCACCTTGCTTTTAAACAAATTTTGTAGAAGGGAAGAAAACTGCGGAGGAAATAAAAACAGAAAACACAGAAACTATGTTGGATGTTGGTAAATCGAAGGTAGATAAAAGGTAGTTGCCAGGAATCGAGGCCTGGGCTACAATGAGAGGTTGTGCAGGCTGGGCCTCCATTCCTTGGAGCGCAGGAGGATGAGGGGTGATCTCATAGAGGTGCATAAAATCACGAGAGGAATAGATCAGGTAGATGCACAGAGTCTCTTGCCCAGAGTAGGGACATTGAGAACCAGAGGACATAGGTTCAAGGTGAAGGGGAAATGATGCCCGAAACGTTGCCTATTTCCTTTGGGTTTCAGCCCGAAAGGGACAAAAGGGACAAAGGACATTTATTATCACATACACCAATTGGTGCAGTGAAATTTGACTTGCCAATGCAGCACATGAATAAAGATAATACACAACACTAGAGTATTTAACAAAAAAACATAAAAAAAACATCCCCCCATAATGGTTCCCACTGTGGGGGAAGGCAGCAAAATCCAGCCCCATCCCCAGTTCACCCATAGTCGGGCCTACTGAGGCCTCTGCAGTTGCTGCTAGGGCAGCCCGATGCTTCAGGCCCATTCGCCGGATGATGGAATTCTGGCGACGGGTGAACACTCTCAGTGGCCCGGAGTGTCTGGAGCGGCCGCTTCCTCCCCGGAGTTCGCAGCTCCCGTAGTCCACGGGCCGCGCTGGTCGGAGCTCCGACTCTGGCGATCTCGTCGTGAGATCCCAGACTCCGCGGATTTTAAAGCTTAGCGCCGCCCGCCCGCGGCTGGAAGCTCCGCAGACCGCAGCTCCGCGATGTTGCAGACGGCGGTCCCAGTCCTCCGGAGCTTCACCACACGGCGACACGGGCAAGGCATCGCCCGCTCCATGATGGCGCCCCAGCGCTGTGTACCGCCGCCGAAGTTGAAGTCCTGGCCAATCCCGGCAGGAAACGCCGCTCCAGACTGCCGGTAGGCCGCGAGGAAGGGGCGAAGATACGGCCCGGAGAAAAGCCGCATCTCCGACCAGGTAGGGACTGAGAAAAATAGTTTCCCCCTTCCCCCCCCCCCCCCCCACATAAAAAGACTAAAATACCTCCAAAAACAAGCACTTTAACTAACTAAAAATAAAAAAAAGAATGAAAAGACTAACAGGTGCTGGCAGGGCGGCCAAACTCGACGGCGCCCCCTATGAAATGTTGCCTATTTCCTTCGCTCCATAGATGCTGCCGCAGCCGCTGGGTTTCTCCAGCATTTTTATCTACCTACACAGAAGCTATGTCTGATCACAGAAGATGTCTGACGTGCTGAGCAATTCCAGCATTTTCAGCTTGAACAACTCGTCCAGTCAGCTTCAAACATTCCTGTATTCCAGCTCCTGCAGCTCTTTTGAAATTGAACATTTTACGCAGCTTCTTGGCACAATTTCTTCCCAAATACATCGCGCGCCACTTTTTCTGCATTAAACTTTATCTGCGATATTCCTTGCTCATTTCTGTCCTCATTTCCTCCCCCGCACTCGACCTCAATTTAATAATGGAAATGAGAAAAAAACCACGCGGATTGTCTGGAATACGAGGATGTTGCCAGGAATCGAGGGCCTGAGCTACAATGAGAGGTTGAGTAGGCTGGGACTCCATTCCTTGGAGCGCAGGAGGATGAGGGGTGATCTTGTAGAGGTGTATAAAATCACGAGAGGAATAGATCGGGTAGATGCACAGAGTCTCTTGCCCAGAGTAGGGACATTGAGAACCAGAGGACATAGGTTCAAGGTGAAGGGGAAATTATTGAATCGGAATCTGAGGGGTAACTTTTTCACACAAAGGATGGTGGGTGTACGGAACAAGCTGCCAGAGGAGGTGGTTGAGGCAGGGGCTATCACAATGTTTAAGAAACAGTTAGACAGGTACATGGATAGGACAGGTTTGGAAGGATATGGGCCAAACACAGGCAGGTGGGACTAGTGTAGCTGGCACATGTTTGCCAGTGTGTGCAAATTGGGCCCAAGGGCCAGTTTCCATGCTGTACTGAAGGCACAGGCACAGAAATTAGTATCAAAACACGGGGGGGGGGACACACAATTTATTGGTGGCCGCACACACGCATTGGCGCACGCACAGACACGCACGCACACTCACGTGCACACACGCGAGGCTTCGGCCGTGGCCCTGTGGACGGTAACATCGGGAGCTGACCTGGTTTGTGACTGACTCCGAACTCCAGCCACAGCAGCTTCGTCCGCCCCGAATCGTGGGGCTTGAATCGGCCCATTCGCGGGGCCTTTGATCGGCTGCCGTCGGGAGCCTCAACATCGGGAGCCTCGATCGCCTCGACGCAGCAGTTTGATTGTCGCTGGTGTTGAAAGGCTGTTCCACCAATATTTCAGTTACTTTCCCCTCTCGATTTCCTAACAGTAGGTCAAGCTTTGCCCTCTCCCATGCATGGACCCCTTAATATTGCCTACGTCTGGAGCTCCGTGCTGCACAACTCAGTGGGAGAACTTTCACAGAAGGATTACAGTGATTCACCACCACCTTCTGAAGAGGAATCAGAGACGGTCTATGAATAGCGCCCAAATCCCAAGAAAATAAATGAAGACATTATTTCGAATAGCTGTAATGTTGAGAAATTAGCACAGCAAAGAGCCATAAACAGCAATGATTTAATGAGAAGATAATTTGTGTTCATAGTAGCATTTGGTTGAAAAATAAATATTGATTAGTACATCTTCTAGGGGTGTATAAAATCATGAGTGGAATAGATCAGGTGGAGTCTCTTGCCCAGCATAGGTGAATCAAGTAGTACAGGACATAGGTTTAAGGTGAACGGGAAAGATTTAATAGGAATCTGAGGGGTAACTTTTTCATGCAAAGGGTGGTGGGTGTATGGAACGAGCTACCAGAGGAGGTAGTTGAGGCAGCGACTATTGCAACGTTTAAGAAGCAATTAGGACAGGGATATGGGCCAAACGCAGGCAAGTGGGACTGGTGCAGATGGGGCATGTTGGTCGGTGTGGGCAAATTGGACCGAAGGGCCTGTTTCCACACCGTATGACTCTATAACATAGCAGAAATTACGTGTTCTTCTGCAAAATAGTGCCCATGAATTTTTTATAGCACCAGGCAGCGCTGGTAGAACCTTCGTTTAAAACCCCACCTGAAAGACAGCAGAATTAATTGTGCAATGACTCCAAGGTGTTGAGAATTATGTACTTGACTTGAGTAATGCATAGAACTAGACAGTTACACTAAATATTTATATTGTAAGTTGCTTCTCTAGGAGTCTGCTGCATTTCTCTGACCTGTTTCCCTGCCTCAGGCATTAAATTAAGTGGACTTTTTAAAAAAAAAAGAAAAAGCCCTTTACTTTATAAAAGATAGACTGGATGTGGCGAGGATGTTCCCAGTAGTTGGGAGAGACCAGGACCAACTCAGAATAAAGGACGTACCTTTAGAAAGGAGATGAGGATACATTTCTTTGTGAGGCAAATCCATGCAATTCATTGTCACAGTTGGCTGTGGAGGCCAAGTCATTGGGTATTTTTAAAGCAGAGATTAAAATATTCTTGTTAAAGAAGGAACTGCAGATGCTGGAGAATCGAGAGACCGATGTTTTTCTTTAAACTGATGTTTTTAGCTTTAAAATTGCAGGAGGTGTTTAAAAGGCAGTTGATTAACAAGCAAGCATTGCCAACCTACAATTAAGGAAGTAGATAGACAAAAATGTGGGAAGGAACTGATTAGAGTTATTTCGAATCTCAAGTAACTCTTGCATTTCTCCCCCCTACCACCCCTCCCCATCCCCCAATCTCCACCCCCCATATCCACCCCCTTCTCCACCCCCTACCACCTCTCTCCACCCCCCCACCCCCCACCCCCCCTCCCCACCCCTCCTCCAAACTAGTCATCCTACTAGTTCCACTGTTTGCATCCTTGTATGCCTCTCATTAGCACATCTTCCCCAGCCAACAATGAACCATTGTGGACTCCACCCTTCTTGAGGTCATCTGTTGCCGACCCTGTTTTGTCCTGGCCTTCTCGATCTTTCAGTCTATAGGAGGGTTCCGACCTGAAACGTCACCTATTCCTTTTCTCCACAGATGCGGCCTGACCCGCTGAATTAATCCAGCGCTCTGTGTCCATCTACAATGGAGGAAGACTGGCTCCTCTGCTGTTCTTCCAGAAGGGGGCTGGCATTCCCTGGAACTTTGAAGACAAACGGTTGACTTGATCAAAATGCAAAGGTGGCGATGTTGGATAGCAAGAAAATATGGACGAATTGGAATGTGCTCATTTAATCCACATTAAGAAGATTCTAAATTTGGAGAATCAAGGATGGGGCTGTAGCCGAAAAAATAAAGCCAAGTGCTTCAAGATAGACTCAATTTCGGAAACATTCCTTTCATCAAAGGCGGTAAACGTTTGTGGTTCTGTTTAGTTTAGTTTAGTTTGGTTTCGTTTAGAGATACAGCGTGGAAAGAGGCCCTTCGGCCCACCGCGTCCGCGCCGACCAGCGATCCCCGCACATTAACACTAACCTACACCCACTAGGGACCATTTTTACATTTTCAAAGCCACTTCCCTCTGGAAGGCGACTCCGGATTGTCAAAACTGCCACAGCCAGAGATAAAAACAGTTTTCATCCACGAGTAGTTGCTCTACTCAACAGCCAAAAATCTGTAGCCTCCCTTTGATCTGATATTTTGTTGCTTCACATGCTTCACCAATGGTGTTTTATCATTAATGTCTTATTATTATTAATGTTTAATGTTTTCTGAGTCATTCGTAACTGTCACTGTATGTCATGTTGTTACTTGTGGGCGGAGCACCAAGGCAAATTCCTTGTATGTGAATACTTGGCCAATAAACTTACTTACTTACTTACTTACAATTAACCTACACACCTGTACAACTCGGCCCAACGCTCCCACACCGGCCAACATGTCCCAGCTACACTAGTCCCACCTGCCCGCATTTCGTCCATTTCCCTCCAAATCTATCCTATCCATGCACCTGTCTGTTTCTTAAATGTTGGGATGGTCCCTGCCTCAACGACCTCCTCTGGCAGCTTGTTCAATACACCCACCACCCTTTGTGTGAAAAAAGTTACCCCTCAGATTCCTATTAAATCTTTTCCCCTCCACCTTAAAGCTATGACCTCTGATCCTCGATTCACCTACTGTGGGCAAGAAACTCTGTGCGTCTACCCGATCTATTCCTCTCATGATTTTATGCACTGATAGTGGTAGCGACCCAGAATTTGGTGGAGATCTTACCCTCTGCCTTCCTGAACTTATTCAATGTAGCTTTTCCTCCCTTCTGATTTATTATTTAATATCTGTGTGACTGTCTCAGATGACGTGATCTGAAGGAGTTCAGCTGGCTGACATCGAGCTCTTTCATGGTCTTAAAAGCCTTTTGTCGTTGACAAACCGTAATGCCAGGTGACAGTTTACAGCGGATTAAGCGGCTTTCTCCACCAAAGCGCCGCAGCATGTAAAGAACACACCTGCCACACAACCATAGCTGGGGTTGAGGTACACACAAACTGCTGGAGTAACTCAGCGGGACAGGCAGCATCTCTGGACAGTAGGAATGGGTGACGTTTCGGATGGAGACCCTGCTTCGGACTGATCAGTCTGAAGAAGGGTCTCGACCCGGAACGTCACCCATCCCTGCTCTCCAGAGATGCTGCCTGTTCCGCTGAGTTACTCCAGCAGTTTGTGCGTATCTTCGGTTTAATCCAGCATCTGCAGTTCCTTCCTACACAATATCCATACACATGCACGTTCTACTTTGGATCGGAATCTATTTCATTCCTCCACTTAATATGGACCTCCTTCCAATCAGTTCATCCTCCATTGCTTTCCTATTTTAAATTATTTGCTATTTATAAAGATCGAATTAATTTCTAGTTTAAATCCCTTCATAGATTACCTCTAAAGCTAAACAAACAGGGAAGGTAGGATGTTTACATTTAGTTCAAAAAGTTCAGAAATCATTGGAGCAGAATTAGGCCATTGAGCCTATCGAGTCTACCTCGCCATTCAATCACGGCTGATCTATCTCAACCCCATTCTCCCTGCCTTCTCCCCATAACCCTTGACACCCTTACTAATCAAGAATCTGTCAAGGGTTACACAAAAAGCTGGAGAAACTCAGCGGGTGCAGCAGCATCTAAGGAGCGAAGGAGATAGGCGACGTTTCGGGTCGAGACCTTCATCAATCTCAGCTTTAAAAATACCCAATGGCCTCCACCGCTATCTGTGGCAGTGCATTCCACAGATTCACCACCCTCTGACTAAATAAATTCCTCCTCGTCTCCTTTCTAAGGGTACGTCCTTTTAATCTGAGGCTATGTCCTCTGGCTCAGAAACTTCCTCTCCTCATCCACTCTATCCAGACCTTTCACTCTTAGGTACATTTCAATAAGGTCCCCCCTCTTCCTTCTAAACCAGCGAGTACAGGCCCAGCACCGTCAAACGTTCATTGTACTAACCCTAATGTATGTATAACACCATATAACCATATAACAATTACAGCACGGAAACAGGCCCTCTCGGCCCTTCCAGTCCGTGCCGACCATTTATTTCCCCCTAGCCCCATCTACCTGCACTCAGACCATACCCCTCCATTCCCTTCCCGTCCATATACCTATCCACTTTACTTTTAAATCGGATGAATTGTATGTTGAATTCAAGTAAAACTGTGTAAGAAATTTCCACATTTCTCAATGCTTGGTTATTAAAGACTCATTCTTGAGGTAGTGCTGGGAGTGGGCAAATTATTGAAATTATCCTTGCTTGTCAAATATGGGTTGGTGAACCCTCACTAACTATCGGAGTTGGTGGACCTGGAATGGGTTTGCAAGTGGGATTAGATTCGGATTGATGCAAGGAACTGCAGGTGCTGGTTTACAAAAGAAAGACACAAAGTGCTGGAGTAACTCAGAGGGTCAGGCGGCAGCGCTGGAGGACATGGGTAGGTGACATTGTGGGACGGGACTCTTCATCAGCTGAGGAAGGCCCCTGACCCAAAGTGCCACCTATCCATGTTCTCCACAGATGACCCGCTGAGTTACTCCAGCATTTTTGTGTCTTTTTTTGAGATTAGGGTAGGGTTTGGTATTGGGGTCAGAGGTTCAATTGGAAGACTTTTAAGAGGAATTCCTGAATCTGAATGCTTGCCCAATTTCAAGAGTCTAATGTATGGGAAAGAACTGCAGATGCTGGTTTAAATCGAAGAGAGACGCTGGTCTCAACCCGAAACCTCACCCATTCCTTCTCTCCAGAGATGCTGTCTGTCCCGCTGAGTTACTCCAGCATTTTGTGTCTACCTTCAAGAGTCCCATATTCGATGCAACAAGCAGAATGGAGCAATGAATAGGCTTTGTCATCGATTGATCTGCCTAACCTGATCAGGTGACTTGGCCGTGATCTTGTATGATATTGAGTCCATTTGCAAGAATGGCAGGAGATCAATGTTGCACTAACCTTCATTTTATCGACAGGCTGTCTTATTTAGATATTGATGTTTTCCACAGCATTCAATGTGAATGCCAAGTCTTCTGCGGTTGTGCTAACTGCAAGCTATGAGGCGTTCAAAATTGCATCAAATGCTTTGCATCCTCCAGTGGAAAAAAGTAGTCCTTTGCACACTGTAGGCAGAGATATGCCAAGGTTACGTCCAGTATGGGCGGCACGATGGCACAGCAGTAGAGTCACTGCCTTTCAGCGCCAGAGACCCAGGTTCGATCCTGACTACCGCAAGGCTCAGTGCTGGGACCCCAGCTATTTACAATATATATTAATGATCTGGATGAGGGAATTGAAGGCAATATCTCCAAGTTTGCGGATGACACTAAGCTGGGGGGCAGTGTTAGCTGTGAGGAAACATAGAAACATAGAAATTAGGTGCAGGAGTAGGCCATTCGGCCCTTCGAGCCTGCACCACCATTCAATATGATCATGGCTGATCATCCAACTCAGTATCCCGTACCTGCCTTCTCTCCATACCCTCTGATCCCCTTAGCCACAAGGGCCACATCTAACTCCCTCTTAAATATAGCAGGATGCTAGGAGACTGCAAGGTGACTTGGATAGGCTGGGTGAGTGGGCAAATGTTTGGCAGATGCAGTATAATGTGGATAAATGTGAGGTTATCCACTTTGACGGCAAAAACAGGAAAGCAGACTATTATCTAAATGGTGGCCGATTAGGAAAATGGGAGATGCAGCAAGACCTGGGTGTCATGGTACACCAGTCATTGAAAGTAGGCATGCAGGTGCAGCAGGCAGTGAAGAAAGCGAATGGTATGTTAGCTTTCATAGCAAAAGGATTTGAGTATAGGAGCAGGGAGGTTCTACTTCAGTTGTACAGGATGCATTGTTCCCGATGTTGGGGAAGTCCAGGACAAGGGGTCACAGCTTAAGGATAAGGGGGAAATCCTTTAAGACCGAGATGAGAAAGACTTTTTTCACACAGAGAGTGGTGAGTCTCTGGAACTCTCTGCCACAGAGGGTAGTTGAGGCCAGTTCATTGGCTATATTTAAGAGGGAGTTAGATGTGGCCCTTGTGGCTAAGGGGATCAGAGGGTATGGAGAGAAGGCAGGTACGGGATACTGAGTTGAATGATCAGCCATGATCATATTGAATGTCGGTGCAGGCTCGAAGGGCCGAATGGCCTACTCCTGCACCTAATTTCTATGTTTCTATGTTTCTAAACTAATCAACTATCTATCAGTGGGCCGAAGGGCCGTATTTCCCGCTGTATCTCTAAACTAAACGTAACTGAACTAAACTAAACTGAACTAAACTAAAACTAAGCATCTGAGAGTTGCTAATACATCTAGGCGCATGTAACTGGAAGAACTTCATGAGTGTCATGAGATATTAAAATGAAGAATAACAAATAGTTGTTACTTCTGTAAAACAACATAAATAGACAATAGCCAATAGGTGCAGGAGTAGGCCATTCGGCCCTTCGAGCCAGCACTGGAGGAACAGAGGAGATCAGTCAGCATCCATAGAGGGTGTGGACAGGTGATATTCCGTCTCAGTCAGAACCCTTCCTCAGATTGATCATCTGTGGAGGGGAATGAGCTGAAACGTCGCCTCTCCACTCCCCTCCCCAGATGCTGCCTGACCCGCTGAGCTCATAGAACATAGAAACATGGAAAAATAGGTGCAGGAGTAGGCCATTCGGCCCTTCGAGCCTGCACCGCCATTCAATGTGATCATGGCTAATCATCCAACTCAGTATCCCGTACCTGCCTTCTCTCCATACCCCCTGATCCCTTTAGCCACAAGTGCCACATCTAACGCCCTCTTAAATATAGCCAATGAAGTGGCCTCAACTACCTTCTGTGGCAGAGAATTCCAGAGACTCACCACTCTCTGTGTAAAGAATGTCTTCCTCATCTCGGTCCTAAAGGAATTCCCCCTTATCCTTAGACTGTGACCCCTTGTTACTCACTCAGAGCCTCTGAGTCTTGCTCAAGATTCCAGCAGCTCCTCGCGTTTCCCACGTGGGGTTACTTGCATGCTTAATTTTCATCATAAATATTTAATGTTTAATCAATTTGTGCAAACTATATTTAACACATTCAACGGCAATTACAAATCAGCCTCTCTCCGTACAACTCGACAAGGCTTCAGGCAGCTTGGTCGTGTGATGCATCGGTTGACGATGTTGTTTAGATGTCTAATTTGAGAATCGGCACTGATTTCATTTAAGGAATGATTTCCATTGAGAGGGATAACTGCCAGTTATTTGCATTCAGATTGGTTACTGCTTTATTCTGTGGATATATTTTTTCAATTATCTGATTCCAGGGATTTGAATTGTGTCATGAATTAGTTATTTCATCTGGGGCATGGCTGCTCCTCAGGCAAGATAAATTGCCAGGTGAAAGACCATGCTAAAGATCGACCTAGTCACATTGACGAGGCAATATATTTCTCTCCAGCATTCAAATGATAGGAGAACGGTACTCCAGAGTACAGTGAAAAGTTATGTTATTTTCCACTGTAGTTTACATCTCAAAATGGCTTTGGTTTCAAGTTTGACGACCTCTCATTGCCATCGGGGAAGGGCAAGCCAGCCAAGGTTCGTTCCCTTAAATAAAACAGAAGGCAGAGAAAACTAACAGAAGAAGTCTTTAAAATTATGAATGGGTTTGAAAGAGTCGGAGTAGAGAAGATGAACATGTATTAATTTGAATGTGTCCATTTTTAAATAACCAAAGCATCTAATTAGGGTGTTAAAGAAGGAACTGCAGATGCTGGAGAATCGAGGGTTACACAAAAAGCTGGAGAAACTCAGCGGGTGCAGCAGCAGCATCTAAGGAACGAAGGAGATAGGCGACGTTTCGGGTCGAAACGATGGTTCCCTGACCAGTCTGAAGAAGGGTCTCGACCCGAAACGTTGCCTATCTCCTTCGCTCCTTAGATGCTGCTGCACCCGCTGAGTTTCTCCAGCTTTTCGTGTAACCATCTAATTAGGGTATTGGTTGATGCCTAAGCATTAAATAGGATACCAGGAAAACATCAACGGGCCAATAGATGGCTCAATCGATCATGGAAACATAGAAACATAGACAATAGGTGCAGGAGTAGGCCATTCGGCCCTTCGAGCCAGCACAGCCATACAATATGATCATGGCTGATCATCCACAATCAGTACCCCGTTCCTGCCTCCTCCCCATATCCCTTGATTCTATTAGCCCTAAGAGCTATATCTAACCATCTCTTGAAAACATCCAGTGCCTTCGGTGGCGGAGAATTCCACAGATTTACAACTCTCTGGGGAAAAAGGTTTTTCCTCACCTCAGTCCTAAATGGACTCCCTCAACATAGCAAACAATTTTTTTCCTGCACGTAGCCTGTCCAATTCCTTAAGGTTTTTATATGTTTCCATAAAATCCCCTCTCAACCTTCATAATTCCAGTGAATATAGGCCCAGTCGATCCATTCTTTCATCATATGTCAGTTCCGCCATCCTGGGAATTAGCCTGGTGAACCTACGCTGCACTCCCTCACTAGCAAGAATGATGGAGCTATTTTCTCATACCCCGACCAGGCAGTGCTGTCAATTTTACCAGCCATCTCAGTGACTGATTAATTCAACACAGGTGAATCTGATCGCATGTCTGTGTACCTCCCTGATTTTCACCGGATAAACTAAATTGTGTCACAGGATGAATTTAGAATTATTTTATCTATTTAAAATCAGTGCTTTGATTCTGAGGTATTGTTCAGCTGAATTGCTGAATAAATCCTGACCCCTCCAGTGGTATAGAGTGATGTCAACTTCACTGTTATGTTGTAACCCGTCACGGACAATCCGTGTGAAGAAGGGTCTCGACCCGATACGTCACCCGAAAAGTCCTCCAGAGATGCTGCCTGCCTGTCCCGCTGAGTTACTCTCGCATTTTGTGCCTATCTTCGACCAGCGTCTGCAGTTCCCTTCCTACAGACAATCACTATTTGTAGAGGGAATGGGCAGTTGATGTTTTGGTTCTGGTCCTTCTTCAGACTGGAGTCCAGAGACCTTCCCCTCCCGAAACGTCACCCGTCCGTGCTCGCCACAGGCGCTGCCTGACCTGCTGAGTTCCTCCAGCACTTTGTGTTTTTCTCGAGATTCCAGCCGCTGCAGTTCCTTGTGTTTACAGAACAAATAACTTTTGTCTACCATCGAAAATCTACGGAACGTTAGGATTTTCTGCCCGCAGACTTTAGCTCAGGTAATTTTTTCTCACCTCCCTGGACTGTCGGTTCAGTGCAGGGGAGTAGTGAGGTGCATGATGATAAAGAACACATGGACATTGGACATAGAGAAGGAAAAGACCACTGACCTTTGAGGTTGATTTTACTTCGGAGTCACGTGAAGAACCCCGTACAGCCGCTGGTGCGTCATTACGTCAGACGCTTTGGCGTAGTCGGCCGGTTGGAGCAGCAGAGCTCCTCCTAGCGGTAAGTTTAAAACACAAGGTAAGTTTTCAAACTTTTCTGGCGTTCATTTTCTGTTGCAGCGGTAGTGGATACACCGTTAGAAATGTTACAGAAAGTGAAGAAGGTGTCGGCGAGGCGTTCTGCAGCAAAAAGGGTCGGTGACCAGGATAGCATTGTTAGCGGAGTCCCGCTTAGCACACCAAGTCCGACGCCAGCAATGGAGCTAGCGCCACCGGACCCGCTGGCTGTGAGCAGCGTAGCCATGCCGGTAGGGCGTAAGGCTACTGGAAAATCAAATAGGCCTGTGGACCCAGAGTCGGGCCTGGAGGTTTTACCCTCAAAAGGAGAGACCGTTTGCTCACGGCTCTCCCAGGTCGAGGTCTTATTGCAGAAGATGCTCGACAGGGACAAACTCCGTGAGGAGGAGTGGTGCCCACGCCAGGCTAGCGGAGAGCCTGTGCTCACAACGCCTATAATAGGGCTGCAAGAATATCCTACCTTTGAGGAGGAGGTTATACCGGTGCCGTTTGCTGACGCCGAGTTGAGGAGAGCCACAAGGGAGTGGAGCTTCGAATTATCCCAAATATAGCAGAGACATTTGCAGTGCCGAGAGCGGCAGGAGAGCTGTTAGGGGATGAATTGGCTCCAGCTATACAGCATATGCTCTCTCACCAGCTGCAAGAATTGGCCATGGATGAAGCCCCTATTAATTGCGGTTTACTAAAGGTGCCTATGGTAAACCATCTTATCTGGACACAGTTGGGGGTGTCAGCCAGAGCCCAAGAAATAAAATTCCAAAAGGTATTAAAACTACTTTCAGCAGGGCTTACGGCATTTGCCGTTACAGTAGACAAGGGGCATATGTTGGAAGCCCACCAAGATGCAATGGGACTCCTCTGTAGTGCTTATTTTGAAATCAATAATATCAGACGAAGTGCTATTCGGCCAGTTATTAATCCCAAACTGGCATCTTTGTGCAAGCCGCCCAACGTACAACCGCCCAATCTTTTATTTGGAGGAGATCTCGCCAAGCAAGTCAAAGAGTGTCATGAGGACGCTAAAACGATGGGCCTCATTAAGCCGGGTGGCAAACAAGGAAAGAGGATTTTTCCTTACCGGCGGGGTACCAGTTCGGACGCCGGGGAAGGGACCAGCCACTCAGGTTCGCCGTACCGGAGCTGGCAGCCTGCCACAGACGTGAAGGAAAGGATGACTTTCCCTACAAAGGGCCGGGGCCAACAAGGGCAGCCAGGACATATGCAGGTGAGAAAAATTCCTCTTAAAGAGAATGAATCAAGTGAAATAGATGTTCAAATTGGGTGTAGATTACATTTGTTTCTCAAACAATGGCAGGAGATAACATCAGATTCATTTATACTTAACAGTATTGAAGGGGTAAAAATTGAATTTTATTCTACTAGGTGTCCACCTAATCAGCATGTTCCAAGTCGGAAACTTATATTTTCAGAAGAAGACAATGTGCTCATACAAGCAGAAATTAATACATTACACAAGAAAGGGGTGATTGAGAAGTCAGTGCGTCAAAATCGTCAGTTTATGTCAAGTATTTTTCCTAGGTCTAAAAAGACTGGTGATGTAGAATTATTTTGGATCTGACGAGTTTGAACTCATTTATATGCTATAGGCATTTCAAAATTGAAACTTTTTTTACGGCTAAACATCTGGTTTCCAAAGGCCAGCATTGATTTAAAGGATGCATGTTATTCAGTGTCTATTCATGGTGATGATAGGAGGTATTTGAAATTTATCTGGATGAGTCAGTTGTGGCAATTCAAAGCATTGCATAATGGGTTAACTTCAGCTCCTAGATTATTTACTAAATTGTTAAAACCTGTTCTAGGATTACTCCGAGCTCAGGGGCATGTTGTAATGACGATATGACATCATTTAGACGATATTTTAATTGTTGGGAAGACTTGTGCTGTAGCTGAGTCATCTGTTTCAATTGTTAAACTCACTTTTGAACAATTACGGTTTGTCATTCATCCAGATAAATCCAAATTATCACGTTCAAATCATTGATTATTTGGGTTTTACCATTAATTCAAATCACATGTTAGTAACTTTGCCTAGGGACAAATCACAGCAGTTAATTGAGGATTGTGTTAATCTCCTTAGAGAACAACGACCTTCAATTAGACAAGTAGCCAGTTTAATTGGTAAATTGGTGGCTGCTTTTCCAGCTATGCAGTATGGATCTCTGCATTATCAACAATTACAATGAGCAAAAGAACAGGCATTGAGGACACAAGTGGGCCATTTTGATAGGCCTGTGCAATTATCAGCTGGGCAATTTCCGACATTCAATGGTGGATCATAATTGTTTAAAACAGTTCTAGGGAGGTTTTGGTGGAACCACCCTCCATAATATTACAGACTGATGTAAGTGCGCAGGGTTGGGGTGCTACAGATATGTCTTCCAGTTGTGGAGGCAGATGGAATACTGATGAGATATCCCTTCTTCAATAAGAGGGATCAATTATTTAGAGCTTTTGGGAACCTGGTATGGGCTTAAAGCTTATTGCTCTGCCAGGAGTGACTTGCATGTGCAGGTTCAGATTGACAACACTACAGCAGTGGCATATGTAAACCACATGGGTGGTGTCAAGTCACAGTCTTGTGATAGACTGGCTAATCTGATCTGGAGCTGGTGCATTGACCAAAATATCTGGCTTTCAGCAATATATTTACCAGGTAGATTCAAAACAGTAGCTGACATTAGGTCACGCCAATTCAATGATAACATAGAATGGATGTTAAATCAGGACATATTTAATCAAGTGATTACTCAGTATGGAATGCCAGATATTGACTTGTTTGCATCTAGACTAAACCATCAGTTGCCCAGATATGTTTCATGGGAACCAGATCCTGGTGCAGCAGCGGTGGATGTATTCTTGTTGCATTGGGCAGGAATGTTTGTATATGCATTTCCTCCAGTCTTTCTCATCAGTAGATGCTTGCAAAAGATCAAGCAGGACTCCGCTTCAGGAGTATTGGTGGTGCCAGATTGGCCGACACGACCATGGTTCCCTCTCGTATTGCAAATGGCAAGTCAGCCTCACATGATTATTCCCAAACATAAAAATCTACTGGTGAACCCGGTAACTGGCGATCAACATCCTTTACATGATTGTATTGATATGTTAATTTGCAGATTTTAAGGAGGCCATACCTGGGGAGAGGACTGTCTGATCGTACCGTGGATGTTCTCACATCGGCCTGCAGTGATAGTACTCAGAAGCAGTACATCACCTCGATAAGGAAGTGGGAGGTATTCTGCCTACAGCAGAATATCTCATATCAAACTGCAGGCATCCCAGACGTACTGGAGTTCTTGTCCACTCTTTATTCTGATCAAAAATTAAGCTATAGTGCGATCAATACAGCTCTGTATAGTGCTCTGTCTTTTTATTTACCCATGAATGCAGAATTACATTCAGTAAGGACACATCCGTTAGTTTCTCGATTTTTGAAGGAAGTTTTCAATTCTAATCCTCCTAAACCCAGGTATGCCGGTATTTGAAATGTGAGTGAAGTTCTTATGCTTCTGCGCCAGTAGGCTCCTGTTGCAAGCCTATCTCTAGCCAAACTAACCATAAAGGTGGTCATGCTTATGGCATTGGTATCAGCCCAACATGTGCAAACATTGCAAAAGCTACGGCTAGACAGAATGCAGGTATCGGCAGATGCCATTACTTTTTATGTCTATGATTTGCTCAAACATAGTAGACTAGGCATGACAGGATGTAAGATTGTGTTTTCAGCATACCCCACAGATGTTCACCTGTGTGTAGTATCACATTTGTCTCGTTACATTGAGGCCACCAGAGCCCTACAAGGAACAGAGTCGGCATTATTTATTAGCCACAAAAAACACACAGTAAGGTGTCGGTGCAAACAATTTCAAGGTGGCTAAAGCAGGTTCTGGGAATTGCTGGGATTGATACTGATAAATTCAAATCTCATTCCACCAGGGCAGCATCAACTTCCGCGGCAAGGGCGATGGACGGGCCTATAGACCATATCCTCGCGGCCGCAGGATGGTCCAGTGAGCTGACCTTCCAAAGGTTTTATCACAAGCTGATTTCAAGGCTGGTGGTGTTTGCTGATTCTGTTTTGAGTTCTGTTATAGTTTCCCCCTGAGATAGAGGGGTTGTTATTGTTTCTTTTGCAATTAAACCGTTAATTCATTTAACAATGTTATGATTGATGCATGATTGATTATAAACGACTTTTTGAGTCAATCAATGCAGTGTGAACGCCGGATTTGGATTTGCGGCATGAAATCACAGAGCTTTGAAATCTTCACGTAGTCACTCACGTGACTCCGAAGTAAAATAGTAAGATTAAACGAGAACTTACCAGTTTGAAGTTTGATCTTTATTTTATATGGAGTTACGATGAAGGATTACGTGCCCTCTGCTCCCAACCCTCATAAATATCATCTGGCAGTTCTAGTCTTTGTTATCTTACTATTATAGTTCAGTCATTATTACCTGTGATTTCACTCCGCTGCTTTGAAGATTGACGCACCAACGGCTGTATGGGGTTCTTCACGTAATCGCTCATCATAATCAAGGCAATTAACCATTACCTTTTCTTCACTCAAAGAGTGGCCCCACAGCAGAAGCGTCCACGTCGCGGGGCTGGTAACTGGAAGTATCCCGAGCAAATTCCGCCACCACCATCATCTACTGTGACAAGTGACGGCTCCCACTGATTGGCGCCGGAAGCTCGCGTCCTTTTCAGGACGGACGATGACAGCGATGTCAACATTTGAAAATGGAAGATGGACACAAAATGAGACTACTCAAAGAGTGGGGCCAGGTCTGGAGTTCACTGCCTGAATGGATGATAGAAATACCTATTGCATTTAAATCCAGGGATGAGCATGTAATTATGTGCTGCAGGGAGCCACTGGGAAGTGGGATTATTCCTGCCCGATCTCACTCACACTCTCCAGGACAAAAAGTCATGGCCTTAGAATTAAAGGACGTTCCTTTAGGAAGATGAGAGAGGATTTATTTAGAGGTGGTGAATCTGTGGGATTCATTGCCACAGAAGGCTGTGGAGGCCACCAATGGATACTTTTAAACAGAGATATATAGATTCTTGATTAGTATGGGTGTCAGGGGCTATGGGGAGAAGGCAGGAGAACGGGGTTGAGAGGGAAAGATAACTCAGCCATGATCATAAGATCATGTGATAGAAGCAGAATTAGGCCATTCAGCCCATCAAGTCATGGCTGATCTATCTCTCCCTCATAACCCAGAACCCATTGTCCAGAACAAGGGGTCACAGTCTAAGGATAAGGGGGAATTCCTTTAGGACCGAGATGAGGAAAACATTCTTTACACAGAGAGTGGTGAGTCTCTGGAATTCTCTGCCACAGAAGGTAGTTGAGGCCAGTTCATTGGCTATATTTAAGAGGGTGTTAGATGTGGCCCTTGTGGCTAAAGGGATCAGGGGGTATGGAGAGAAGGCAGGTTCATGATACTGAGTTGGATGATCAGCCATGATCACATTGAATGGCGGTGCAGGCTCGAAGGGCCGAATGGCCTACTCCTGCACCTATTTTTCTATGTTTTTTTCTATGTTTCTAACCCCATTCTCCTGCCTTCTCCTCATAACCCCTGACACCCGTGCTAATCAAGAATCTATCTATCTCTGCCTTAAATATATCCACTGACTTGGCCTCCACAGCCTTCTGTGGCCAAGAATTCCACAGATTCACCACCCTTTGACGAAATAAATTCCTCTTCATCTCCTTACTAAAAGAACATCCTTTAATTCTGAGGCTGCGACCTCTAGTCCTAGACTCTCCCACTAGTGGAAACATCCTCTCCACATCCACACTATCCAAGCCATGATTGAACGGCGGAGAAGACTTGATGGACCGAATGGCCCTAATCCTGCTCCTATCACTTATGAACTTACGAACTCATTCTAAATAGATCTTCTCTAACCAGCAAGGGCATTATGAGGCAAATTTGCAATGTTGTATAATTTTATAATCTTATGATTTTGTGGTCTTCGGGGGAATTAAATACTGGACTTGATACCAATGCCCACACATTGAAGAGAGAGAAAAAAAAACCCACGCGAGGTGCATTTGAAAGGCCCAGGGAAAGGCTCGAGCTAATTTTGTTTTTTATCGAACACAACATTTCTCACGAAAAGGCTTTTAAATGAACAGGGAAGGCTCGGTACCAGCCACATAAAGTTTTATTTTCAACCACCTAGTTACAAACTAATACATTTTTGATAATAAACTTCCTTATGACATTGGTTATTAGCTTTGAATGAATAGTAAGCAATTTGTCTGTGGAGCTATGATGCCTCCAGGGTGCCAGAACGTATAAGTGTAAAAACGTAATGGGCACCAGCAACTGGAATCATTAAGGGATACGTCTGAATAACTCCCACCGCTCTCTTTGCGTTTCTGCACGTTTTTCACCAGGAACGCTGATAGAAAATGGATTCTATTCATCCGGGATTACTGCCTGCAATTTGCTCCAGTGTCTTGGTGTAAAATTAGCAGCTGGGCAGACTGGGTTTGGCATTGGAGGGAGCCGAGGACTAACATATCATCTCGCGCCAAAAGCCCTTTTTAATTCACTTTTCAGTCACAGTTTCATTTCTCCGAGTCTGCGGTAAATGGAAGTTAATCTCCCATTACATTGAATTTATTTTATGGGTGAAGGCAATCCCTTCACATTGCCTGTGAGGAATGCACTCCTCCCCCTACCATGCGAGGTCATTGACAGAACTCTAGTGCCGACTTGAAGCAGAAATTCTGGACAGCCAATTATTCCGAAGCATCATTTTTTCATAGATTTGACCGAGAATCATTTTTAAGGGTGAAAATCATATATCCACAGTATCTTGACGGGCGGAACTCTAATAGTCAGCTCTGTATTGCAGTTGACAGGATTTTATAAAGCCAAAATAAACCCCCAGACTTGCAGAACATAGAACAATGCAGCACAAGAACAGGCCCATCGGCCTGCAACAGGAATGAATGGATAGGTTTATTGGCAAAGTATTCACATACAAGGAATTTGCCTTGGTGCTCCGCCCGCAAATGACAACATGAAATACAGTGACAGTTAGGAACGACACATAAAACATTAAACAGTAATAATAAAACATGGTTCCAGGATAGAGTCAGAGAGCCATACAGCGTGAAAACAGGCCCTTCGGCCCAACTTGCCCAAACCGATCAACATGTCAAGGGTCTCCAACTTTCTCACTCCCAAATAAGGGACAAAAGGTCAAAATACCGGACAAATTCCCGACGGCAATTTGTTGACCGACTCGGCCGTGGCTGGGTGAATGGTGAGTTGGCCCCAGGTGCTGGACTGCACACAAAGCCCGGCCAGCGGGCCAGCTGAGGAGTGTTGGCCCGTGTGACGTCGCGCGCAAAGTCTGGCACCGATGAACCGATGATCGGCCATGAGAAGGAGTGTCGGCGGTAAGCGAAGGTCGGACAGCTGCTGACCGATGGGGCTACGGGCGAGGCGCTGCTGCTGCTGCTGCTGCTGCACTCCATGGGCTGCACTACGTCCGGACGGGCGAGGCGGGGCCGGACGCGGCGCGCCGACCCGACAGTCCCCTCGACCCAAGTTGTAGCAGTAAAATACGGGACAACGGCGGTCCCGTATGGGACAAAACAATTTAGCCCAATATATAGGATGTCCCGGTTAATATGGGACAGTTGGCAGCCCTAAACATGTCCCATCTGCACTAGTCCCACCTGCCTGTGTTTAGCCCATATACCTATTAACCCGTCCTATCTATGTACATGTTGAAATGTTTCTTACCTGCCTCGACTACCTCTGGCAGCTTGTTCCATACACCCACCACCATTTGTGTGAAAAGGTTACCCCTCAGTTTATTATTAAAATCCCACCCCATCTTAAACCTATGTCCTCTGGTTCTCAATTCCCCAACTTTGGGCAAAAGGCTCTGTGCGTCAACCCGATTTATTCCTCTCGTGAGATCACCCGTCATCCTCCTGCGCTCCAAGGAATAAAGTCCCAGCCTGCTCAACCTCTCCCTGTAGCTCAGGCCCTCAAGTCCTGGCAACATCCTCATAAATGTTCTCTGCAACCTTTCCAGATAAACTAATCTCACCTGCTTGTACATGAATCTTATTCCTCCATGTCTTGCATATTAATTCGTACTGGAGTTGGCAGTTTCAATGCCAGTGTGTGGAGATGGGGGCTCCCTCCGCCAGAGCCCGGCCTGTGAATATGGAGCAGAACAACAGACAGCCAACCATGTCATCTCTGGGTGCCCGCTCTACCGCCCACCACATGGAACTCAGGGCCTGGCAGACATTGACGCAGAGACAATAACCTGGCTGCTCAACACCCGGCTTGAGTCCAAGATGGCGGCCCGCCTGCAGTCCGTCTGTTATTTTATATTTTTTTGTCCTGTTTTTAGTTGGTTTTGTTTTATTAGATTGTGTGTGTATGTGGGTGGGGAGGGAGTAACATATCTGGGTCTCTTTCTTAGGGGGGGGGGGTGTCGTATTCCCCGTCTTCGTCTCCGTCTGCGCCAAGGCCTAATGGCGAAGCTGGCGGCCTCGGGCCCCAGGGCTGTCCCAGCGGCGGCGGCGACCTGACTCGGTCCCGGAGCAGTACCAGCGGTGGCGGCCCGACTCGCTCCTGGGGCGGTTCCAGCAGCAGCAGCAGTAGTGGCCCGACTTGGTCCCGGGGCGGTTCCAGCAGCAGCGGCAGCAGCCCAGCTCAGTCCCGGAATGGTTCAAGTAGCGGCGGCAGCAGCAGCAGCGGCGGCCCGACTCGGTCCCGGAGTGGTTCCAGCACCAGCGGCCCGACTCGGTCCCGGAGCGGTTCCAGCAGCAGCAGCCCGACTCGGTCCCGGAGCGGTGGCGGCGGCAGTGGCAACGGCCCGACCGCGACCACGGGCCCGGTGGAATCGGCCGCGGGCCCAGTGGACGACATCGTCGGGAGCTCGTAGCTTACAGGTTGGTGACCTGTTTTTATGAGCTCCCGCAACAACAGCTTCGTCCGCTGGTCTGGAGGGTGGCAGCTTCGACCGCCCCGGGTCGCGGAGTTGAACCGGCCCGTTCGCGGAGCACGGTTGATCCGCGGGACTGATCCTACTTATCATCGCCTGGTGGGGTCACAACATCTGAAGCCTGGATCGCCTCGGCGCAGAGGGAAACAAAGAAGGAAGAGACAGAGACTTTAAGACTTTGCCTTCCATCACAGTGAGGAGGTGTTTGGTGAACTCACTGTGGTGGATGTTGGATTTGTGTTTGTTGCGTGTTCTGTCATTTTTAAAAAGGATTGTATGTATGACTGCAGGGGAACGATGTTTCGTTCAGACCAAAAGTTCTGAATGACAAATAAAGAATCTAATCTAATCTAATCTTGAGATCTAACTATTCCTTTGATTTAGTTTATGTTTAATTGACATGAAGAAGAAGAATTCGCAGAACCTTAGTGTTAAGCTGAGGCAAACATTTGGGCAACTAATGATTTCAAACATTTTGTCCCTTAAATCTAACCAAGAATCGTTTACGACAGAGCCCGTGGCCCACGGGGCCCGCGGCTGGGGCCTGGATCGGCGCCACGGAGGCCTCAGCAGAGGACCTGGCACCGTTAGTGGAGAGACCGTTAGGGTGCGGGCGATCGAAGATGCCGCCGACCGACGGACGAGGACGGACACGTGAGGTAAGGACGTCACTGCCGTGGGAAGGAACGGAGGAGGAACCGGTGTGGTGGGACCACCATGAGGGAGGGTGAAGAACAGTGGACAATGGGGACCCAGCGTGGTGGGACCACCATGAGGGAGGGGGGGGGGGGGGGCGAAGAACAAAGGGGGGGGGATTTGTACCTTTGTAAGCTCCCTTCATGGGCGACTGTTGCGTACCTTGGCAAGGTATGCAAGCAAAGAATTTCACAGTGACTTGTCACATGTGACGTTAAAGTATTCAAGTCAAGGGGGAAAGTCGTATCCCCCATTATATTGATGGACGTCACACTTCTTGGCAACACGGTGTCACACCTGGTAGAGTTGCTGCCTCCCTGCGCCAGAGACCCGCATTCGTTCCGGATGTGCTGCATGCGTGGAGTTTGCACGTTCTCCCCGTGACCGCGTTGTGTGCGTTTCCTCCGCACGCCCAGCTTTCTTCCCACATCCCAAAGACGTGCGGGCTTGCAGGCTAATTGGCCGAGTGTGCAGGGATTGGATGAGAAAGTGGGACAGCGTAGAACCAGCGTGAATGGGTGATCGATGGACTCGGTGGGTCGAAGTGTGTGTCTCCATGCTGGATCTCTAAACTAAAGTTGGCTATGTTTATCAAGAAACTGAGCTTGGCTGTGGATGAGCCTGGTTTGATATTGAATTTGCCAAATTTGGATGGTCTGTCTGTGCTCTCGGAGACTACAAAACGATGCTCAGAGCAATAGATAATGATGAATGATATCCTCGCTTAGACAGTTTACAACCCAGCAGTAGAGTTTTGTTTTCTCTGATTCCAAGTAACTCCTGCATTCTTTCCCCCCCCTCTCTTTCCCACCCCCTCACACCCTAGCCTACTGGTGCACTGTTTGCATCCATGTATCCTTGTCGTTAGCACAACTTCCTCAGCCAACAATGAACCATTGTGGGCTCCACACTTCCTGGGGTCATCTGCTGCCGGCCCTGTTCTCTTCTGGACTTCTCCATCTTTCAGGCTGAAGAAAGGTTCTGACCCGAAACGTCACCTAATACCTTTTCTCCAGAGATGCTGCCTGACCCGCTGAGTTACTCCAGCTAGTTGTGTCTATTAATGATATCCTCTGTCTATTTAAAGGGCCTGTCCCACTTGGCGATTTTTTTGGCAACTGCTGGCATCATTGACTGACGTATCAGGTCACCGAAAAAGTCGCGGCGTGACGCGGCGTGGCGATATATTGACGAGTGGTGTCTCCTCAAGCGCTGCAACATTTTTTTTGTAGCCACTGGATTTTTAAATGTTCAAAATCTTTTAGCGACCCTGATACGTCAGTCAATGACGCCGACAGTCACGGTAAAAAAATCGGCAAGTGGGACAGGCCCTTAAGGATTTTTATGCTGAATTGGAAGGGTTGAGGGTCTTCAGTCAATTAGGTCTTTTTCACGCCTATGGCCAGGTCAATGCAGATGAATAATTACATGACAATTAGTCCCTATAAGGAGTTATACTCATAGAACAAGTTGTCTTGTGGAATAAAATCAGCAAATAGTCCGTGCAAGGAACTTCAGCAGTGAATACGTCCCCATTCACGATGTTACCAGCTGTGATGTTTCCAACTATGAAACGGACAAAATGTGCAGGAAGGAACTGCAGGTGCTGGTTTACACCAAATGCTGGAGTAACTCAGCAGGACAGGCAGCATCTCTGGAGAGAAGAAATGGGCGACGTTTCAGGTCGAGACCCTTCTTCAGACCGACCAAAACGTCACCCATTCCTTCTCTCCAGAGATGCTTCCTGTCCCACTGAGTTACTCCAGCATTTTGTGCTGATCTTCCATGGAAGTTGGACAGTGATTGTCCTCATTATGGACAGTGACTACGAGAAGCTTATTGGCTTTGCATCTCGCACACACTAATCAAGACATCTACACTCAGTTAGAGAAGGAGAATACATGTCGATGTACAAGATTTCACTAGTTTTTTGCCAACACTTATTTAGCTGACTGTTTGAGAGACTTATCCAATTAGTGTGACTTAAAGAGCTTATAAAGATTTTTTTTCACAGACTGATTGGAGAATTATCTTTCAGCATCATTGAAATCCAGAGAACAGTTGGTAACATGACAAAATCCTTAACGAGGTGTCCTTGTTAAAACACTGTCCCCAGAATCCCAGATACTGTATAAGAACACATGGGAAGTTGCTGCATGTTACAGAAAAACAGTATCAGCCGGGAAGGAGTGCAGTTTATAGAGCCCAGTTTGAGACTCACAGAGGCATACCACATGGAAACAGGCCCTTCAGCCCAGCAAGTCCATGTCAACCATCAACCACAAAGCTGGGTGGCAGTGTGAACTGTGAGGAGGATGCTATGAGGATGCAGGGTGACTTGGACAGGTTGGGTGAGTGGGCAGATGCATGGCAGATGCAGTTCAATGTGAGGTTATCCACTTTGGTGGCCAAAACAGGATGGCAGATTGTTGTCTAAATGGTGTAAAGTTGGAAAAAGTGCAAGTACAACGAGATCTGGGGGTCCTTCTTCATCAGTCACTGAAAGTAAGCATGCAGGTACAGCAGGCAGTGAAGAAAGCGAATGGTATGTTGGCCTTCATAGCAAACAGAATTAAGTATAGGAGCAAAGAGGTCCTTCTGCAGTTGTACATGGCCCCAGTGAGACCATACCTGGAGTATTGTGTGCAGTTTTGGTCTCCAAATTAGAGGAAGGACATCCGTGCTATTAAGGGAGTGCAGCGTAGGTTCACAAGGTTAATTCCCAGGATGGCGGGACTGTCATATGCTGAGAGAAAGGAGCGGCTGGGGTTGTATACTCTGGAATTTAGGATGAGAGGGGATCTTATTGAAACATTCAAGATTATTAAGGGTTTGGACACGCTAGAGGCAGGAAACATGTTCCCAATGTTGGAACCAGAACCAGGGGCCACAGTTTAAGTATAAGGGGTCGGCCATTTAGAAGGGAGATGAGGAAATACTTTTTCACACAGAGAGTTGTGAGTCTGTGAAATTCTCTGGCTCAGAGGGCAGTGGAGGCCGGTTCTCTGGATGCTTTGAAGAGAAAGTTAAATGGAGCTCCTAAAGATAGCACAGGAAGGGCCAAATGGCCTACTCCTGCACCTATTGTCTATTGTCTATTGTCTATACTGTGATCCTACATTAATTCGATTTCATTCTCCAGGGCTTTCTATCAATTCCTCCAGACTTTACCCCACATTGAAACATTAAGGGGAATTTACAGTGGGCAGTTAGCACAGTGGCACGGCGCTAGAGCTGTTGCCTCACAGTGCCAGAGACCTGGGTTCGATCCTGACTGTGAGTGCTGTCTCTGTGGAGTTTGCATATTCTCAAAACGACCAAACTGGTTTCATTTGGGTGCTCAGGTTTCCTCCCACACTCCAAACATAGAAACATAGATACATAGAAAATAGGTGCGGGGGGAGGAGGCCATTCGGCCCTTCGAGCCAGCACCGCCATTCATTGTGATCATGGCTGATCGTCCCCTATCAATAAGCCGTGCCTGCCTTCTCCCCATATCCCTTGACTCCACTAGCCCCTTGAGCTCTATCTAACTCTCTCTTAAATCCATCCTGTGATTTGGCCTCCACTGCCCTCTGTGGCAGGGAATTCCATAAATTCACAACTCTCTGGGTGAAAACATTTTTTCTCACCTCAGTCTTAAATGACCTCCCCTTTATTCTAAGTAGTGCAGGTTTGTACAGTAGGTTAATAGGCTTCTGTAAATTGCTTGTAGTGTTTAGTTTAGAGATACAGGGTGGAAACAGGCCCATTCGGCCTACCGGATCCCCACCGACCAGCGATCCCCACACATTAACACTACCCTACACCCACTGGGAACAATTTACACTTGATATAATTGTAAATTGTCCCTAGTGTGTGTAGGATAGTGTTAGTATGCGGGGATCGCTGGTCAGTGTAGACGTAGTGGGCCAAATGGGCCTGTTTCCATCCTGTAAACTTAACTAAACTAAACTAAAAATACCTCTGGATTCGGTCATGACTACTGAGATTTCCATTGGATGTGGCCTCGGATTGGACTACCATTTTGAACCATTTTCTACTCTTAAGGGCCTGTCCCACCAGCATGCAACTCTATGCGATTAGCGCGACCTAACGTGGTCGCTTGAGCCGTCTGGCGTCGCGGGGCCGGTCCCACTTGGATCGCCGGAGCCGTGCGGAATTGTGTGGAGTTCGTCCCGTGTTCGTCCCAACACCACGCGGAGCTCCGAAAAACGGACTATGTCCAAAGATTCCGCGCGGCAACGGCTTGTCGGCTCGCAGTCGCCTCGACGCATTACACACCGCCCCGACATCGTGCCTCCGTGAACCTATATGTAGGTGCCTCCGTGACCCTCTATGTGTGTGGCTCCGTGGCCCTCTGTGTGTGCCTCTGTGCCCCTCTCTGTGTGCCCCTCTCTGTCCTGGCGAACTTACCTTAGACTTTGCTCCAAGTTCGCCTCACTTTGCGCCGCGTTGCGCCACTCACCCGACCTCCGCGTGGCCCCTACTGCCATTTTGGTTGCGCTTGCCGCATGCAGGCGCATGCTGGTGGGAACGGCCCTGTACAGGGGATCACCCGACCTCCGCGCGGCCCCCGCTTCTAGTTTGATCGCGTTCATCGCATAGAGTTGCATGCTTGTAGGACAGGCCCTTTACAGTGACTATTGTTGCCTGCTTGCTCGCAACAATTGTTGCTGGCAATATCTTCTTCCCTTTGGACTCAAGTCTCCATCTCAGCTTTGTTGAGGTAAACGTTGATTATGAGCTGCTGGGATGCTCATCTTATCTAGGCAGCCATTTTGTTGCTTCCTTGACAACTCATAGTCACAGAGTCATGGAGTGATACAGTGTGGAAATGGTTGTGCCCTTCGACCCAACTCGCCCACACCAGCCAACAATGTCTTTTCCTCTTCACCTTGAACCTATGTCCTCTGGTCCTCGATACCCCGACTCTGGGTAAAATACTCTGTGCGTCTGCCCGATCTATTCCTCTCATGATTTTGTACACCTCCATAAGATCTCCCCTCATTCGCCTGCGCTCCATGGAATAGAGACCCAGCCTACTCAACCTCTCCCTATAGCTCACACCCAACTTCATCAATTTTGTTCCCTCTCATTAGAAGCTCCAAGGGGAGGTTGGACAGACTTGGATTATTCCCTCTGGAACGTCGGAGGCTGCAGGGAGACCCGATAGAAGTAGATAAAATTATGAATGGCATAGATAGGGTAGATAATCAGCTCCCTTTATTTTCCCAGGATGGGAAAATACTGGAGCAGGGATCGACAACCTAAGGCCCTCGGGCCGAAAGCGGGCCATAACCCGAAATCATACGGCCCGCAGGGGATTTTTTTTACCCTGTAATCATCCGGCACGCCGGGCGCCCAAGCCCGCCCCGAGCACGGCCAAGCTCTGGCTGTACCGCATCCTGCGCAAAGCCACCGGCACGGCCGCACACCTTCTGTGAACACGTTTAAGAAAGAACTGCAGATGTTGAAAAAATCGAAGGTAGACAAAAAATGCTGGAGAAACTCAGCGGGTGAGACATGCAAGGATTGAATGATGAGGCTGCCTCACCCGCTAAGTTCCTCCAGCATTTTTGTCTACCTTCTGTGAACACGTGATTTGATGCCTGCCATCCGGGGCGGGATCCATGTGTACACGTGATAGATGTGGCCCGCCGTCTGCTCACAGACATGCGTCGTGGCCCCTATGCAGAACAAAGTTGCCGACCCCTGTACAAGGGGGCATAGCTTTAAGGTTTAGAGGGGCAAAGTTTAAAGGAGATGTGCTGTGCAGCGTTTTTTACACAGAGGGTGGTGAGTGCCTAGAATGTGCTGCCTGGCTCGGTAGCTGAGGCAGATATGATAGTAGCATTTAAGAGGCGTTTGGGCATGCACATGGACATGCAGGAAATGGAGAGGTATAGATTATGCGCAGGCAGATAAACGATGATTTTGGAATCATGTGCGGCACAGACATTGTGGGCCGAAGGGCCTGTTCTTGTGCTGTACAGTTCTATGTCGTATGTCATCAGTGCAAAGAATATCTTCTCAGAGGGTTCCTAATGTTTAACCAAGTCTATTACAGAGTGTACAGACTTGTACTCAATGCACAAGGCATTGCTGATTATTTATGGATGTGGTTTAATTATTGATTCATTCCTGATGGACGCCGGCACTTTCTGTAAAGATCATTGTAATCCAGCGAGCATTACTCATAAGACACATCACTTAAAGGGAATAGACCTTGGAAAGCAACAATTTAAAATGTACCTACAAGCGCGTGTGAAGAATTAGCAAGCTACTGAGGCACCGGAAAGTGACCAATTGTATCCGGGAAAGCTTCTCTGGCCATAGGCTACTGTTTACAAGTAGGAAGCTGATTGCAAGTGCACAACTTCACAAGGTATAAGAGTAGAATTAGGCCATTCGGCCCATCATGCCCACTCCGCCATTCAATCATGGCTGATCTCTGCCTCTTAACCCATTTTCCTGCCTTCTCCCCATAACCATTGACACCCGTTCTAATCAATAATTTGTCTATCTCTGCCTTAAAAACATCCAATGACTTGGTCTCCACAGCCCTCTGTGGCAATGAGTTCCATAGATTCACCACCCTCTGACTAAGGAAGTTCCTCCTCACCTCCTTCCTAAAAGAGCGCCCTTTAACTCTGAGGCTCTGACCTCTGGTCCTAGACTCTCCCACCAGTGGAAACATCCTCTCCACATCCACTCGATCTATGCCTCTCATTATTTTGTAAGTTTCAATGATTAGTACGGGCCCAAATATTACTGGTACTGGTCCAAGGATTAGTACGGGTGTCAGGGATAATGGGGAGAAGGCAGGAGAATGAGGTTGAGAGGGAAATATAGATCAGCCATGATTGAATGGCAGAGTAGACTTAATGGGCCGAATGGCCTAATTCTGCTCCTATCATTTATGAACATGAATTTATGAGCTCTTCCCTATTCTCATCACAAGACCGTGGTAATCTTACTACATGAGTGCTGATGGTCAGCCATTAAGTGGTGGCCTGATTGGAAAAGTGAAAGGTCAGCAGGATTTCATTAAGCCAAAAGCCCGCAAAGAATTATAGAGCATAGACCAGCACAGGAACGTGACCAATGTCCATACCTAGATATCTACCTTTATTTAATCCACTAGACTAAGTTGGCCCCAACGCAATATTCCACCTCTCCACCAATTCCAATACACACACATATACACACACACTCACTCACACAAACACACACACATACGCAATCACACACGCACATACGCAATTACACACGCACATACACTCACACACACACACACACACACACACACACATATACACACACTCACTCACACAAACACACACATACACAATCACACACGCACATACGCAATCACACACGCACATACACTCACACACACACACACACACACACACGCACACTCACACAGACACACAAACATACACAATCACACACACACATACACACACACACACACACACACACACACACACACATATACACACACACACACACACACTCACACAGACACAAACACATACACAATCACACACACACATGCAATCACACACGCACATATGCTCACACACACACACAGACTCACACTCACATACACACATACACTCACACACACACTCATGCACACACACATACACTCACACATACACTCACACACACACTTGCACACACATACACTCACACAAACACAGACTCACACACACACATATACACTCACACACACACTCACACTCACACATACACTCACACACACTCACACTCACACACACTCACATTCACATTCACACACATTCACACTCACGCACGCTGACTCACACACCATATATATGACAGTAAACTTTCTTGAATCTACTCATACGGCTGAGCGCAGCCTCTCCACTGTGGGGCTTCCACAATCACCGTGACTTCTGCACTTACCGTAAATTATGCAATCAGCATGACCTCTGCACTCAATGGAAATTATGCAATCAGTGTGACCTGTCCACTAAGCAGAAGTCACGAAATGAGCGGGACTTTTGGACTAAACACTGTCAGACCTAATAAAGCATTTATTCCTTCCAAACACAGTCAGACCTAATAAAGCATTGCAGTTACAAGCACAGGCAGGGCAGCAGGCCAAACAACTCATGGCATTGTCATTTCATTTCATTTCCAATTAAGCATTGCACTTTCAAGCACAGACAGGGCAGCAGGCCAAACAACTCCATTAAGGGCTAAAAAATTATTTATTGCAAGTACATTGCAGACTCACAGTTCAGTTGATTCACAGCTTAGAATGACAGCCATGGCCTCGCTCTCTCTCACAATCTTGCAGAGTGACTGACTCACGTCCAGGCCTCCGGGGTTTTATATAGTCCTCCCCCCCCCCCCCCCCCCCCGCGGAGGGGGTGTTACCTTCATCGTGGTGATTGACGGGTGAGAGGACCATTCAGCTGATCTCAAGGTTTTCTAAACGCTCATATCTTTTTTATTTTTCATCAATGAGAAAAACCTTCTGGGCTGGCTCAACGGACTGTGAGTAAGATGTCCAAAAATCACAGCGATACAGGGTAGCGTTTTTTCTAAAATCAATATACAGCGCAGACAGGAAGTGGTCAAGAGGAGACTTTTAATTATATAGATATACAGTACTTCCATTTCCTGTATATCCACGTGCCCATCTCAAAGGCTCTTAAACGTCAGTATTATATAAGTGTGGCACGGTGGTGCAGTGGTAGAGTTGCTGCCTTACACCGCCAGAGACCCGAGTTCAATCCTGACTGCGGGTGCTGTCTGCACAGAGTTTGTACGTTCCCCCCGTGACCTCGTGGGTTTTCTCCGAGATCTTTGGTTTCCTCCCATACTCAGAGGGTCATAAGGTCACAAGGTCATAAGGAATACCTCCCTTAGAATAAAGGGGAGGTCATTTAAGACTGAGGTGAGAAAAAACGTTTTCACCCAGAGAGAAGTGAATTTATGGAATTCCCTGCCACAGAGGGCAGTGGAGGCCATGTCGCTGGATGGATTTATGCGAGAGCTAGATGGAGCTCTAGGGGCTAGTGGAGTCAAAGGATATGGGGAGAAGGCAGGCACGGGTTATTGATAGGGGACGATCAGCCATGATCACAATGACTGGCGGTGCTGGCTCGAAGGGCCGAATGGCCTCCCCCGCTCCTATTTTCTATGTTTCTATGTTTCTAATAGGAGTAGAATTAGGCCATTCGGCCCATCAAGTCTACTCAGCCATTCAATCATGACTGATCTATCTCTCCCTGCCAACCCCATTCTCCTGCCTTCTCCCCATAACCCCCAAAAACGTACAAGTTTGTAGGTTAATTGGCTTGGTATAAGTGTAAATTGTCCCTAGTGTGTGTAGGATAGTGTTAGTGTGCGGGGATCGCTGGCCGGTGCGAACTCGGTGGGGCCTGTTTCCGCGCTGTGACTCTAAACTAAACTATAACTAAACATGGCTGTTCGGTTTCATTGTGTGTCTTATGATCCTTATTTTCTCCCTGGTTCATATCCAATATTCTTTATGAGTACCTCAGTCCCTTTATTCCTCTTTATCTACACTGACAGCAACTTATTCATTGTTTGTAAAAATGCAGCAGAATGTTCCGGGAGATATCATAAAACACGATAAAAATGCGAGCTCCTTCTTTTCATTATCACCACGTTTGTAACCCACTCTCTTTACTCTTTCACTCTTATTCATGCCCATTACATTTCATTCCATGAGGAAAAATAGAAAGAAAACTGAGCAAATGTATGCAGAATCGCCATTGTGACTGCAAAATTTGCATTTGAATGTCCAATTCTGCTGGAAAGTAGGAAGTCTTGTTAAGAACCCGTTAACTCCTTATTGACGGCAGATGAACAAATGCATTTTGGAGCCCTCGAAGCAGAGTGTATGTAATAAGGCAGGCACTTTATCATCATGAGCTTTGGTTTCGATGTAAATAGTGGGTCAGCTTGCAATGTACAAATAGCCCATTATATTTTGTCCAAGAAAGTCAAACTTGTAAAAGGCCTGTCCCACTTACGCAACCTTTACAGGCGACTGCCGGCACCCGTATAGGTCGCCAAAACTTTCAATGTTTAAAATTCAGTGGCGACCAGAAAGACGCAACGATTCTTTGAAGATCTCTCACGACCATACAGGCGACCCCTAGCGACATGTCAAATCAAAACGTCAAACAAACTTTATTGTCATTTAGAAATGCATTGATGTATGCATTTCCAAACGAAATTCCGTTGCATTTGGCTCCCTGTGCAACACGATAATTAACAGAAGGACAAACATGGATAAAATGGACAAAAAAGATAAAAGGATAAATAGACAATGGTGGCAGCCCATTACATGGCATTCAGGAGTCTGATGGCTCGTGGGAAGAAGCTGTTGCAGAACCTTGATGTTCTGCTCCTTATGCTGCGATATCTTTTGCCCGAGGGCAACAGAGTGAACAGTCCATGATGGAGATGTGTGGGGTCTTTTATAATATTGCTGGCCTTAGACACGTCACGGGTGACCTCTCACGACCACAGGAGACCTCTCACGACCATACAGCCTGTACGGCCGCGAGAGGTCTCTTATGGTCGTGAGATGTCCCCAAAGAGTCATAGCGTCTTTCTGGTCGCCGCTGAATTTTTAACACGTTGAACTTTTCGGCTACCTGTCACGGGTGCAGGCAGTCGCCTGGAGAGGTCGCGTAAGTGGGACAGGCCCTTTAGGAATACAGATATTAGCTTGGCACCAATTATTAGTGTCTCACCATCATAAGAAGGGGCACTGGAATAAGTGGCAGCACGGTTGCTTAGAAACATAGAAACATAGAAATTAGGTGCAGGAGTAGGCCATTCGGCCCTTCGAGCCTGCACCGCCATTCAATATGATCATGGCTGATCATCCAACTCAGTATCCCGTACCTGTCTTCTCTCCATACCTTCTGATCCCCTTAGCCACAAGGGCCACATCTAACTCCCTCTTAAATATAGCCAATAAACTGGCCTCAGCTACCCTCTGTGGCAGAGAGTTCCAGAGACCCACCACTCTCTGTGTGAAAAAAGTCCTTCTCATCTCGGCCCTAAAGGATTTCCCCCTTATCCTTAAGCTGTGACCCCTTGTCCTGGACCTCCCCAACATCGGGAACAATCTTCCTGCATCTAGCCTGTCCAACCCCTTAAGAATTTTGTAAGTTTCTATAAGATCCCCTCTCAATCTCCTAAATTCTAGAGAGTATAAACCGAGTCTATGCAGTCTTTGTTCATAAGACAGTCGTGACATCCCAGGATAGAGCGGCGGTAGAGTTGCTGCCTTACAGCGCAAGAGACCTGGGTTCGATCCTGACCACAGGCGCTTGTCTGTCCGTTCTCCCCGTGCGTGACCTCCATGGGTTTTCCCATCGTGCTCTGCTTTCCTCCCACACCCCAAAGACGTGCAGGCCTGTCGGTTAATTGGCTTGGTATAATTGTAAAATTGTCCCACTCATTATAAAAGTCACATCCAAGAATGCACTGGCAATGATTTCCGCGTAACATCCATCCATCACCGTTTGAATAATTCACAGCGTGTTTGAATTAACACATCTTCATTACTTTCCACACAGCTCAACCTCTGCTCCTTTCTATGAAGCTTAATGAAAAGTTTAATTATTTGACTAAGAATGATGTTTCAACTGACTCCAAAATCTCAGATAATTACATGCGTATGATTGGATCAAGACATTTCCAAGCAAAAAATGATGTTTGCATATCCACACAAGAACTGACGAGAATACAACCTGGATGCGCACCCACCTTTCACTTCCCCCTTCCCCCTGTTCCCTTCCACCTATATTCCGTCCTCTGGGCTTCACATGTAGTACAGTTTAGTTCAGGCCAGGTCAGGGGGAGTTCTCCCCGCCACGGGTACCACCATGTAATCCCGTGCTACCTGCTCCATGGTCGGATAGTCGGCGACTAAACCGTCTCCCCCACCTGGTTTGTCAGGTGAGGAGGGGGGATGTAGACCCCCAGCAGGACCAAAAACAAGACCTGTCAAAGGGCGGATGAGCCCCAAAGGCGCCAACGGCCATCCACACTTCAGTAGCATAGCATTGTGAGGAGTGAAGAAAAACATGGAATATAAAGGGCCTGTCCCACTTGGGTGTCATTTTGTGAATCCCAAAATCCTGGGGTGCCGCACACGACCGCGCGTCACTGCCTACGTCACCATGCACCATGCATCGTAATGCATGCCATCACGTGTGTGTCGTGATGCATAAATGATGTTGCGTAAATGATGCACAAATGACACCCAAGTGTGACTGGCCCTTCATTCTTCCCTCCCCTTGCTTCTCAAAAGAGAAGTTGTTAATTAATTCGTTTAGTTTAGAGATACAGAGTGGAAACAGGCCCTTCGACCTACCGGGTCCACGCCGACCAGCGACCCCCACATATTAACACCATCCGACACACTCTAGGGACAATTTTTACATTTACCAAGCCAAATAACCTGCAAGCCTGTACGTCTTTGGAGTGGGGGAGGAAACCGAAGAACTCGGACAAAACCCAAGCAGGTCATGGGGAGATCGTACAAACTCCGTACAGCCAGCACCCGTGGTCAGGATCGAACCCGGGCCGCCGGTACCTCATACGCTGGAAGGCAGCAACTCTTCCGCTGCGACACCGTGCCGTCCTTTTCACACCTCGTCCATCCTTATCTCCTTATCTCACACTTTGTGGCTTTTCATCTCCAACCTTTGTCCAGCCATCTGCCAATGAAATTCCCCTCACCTGTATCCACCTATCGCTTGCCAGGCTTTACCCCATCCCCATCTCTCTTCCAGCTTTCTCTCCCAACAACCCTCCTGCAATCAGTCTGAAGAAGGGTCACGATCTGAGCCGTCGCCAATCCATGATCTCACCTCTACTCTCTGCCACTTACTCCACTCATCTGCCAATCAACCCCTATTCCTCTCACCTGTATCCACTCATTAGTTGCCAGGCTTGGTCCCTCATTTTGTGTCTATCTTCGGTGTAAACCAGTTCCTTCCTACACCTATTTCCAGCTTCCCCCTCGCTTTTACAATCAGTCCGAAGAGGTGTCTCAACCCGAAACGTCGCCTATTCATTCTCTCCACAGACACTGCTTGACCCGCTGAGTTCCTCCAGCACATTGTGTTTTTTTGTGGTAAAAGAGCTTCTGCAGTTCCTTGTGCCCTAAGGGTTCAGTTATTGGTTTGTGGGTGTGGGACTAATCACCCCTCGTGCTCACTATACTCAATGTTGGAGATTAAATCTCACTGGGCACTGCCATTTTGATCAGGCGCACAATATCATGACTTTCATCTACAGTAAATCCACCTGCCTTTAGGGTTTCAGTAGTTGCTCAAAATATGTTCCTGAAGACAGAGGCAGGACAGGGCACGGTGGCACAACGGTAGACGTGCTGCCACACAGCGCCAGGGACACGGGTTCGATCCTGACCACGGGTGCTGTCTGTACGGAGTTTGTACGTTCTCCCCGTGACCTGAGTGGGGTTTCTACAGGTGTTCCAGCTTCCTCCCACACTCCAAAGACGTGCAGTTTTGTAGATTAATTGACTTTGGCAAAATTGTACATTGTCCCTATTTATGTGGTCGGATCGCTGGTCGGCGCGGAGTTGGTGGGCCAAGGGCCTGTTTCTGGGCTGTATCTCTAAACTAAACTGAACATAAAAAACCTAGGGGCAAATCAGAATTAGGACTCTTTCGACGTTTTGATTTAGGTGAAGAGGCCACGATTTTTTTCTGAGAGTGCATGTGCAGACTAGAGAAATGAAATAATTGATCAACTGCAGAAAGGATGACCTAAATTGAGTATTTCCTGATTTTCTTTCTTCCCCTCTAGTCACAGGGAAATTGGAAACATATAAGTTGTTTGTGGTATCATTTTATTGCAGAGTCCAATTGGAATCTTCAAGAGTTTGAAAGATTATGAGCTCCGATTACCCAAGGCTATGTTGCAATATTTGTGGACTAGATTCGCCGTGTACTCATTTTCGAGTGCTCAATCGTTACTCGATTTGTAAAAGTGACTGCATATGTACTTATGTTTGAGCCTGTTTTCTTCAATCAATATTACCAAGAAATGTGTGTTAAATTAGTGACTGACATTTGCAAAGGAGTTCGAATTAATATGCAGGCAGCAAGCTTCGTCGCACCAATGTGCAAAAATTGACAAGGGTTCCGGCGAGATTAATGAACCAGAGATCATTCAGTTAAGAAATTAGAGGATAGTCCCAGGTTTGATCCCAAGTTTGTGTTCCATTGACTGATCTCAGAGTAACATTAGTGTCTGTGTAATTTGCCTGAATGCATGCGTCGTGGGTTGTGACTGTCAATGGCTGTTGTGTGGATTAACTCGACTAGAACACCCATTACTGATGGTGCGGTAGTCCCCACTGGAAGCAGGAATGTGTGGACACAATTAGCTGCTGCAACCCACGATAACTCTCTATCAGCTGGCCTCTTGCGCCGTGCTACTCTGCTGCAGAGTATGCTTGGGAGAGGTCATCTCATGCGAAGAATATTGATACCGCCCTTAATGACAGCCGCAGATGCATCACTGGCTGCCTAAAACCAACGCATGTGGACAGCTTGCATCTCTTGGCCGGTATTGCTCCACCAGCAATCCGCTGATCAGTTGCCGCTAGAACTGAACGTAGCGGGCAAGTTGGGGATGCCCGCCATTCCCCGTCACTCCCATCGCCCAGCCCCAAAGCGGCTGAAGTCGAGGAAGAGCTTCTTCAACACAGTCCAGCCACTGTCACCGTCTCCTCAAGCAACCAGACCAGCAGTGAAAACCACCACCACGTAAAGAAGCCGATCCCAACCAAGTAACAGCCACCACCTGGACACAGGTGTGACTGGAAGACCTGGAAGTCCCTCAACAGGCTTCATACAGGGATAGGCCGATTCAAGACCAATACGAGCAAATGGTGAAAGTTTTTAACAAACTCAAACAAAAAAAAGTGTGAAAAACGAACAGCTGCAGGCGAGGCTGCCACACTCTATGGCGCCACCACTCACCCTCACATGGTCAGTTTAGCTACAGCACAATAACATGAATGTTTTTGCTCTATGATATAAACAATCTAAAAGATGTTCAGACAACTCGGTTCCTGCCCTTTACTCTGCAGATTATCATGTACAAAAAGTCAAAAAACCAGTGCTAGAAACTGCAAAAAATAGCTCCTTCAGCATTACCATATAACGGGCTAACCTTTTCTCTATCGGAAGAACCTGTCAATCCTCTGATTTTAACAGGCAAGAGCCTATACAATGCTCTGTAAGATAAAGAATTGCTGAATTGCTGATTATTAGGGTATAAATATGTCTGATTGAACATTACCTCGGTGTGTGGAGAAAGAGAGACTGTAGTCTGTATTTTACATACTGTGAGAGTTGATCCCACGCCCGCCTGGTGAAATAAAGACGTTACTGTATTACTAACTTTTGTGTTATTATCTGTTTGAAGTAAAAAACGAACCTTAACAATGGAGCTATGCAGATGCTGAACGTTAATGTGGAACATCTGTACAATCCACACCACACCTACTAAGATGCCCACTTCTTGGTGAACGATGCTGCCTGGAAGATCGAGCAGTTGGAAACGAGAAGGTTGTCCACCGTGCAAGAGCCTGGCCGAACATTTGAAACATGGATGATGGAAGCGAAAGAAGTTGACTCTTATCACCAGGCCGACAAAGAGCAGAAAGGAACTGTATCATTTAAATATTTTTCTTCGCCTCAGAGTGTCTCAACGTGGTAATAAAATAGTTCTGCAGCATTGTTATTGACACACATAACCAGCTGAGCAAGCAGTCAGTGATTGTAACATTGCATCTGTGTAGAAGCAGGGCAGAGAAGGATATCAGTTTTCATTATAGTTTATTGTCTCATGTACCGAGATACAATGAAAAGCTCCTGGTGCGTGTCAACAAGTTCCATCAGCAGATAGATTAATTTCCAACGTTTCCTTGTCCATGCTTTAAGTTAACTCTGAATTATAATACTACAATGTTAATTATATTGGTTAACTTTGAACTAGTGCGAACGTACGATGGATGGTGAATTGGCCTCTGTAATTTGCCCCAGTGCACAGGGAATGGCTGAGGGAACGAGGGATGACATTTAGTTTAGTTTAGAGATACAGCGCGGAAACAGGCCCTTCGGCCCACCCGGTCCGTGCCATCCAGCGCTATCCTACGCAAACTAGTGACAATTTACAATTTTACCGTAGCCAATTACCCTCTTCTTTTTCTTCTTGCGTATGGCGTGCACAGCCTAACAAAACACGACATCTATTTGTTTGTGCACGTTGGGTTGATTGCATTAGTCGAAACAGGGTGGGCCACGTGAAGGTTGCAATCTCCCACACCCGCCAATTACCTACCAACCTGTGTGTCTTTGGAGGGAACTGCGGATCCCGGAGAAAACGCACGCAGGTCACGGGGAGAAAGTACAGACTCTGTACAGACAAGCATCCGTAGTCAGGATCGAACCCGGGTCTCGGGCGCTGTTATGCCCCTGTCCCACTTAGGAAACCTGAACGGAAACCTCTGGACACTTTGCGCCCCACCCAAGGTTTCCGTGCGGTTCTCGGAGGTTTCTGTCCTCCGGCAACCACCTTCAACTAGCATCGCAACCGGCTTCGACTAAAAAACTACCGATTTTTAAAACGGAAAACTACTTTCGACCATTAGGGAGACTGACAAAAACCTCCGGGAGCCGCACGGAAACCTTGGGTGGGACGCAAAGTCTCCAGAGGTTTCCGTTCAGGTTTCCTAAGTGGGACAGGGGCATAAGGCAGCAAGTCTACTGCTGCGCCAACCTGCCGCCCAACATTGAATGAGTGTGAATGGATGATCGATGGTTGGGTGGATTCGAGGGACCATAGGATCTCCAAACTAAACTAAACTGAACTAAAACTGAGTTGGAAGAGTAATTCTCCCTTCCTGCTAAGGTTCTGATCGACTTTAGGCGATGGAAGAAAGTGCCCAACAGGCAGGAAGAAAACAAAGAACTACATTGGTGTACATTTTCCACCACCTCAGGCCTTTTCATGTATCAGTGTGTTGTAATGTACACTGGTGTGACGAGGAAAGTCAAAGTCAAAAGTCAAACAAACTTTATTGTCATTTAGAAATACATTGATATATGCAGTTCCAAACGAAATTACGTTGCATTTGGCTCCCTGGCACGTTTAAAATCATTTAAAAGCACGTTTAAAATCATTTAGAATCTGAAGAGAGACACACAATGCTGGAGTAACTCAGTTGGACGGACAGGCAGTATCTCTGGAGAGAAGGGATGGGTAACGTTTCGGGTCGAGACCCTTCTTCAGACCGACGGTTGGCAGATCAATTTCCCTCCTGGGATAAAAAAAGTTCTATCATATAGTAGCGTATCGAGTTGACCAGATGGGCCGAATGGCTTCTTTGCTCCTATGAGGTATGAACTAATGCGGGTTTGTCCTCTCATCAGAGAGGTGGGGGGCGGGGGGGGGGGAGGGGGGGGGGTGAATGCTACTTCTGCAGACGTGCTCTCTCCAATTTCAGGTAGTCCCTGATTTCTCCTCCCCTTCCCAGCTCTCCCCCTCAGCCCACTGCCTCCGCCTCTTCCTTTCTTCTCCCCCTCCCCCCCACCCTCACATCAGTCTGAAGAAGGGTCTCGACCCGAAAACGTCACCTATTTCCTTCGCTCCATAGATGCTGCCTCACTCACCCTCTGAGTTTCTCCAGCATTTTTGTCGATCAGTTGCTGCACCATCAAGTTATTTGACGGGGGCAAATTGGGCCTTGTGTCAGTGTTTCTGCCTGTGAAATCGGAAGAGAGAAGAGGGGAAGAAAAATTTGGAAGTTTTAAATTAAAAGCTTCAGTAAACCGAATCAAATAGACATTAATTGTAGGTTATTCGCCCATGTAATAAATGTACCATACCATTCAAAATCTGAGTTTCCTCCTTCACTGATTCCCTTTGGCTTTTACTGCCTGTAGAATCACGGTGCAGAATATTCATGTATCTTCTGACTCGGCATTTGCCTGTCACATTAACTTCAAATATCAATATTGTAGATGCACGTACCATTGCAATTTAATTTGTTTTACCTTAAAGCAAGTTTGCAGTCAAATAGTAAGTTGTGATATTATCTAGTACCCATCTGCAATAGGTGGCCACATGTGCAAATGATCTCTTCGATGCGGTGGTACATCTGGTAGAGCCGCTGCTGCCTCACAACGCCAGACACCCGGGCTTGATCCTGACCTCGGGTGCTGTCTGTGTGGAGTTGGCACGTTCTCCTTCCGACCACCTGGGTTTCCTCTGGCTGCTCCGGTTTCCTTCCCGCTTCCCGAAGACGCGCGGGTTTGCAGTTTAGTCGGGCTCCATAAAATTGTCCCTATCGTGCGGGGAATGGTTGAGAAAGTGGGAAAACATGGAGCCAGTGTGAATGGGCGATCGATGTTCGGCGTGGACTCAGTGGACCGAAGGGCCTGTTGCCGTGCTCATCGCCAAGCAAAACTAAGCTGAACTAAACGAAGTGCCTATATCTGTCTCTATATCTGGAATCATAACAACTGTGAGAAACCAATTTGGTGTAAAACATTTTGGCCAAGAAATGATTCTAAGTTTGGAAAGATAGGTTAAATGAATGATGCATGGTGGTCTGCTAGTGTTTGTGTGTGCGTGTGTAGGGGGAGAAGGGGGTTGGCGGTGTGGGACCGTGAACAGCACGTGAAGTCTATTGGTTTATTTTAGGGATACAGCACGGAAACAGGTTTCAGATAAGGAAAGTAGATAAGGCGTGAAATTGAAAGCAGACGGGACCGACCAGAGGCCGAGTCGGGAAGCTCCAGCGACGCAGAGCCTCCACCAGCCCCGACCCGGGGTCCGATCGCCGGCGCGGCTGAGCTGACATCCCCCCCCCGATGCATGAGCTGATCGCCCCGACGCTGAGGGCCAAAACGCCGCCGGCTACGGGAGTCAAGATCGTCCCGTTAACGGACGGCTCGAAGCCCCCGAGAGCAAACAAGGGAAAAGATTTGAACTTTTTTTCTTTTCGCCTTTTTCCATCAGAGTGAGGAATGTGGAGGAGTCACTGTGGTGGATGTTTATGGGTTCCGTTGCTTTTTGCTTGTATGACTGACTCGGCAAATGAAATTCCTCCTATGTTGCAAACCATACTTGGCTAATAAAGTATTATTGTGATTGTGATTGTGAAGGATGTGGGTGGAAGGGGTCCGGGAGGAGGAGAATGAGAGGGGATAAAGGGAAATGGGGATCGCAGGGATGGAAGGTGAGAGTACAAAGGAGGGAAAGGAGCAGGGTGATGCGAGGTGGGAGATGCTGGGAAGAAACGGGAGAGCCCAGGCTACAGGTGGAGGCAATGGAAAGAAACTGGCTAGCAGACAGGAAGCAAAGGGTAGGAGTAAACGGGTCCTTTTTAGAATGGCAGGCAGTGACTAGTGGGGTGCCGCAAGGCTCAGTGCTGGGACCCCAGCTATTTACAATATATATTAATGATTTGGACGAGGGAATTCAATGCAACATCTCCAAATTTGCAGATGATACCAAGCTGGGGGGTATAGTTAGGTGTGAGGAGGATGCTTGGAGGCTGCAGGGTGATTTGGATAGGCTGAGTGAATGGGCAGATGCATGGCAGATGCAGTATAATGTGGATAAATGTGAGGTTATCCACTTTGGTGGCAAAAACATGAGGGTAGACTATTATCTGAATGGTGGCAGATTAGGAAAAGGGGAGATGCAATGAGACCTGGGTGTCATGGTACACCAGTCATTGAAAGTAGGCATGCAGGTGCAGCAGGCAGTGAAGAAAGCAAATGGTATGTTAGCATTCATAGCGAAAGGATTTGAGTATAGGAGCAGGGAGGTTCTACTGCAGTTGTACAGGGTTTTGGTGAGGCCACATCTGGAGTATTGCGTACAGTTTTCGTCTCCAAATCTGAGGAAAGACATTCTTGCCATAGAGGGGGTACAGAGAAGATTCACCAGACTGATTCCTGGGATGTCAGGACTTTAATATGAGGAAAGACTGGATAGACTCGGCTTATACTCTCTGGAATTTAGAAGATTGAGGGGGGATCTTATAGAAACTTACAAAATTCTGAAGGGGTTGGACAAGCTAGATGCTGGAAGATTGTTCCTGATGTTGGGGGAGTCCAGAACAAGGGGTCACAGTCCAAGGATAAGGGGGAATTCCTTTAGGACCGAGATGAGGAAAACATTCTTTACACAGAGAGTGGTGAGTCTCTGGAATTCTCTGCCACAGAAGGTAGTTGAGGCCAGTCCATTGGCTATATTTAAGAGGTTAGATGTGGCCCTTGTGGCTAAAGGGATCAGGGGGTATGGAGAGAAGGCAGGTACGGGATACTGAGTTGGATGATCAGCCATGATCACATTGAATGGCGGTGCAGGCTCGAAGGGCCGAATGGCCTACTCCTGCACCTATTTTTCTATGTTTTCTATGTTTTCTAAGAGGGGATTACTTTAAGTTGGAGAATTCAACGTTCATACCATTGGATTGTAAGCTGCCCAAACAGTATATAAGTTGCTGTTTCCCCAGTTTGCCGGTGGCCTGACTCTGGCAATGGAGGAGGCCAAGGAATGCTGTGGGAATGGGAAGGGGAGTTAAAATGGTTGGCAACCATGAGATCCAGCAAACCTTGCCAGACAGAGTACGTGTTCGGCAATAACGGTCTAGTCTACACTTGGGCTCGCCGATGTAATGGAGGCCACTTCGGGAATGCTGAATACAGTAAACATGGTTTGAAGAGATGCCAGTGAACCTCTGTCTCATCTGGAAGGACTACTGGGGTCCCTAGATGGAAGTCAAGTCAAGTCAAGAGAGTTATATTGTCATATGTCCCAGATAGGACAATGAAATTCTTGCTTGCTGCAGCACAACAGAGTATTGTAAACATAATACTGAACAGTTCAGTTCAATATACACATAAATAAGCAGGAAATGAGAGAGGAGGTGTAGGGACAGGTTTTGTTTCATTTAGTTTAGTGATACAGTGCAGAAACAGGCACTTTGACACACAGAGCCCGCACCAACCAGCGATCCCCGCACGTTAACACTATCCTACCCACACTAGGGACAATTTTACAAGCCAATTAACGCACCAATCTGTACGTCTTTGGAGTGTGGGAGGAAACCGAAGATCTCGGAGGAAACCCACGCAGGTCACGGGGAGAATGTACAAACTCCGCACAGGCAAGCACCCGTAGTCAGGATCGAACCCTGGTCTCTGCGGCTGTAAGGCAGTAGCTCTACCGCTGCGACATCATGTTACACCCTGCTGCATCTGTTGTGTGGGAAGAGATGAATGAACCAAGGAATTGCAGAGGTAGTGGTAAGAGCATGCTCGTCTATAAGTTGCAGTGTCGACGTGCACACAACAGCATCTAACTCTCAGGCCATGACATGAGAATTTCCTCAATCTAAAATTTGATTAGTCATAGAGTCCTAGAAGCCCAACTCGCCCACACCGGCCAACATGTCCCAGCTACACTCGTCCCACCTGCCTGTGTTTGGTCCACATCCCTCCAAACCTGTCCAATCCATGTACCTGTCTAACTTTTTCTTAAACGTTGGGATAGTCCCAGCCTCAACTACCTCCTTTGGCAGCTTGTTTGATACACCCACCACCCTTTGTGTGAAAAAGTGACCCCTCAGATTCCAATTAAATCTTTTCCCCTTCGCCTTAAACCAATGTCCTCTGATCCTCGATTCACCTACTGTGGGCAAGAGACTCTACTGTGTGCATCTAACTCAGGCATTTTCTCAGGGAACTTTTACAATAGTGTTCTTGAGCTATTCAGCACGGAAAAATATTATTTTTTTCAGGAGAGGAATTTGGTATTAAGAGTAGATGGATTAGACAAAAAGCTGGAGAAACTCAGCGGGTGCAGCAGCATCTAAGGAGCGAAGGAGATAGGTGACGTTTCGGGTTGAGACCCTTGGGTCTCGATCCGAAACGTCACCTATCTCCTTCGCTCCTTAGATGCTGCTGCGCCCGCTGAGTTTCTCCAGCTTTTTGTGTAACCCTTGATTCTCCAGCATCTGCAGTTCCTTCTTTAACACAGATGGATTAGACCATTTAGCCCATCAAGTCTATGTCATTCATTCGTGGCTGATCCATCTCTCCCTCCTAGCCCCATTCTCCTGCCTTCTCACCATAACCCCCGACACCTGTACTAATCAAGAATCTATCTGTTTGATTCTAGATATATTTTACTGTTTTCAACCGAGGGCTTGCCAACACTTTCCCTGCCAACCTGAATAATCTGCTGGTGCTCATTTGGAACAATTTCCCACGTATTAAATTGAATCTGAAATGGAATTATCTCCAACCGTTAAACTGATGAAAGCAGCTAATATAATGGCACATTATTAGTCTAATTAATGATAATTAAGGCAATGAACGTTTGAACAGCAACTATTGAATATAGTGAGCAGCCAGGAACAGGAATGGGGATTTATATTAAAGGAAAGCAAAAGGTCGCTCTAGAGAAGGCAGAGGACCTATCATTTCTGGGGCCTGGTAATGAACATTCTAGAAAATAAACTTGCAACTGGTTGGATGCATGAACTTGCTTTTGTGTTCTGGAGCTATTTTCTCAGGGTGCTGTTACCAAAGACTTCTTCAGCTGCACATTTTCTGTCAGCAGAATTAAGCCCTTCGGTCCATTCAATCACGGCTGATCGATCTCTCCCTCTCAACCCCACTCTCCTGCCTTCTCCCCATAGCCCCCGACACCCGTACCAATCAAGAACCTTTCTATCTCTGCCTTAGAAATATCTAGGCGGGGAGTTAAGGTGCTGAGCAACACTTTAGCAACACTGACGAAACACATTTTCACACAGAGAGTTGTGAGTGTGTGGAATTCTCTGCCTCAGAGGGCGGTGCAGGCCGGTTCTCTGGACACTTTCAAGGGAGCTAGATAGGGCTCTTAAAGATCGCGGAGTCAGGGGGATATGGGGAGAAGGGAGGAATGGGGTACTGATTGGGGATGATCAACCATGATCACATTGAATGGCGGTGCTGGCTCGAAGGGCCAAATGGCCTACTCCTGCACCTATTGTCTATTGTCTATTAGGAGATCAGGTAGGTTTAGGCGGATTGAGCGGAGGGTAATCTTTAACCGTTTGAAGACGTTACTTAAACCAAACTGGAGACCAAGAGAGCCAATAAACCATGGAGTTAAACAGCCACCTTTATTTTGGTCAGAGGTTCCAATGGTCTTTTATTTTGGTCAGCGATGACCTTAGAAGGAACTAAAAGTTTATGGCTGTGAATGTCAAGACAACATGGCGTTAAATTTCCTGTCAGCAATGTTTGTTGTCACAGATGACTGGTGGATTCTCTATTCCAGTCCGTTAATTGCAAACAGAATAACTTCCAGCATTTCTCCTGGAAGATGAAAGGCTTTAAAAGTGGCTGAGGGCCGGATCATTATACCAAGGAAAACAATCAAACAACTTGACAAAGAACTTCAAGGAGTGTGACATTTAAAAAAAATCACTGCTGGAGCAAAAAAGGATTGCAAATTATACCTTTTCTCAATCTAATATTTACTACCAGACTTAAAGGGAATTTTAAAATAAAATTCGACGATGGGATTTGAATTCACGCTCTCCGAATTATCAGCTGAGTCAACTTTATTTGTCACATACAAGATGAAAGTGGCAACGTCTCCGGGATTGTGCAAAAACTATAGAACGGAATAGAACAGAGTCAGTATTTGCATGTTAGAAAACCCCCCCAACAATCTTAAAAAGACACAACACAACAGTAAATTAGTCCCTGGTGAGATTAGAGTTTACGGTCCTGATGGCCTGTGGGAAGAAACTCCGTCTCATCCTCTCTGTTTTCACAGCGTGACAGCGGAGGCGTTTGCCTGACCTTAGCAGCTGGAACAGTCCGTTGCTGGGGTGGTAAGGGCCCCCCATAATGTTGCTGGCTCTGGATCTGCACCTCCTGGTGTATAGGACCTGCAGGGGGGCGAGTGTAGTTCCCATAGTGCGTTCGGCCGAATGCACTACTCTCTGCAGAGTTCCTGTCCTGGGCAGAGCAGTTCCCAAACCAGATTGTGATGTTGCCGGACAAGATGCTTTCTACAGCCGCTGAGTAGAAGCACTGAAGGATCCTCAGAGAGACTCTGAATTTCCTCAGCTGCCCGAGGTGGTAAAGGCGCTGCCTTGCCTTACTCACCAGTGCGGCAGTGTGTGTTGTCCATGTCAGATCCTGTGAGATGTGGACTCCCAGGTATTTAAAGCAGCTCACACTATCCACAGTAGTCCCATTTATCTCCAGTGGCGTGTACGTCCTCGGATGCCCTTCTAAAGTCCACGATCAGCTCCTTCGTTTTTGTGCCATTCAAGAGGAGGCTGTAGTCTTGACACCAGAGTGCCAGATCAGCCACCTCCTCCCGGTAGGCCTTCTCATCGTTGTCTGAGATCAGGCCCCCAACCACAGTGTCTTGAGCAAACTTGATGATGGAGTTGGAGCTGAACCTGGCCACACAGTAATGTGTGTACAGGGAGTACAGTAAGGGGCTGAGGACGCAACCCTGGGGGGATCCTGTGCTCAGGGTGAGGGTATTCGCCGATGTATGAGAACCATGGATTACTAATCCAGTAATGTGCCATTCGACCATTTCACCGAATAATTTTGTAGTGCGGAGAAAATACAAAACACGATTTTGATAATAGTAACACTTAAGTGTGGAAACGCACACCTCCAAATTCGGGTACAGCTTCTACCCAGTGAGTGAATCTGTGGAATTCTCTGCCACAGAAGGCAGTGGAGGCCAATTCATTGGATGTATTCAAGCGAGAGTTGGATAAAACTCTGAGGGCTAATGGAATCAAGGGATATGGGGAGAAAGCAGGAATGGGGTATTGATTCGGGATGATCAGCCATGACCATATTGAATGGCGGTGCTGGCTCGAAGGGCCGAATGGCCTACACCGGCACCTATTTTCTATGTTTCTATGTTTCTAACTGAATCATGCCACTACAAGTTGGCCTGAACTACCATCCACCTCATTTGGAGACCCTCGGTCTTTACAGGCTTTATCTGGCACTGAAATCGATACACTGTGAATGGCTTGATTGCATTCATAGAGTGGCTGCCTCATAGGGCCGGACACCCAAGTTCAATCCTGACTAGGGGCACCGTCTGTGCGGAGTTGGTACTTGCTCCCCGTGACCTGTGTGAATTTTCTCCACGATCTCCAGTTTCCTCCCACACTCCAAAGACATTCTGGTTTGCCGGTTAATTGGCTTGGTATATAAATGTAAATTGCCCCTAGTGTGTGTGTGTGTGTGTGTGTGTGTGTAGGATAGCGTTAATGTGAGGGGACCGCTGGTCTGTGCGGACTCGGTGGTCCTAAGGGCAGGTTTCCGCGCTGCATCTCTGAACTGAACTGAGCTGAATCCCTCACTTACTGCCTCACTCATTCACCAAAGCCAGTACTCTGAAACTGCTTCCAGGATGCGGACACAAGGAGTAACTCAGCGGGTGAGGCAGCATCTCTGGAGAGAAGGAATGGGTGACGTTTCGGGGCGAGACCCCAAGGGATGCTGCCTGTCCCGCTGAGTTAAATCCCTGTCCCACTATACGAGTTCATTCCAAGAGCTCTCCCGAGTTTTTAAAAAATCAAACTCGTGGTAAGCACGGAGAATGAACGTAGCGGGTACGTCGGAGCTCGGGGACGTCTCTTAGCGCTAACAGCAGGTACTCGGGAAGACTCGCTAATGGCAGGTATGCACTCGTGAAGATTGATGAAAAATGTCCTACGAGAGCCCCGAGTACCGACGAGTGTCCGGCCATTACCGTAAATCAGGGCAAACTCAGGAGAGAATGAACTCGTGAATGAACTCGTACCGTGGCACAGGGCTATTCCTCCAGCATTTTGTGTCCACCTTCGATTTAAACCAGCATCTGCAGTTCTTTCTTACACGGGTTCCTGGATGTGTTGTGTAAGATGACACTCTAGTTTATTTGCCTCTACTTTATACGCATTGAAATTTCCTCATTACATTGGCAAGAGATCAATAGCCTAGTCTGCTAAGTGCAGTCATTTATCGGTTTTGTTACCATATCTAATAATCCTAAGAAGCAGACTTGCTTCCTGAGGCAGCCAGGTGCAATGGGCCATGCAAGATATTATGAAACGAGCTACAAAGTTAGTTGAAATCAAAAAGTGTTTTGTCAACCGGAGTTTTTAGCAGCTTGAGCGATGTGTGCAGTAAGGTTACACAAGGACTCGGTGTCATGTCCCTGGCCTTCTATAGACAATAGACAATAGACAATCGGTGCAGGAGTAGGCCATTCGTCCCTTCGAGCCAGCACCGCCATTCAATGTGATCATGGCTGATCTTCCCCAATCAGTACCCCGTTCCTGCCTTCTCCCCATATCCTCTGATTCCATTATCTTTAAGAGCCCCATCTAGCTCTCTCTTGTAAGCTTCCAGAGAAGCGGCCTCCACCACCCTCTGAGGCGGAGAATTCCACAGACTCACAACTCTCTGTGAGAAAAAGTGTTTCCTCGTCTCCGTTCTAAATGGCTTACCCCTTAATCTTCTGCGGTTCTATATTACAAATTTGGATTTACAAATCGGGACTAGGATTGGGAAGTTTGCCAATAACATAAAAAAAATTGCCAGTGTGTTTTATAATGAGGAGGAATGCCCCGGAGCGCAGAAGAACTGTCAATGAACTGCTGAGGAGAGCACAAGAAAAGGTCACTTCAGAGTAAACTGCATGGATGGGTATCGAACATGGGTCTAGATGAAAGGACTCTGAGGGGTAACTTTTTCATGTAAAGACAATAAACAATAGGTGCAGGAGTAGGCCATTCGGCCCTTCGAGCCAGCACCGCCATTCCATATGATCATGGCTGATCATCCACAATCAGTACCCTGTTCTGGCCTTCTCCCCATATCCCTTGATTTTATTAGCCCTAAGAGCTATATCTAACCATCTCTTGAAAACATCCAGTGAATTGGCCTCTACTGCCTACTGTGGCAGATTGGATTACACCTGTCTGACTCAGTCTCTACCTCGATGCGTGTTAACCTCGCTCATTCTCATCAATTTGTTTGGTTTGATTTCGAGACACAATGCGGAAACGGGCCCTTCGGCCCACCGAGTCCGCACCGACCAGCGATCCCCGCACGTTAACACCACCCTACGCACACTATGGACAATTTTACATTTATACCAAGCCAATTAGCTAATTTACTTACAAACCCGTATGTCTTTGGAGTGTGGGAGGAAGCCGAATATCTCGAAGAAAACCCACGCAAGTCACAGGGAAAACGTACCAACTCCGAACAGACAGCGCCCGTAGCCAGGATCGAACCCGGGCGCTATAAGGCAGCAATTCTACCGCTACGCCATCATGCTGGCCTCCTGGTGGTGGGTGTAAAGAACTGGCTGCCCCTGTCTCATCTCTCCTCCTCTCTTCAGACTGGCTACATTCTCTCTGCACTCCCAGCCCTGATGCAGTGTCTTGACCCAAAACATTAATAATTCCTCCCTAACCCCCCCCCCACAGATGCTACTCAACCCACTGAGTTCCTTCAGCAATTTGATTTTTCTTGCACCTTGTGGTAGATCTTGAATTCACAACCTTCTGTGTCGGAGATGTTTTTTAGATTCTCAATCCTTCACCACGATATTGGGGTGGGAGATGGCAACCTTCACGTTGTCCGCCCTGTTTCGATTAATGCAATCAACCTGGCATGCACAATCAAATAGAACAAGTTGTCCTACAACTTTAGGCTGTGCATGCCATACGACAATATGGATCACAAGATTGATGACGTGGATCGGACAGGTTTGGAGGGATATGGACCAAACACAAGCAGCCTGGCTGGGACATGTTGGCCGGTGTGGGCAAGTTGGGCCAAAGGGCCTGTTTCCACACTGTATTCACTCCACGACTCTAATTCAGCATGCCAACCTATCCACCTTGGGAAAATTAGAAGACCTCGACATATTTTCCTCTTTGGAAGCGAATCGCTGTTTTCTTTTTAAATAGCGTAAACATCAAGTCCTTAAAATGATGCCTCGCTTTCCGTTTTCCACTGAATGATTTTGTGAGGCGCTTTCCCTAATGCTAAATCTGACTGGGGTCACACAACCCTGCCAAAATGCTCATTTCGCGGTTCTCGAATGACTGAGCAGCCACTTAACTGCTACAAATAATGGCAAAGGCTATTGAGGCAGCTGTGGAGTGTGCAGAAACTGCGGCAATTATAGCCAGGAAACAGCTTTGCCAAGCATAGATCATCGATACGGTCATTTTTTTGTTTTTAAAGGGCTGCTTTATTGGTCTAGAAGCCCAGGAACTAAAATAAGATATGACGCGGGCAACTTAACGGGCGGCTTTGAGATCAGGATTTTTCTGAATATTACCAATCTCATGCCCGTGACTGTATCAAATCCATTGCTGTAGCCTTCGTACCAGCCACAAAATCCCTCTCCCTTTGCCCAGCTCGTCACAACTGGTTCAAGTCCCATCCAGTCCGTTTGAAAATGCCTGCATTGTGGTTTTTTTTGGAGCCACTGTTCCTATATCTATCTCTGTGTTGGCCCCAGCTCTATTTTGCATTTACGAGTGTGCAGACCACTTTAACATTAAAATGCACACAGCACAAAGTTAACTTGCACAGACCACATTTAATTGGGAGGTAGGGTGTGGAAAAATGCCTTAAGGCCCACCGAGTCCGCCCGGTCCAACGGATGTATACTAGCCCTCAGCCTGAAAGATGAAAGTGTCTTTCGGTCTGAAGATGGGCTCCGACCCGAAGCGTCGCCTCTCCCTTGCCTCCAATGATGCTGCCCGACCCGCAGAGTCACTCCAGCATTTCCTGTCCATCTCCGGCGTAAACCAGCATCTGCAGTTCCTCCCTACTGTTACACTGGATCCATGTTATCACAGTTTTGTGTCCAACAGGTTAGGGGCAATTTGCAGGAGCCAATTAACCTTCGAACCTGCATGCCTTTGGAAAGTGGGAGGAAACCGGAGCACCCGGAGAAAACCCATGCAGGTCACAGGAAGAAGGTACCAACTCCGTACAGACAGCACCTGTAGTCAGGGTGGAATGCAGTTCACTGGCGCTGTAAGGCAGCGACTCTACTGCTGCGCCAGTAGACACAAAATTCTGGAGTAACTCAGCGGGACAGGCAGCATCTCTGGAGCGAAGGAATAGGTGATGTTTCAGGTCAAGACCCTTCTTCGTTTCGCCGAACACCTCTGCTCGGTCCGCAATAACCATCCCGACCTCCCGGTGGCTCAGCACTTCAACTCCCCCTCCCATTCCGTATCCGACCTCTCTGTCCTGGGCCTCCTCCACGGCCAGAGTGAGCAACACCGCAAGTTGGAGGAACAGCACCTCATATTCCGCTTGGGGAGTCTGCATCCTCTGGGCTTAAACATTGAATTTTCTCAATTCTGTTAACCCTTGCTGTCTCCTCCCCTTCCCATTTCTCCCCCAGCCCTCGGGCTCCTCCTCCTCCTTTTTCCTTTCTTCTCCCCGCCCCCCCCACCCCCCCACCTCCCATCAGTCTGAAGAAGGGTTTCGGCCCAAAACGTTGCCTATCGCATTCGCTGCTTAGATGCTGCTGCACCCGCTGAGTTTCTCCAGCCTTTTGTGTACCCCCTGCCTAAAAATTAATCCCTGTTTGGAATACAAAAGAAGGCACAGAATGCTCTGTTTCAAAAGCACAACATTATGGGTTTGAATGCCACTGAAGTAAGAGTCATTTCGAGATGCAGAAGGTTTTCACGAGCCCCGACCCGGGGTCAGATCGCCCGGAGCGGGGGAGCTGAAATTCCCCCCCCCCGGTGCTGGATCGCTTCGATGTGGAGGGCCCGACCACTGGCTGCGGGAGCCAAGATCGCCCCGACAACGGAAGGGTCGAGGCCCCCGACCACGGGAAAACACAGAAGGGATGAGATTGAACTTTTTTTTTTGCCTTCCATTGCAGAGAGGAACGTGGAGGAGGAACTGTGGTGGATGTTTATGTTAAAATGTGTTTTGTGTGTCTTGTTGCTTTTGATTGGTGTGACTGTGCGGCAAATCAATTCTTGGCTAATAAAGTATGATTATGATTATGAATGAAAATCAAGTTAACTGCACATTCTGGAAATTTAAAATAAAAACATTTCTAACAGAGATATCTCTCTTTCCCCAGCTTTTCTGAACTGAAATGCTAACTCAGTTCATCTTTCCACAATTGCTGCCTGACCTGCCAAGTTAAGTTTCGTTCAGCGCGGAAACAGACCTTTCGGCCCAACGCGTCCACACAGACCGGCGATCCCCGCACACTAACACTATCCTACACACACTAGGTACAATTTACACTTGTACCAAGCCAATTAACCTACAAACCTGTACGTCTTTGGAGTGTGGGAGGAAACTGAAGATCTCGGAGAAAACCCACGCCGGTCACGGGGAGAACGTACAAAGTCCGTACGGACAGCGCCCGTAGTCGGGATCGAACCCGGGTCTCTGGGGCTGTAAGCGCTGTAAGGCAGTAACTTTACCGCTGCGCCATTGTGTCAATCTCTATCACCGTGACGCTGATCGATCTTTCCCTCTCAACCCCATTCTCATCCCTTCAACCTGTAACCCATGGCACCCACACTAATCGGGAACTCTGGCCCAGTCTATATGTCAATAACCATTTAACTGAAGGCAGCAACTCTACCGCTGCTCCACAGTGTCTATCTGCCATTTCGTTTAATGTTGGTGGGAGGAAAGGTAATGACATTTTTTTCTGCAAAGTCAAAATAAGGCACCTAAAAAATCAAGTGTAAAACAGCTTTAATTTCAACAGAGAAGGCCAAGCTTACCCAAGCTTCTGGATCCTTTCAGAACACAACTGAAAGCGGAGACAATGCTTTCCAAAAGGCCCTTGATATGATATCTGAGAGTAGGCTCACGACAAAGGTCACAACATAAGGTGAGAGGAGAAAGATTTTAAGGTGGGAGATTTAATAGGAACCCAAGTGGTAACGAACTGCCAGAGGCAGTGGTTGAGGCATTGTCCATTGGAGGGACTTTTGGACAGGTGCATGGATTGAAAAGGTTTATACGGGTATGGGTCAGTATGGCATGGACGAGTCGGGCTGAAGGACTAGTTTCTGAGCTGGATGGCTCAATGATGGACTGCACTTTGCGGAGTCAGGAATCAGGCAATGAAACGGGCAGAAAACTACCGAAAGTCCATTTTTAGTTCACACCCCAGCGGTACGAACATTGACTTCTCCAATTTCAGGTAGTCCGTGTTTTCTCCTTCCTTCCCCTCCCCTTACCAGCTCTCCCACGACCCACCATCTCCGCCTCTTCCTTTCCTCTTCCCGCCCCCTCATCAGCCTGAAGAAGGGTCTCGACTTGAAACGTCGCCTATTCCTTCCCTCCTTAGATGCTGCCTCACCCGCTGAGTTTCTCCAGCTTTTTTTGTCTAAAGTTCACTTCAGTTCAGTTCAGTTTATAGTTTATTGTCACATGTACCAAGGTACAATGAAAAGCTTTTTGTTGTGTGCTAACCAGCCAGCGGAAAGACAGTACATGATTACAACGCACAGCGTACAGATACACGACGCACAGCGTACAGAATAACGAATTGTGATAGTAAGAAATGTTAAGATTAGAGAATTAAAAGTGTGTACATGATTGAAGATCAGTGGCTCACACGCTAATAGTCGCCTGATTTGGGCGTGATCTTGTAGATTGTAAAGGAAGCTTCTCAGAAGGTTTAATGTGTAGGAAGGAACTGCAGACGCTGGTTTAAACCGAAGAAAGACACAAAAAGCTGGAGTAACTCAGCGGGGTCAGGCAGCGTCCCTGGAGAAAAGGAATGGGTGACGTTTCGGGTCGAGACCCTTCTTCAGTCCTTCTCTCAAGAGATGCTGCCTGACCCGTCGAGTTACTCCAGCTTTTTGTGTCTACCTTCAGAAGATTTAAAGGCCTGTCCCACGGCGATTTTTTTGGCGACTGATGTATCAGGTCACCGAAACATTTGCGGCGTGACGCGACGCGATGACGTCTGACGCACGGTGTTTTCACAAGTGTCGTAACATTTTTATTGTCGCCGCTGGATTTTGAAATGTCCAAACTCTTTTGGCGACACTGATATGACGCTGGCAGTCTCCAAAAAAATCGCCAAGTGGGACAGGCCCTTGTAGGAAGCTTCTGAGAAGGTTTAATGTGCAGGAAGGAACTGCAGATGCTGGTTTAAACCGAAGAAAAGACACAAAAAGCTGGAGTAACTCAGCTAGGTCAGGCAGCATCTCTGGAGAAAAGGAATGGGTAGACTGAAGAAGGGTCTCGTCACCCATTCCTTCTCTCCAGAGACGCTGCCTGTCCCCGCTGAGTTACTCCAGCTTTTTGTGTCCACCTTCAGGAGATTTAAGAGCCGTGCTCCCTCAGGAATTGGTTCCGAAAGGAACTCCTGTTTACAATTTGCATTATTGATTTAGCTCACGAATCCACAGCGCTGCTCTTCAACGAAAAGTCCTGGCGGCATCAGACAGTGCGAGGTGAAGTCGATGTAATGTAACAATATGAAGGTGCGCAGCAATAAATCTGTGGAACGAGTACGTAATTGGCAAACATATTTCGGTGAGGCTGAATGAGAGGGTGGCGCTGCACGTTATGCAGCGGAAAAGCCAAATAGTTTTCGAATAATAAGAATTCGAATGGAGCAGTGAAGGATCGAGGGAAGCAGACAAACAAATCATTAAATGTAATGACATGTTAACAAGGCAATAATGAAAACAAACCCACTGGGGTTCATTTCTGGAATGATGGAATTGAAAAGCTGAGGATTTATGTCTCGATTTTGCAGAGTCTTGGTAAGAATGCACTTGGAATGCTGCACACAGTTCTGGATCCCATTTTATATAACAGAAATATGATAGCTTTTGCAGAAGGTGTGAACATGATTTATTCCAATGATACCAGAACCGAGAACAATGAAAGGATGCCTTCGAGTCATAGAGCGCCGGAGCCATTTTGTGGACTCTTTACGAGTCTTAGAATCATAGAGTGATACAGTGTGGAAACAGGCCCTTCGGCCCGACTTGCCCACACCGGCCAACATGTCCCAGCTACACTAGTCCCACCTGCCTGCGCTTGGTTCGTATCCCTCCAAACCTGTCCTATCCATGTACCTGTCTAACTGTTTCTTAAATGCTGGGATAGTCCCTGCCTCAACTACCTCCTCTGGCAGCTCGTTCCATAAACCCATCACCCTTTGTGTGAAAAATTTACCCCTTTCTGATGCCTTTCCCCCACAGTGGAAATTTTAAATTCTGCTGTGGGGGGGACGTTCATGTTGAATTCTATTATGTGTTGTGTCATTTTAATTTTTTTAAATTTTTCTATGGATGTACGGAAACTTAATTATTTCTTCTATGTAAAGCACTTTGGTTTCTACGTGAGTTGATTTAAACGTGCTATATAAATAAAATGTACTTACTACTTACTTACTCAGATTCCTATTAAATCTTTTCCCCTTCACATTGAACCTATGTCCTCTGGTCCTCGATCCCTGTACTCTGGGCAAGAGATTCTGTGCATCTACCCGATCTATACCTCTCATGATTTTAAGTCACAAAGAGATACAGCATGGAAACAGGCCCTTCGGCCCACTAAGCCCGTGCCGACCATTTGCATTTATTCCATTATTTTTTATTCTTCCTTCCCCTCCCCCCCCCCCAGCGCTCCCAGATCCTACAGAGCAGGGGCAATGTGCAGCGGCCAGTTAGATGAACAAGCAGCAAGACTTTGGGATGTGGGAGGAAACCGGAACACCTGGGATAAACTTACGCAGTCACAGAGAGAACATGCATAGTCCACACAGACAGCAGCCAGAGGCAAGGCTGAACCCGGTTCTCTGGTGCTGTTAGGCGGTGGCAATAACTAGCTGTTGAGTTTAGAGATACAGCGCGGAACTAGGCCCTTCAGCCCACCGAGACCATTTGTGTTGGGACCCTCCATCAGAGTGATCCGAAACGTCATCTATCCATGTTCTCCAGAGATGATGCCTGATCCACTGAGTTACTCCAGCACCTTGTGTCGTTTTTTTTGTACAGCAGCATCCGCAGTTCCTTGTATCCACAAGGATGCCATTAAATTGGAAAAAGTGTGCACGTGTGAAACATCACCAGGATGTTTCCTAGATATGTGGACGTGTGTTATAGGGAGAAGCTGGAAAGGCTGGAACTTTTTTCCTTGGAGTAAAGGAGACTGAGGGGGTGATCTTATTGAAGGGGTGAACAAACATGAGTGGTCACCTGCTTTTAACAGGAGAGAGGATTGTAACCAGACTGATTCCTGGGACGGCAGGACTTCCATATGATGAAAGACTGGATAGACTCGGCTTGTACTCGCTGGAATTTAGGAGATTGAGGGGGGATCTTATAGAGACTTACAAAATTCTTAAGGGATTGGACAGGCTAGATGCAGGAAGATTGTTCCTAATGTTAGGGAACTCCAGAACAAGGGGTCACAGTTTAAGGATAAGGGGGAAGTCTTTTAGGACCGAGATGAGAAGATATTTTTTCACACAGAGAGTGGTGAGTCTGTGGAATTCTCTGCCACAGAAGGTAGTTGAGGCCAGTTCATTGGCTATATTTAAGAGGGAGCTAGATGTGGCCCTTGTGGCTAAAGGGATCAGGGGGTATGGAGAGAAGGCAGGTACAGGATACTGAGTTGGATGATCAGCCATGATCATATTGAATGGCGGTGCAGGCTCGAAGGGCCGAATGGCCTACTCCTGCACCTATTTTCTATGATTCTATGATTCTAAAACCAGAGGGCACATAATTAGTCTGTTATCAGGCAACTGAAACATCCTACCACAACTAGAGAGTAGTCCTGAGCCACTAGCTACCTCATCGGGGACCCTCAGACTATCTTTGCTCGGACTTTACTGGCTTTATCTTGCACTAAACGTTATTCCCTGCTATGGATCTGAACACTGTGGAGGGCTCGATTGTAATCATGTATTGTCTTTCCCCCTCTCTGGTCAGCACACAATAATAGCTTTTCACTGTACAAGGTTAATTCCCGGGATGGCGGGACTGTCTTATGCTGAGAGAATGGAGCAGCTGGGCCTGTACACTCTAGAGTTTAGAAGGATGAGAGGGGATCTCATTGAAACATATAAGATTGTTAAGGGCTTGGACACGCTAGAGGCAGGAAACATGTTCCCGATGTTGGGGGAGTTCAGAACCAGGGGCCACAGTTTAAGAATAAGGAGTGAGCCATTTAATACGGAGACGAGGAAACACTTTTTCTCACAGAGAGTGGTGAGTCTGTGGAATTCTATGCCTTAGAGGGCGGTGTAGGCAGGTTCTCTGGATACTTTCAAGAGAGAGCTAGATAGGGCTCTTAAAAATAGCGGAGTCAGGGGATATGGGGAGAAGGCAGGAACGGGGCACTGATTGGGGATGATCAGCCATGATCACATTGAATGGCGGTGCTGGTTCGAAGGGCCGAATGGCCTACTCCTGCACCTGTTGTCGATTGTCTATTGCACCTCGGTACACGTGACAATAAACAAAAACTGAATCGAAGACGAGAGGGGGGAGATTTGTCAGAGATTTGAGCAACCTTTTCACTCAGAGAGTAGTCAGTATCTGGAACCAGCTACCAGAGGAAGCTATAGATGTGGACACGATAACACTTTTCAAAATACATTTGGACAGCTGTAAGTGGTAGTTTTCATAGTCCAATAAACCTATGAACGAAAGGATAAAGTGGTAGATTAAGATTAAAAAAAAGACAAACAGGTAGAGATCCTTGTGTAGATATAGAACCAGCAGGATGAATGTCTTGTGTCTGTGTGGGCCCTACCTGAAGGGTTTAATGTGACATTTGTATCACAGCAGATGGGCGGCACGGTGGTGCAGCGGTCGAGCTGCTGCCTTTTATGATGCCAGAGACCTGGGTTCGATCCGTGCCGTCTGTACGTTCTCCCCGTGACCTGCGTGGGTTTTCTACGAGATTTTCGGTGTCCTCCCACGCTCCAAAGAGGCACAGGTTTGTAGGTTGACACAAAATGCTGGGGTAACTCAGCGGGACAGGCGGCATCTCGGGATGGAAGGAATGGGTGACGTTTCGTGTCGAGACCCTTCTTCAGACTCCTTCCTTCCTTCGGAGGTTTGTTGGTTAATTGGCTTGGTAGGAATGTAAAATTGCCCCTAGTGTGTAGGGTAGCGTAAGTGTGCGGGGATCGCTGGTCGACGCGGACTTGGTGGGCCGAAGGGCCTGTTTCCGCGCTGTATCTCTAAACTAAACTAAACTAAACTGAGATCCTGTTTGCTTGCGTTGGGAGTCTCTTCCTGAGAAGATTACGGAGAGTCGGTCTGTCAAGGAGGACTCTCTCTAACTTCTACAGGTGCACAGTAGAGAGCTTGCTGGCCGGTTGCATCGTGGCTTGGTTCGGCAACTTGAGCGCCCTGGAGAGGAAAAGACTCCAAAAAGTAGTAAACACTGCCCAGTCCATCATCGGCTCTGACCTTCCTTCCATCGAGGGGATCTACCACAGTCGCTGCCTCAAAAAGGCTGGCAGCATCATCAAGGACCCACACCACCCTGGCCACACACTCATCTCCCTGCTACCTTCGGGTAGAAGGTACAGGAGCCTGAAGACCTCAACAACCCGGTTTAGGAATAGCTACTTCCCCACAGCCATCAGGCTATTAAACCTGGCTCGGAACTTTGAACATTAATATCCCTCCATCTGTTATTTGCACTTTATTAATTTATTAAGTCATGGGTGTATTTATGTATAGAATTGTAGTCAATGCATACTATGTTCTGTTGTGCTATGCAAAGAATGATTTTCATTGTCCTGTCAGGGACACATGACAATAAACTCTTTTGACCTGACTTTGACTTTGACTTTCTTTTTATGCTATCTGTACTCACGGCTTTCCACCCATGGCCAAATTATTTCTCCCATTTGCCCTTTCATTTCTTTGCCGCTCTCATTGACAACTCCCCATCAATGTCTTTGTTCGTGTATCTTTACACGTACTTTAGAGATGCAACGCGGAAATGGAGATACTTCAGCCCACCAGCACCGCGCTGACCAGGAATCACCCCGTACACTAGCGCTACCCCACACCCTAGTGACAATTTATAATTGACAGCAGCCAATTAACCTACAATCCTGCACGTCTTTGGAGTGTGGGAGGAAACCGGAGAAAACCCACACGGTCACAGTGGGAACGTACAAAAACTCCGTAGAGACAGCACGTGTTGTCGGGGTCGAACCCGGGTCTCTGGCGCTGGAAAAGGCAGCAACTCTACCGCTGCTCCCTTGTCCGCCCCATCCCAAAAATGATATAACGGTTTTCCATTTCAACTTTCAACTGCCGCATACATCCTGTTATTTTCTTGCTCACTGGGCCTATACTGTGTGTTTATGAGCATGAATGCGTCTGGTGAGTATGTGGAGTGTTTCTGAGTGTGTGCAGAGGTGATGAAGCCCCTTCCAGCAGAGTTTTTCCTTGTGCTTAAATCTGTTTTATTCTTCCCTTTTAACCATATAACCATATAACAATTACAGCACGGAAACAGGCCCTCTCGGCCCTTCCAATCCGTGCCGACCATTTATTTTCCCCTAGTCCCATCTACCTGCACTCAGACCACACCCCTCCATTCCCTTCCCATCCATATACCTATCCACTTTACTTTTAAATGTTAAAATCGATCCTGCCTCCACCACTTCTGCAGGAAGATCATTCCACACAGCCACCACTCTCTGAGTAAAGAAGTTCCCCCTCATGTTACCCCTAAACTTCTGCCCCTCAATTCTCATGTCATGCCCTCTTGTTTGAATCTTCCCTACCCTCAATGGTAAATGGTAGGGAATTGAAGAATACAGTTGAACAGAGGGATCTGGGATAAAACCGTGCATAGTTTCTTGAAGGTGGAATCTCATATAGATAGGGTGGTAAAGAAAGCTTTTGGTATGCTAGCCTTTATAAATCAGAGCATTGAGTATAGAAGCTGGGATGTAATGTTAAAATTGTACAAGGCATTGGTGAGACCAAATCTGGAGTATGGTGTACAATTTTGGTCGCCCAATTATAGGAAGGATGTCAACAAAATAGAGAGCGTACAGAGCAGATTTACTAGAATGTTGCCTGGGTTTCAACAGCTAAGTACAGAGATAGGTTGAATAAGTTAGGTCTTTATTCTCTGGAGCGCAGAAGGTTAAGGGGGGATTTGATAGAGGTCTTTAAAATGATGAGAGGGATAGACAGAGTTGATGTGGACAAGCTTTTCCCATTGAGAATAGGGAAGATTCAAACAAGAGGACATGACTTTAGAATTAAGGGACAGAAGTTTAGGGGTAACTTGAGGGGGAACTTCTTTACTCAGAGAGTGGTAGCGGTGTGGAATGAGCTTCCAGTGGAAGTGGTGGCGGCAGGTTCGTTGGTATCATTTTAAAATAAATTGGATAGGCATATGGATGAGAAGGGTATGGAGAGTTATGGTATGAGTGCAGGCAGGTGGGACTAAGGGAAAAAAGTTGTTCGGCACGGACTTGAAGGGCCAAGATGGCCTGTTTCCGTGCTGTAATTGTTATATGGTTATAAGGTTAATGGGAAAAGCTTATCCACGTCAACTCTGTCTATCCGTTTCATCATTTTAAAGACCTCAATCAAGTCCCCCCTTAACCTTCTGCGCTCCAAAGAATAAAGACCTAACTTGTTCAACCTTTCTCTGTAACTTAGTTGCTGGAACCCAGGCAACATTCTAGTAAATCTCCTCTGTACTCTCTCTATTTTGTTGACAAATTTTGTTGTTTGATTTTGTTTTCTCCTCTCATTCTTTCTAAAGTTAATTCCTTTGTGAAATCTCCAGGCGTGATCAAAGTCATACACCTGAAGATATATAAACTGATACCGCATTTTTTAAGTTTATCATCCTGCTTTCACCCTACTTTCAGGTCTGTTCATTTTGCGTTCACGATCTCTATTTCTATTATAAAGTTCGAGCCAGAGAATCATACGGCATGGTACAGTCGCCTCAGCTCAACTCATCCATACCGACTGAGATTCCCATTCATGCTCACCCCAATTTGCTCGTGTTTGGCCCGTATCTCTCTTAGACTTTCCGATCCATGTACCTGTCTTTCAAATGCTTCTTCCCACCACCCACCACCCAGTGAAATAACTTGCCCTTGTCCAGGTCTGAAGAAGGGTCTCAATCCGAGACCTCACCTATTCCTATTCTCCAGAGATGCTGCCTGACCGGCTGAGTTGCTCCAACATTTTGTGTCTATCTCTGGTGTAAACCAGCATCTGAAGTTCCTTCCTACACAAATAAGTTGCCCCTCAGGTTCCAATAGATAATAGACAACAGGTGCAGGAGTAGGCCATTCGGCCCTTCGAGCCAGCACCGTCATTCGATGTGATCATGGCTGATCATCCCCAATCAGTGCCCCGTTCCTGCCTTCTCCCCATATCCCCTGACTCCGCTATTTTTAAGATCCCTATCAGGCTCTCGCTTGAAAGCATCCAGAGAACCGGCCTCCACCGCCCTCTGAGGGGGAGAATTCCCCAGACTCACCACTCTCTGTGAGAAAAAGTGTTTCCTCGTCTCCGTTCTAAATGGCTTACTCCCTTATTCTTAAACTGTGGCCCCCTTGTTCCAATTAAATCTTCCCCTCTCATTTTGTCCTCTGGTTCTTGATTCCCCATACCCTGGGAAAAACACTCTAAATTCACCCTGTCTATTCCCCTCATGGTTTTATACATCTCTATGTTCCCATTTCCTTGCCCATCACTATTTTATTGATCTGGATCAATTTCCATTCCAATAATCTTCTTCCAAAAATAACAAATTCTAACCCAATTCCGGACAATATCTGTTCCAATTTTTACCATTCATATCCAAATGACAGCCAACATCCAACGGTGACCTTTGTAAATATTATTTTTGAAACATATAAGATTATTAAGGGTTTGGACACGCTAGAGGCAGGAAACACGTTCCCGATGTTGGGGGAGTCCAGAACCAGGGGCCACAGTTTAAGATTAAGGCGTAAGCCGTTGTGAAGGGCTCGATTGTAATCATGTATTGTCTTTCTTCCTATCAGGTCAGCACGCAACAGAAGCTTTTCACTGGCCAAGGTTAATTCCCGGGATGGCGGGACTGTCATATGCTGAGAGAATGGAGCAGCTGGGCTTGTACACTCTGGAGTTTAGAAGGATGAGAGGAGATCTCATTGAAACATATAAGATCGTTAAGGGCTTGGACAATCTAGAGGCGGGAAACATGTTGCCGATGCTGGGGGAGTCCAGAACCAGGGGCCACAGTTTAAGAATAAGGGGTAAGCCATTTAGAATGGAAACAAGGAAACACTTTTTCACACCGAAAGTTGTGAGTCTGTGGAATTCTCTGCCTCAGAGGGCAGTGGAGGCCGGTTCTCTGGATACTTTCAAGAGAGAGCTAGATGGGGCTCTTAAAGATAGCGGAGTCAGGGGATATGGGGAGAAGGCAGGAACGGGGGACTGATTGGGGATGATCAGCCATGATCACATTGAATGGCGGTGCTGGCTCGAAGGGCCAAAGGGCCTACTCCTGAACCTATTGCCTATTGAATAAGGGTCGAAGTAAACTTTGTGTTCGCTATCCATTGTTTGAAGTAATACAATTCTTACACTTGGCATCCTTGATAACCACCTCAAGTCTTACACTGTGCCTGAGAGTGTTACGTTGTGCCTCAGTTTTACTTTATTTGTTGTATTTCTGGCTTCTCTTCAGAAGCTTAGACCTTGATCTTCGAGCTTTCAATTGACTCTCATTCACAAAACTCATTCAGAGCTCCACAGAAGGCCATGGAGGCCAAGTCAATGGATATTTTTAAGGTGGAGATTGAACGATTAGTGTGGGTGTCAGGGGTCATAAGGAGAAAGCAGGAGAATGGGGTTGAGAGGGAAAGATAGATCAGCCATGATTGAAAGAAGGTGTAGACTTGATGGGCCGAATGGCCTAATTCTGCTCCTAGAACGTATGAAATCTAATTCTTTGAATAAACATTTGGGTTTCTTGAATAAAATGTCCCAATATTTCTTTAAATCAAAGATAGATACAAAATACTGGAGTAACTCAACGGGACAGGCAGCATCTCTGGAGAGAAGGAATGGGTGAGGTTTCTGGTCGAGACCCTTCTTCAGACCCGGTACGTCACCCATCCCTTCTCTCCAGAGATGCTGCCTGTCCCGTTGAGTTACTCCAGTATTTTGTATCTATCTATCTTTGGTTTAAACCAGCACCTGCAGTTCCGACATCCCATTATTTCTTTATATACCTCCATCTTCAGGTACTGTGACACAGATTCACAACTCTATGGGTGAAATTATTTTTCCTCATCTCAGTCTTAAATAGCCCTTTATTCTTGAACTGTGACCCCCTGGTTCTGGACTTCCCCCAACATCGGGACCATTTTACCTACGTACATCTAGCCAGTCCAGTCCCTTAAGAATTTTCCATGTTTGTAGGTTAGTGTTAGTGTGCCGGGAGCACTGGTCGGCATGGACCTGGTGGGCCGAAGGGCCAGTTTCCATGCTGCATCTCCAAACTTAATGAAACTAAAGTAGATATAGAACATTGAACATAGACAGTGTTGCATAGGAACAGGCTTTTCAGCCCACAATACCTGTGCCGAACATGATCCCGACTACCGGTGCTGTCTGTGCGGAGTTTGTACGTTCTCCCCGTGACCTGCGTGGGTTTTCTCCAGAACTTCGGTTTCCTCCCACACTCCAAAGACGTACAGGTTTGTAGGTTAATTGGCTTGGTGTAAATGTAAAAATTGTCCCTAGTGGGCGTAGGATAGTGTTAGCGTGAGGGGATCGCTGGTCGACGCCGACCCGGTGGGCCGAAGGGCCTGTTTCCTCGCTGTATCCTTCCCCCCCCCCCTCTACCCACCACACGCACGCACAGGTGCTGTTGGTTCTTACAGCAGATTTAGTTTGGTTTAGTTTAGGGATACAGCCCTTCGGCCCACCGTGTCAGCGCCGACCAGCAGCAATCCCCGTACATTAGTACTATCCTGGCCCCCGCAGCAGAAGCATCCACGTCGCGGGGCTGGAAACTGGAAGTATCCCGAGCTAATTCTGCCACCACCGTCATCTACTGCAACACGTGACGGCTCCCACTGATTGTCGCCGGACGCTCGCGTCCTTTTCAGGATGGACGATGATAGCGAGGTCAACATTTGTAACGAGATGGACACGAAAAGAAGAAGTACTATCCCACACACACTCGGGGCAATTTAGAATTTTTACCGAAGCCAATTAACCTACAAACCTGTACGTCTTTGGAGTGTTGGGTGGGAAGAAACCAGAGCGCCCGGAGGAGACCCACGCAGGTCACGGGGAGAATCTTGTACCTTGCGGAGAGTCCACCAATTTTATACTGGACAATTTCTACATTTATTAAGCCAATTAACCTACAAACCTGGATGACTTTGGAGTGTGGGAGGAAACCAAAGATCTCGGAGAAAACCCACGCGGGTCATGGGGAGAACGTACACACTCCGGACGTACGTAGATTAAAATGCTGGAGAAACTCAGCGGGTGAGGCAGCATCTGTGGAGCGAAGGAATAGGTGACGTTCATCTATGGAGCGAAGGAATATTCCTTCGCTCCATAGATGCTGCCTCACCCGCTGAGTTTCTCCAGCATTTTTATCTACCTTTGATTTTTCCAGCATCTGCAGTTCCTTCTTAAACGCCTCCAGAGGTACAGACTCTGGAACCCGGGTCTCTGGCGCTGTAAGGATCAAACCCGGGTCTCTGGCGCTGTAAGGATCAAACCCGGGTCTCTGGCGCTGTAAGGATCAAACCCGGGTCTCTGGCGCTGTAAGGATCAAACCCGGGTCTCTGGCGCTGTAAGGATCAAACCCGGGTCTCTGGCGCTGTGAGGCAGCAACTCTACCAGCTGCGCCTCTACTGCTGCATCAACGGTACCCGTGATCCACCTGCAGCCCCCCAGCCCCCCCCCTCCCCCCCTGAGTGGAAGGTTCAACACAATAAAGCGACGACAAATTTTGCTTTCCACTTTTTTTTTTTCGGTTTTGGTTTATTCAGAAAATACTGCAATCAAAAGAAATGCTTCCCGCGAAATGCTTCCCACGTTTCTGCGTCGCCCTTTTGGTCGCGCAGTAACGGCCGCAGGTGGTACAAGGGGGGGAAAAAAAAACTTTGCAGTGGGAAAAAAAAAATCAGGCTGGGATAAATGGTGCTGCGATACAAAACACTGGGGTCGCCTTAAAACTAACAACAAAAAAAAAAACCTTTGCGGTGCTCCCCGCCACTAGTCATTCTGGGCGGACGAAAGCTCAAATCAAATTGTCTGACATTGCTGCCTGAACCTAGAAAAATATGCACATACGACCTGTATAAAAACCTGCTCCAGATTTCCATTCAGAATTTCCAAGTGCCTCGCTCGAAAAGAAAACAGATTTACTACCAACAGGATCACAAAGGTTTCGTTTTTTTTTTACATAAGAAATTGGATACATTTCCGAACAGTGAGAGGTGATCCCTGCTGTTTTGTTTTTGTTTAATACCTTTCCCAGATTCCTATATATGTCTCCTATTAACAGAGTTCAGAACACACACACTGACATCAGTTGGACAGAGAAGGGGGGGGAAGGGGGGGGGGGGGGGGGAGTTTCTACCAAGAGGGGGCTTTAATGCCAAAAAACAAAAAAACTGCCACCCTCTCACGTCTAAAAAAAGGACTCGTGGAAATCCGGATTCGTTTCCTCTTCAGCTGATATTTGTTGCTGCTTTGAATGTTTCTTGACATAAAATGCTGGAGTAACTCAGCAGGACAGGCAGCATCTCTGGAGAGAAGGAATGGGTCGAGACCCTTCTTCTGACCCATTTCAGACTTGTTGGCTTTGACCCACTCTTTGCCTGTTTTAACCGGACAGTGAAAGATAGGGCAGACAGACGTGTCTCTCTGTTTTTTTGGGTCGTGGCTCCCAATTTTGTTTTCTTTTGCTCCTCTCGACCCCGCCCCAGTCTCAGTTGTCGTCACAGCAGCCGGTCAGTTGAAGGGGGCCCAGCGGGGTGGAGGGCATATCCACCGCTATCGTCTCGCCCTGCCCGCTGCTCCCGGCTTCCCAGCGCTTGACCAGGGGAGGGTGGACGCGGCGCAGGGAGAGGGACACGCTCCTCTGCACGGCCGCCGAGAGTGACCTGCGGCCCCTCGCCCCCTTCTTCTTCTTCTTCATCTCCTCCGGCTTCAACCCCCGCAGCGCCCACAAGACGCTGGCCGCCGCGAACAGGGCGCAAAGGGTCATTAAGGCAACTAGACGCGATGGTCCGACCCCGGCAGCGAGGGCGGCCCGGCGGCTGTCTTCCCTGGTCGTGCATCTGACGCACGAAGTCTCGGCGCCGAGGCCACCGGCGCGGGACACACGGACGCATATCACGTACTCTGCCAATGCTCGGAGCCGGGTCAGGTTGTAAGTGTGAACACCAGCGGGGATCCGAGCGGAGAAGGCGAGGTCCATGTCGCTGCTGCTGCTGTCGTTGCCCATCGTACGCGACCAGGTGATGTTGGACGATATAACGTTGGGGGCGACCAGCCAGGAGACCAGGACATGGTGGGAGTCCACCTCTTGCAAGGAGAGTTGCTGCTGGGCGCTGTCTTGCTTTTCCGGGTAGAAGCCGCTAACTTGGACGGCCACGTTTTTCGTGTCGGCTCCCACAAGGTTGTGGGCCACACAGGTATAAAGTCCAGCTTCCGCTGAGCTGGCGTTGAATATCTCCAAGGTGCCTTCAGGATGCACCCTGTATCTTCCCCTCGCGGTGTGGCCCCCTAGTTTGTCCCCGGACGGTGTGACCCAGTAAATCTCTGGGTCAGGCTCGGCAAAAGCCCGGCAGTGAAGGGCGAGGGACTCTTCCGTCTGCACGCTGACATGTTCGGGAAAAGCCTCGGGGGAGATGAGAGGAAGGCAGCGATCCGTCATCTCCCGGAATGGGACCTCTCTCAGGTTTGTCCGCTTGAACTCTGGAGGTTCGACGCAAAGGGTGGACTGGGGCTCGATGAAACGAATGCGATTTTCGTTGGCGTTCACCCAGCGGATGACACAGTCGCATCTGATGGGGTTGCTGTGAATGCTGATCTCCTGGAGCTTGGAGAGGGACTCGACCGTCTTCTTGTATAAGGCACTCAAGGCGTTATTGTTGAGCATAAGGGTCTCCATCTGCGGAATGAGCCGAAACGCATTGGGGTGGATGTAGGAGAACTTTGGGTTGTTGGTCACCTCCAGTCTGGTCAGTTCAGGCAAGTTGTCCAAAGCAAACTGGTCAATGGAGACCAGTTCCCCCATGTGGCTGATACCCAGCTCTTTAAGGTGGAGCATGTCTGTGAAATCGCTCTGTTGGATTCTTTGAATGGAATTCTTGTTTAAGTCCAAGAACTTTAGACCAGGTACTTTCTGCAGGGCCACCTTTGGAACCTTGGACAAGATGTTGTCGTAAAAGGAAATGCTTTCGAGATTCTCCAGGCCTTCGAGTGCGTGATCGGAGATTTCCCTCAACCTCATTCCGCTCAAAACCAAGCTCCTGAGATTGGCGAGGGGCTTAAAGTTCAGGGTGTGGAGCTGGTCCACGGCATTCTCTCCGATCATGAGGATCTCCAGGCTGGGCAGAGCCTCGAACCACCGGCGGTCAATGGCCCTCAGCTTGTTGGAGTTCAGGTGGAGGCGGAGGAGGTTGTCGAGGCCAAAGAACGCCCCGTCGGGAATGGCGCTGAGCTGGTTGTGGTTCAGGTAGAGCTCCTGGAGGTTGGTGAGAGCGGAGAAGCATCTCTCGGACAGCTCCGTCAGCTGGTTCTCCTCCAAGTGAAGGACCAGGAGATTGCTCATGTTGGCCAAGCCGACGTCTTCGACCCGCGAGAAGCTGTTTTGGGACAGGTCCAGTTCGGTCAGGTTCACCAGGTGCCCCAGCTCGCCCGCCTCCATCTTGGCGATCCTGTTACTCTGGAGTAGCAGGGTCTGCGTGCCTTCGGGCAAACTACCAGGAACTTTGGACATTAAAAAATCATTGCAGTCCACTGTCGGTGCCTCCCTGTACACCGACCTTGGCGTGAACCAAGGTTTAATTTCACACACACACATATCAGGACATTGGACACGCCAGGGTATTGCATGAGTTAAACTGACAGTCGCCAAGCTGATAAAAATGTATTCTTTCAGCAACATTTTTCCCCCCACCCCGATTCTAACGCTGCCACCCAAACTTCGCGAGTGCAATTCTGCAATGCTGGGAGATTAATGCCGGGTGCAGTACAATCTGAAAGAGAATCTCTCAAGTGTCAAGAGGGCATTTTAAGGTGTGGTGCGAGCAGTGAAAACAGATCCCGAGGGGGCCGCGCCAGTTCTACGATCTCCTCGATACTTCATGGGCATGTGGCATCCTCCACCATTAGCTGAGGATTTCTTCCAGTGGACATGGGTTATGTTTCATTCAGAATTTGAAGAAAGCAGGTTGCTTGTGCATTAGTGATTGATAATCATTAGTGGACCTGAAAGGGAAACATAAGCTGGGTTAGCTAGGCTTAGCTTTGCAAAAAGGTGGACATTTTTAAAAAGTAATTTAAGTGCTAATGTAGATTAGATTAATGAATGAACACAATGAATATCATTAATCAAAATGCCACTTATCTCACAGTTCCTACTGAGGCATTCAGACGTCAGAGATACAGTGCGGAAAAAGGCCCTTCGGCCCACCGAGTCCGCTCCGACCAGCGATCACCCCGTACACTAGCACTATCCCACACACTAGCGCCAATTTACCATTTTACCGTACATACCTGTTCGTCTTTGGAGTGCGGGAGGAAACCAGAGCACCCGGAGGAGACCCACGCAGCTTCACGGGGAGAAGGCAAAACTCCGTACAGACAGCACCTGTAGTCGGGGTGGAACCCGGGTCCCTGGCGCGGTGAGGCAGCGACTCTACCACTGCGCCGCCGTGCCGCACCACATTTCTGTGAATAAAATGAGTAACGTATGCATTTAAAGTTGGCTCGACAAATGTAACTACTCATTTAGAAGGTACAAGATCGTTAGCCATGCATTACAGGAAGACTCGTGACAGATATGGTTGCTGCCTTTCTTTCAGTAGGGCAGTGGAGGCCAAATCACTGGATGGATTTAAGAGAGAGTTAGATAGAGCTCTAGGGGCTAGTGGAGTCAAGGGATATGGGGAGAAGGCAGGCACGGGTTATCGATAGGGGATGATCAGCCATGATCACAATGAATGGCGGTGCTGGCTCGAAGGGCCGAATGGCCTCCACCTATTTTCCAAGTAACTTTCCTTTGATGAAATAATGGATCGACTGGGCTTTATAGTCACTGGAATTTAGAAGGATGCGAGGGGATTTAACAGAACCATATACACTTTTTAAGGGATTGGACAAGCTAGATGCAGGAAAAATGTTCCCGATGTTGGAGGGCAGTGGAAGCCAGTTCACTCGATGTATTCAAGAGAGAGTTAGATACAGCTCCTAGGGCTAAGGGGAGAAAGCAGATTGTGGATGATCAGCCATGATCATATTGAATGGCAGTACTGACTCGAAGGGCTGAATGGCCTACTCCTAATGAAGTTCCCCTCGGATTCACAAATTGGAAGGAGTCTGAGGAAGGTCTATTCAGCTCTCAGCCATCACAGGTGTGCAGCAACATAAGTCTACTCACAAATTGGCGGTGCCACGAAAGTTAACTGGTGTTGGGAACGGCAATGCCTTGGACCGTGCCGTGATGGTGGACCCTTAGCAGCGCTGAGGTCCCGAGTTAAACTGCGCTACACGACAAATGAACACAATAAATGCGGTGATTTGCTGGCTGTGACCAGACATGAAATGAGTGTGAAAACCGCCACATCGTTATAGAAAACTCCACTGGTTCATTAGTGCTCTTCCAGTGAAAGAAACTGTCTCTCTTTGCCCAATTTGGCCTTCACATGACTGTAATCTAGTCTGAGTGGTTGATTATTAATGGGGTTTTTTTGTCAGTGACAGCATAAGCAATTGCAGCTTGGACTAAGTACAGATGAGAATTAATGTTCATGCCAACGTTACAAATTTAAATAGTGGTCCAGTCAGTCTGCTTTGTTTCTGCTAATATTTAGATGACTGGATTCATATTTTCCATTTCAGTTTTAGTTTATTGCCACCCGTACCCTGGTGCAGTGAACAGCTTTTGTTGTGCGCTAACCAGTCAGCGGAAAGACAATACATGATTACAATCGAGCCGTTCACAGTGTGCAGATACGTTTAGTTTCAGTTTTAGAGGTGCAGCGCGGAAACAGGCCCGTCAGCCCACCGAGTCCACGCCGACCAGCGATCCCCCCCCCCCCACTCCGCACATTGGCGCACCGGGGACAGTTTGCATTTATACCAAGCCAATTCACCTGCAAACCTGCACGTCTTTGGAGAGCGGGAGGAAACCATAGGCCTCGGGGGAAACCCACGCAGGACACGGGGAGAAGGTTCAAACTCCTTATAGACTGCGCCCGTGGCCAGGATCGACATCGGGTACACCCAATGGGTGCGCCGTGCTCATACGTAGATGAACGCACGTGTGGCTTTGCTCATCATCCGTGCCCATCAGACGCTGGGAGGAACTTTTCCGCAGAAACAAGTAACTGCAGTGATGCTGGTTTACGAAGGGCCTATTTCCGCGCTGTATCTCTAAACTTACAATCGCCATTGCATAATTGAACGTGGTGTCCAAATCAATTACACAAAGCCAGTTTCAACCAATTATGACTTTGTCGGCATGACTACATTTTTTTTTTTTTTTTTTTGAATATTTTTTATTAGAAGTATAAGTACAAGTATAAGTATAAGTACTTATTAAAACAACATTCTTGATAAAGAGTTAAAGAAGGAACTGCAGATGCTGGAGAATCGAGGGTTACACAAAAAGCTGGAGAAACTCAGCGGGTGCAGCAGCATCTAAGGAGTGAAGGAGATAGGCGACGTTTCGGGTCGAGACCCTTCTTCAGACTGGTCAGGGATCAGGGAAATGAGAGATATAAACAGTGATATGGAGAGATAAAGCAAGAACAATGAGTGAAAGATATGCAAAAAAGTATTGGTGATAAGGAAAGCAGGCCATTGTAAGCTGTTTCTGGTGTGAAAATGAGAAGCTAGTGCGATTTGGGGGGGGGGGGGGGGAAGATGGAGAAGGAATGTCAGGGCCCGAGGGCTGAGGGAGAGGTGGGGGGGTGGGGGGAAAGGAGCAGTCTGGGTTAACAGAATTGAGAAAATTCAATGTTTAAGCCCAGAGGATGCAGACTCCCCAAGCGGAATATGAGATGTTGTTCCTCAAACTTGCGGTGTTGTTCACTCTGGCCATGGAGGAGGCCCAGGACCGAGAGGTCGGATACGGAGTGGGAGGGGGAGTTGAAGTGCTGAGCCACCGGGAGGTCGGGTTGGTTGTTGCGGACCGAGCGGAGGTGTTCGGCGAAACGATCGCCTAGCCTCCGCTTGGTCTCACCGATGTAGATTAGCTGGCATCTGGAGCAACGGATGCAGTAGACGAGGTTGGAGGAGGTGCAGGTGAACCTCTGTCGGACTTGGAATGACTGCTTGGGTCCCTGAAAGGAGTGGATGGGGGAGGTGAAGGAACAAGTGTAGCATCTCTTGCGGTTGCAAGGGAAAGTGCCCGGGGAAGGAGTGGAGCAGGAGGGAAGGGAAGAATTGACGAGGGAGTTGCGGAGGGAGCGGTCTTTGCGGAAGGCAGATAGGGGGGGAGATGGGAAGATGTGGCGAGTGGAGGGGTCACGTTGGAGGTGGCGAAACTGGCGGAGGACAACAGATAGCCCAAGCAGTCATTCCAAGTCCGACAGAGGTTCACCTGCACCTCCTCCAACCTCGTCTACTGCATCCGTTGCTCCAGATGCCAGCTAATCTACATCGGTGAGACCAAGCGGAGGCTAGGCGATCGTTTCGCCGAACACCTCTGCTCGGTCCGCAACAACCAACCCGACCTCCCGGTGGCTCAGCACTTCAACTCCCCCTCCCACTCCGTATCCGACCTCTCGGTCCTGGGCCTCCTCCATGGCCAGAGTGAACAACACCGCAAGTTTGAGGAACAACATCTCATATTCCGCTTGGGGAGTCTGCATCCTCTGGGCTTAAACATTGAATTTTCTCAATTCTGTTAACCCAGACTGCTCCTTTCCCCCCACCCCCCCCACCTCTCCCTCAGCCCTCGGGCCCTGACATTCCTTCTCCATCTTCCCCCCCCCCCCCCCCCAAGTCGCACTAGCTTCTCATTTTCACACCAGAAACAGCTTACAATGGCCTGCTTTCCTTATCACCAATACTTTTTTGCATATCTTTCACTCATTGTTCTTGCTTTATCTCTCCATATCACTGTTTATATCTCTCGTTTCCCTGATCCCTGACCAGTCTGAAGAAGGGTCTCGACCCGAAACGTCGCCTATCTCCTTCACTCCTTAGATGCTGCTGCACCCGCTGAGTTTCTCCAGCTTTTTGTGTAATTTTTGATAAAGAGATAGGTAATAATTACCATCTTTTCTTATATATTACTTCTAAACATTTTATTATAGTTTTTTTTAATATAGTGAAAAGCAGGAAAGTGTGAAGAATGATTAACATAAAGATAGTTATAAAATAACCAAAAGAAAAAAGTAAATAAAATAACAGTGGTATATTATACAAACAGTATTTATATAATAATATATCCGTGATCCATAATGTATTATTCTTCGTCCAATCCTTCGTTCAGGTCTCGATCAGGTCCTCAAACTGAGTCATATTAATCCCTTAAGATATTCAAGGAAGGCATGACTACATTTTTAGGGAGAGAAAAAATATTGCAATTTTGATTGTCAAATGAGGTACCTCATTTCGGGTCAGGTCTCTTACCTCCCCGTTTATCTGCCAATCAACCCGTCCTCACCTAGGCAAAATCCCTCCCATAACAAGATAATCAGAACTGTACACAATACTCCAAGTAGAGACAGAAACTGCTGGCGTAACTCAGCGGGTCAGGCAGCATCTCCGGTGGTAGACACAAAAAGCTGGAGTTACTCAGCGGGACAGGCAGCATCTCTGGAGAGGAGGAATGGGTGGCGTTTCGGGTCGAGAGCCTTCTTCGGAATTCATCTCCGGTGAACAGGTTCAGTCTGAAGACGGGTCCCGATCCAAAACGGCTACCTGTCCGTGTTCTCCAGAGATGGGCACAAAAAGCTGGAGCAACTCAGCGGGACAAGCAGCATCTCTGGAGAGGAGGAACGGGTGGCGTTTCGGGTCGAGAGACGTTGCCTGACCCGCTGAGTTACTCCATCACTGTGTGTCTTTAAGATGAACAGCGGAACTCTTTGGGATCTCTGGAGTCCATGGGTTTGTGCCTTCAGGAGCAGACGGAGGAAAAGAAAAGGACAATCTTCAGGGCAGGATTTGGTTAACATTCTGGATTAGGCCTCGTTCCCCTGGGCAAGAGGTTTATTTAAATTTTGAGCTGTCTCCTTAAATTGCCACAATAGATTATGAACGGCCCTACACGTCCTACTGCGATGGGTGGCCCGGCTTTACAGCTGTTTGGGAAAGCAAAGCTCATTACATACCAGTTATTTTATAGTATTTTCATTACTGCAGCCGCACTGGGATTTCCACTGGGGAAATGTTTTTTCTCATGCAATTCACAGTCTTGATTGCCTACGCAAATGCTTTAGCTCTTTTGATCGAGGGAGTGCAGCGTAGGTTCACCAGGTTAATTCCCGGGATGGCGGGTCTGACATGTGATGAAAGAATGGGTCGACTGGGCTTGCATTCACTGGAATTCAGAAGGATGAGAAGGGATCTTTTGGAAACATATAACATTCTTGAGGGATTTTAGACAGGCAAAAGATGCAGGAAAATTGTTCCCGATGTTGGGGGAGTCCAGAACCAGGGGTCACAGTTTGAGAATAAGGGGTAGGCCATTTAGAACGGAGACGAGGAAACACTTTTTCTCACAGAGAGTGGTGAGTCTGTGGAATTCTCTGCCTCACAGGGCGGTGGAGGCTGGTTCTCTGGATACTTTCAAGAAGGATCTAGATTGGGCTCTTAAAAATAGCGGTAAGGGATACGGGGAGAAGGCAGTGGAGGCCAATTTACTGGATGTATTCAAGAGAGAGTTAGATTTAGTTCTTAGGGCAAATGGAATCAAGGGATATGGGGAAAAATATTTTGGATGATCAGCCACGATCATATTGAATGGCGGTTGCTGGCTCGATGGGCCAAATTGCCTACTCATGCACTTATTTTCTATGTTTTTCTATGATTAAAACCTTTTTTAAATATATGTTTGACCCCAGGAGCTGAAACGAGCAACCTTGGCTGCTGAGAAATAAAGGGATTTTATACACAGGCTCGTCTGACAAGTTGTTGTTCGTATCCTTTGCTCCAGGAGGTGATTTAAAAGACAATCTCTCCCCGCGTGTCCCTGAGGAAGAGTTTGAGCTCAGCAGACTAAAAAACAGCTACCGCTTGCCATGACCCCACAAATGACCCAGACAAAGATGTGGGTCATTTGTGGGGTCATGGGGGGTCCTCTTTCCTGAAAGAAAATCTTGTGTTCGTATCGTGTCTTTAATTGTCCCCGAATGTCCCAAAGTGTATTTTGTTAATGTGATCACAACTGCACATCTTTTTTTACACAAAGGGCGGTCGGTGGGTGTATGGAACGAGCTGCCGGAGGCGGTAGTGGAGGCTGGTACTATCATACTATTTAAGAGACATTTGGACAGGTACATGGATAGAGTAGGTTTAGCGGGACAACATGTGTAGGAAAGGACTGTAGATTGTTAAAGAAGGAACTGCAGATGCTGGAGAATCGAGGGTTACACAAAAAGCTGGAGAAACTCAGCGGGTGCAGCAGCATCTAAGGAGCGAAGGAGATAGGCGACGTTTCGGGTCGAGACCCTTCTTCAGACTGGAGAAGGGTCTCGACCCGAAACGTCGCCTATCTCCTTCGCTCCTTAGATGCTGCTGCACCCGCTGAGTTTCTCCAGCTTTTTGTGTAACCAGAGAACTGTAGATGCTGGTTTAAATCGAAGGTAGACACTCAGCGGGTCAGGCAGCATCTCTGGAGAGAAGGAATGGGTGACGTTTCGGGTTGAGACCCTTCTTCAGGTTTAAGGTGTACTCGGGCCAGGTGGGACTTGTGTAAATGGGTCGGCCTGAGCAAGTTGGACCGAAGGGCCTGTTTCCACGCTGTATGTCTCTCTGTGACTCTCTCTGTCTCTCTCGCTTTGACTCTCTACACCTTTGGAAACACAACAGACAAAATGAACACAACAAAATGCCACAGCGATGTAACAAAAGTCTTTCCGTTTTCTCCCTGTTGCCTGTCCGGCAGAAGGTACTGAAGCTTCAAAAGGGGGCATCGCCAGACTGAGGAACAACTTCATCCCTTTTGTTACGTGGCTTCTGAATGGTCCTTCCATAAGCTAGGGTGCTGTCCGATTCACCTCTACCCTATTGTGGACATTGGACTTTGTCCGTTGAACTGATGCGCTACAATGCTGAGAACTATATTCTGCACTCAGTATCTTCCCCTTTGCTCTATCTATACTACTTGAGTTTGACTTGATTGTATAGTATTATCTGATCCATTTAGACAGCACGCAAAACCGAGCTTTTCACTGTACCTCGCTACACACAATAATAATAAACCTAAAACCATGAGCAAAAAGCAAATGGCCGGAGGAACTCAGTGGCATCGGGGAAGGGAAATCATAAGTTCATAAGTGACAGGTGCAGAATTAGGCCATTCGGCCCATCAAGTCTAGTCCGCCATTCAACCATGGCTGATGTATCTTTCCCTCCTAACCCCATTCTCATCCCAAAGTCCCTTCAAGTTCTTGGAGTCACAAGGGATTGCAGATGCTGGAATCTGGAGCAAAAAATAAACGGTTGGGGGAACTCGGAGAGTCTAGTTGCATCTGCCATCTTTCATCTCTGCTCAGTCTCCCTATCACGTATTGCCCCTGTCTCATCTCTCCTCCTCTCTTCAGACTGGCTACATTCTCTCTCCACTCCCAGCCCTGATGCAGTGTCTCGACCCAGAACATCAATGTTGTGTGTTGAGCTGGTTCCATTCATCTTTCCAGATGTTGGTCCTTGCTGTTTCATTGGTTGTCTGGAGAGGGTGGGACTGCCTGCAAGAAACTGGCTCTGGATTTCAGTCGGGGTGGAGGTGCTGTGTGTCCGTGCAGGGGGTGCTTGACTGACAAACCAGATCAATTTTCAAAAATATGGTCTCCTTTTATTGAATTTCTTCAACAACACAATGTTTGAACACAAACTCAAAACCGATGGTAGGGTCGGGTGAGCGGGCGTATGGAAGGGTAGTCAGATATATCTCTGCTTCTTTCACACCTTCGTTAGTTCCGGGGTTTTTTGTGTTTTTTCCCCCTTGCTTTTCTTTAAATCTTTTATTTTTCCTTTCTTCTTTCTTTCCCTTATTTGTCCTATCTAGTTATTAGTTCATAAAGTGTTACAACTGAAGCACTACGAAAATGGTGTAGCTGTTATGTCGATCGTTTATACAATTGCTTCTAACAAAAATAAAAATAAATAAATAAAATTTAAAAAAAAACTTCCATCTACTTTTCTTCCCCCATAGCATTGATATTAGTAACCAGCGCAATGTCATGGAACATTAACTTAACACCATTGTGTATTACCTATGTACGTTCATTGTTGGAAGTACATAGTAATTGGGCTGGATGACTCCCTTCAGGCAAAGTGCGTCTGACAATTTAGACGGTATGTTCATTCTTCAGCTGGAAGGAAATGTGTCTTGGAGATAGTTATAGGGATTGGTCTTGAGAGGGTTAAAAGGCTCAAATGTTAAGGGCCTGCCCCACCAGCATGCAACTCTATGCGATGAACGCGATCAAACTAGAAGCGGGGGCCGCGCGGAGGTCGGGTGATCCCCTGTACAGGGCCGTTCGCAACAGCATGCGCCTGCATGCGGCAAGCGCGACCAAACTGGCAGCGAGGGCCGCGCGGAGGTCGGGTGAGTAGCGCAACGCGGCGCAAAGTGAGGCGAACTTGGAGCGAAGTCTAAGGTAAGTTCGCCAGGACAGAGAGGGGCACACAGAGAGGGGCACCGAGGCACACACACACACAGGGCCACGGAGCCACACACATAGAGGGTCACGGAGGCACCTACAGAGAGGGTCACGGAGGCACGATGTAGGGGCGGTGTGTAAACGTCGAGGCGACTGCGAGCCGACAAGCCGTTGCCGCGCAGAATCTTTGGACATAGTCAGTTTTTCGGATCCCGCGCGGTGTCGGGACGAACTCGGGACGAACTCCGCACAATTCCGCACGGCTCCGGCGATCGAAGTGGGACCGGCCCCGCGACGCCGGACGGCTCAAGCGACCACGTTAGGTCGCGCTAATCGCATAGAGTTGCATGCTGGTGGGACAGGCCCTTTATCTGGGACAGCTGTCCTGTTCAACACATAGTTTTTTGAATGAATGCTATCCTCATGCTAATGGCTGGAGTGGCCCCCGTAGCAGAAGCCTCCACGTCGCGGGGCTGGAGACTGGAAGTATCCTGAGCTAATTCTGCCACCATCATCATCTACTGCGACACGTGACGGCTCCCACTGATTGTCGGCGGACGCTCGCGTCCTTTTCAGGACGGATGATGACAGCGAGGTCAACATTTGTAACGAGATGGACACGATAAGAAGAAGAAGAAGAATGGCTGGAGTGATATTACAGTCAGAAATGTTTGCACATGGTAATCCAGAGAACACTGAAGGCACTGATTTGCAACAGAGAGAGAGTGTAGGTGCGTGTGTGTGAGGCAGAGAGAGTGAGTGAAAGAGGAAGAGAGATGGGGGGGGGGGGGTTCAGAGAGAGAGAGAGAGTGTGTGTCTGATAGAGAGAGAAGAGAGGGAGAGCGAGAGTGTGTACGAGAGGGGGAGAGTATGTGTGTGAGAGAGAGTGCGTGAGAGAGAGAGCGTTTGTGAGACAGAAAAGAGAGAGAGAGAGATGATCTGGGCTGTGTCATAAGGTCATGTTCATATGTTATAGGAGAAGAATTAGGCCATTCGGCCCATCAAGTCTATTTACATGCATTAGATGTATAAATGTTCGTAATGTGATGATACTGACAGGGTGGTTCCTAATATGGTGTTATTAATATGGTGCCACCTTTAGACTGGAGATGAGGAAGAATTTCTTTAGCCAGAGGGTGGTGAATCTGTGGAACTCTTTGCCACAGATGGCTGTGGAGGCCAAGTCAGTGGCTATATTTGAAGTGGAGATTGATAGGTTCTTGATTAGCAAGAGCATTAATGAGGAGGGGAGGTGAATGAGGTTGAGAGGGTAAATAGATCAGCCATGATCGAATGGATGAGGACTCGATGGGCCGAATGGCCTCATTCTACTCCTATGTCTGAGGATCTTATGATCAACATCGAATTATTGAATGGGGAGTCAATAATGATCACACAAAGCTATTTAACTAATAACTGCTCACTAAAATTTGTGGAGAAAAAAATATTGTCATTTTGATTTTCAAATGGAGTACCTCAAATCTGATCTTATGTTGTATAATGCTTAAATTCCTAATATATGTATATATATAAATAAATCTTACCCGGTGCAGACAAAAAGTTCACGCAAAATCCAAACGGATCCAGTAATCTAGGATAAACGTGAGAAAAATACTAATTAATCACAATGGTCTCAAGTTACATTAGAATACAAAATGTTTTCTTAGCTTTATAAAATAAACCCGCTTCTGCTGTTACGAAAAACCGGATAAAATGCAAGAACGACTCAGGAATAAATAATGATGACTCAGCTCATACAACAGTTTAGTGTAGATACAGCGCGGAAACAGAGCCCTTCGGCCCACCGAGTCCGCACGGAACCAGCGATCCCCACACATTAACACTATCCTACACACACTGGGGACAATTTTACATTGATACCTAGTCAATTAACCTACAAGCCCGTACTTTGGAGTGTGGGGGGAATCCGAAGATCTCGGAGGGGACCCACGCGGGCACGGGGAGAGCGTACAAACTCTGTACAGACAGCACCCGTAGTCGGGATCGAACCCGGGTCGCTGGCACTGCAAGCGCTGCAAGGCAGCAATTCTACCGCTGCGCCAAACTATAGGGTTTGATTTTTAGGCCTGATTTCCTCTAAGTACAGTTGACCCACGTGGACAGATATACGGGTACGAAGGGTTTAGAGGGATAGGAGTCGAATGCGGGCAGATTTTTACTTGTCCAGAAGGCCAACTTGGTCAGCATGGACAAGGTGGGCCGAAGGGCCTGTTTCCGTTCAGTTTGGCTCTATGATTCTATTGCGTCTCGGTGTCATGTTGCAGTTATATAAGACCTTGGTGAGGCCACATTGGAGTATTGTGCTCAATTTTGGGCACCATATGATAGGAAAGATGTCAAGCTGTTGTCAAGGGTGCAGTGAAGATTTACGAGGATGTTGCCAGGACTCGAGTGCCTGAGCTATAGGGAGAGGTTAAGCAAGCTAGGAGTCTATTTCTTGGAGCGCAGGAGGATGAGGGGTGATCTTATAGAGGCGTATAAAAGCATGAGAGGAATAGATCAAGTAGACGCACGGAGTCTCTTGCCCAGAGTAGGAGAATCGAGAACCAGAAGTGGGTAGGAGGAAGATTTAATAGGAACCTGAAGGGTAACCTTTTTACACAAAGGGCGGTGGGTGTATAGAACGAGCTGCCAGAGGATGCAGTTGAGACAAGTACTATTGCAACGTTTAAGAAACATTTAGACAGGTGCATGGATAGGACAAGTTTAGAGGGATATGAGTCAAATGCAGACATGTGGGACTAGTGTAGATGGGACATGTTGGTCGGCATGGGCAAGTTGGGCTGAAGGGCCTGTTTCCTCACTGTATCACTCTGTGACTCTGTTCGTAGATGGGAGGAGACCACGAGCCCACCACTGGCACTTAAAGATTGGGCAACCCTTGGCTATTCTTCTCCTGAACGTGGCAAGGAGCGAGATGGGAGGGATGGCAGGCGAGGTTATAAGCGTACCGCTGGTGGCCAGAAACCTTCGACGGGCTGAATGGCCTGTTGTTGAGATTCCAGCAGTTAGGTTCCGGAATGTCAACCTAACTTCAACGCCCTGGATTATCCACTCGAAAGCACTCCCACAAAACAATAGAGTGCTCAGCCCTGTGACTCGATTACTCCAGTCAATGCTGTTCTGATGTTTTCATGCTAAAACGTATGACGAGCCAGATAGGCCGGGCAGAAGCACCACTGGAGCGGGGAAGAGGAAGATGAACGACAGCCAAATGAATGAGACCAGTAACACCGAATCAAATCTGCAGCCAAATTGAAGATTCAGTAAACCCTGTTCTGGGAGTCGCTCTGCACGGCAGTCAGTAAACAAGTAGGCAACACGGAAAATTAACAGGGCACCAGGGTTAGCTGTGAGAGACTAGGGAGTAGTTAACAGGAGCAGACTACACACTGACGTTCTTTAGAAGGTAATTAAATGGACATGTTGACCTATAAAATGCTCCTGAGCCTTTCTATTCCCCGGTATATCTCTAGCTGATTTGCATTCCATGCAAATAAACGTCTCATATCTCTTTCTGAATATTCGGTTCGCATAAACACCCTCCTCTAAACTCTCCACAACTATTTAGCCCTCTCCTCTATATTCCAGAGAGCTCCTATTCCTTCGCTCCATAGATGCTGCCTCACTCGATGAGATTCTCCAGCATTTTTGTCTACCTTTCTTAAATATGCACTACACTTCCGACTATTTCCTCGTCCGATTTTTTGGTTGTTTTTTTTGCCCGGTTTATCTCCTCAACTACTTTGCACTCGGGTGTCAATTCCCTGAGATCCCCTCCGTGGCTCTCGTTTACGGGTAGCGTGTCGACTGAGATGAATTCCACCGAAGATGGACACAGAAGGCTGGAGTAACTCGGCTGGACGGGCAGCATCTCCGGAGAGACGTTGATCACCATCCCCTTTGTCCTGTTTTCACAGCTTACACTTCTTTATCTATGCATCTCCCGCTCCCCTGACACCAGCCTGAAGAAGGGTCTCGACCTGAAACGTCACCCGTTCCTTCTCCCCAGAATGTTAACCCAATCCTGCCCTTAAGATTGGCCTTTCCTTGTCCTCCGTCTGCTCCTGAAGGCACAAATCCATGGACTCCAGAGACCCCAAAGAGTTCCGCTGTTCATCTTAAAGACACACAGTGATGGAGTAACTCAGCGGGTCAGGCAATGTCTCTCGACCCGAAACGTCACCCATTCCTCCTCTCCAGAGATGCTGCTTGTCCCGCTGAGTTGCTCCAGCTTTTTGTGCCTATCTCTGGAGAACATGGACAGGTAGCCGTTTTGGATCGGGACCCGTCTTCAGACTGAACCTGTTCACCGGCGATGAATTCCGAAGAAGGTTATCGACCCGAAACGTCACCCATTCCTTCTCTCCAGAGATGCTGCCTGTCCCGCTGAGTTACTCCAGCATTTTGTGTCTACCTCAGATTTGTAGGTTAATATGTAGGTTCACTCTGCTGCACTCGGGCAAAAGATGTCGTAGCATAAGGAGCAGAACATCAAGGTTCTGCAACAGCTTCTTCCCACGAGCCATCAGTCTCCTGAATGCCATGTAATGGGCTGCCACCATTGTCTATTTATCCTTTTTATCCATGTTTATCCTTCTGTTAATTATCGTGTTGCACAGGGAGCCAAATGCAACGGAATTTCGTTTGGAAATGCATATATCGATGTATTTCTAAATGACAATAAAGTTTGTTTGACTTGACTTGACTTGACTAATTGGCTGTGATTAAAAAAACAACTGTAAATTATTTTAGTGTGCAGGATAGCAGGAACCAGACTGATTCCTGGGATGTCAGGACTTTCATATGAGGAAAGACTGGATAGACTCGGCTTGTACTCGCTGGAATTTAGAAGATTGAGGGGGGATCTTATAGAAACTTACAAAATTTTTAAGGGGTTGGACAAGCTAGATGCTGGAAGATTGTTCCCGATGTTGGGGGAGTCCAGAACAAGGGGTCACAGTCTAAGGATAAGGGGGAATTCCTTTAGGACCGAGATGAGGAAAACATTCTTTACACAGAGAGTGGTGAGTCTCTGGAATTCTCTGCCACAGAAGGTAGTTGAGGCCAGTTCATTGGCTATATTTAAGAGGGCGTTAGATGTGGCACTTGTGGCTAAAGGGATCAGGGGGTATGGAGAGAAGGCAGGTACGGGATACTGAGTTGGATGATCAGCCATGATCACATTGAATGGCGGTGCAGGCTCGAAGGGCCGAATGGCCTACTCCTGCACCTATTTTCTACGTTTCTATGTTTCTATAGCACTCGTGTACAGGGATCGCTGGTCGGCACGATGTCGGTGGGCCGAAGGGCCTCTGGATCCATGCTGTATCTCTGACCAAAACTAAAAGGAAACAGAAGATAGACACAAAACGCTGGAGTCAGGCAGCATCTCTGGAGAGAAGGAATAGGGTCTCGACCCGAAATGTCGGAATTAGGGTCTCGACCTGAACGCTCATCTATACCTTTTCTCCAGAGATGCTGCCTGACCCGCTGAGTTACTCCAGCATTTTGTGTCTGTCTTTGGCATAAACCAGCATCTGTCGTTCCATTCAAACCAAACAGAGTTCGCTTGAGCCTGCACTAATGCATTTGCAAATTCAATGTCAAACTCATAGTGCACGCTGATGTCTGGTGAAGCTGCATCTGGGGCCACTAAAGAAGACATCTACCCTTGCTTTTTATAGCTTGCTATCACACCCCACTGAGATGGGAGTTCAGGCTCATTACTCTGCCTCTTATTTTTAGCTTCTCCATTTGCTGCTTGCCTGTAATATATTAGCGTGTGGCTCTGTGGTGTTTGCTTTACGCCGTTATTAATCACAATAAGCCTGATCTCGGCAAAAAAAAAAAAAAAAAAGCAATTCCTCACGGAGGAAATGTTCTCCGTGCAATCAGCCCTTCCTCGCAAAGATTTCTAATAAATTAACGAAGGAAAAGGCAGGAAGCAGTCGGTGCCCATCAGACCACAGACCCTGAACAGAGATTTCATGACCTGCATGGTAAAACGTGGCACTAACACAGAAAGCCTTTCACATCCACTTGAACCCGACGAATTACTTTTGTAGTGCAGCCTCCATTGTTATGTGGTCACCCTCAATCACTGATATGTACACTGAGAGCTCTATTCATTCTGTGAAGGAAGGAACTGCAGATTACACCGAAAGGCTGGAGTAAAGGGCCTGTCCCACCAGCATGCAACTCTATGCGATGAACGCGATCAAACTAGAAGCGGGGGCCGCGCGGAGGTCGGGTGATCCCCTGTACAGGGCCGTTCCCACCAGCATGCGCCTGCATGCGGCAAGCGCAACCAAACCGGCAGTAGGGGCCGCGCGGAGGTCGGGTGAGTGGCGCAACGCGGCGCAAAGTGACGCGAACTTGGAGCGAAGTCTAAGGTAAGTTCGCCAGGACAGAGAGGGGCACACAGAGAGGGGCACCGAGGCACACACAGAGAGGGCCACTGAGCCACACACAGAGAGGGTCACGGAGGCACACACACACACACAGGGCCACGGAGCCACACACACAGAGAGGGGCACCGAGGCACACACACACACACAGGGCCACGGAGCCACACACATAGAGGGTCACGGAGGCACTTACAAATAGGTTCACGGAGGCACGATGTCGGGGCGGTGTGTAGTGCGTCGAGGCGACTGCGAGCCGACAAGCCGTTGCCGCGCGGAATTTTTGGACACAGTCAGTTTTTCGGAGCCCCGCGCGGTGTCGGGACAAACTCGGGACGAATTCCGCACGGCTCCGGCGATCGAAGTGGGACCGGCCCCGCGACGCCAGACGGCTCAAGCGACCACGTTAGGTCGCGCTAATCGCATAGAGTTGCATGCTGGTGGGACAGGCCCTTAACTCGGCGGGGCAGGCAACATCTCTGGATAGAATGACGTTACGGGCCAAGACCCTTCTTCAGACGCCATCCTTTTGGAGAACTGCCTCGGCCCAAAACTTCACCCATTCCTTCTATCCAGAGGGTCTGGAGAAGTGTCTCGACCCGAAACATCACCCATTTCTTCTATCCAGAGAAGCTGCCTGTCCCGCTGAGTTACGCCAGCATTTTGTGTCTGTCAATTCATTTTGTGGTCAGCTTTTAGAGTTTAGAGATACAGCACGGAAACAGGCCCTTCGGCCCACTGAGTCCGCACTGGCCAGCGATCACCCCGTGCATTAACATTTTACCGAAGTCAATTAATCTACAAACCTTGGGTTACACAAAAAGTTGGAGAAACTCAGCGGGTGCAGCAGCATCTAAGGAGCGAAGGAGATAGGCGACGTTTCGGGTCGAGACCCTTCTTCAAACCTTTACGTCTTTGGCGTGTGGGAGGAAACCGGGGCAATGCGGAGAAACCACACGCAGGTCACGGGGAGAACACACAAACTCCGTACAGACAGCACCCAAAGTAAGGATTGAACCCATGTCTCTGGCGCTGTGAGGCAGCAGCTGTACCGCTGCGCCACCCTGCGTGTCATTGCACCTTTTTAAAAAAAATCATAAATATTTATTCAAATATTAAAATAGTATTTACAATACGGTAAAACAAAACAGAACCCACCTCCTGGGGTACTGATTGGGTATGATCAGCCATGATCACATTGAATGGTGGTGCTGGCTCGAAGGGCCAAATGGCCTACTCCTGCACCTATTGTCTATTGTCTACTGTCCATAATACAAGACAAACAAATATACTAAGTAAAGTACTAAATGACTACATTGCAATCCTTGTCCAGAATACTCATTTCACCTTTGGTGGTATCGGTTCAAAAAGTAAGCTTTGCCAAAATTCTGAAAGAACATGGTGTTCATCTTTTAAAAACTGCACTCAGCAAATTAAAAGATAGAGCGGTACAGCTCAGGTACAGGCCCTTCGGCCCGCGATGTCTGCGACAATCCTTAGTTTCCTTTGGTTTAGTTTATTGTCACGTGTACCGGGGTGCAGTGATGCCAAGACCAATTCCCGACCAAGACGAGACGATGGTCCTATGCGCCTATCTCCCGGCAACGGGGCCTGGTTTTCCCAATGCGGATCTGGGAAGCCCGTCCTTGGGAGGTTGGAGAGAGTCATGATGGCGGCGGCTGTATCAGACGCGAAGAGCAAAGGGCCGGTTAGGGGCTGCGGTCTTACATTCCGTGCCCTCAAGGTCAGTTGCGGGAGGCTCTCCTAGGTCACGAAGGCTGGAGGTGGCTGGGTGAGGAGAAGGACAGCGGCTCGCTGGACCATCTGGAAGAAGGTCACGGCTGGAGGCCCCGCAGCAGCCTGGGGCTCGCCTGGATCGGGAGCTGCTCCAGAAGACCAAGTGCACGGACCGGACACGGCCAGCAGCAGCACAATGCGGTAGAGAACACCTACAGCTTTGCTTGGCCAGGCCGACCAGGCAACGTCGCCACGACAACGGGCCTTTATAGCCAGCTGAAGCTAAATCAACTTACACTTTGAAAATGGCTTCGAAATCTGGCGACTCAGTGGACTATTTCTACGGACTTTGTACTTAATCTAAGATTAGTTTAGTTTATAGTTTATTGTCACGTGTACTGAGGTACAGTGAAAAGCTTTTGTTGCGTGCTAACCAGTGAGCGGTAAGACAATACATGATTACAATCGAGCCGTCCACAGTGTACAGATACATGATGAAGGGAATAACGTGAATAAAGTTTAGGGCAGGATAAAGTCCGATCACAGATAGTCCGTGGGTCTCCAATAAGGCACATACGTCTGTCTGTTTGAACAATAAGGTCCGTTCTCTAGTTGTTGGTAGGATCGTTCAGTTGCCTGATAGCAGCCTGATTGTGCTTATTTATAGTCAAATAATATATTTACATATCATATACTTATGAAAAGTCTAATCTTGTACGTGTGTATATGTGTATGTATATGTGGTTGGCTTTACATCTTTGCAAAAACACTATGCGGTCATTTTTACATATTCTGATTGACATTTTTCCCCTCGAGGCCGAGAACACCTTCACTGAACATTATTTCTCCACTTATTACTGATTAACGGTAAGTAATAAGTTTAAAAAGTCAAACAACCAGCTTTCACTGATGACGTCACAATGGGTCAGCTAGCAGTGATCAGCACCACTGAAGATTTCATCCTATATTTCACGTTATTCGCGATTAACGCTTTAAAAAGGCCAGCTTTCACGAGATTTTTACATATTCTTATTCACATTTTTCCCCTCTAGGTAGAGATCACCTTCACTGTACATGTTATGCTTTATTTCTTGACATTACTGATTAAAGCTTAAAAAATCAAACTACTTTGAATTTAAAATGACCAGCTTCAACTGATGACGTCACAATGGCTCAGCTAGCAGTGATCAGCTTCACTGAAGATTTCATCCTATATTTCACATTATTCACGACTAAACCTTTAAAAATGCCAAGATTTTTACTGTTAAAATCATCCCTGCCAGCTTCCAACGCACTTCGATCCAATATTGCGACGCAGGAACACTCTGAACTTTTCACCTCACAGGAGGGGGAGGGCGAATTGCTATTGCAACACGCAGGGCAAGTGTAATTGGGGGCTACGGGTAGGGAATGGATGCGTTGGGGGACCAAGCCCAACGGGTCTGCACATGGCCTAGTAAACATATAACATTCTTAAGGGATTGGACCGGCTAGATGCAGGCTAACAATGGCCTGTTTCCTTTGACATGTTAATTTATTTTTGCAAATCATTTATTCATTTGTTCAACATCACTATCTATATCTCTCTTTTCCCTTTCCCCCGACTCTCAGTCTGAAGATTTTTACATATTCTTATTCACATTTTCCCCTCTAGGTACAGATCACCTTCACTGTACATTTTATGCTTTATTTCTTGACATTACTGATTAAAGCTTAAAAAAATCAAACTACTTTGAATTTAAAATGACCAGCTTCAACTGATGACGTCACAATGGCTCAGCTAGCAGTGATCAGCTTCACTGAAGATTTCACCCTATATTTCACATTATTCACGACTAAACCTTTAAAAATGCCAAGATTTTTACTGTTAAAATCATCCCTGCCAGCTTCCAACGCACTTCGATCCCATATTGCGACGCAGGAACACTCTGAACTTTTCACCTCACAGGAGGGGGAGGGCGAATTGCTATTGCAACACGCAGGGCAAGTGTAATTGGGGGCTACGGGTAGGGAACGGATGCGTTGGGGGACCAGACCCAACAGGTCTGCACATGGCCTAGTAAACATATAAAATTCTTAAGGGATTGGACTGGTTAGATGCAGGCTAACAATGGCCTGTTTCCTTTGTCACATTAATTTTTTTTGCAAATCTTTCATTAATTTGTTCAACATCACTATCTATATCTCTCTTTTCCCTTTCCCTCGACTCTCAGTCTGAAGATCGGGTCTCGACCCGAAACGTTACCAATTCCTTCCTCTCCAGAGATTCTGCCTGCCCCGCTGAGTTACTCCAGCATTTTGCGTCCACCTTCGGTTTAAACCAGGCATCTGCAGCTCCTTCCAACGCCGTAAGCTCCTTCCTGGATATAAATTCCTTTGTTAAGCCTGTTAATTTTCTCCACACTAACGAAGTCAGGGACTGAAGTGGAACAGAAATGCTCAACTATGTATCAATGTGTGGGCAAGATTTCTGGAAAATTCTGGTAAAACTTATTTTTCTCTAATTTCTCCTCTCCGCTTGAAGGTGTGACTCATACGCAGGCCTGTCATCTCTCCTGCGTCCCCAGATATTGTGCGTTGACATGCTTGATCTTGAAAATAATGGAACCCACGCAATTCCAAATCCACACAATAAAAGTCTCCAAGATATGAAACGGGCAAATCAGATCAGCCTGCTGCACACATCTCCACTGACTCCCCTCTTCCCTTAACATCACAAGTAGGAAGACACTATAATTGCCAGCTACAACAAAATTCCATCATATATTCTCAGCCAAAACAGGTAGAGAGGTAGCGGGAGCGGGCAGCCACGGTGGCGCAGCGGTAGAGTTGCTGCCCTGCAGCGCTGGAGGACCCGGGTTCGATCCTGTCTACGGGTGCTGTCTGTACGGAGTTTGCATGTTCTCCCTGTGACCGCGTGGGTTTTCTCCGAGAAATTCGGTTTTCTCCCACTCAAAAGACATAGAAACATGGAAAATAGGTGCAGGAGGAGGCTTTGGCCATTATTTCTGATCAAGGTTGATCTTCTGCAATCAGTAGCCCGTGCCTGCCTTCTCCCTATATCCCTTGATTCCGCTAGCCCCTAGAGCTCTATCTAACTCTGATTTAAACTCATCCAGTGAATTGGCCTCCACTGCCCTCTGTGGCAGGGAATTCCACAAAGTCACAACTCTCTGGGTGAAAAAGTTTTTTCTCATTTCAGTTTTAAATGGCCTTCCCTTTATTCTGGTCTCATCTCAGTTTTAATTGGCCCCTGGTTCTGGGTTCCCCCATCATCGGGGAACATTTTTCCTGCATCTAGCTTGTCCAGTCCCTTTAATCATTTTACATGTTTCTATACGATCCCCTCTCATCCTTCTAAATTCCAGTGAATACAAGCCCACTCTTTCCAATCTTTCCTCATATGACAGTCCCGCCATCCCGGGCATTAACCTCGTGAACACTTCCGCAAGACGTACAGGTCTGTAGGTTCATTGGCTTTGGTAAATAGTAAATTGTAAATCTGGCCTGTTTCCATGCTGTATCTCTAAACTAAACTAAACCAAAGTAAACTAAAGAAAGCACGGCAGCCACCAGGCAGATGTTGGAACCAAGGCCAGGGAGTAGAGTAGAAGGTGTGAGATAGATGGAAGAGTTACATATTGTGAAGCTATGCTTTGCCCTGTCTCTCTTTCCTCCCGAATTTCTTACCCCCCCCACTCCCCCCCCCCCCCACCCCAGCCCCACGATCAGTCTGAAAATAAAAGAGAAAGTGTTTGAGTAACTCAGCGGGTCAGGCAGCATCTCGGGAAGACATAGCTCGGCGATGTTCCGAGCCCCACCCGAAACATCACCTATCCATGTTCTCCATAGAGGGTGTCTGACGTACTGAGTATCTCAAGCACTTTGTGTCCTTTTCAGCACAGAAACAGGCTCTTCGGTCCAACTTGCCCACACCAAACAAAAAACTACCCATCTACTCTAGTCCCACCTGCCCATGCTTGACACATATCCCCTCTAAACCTTTCCTGTCCATGTACCTCTCCAAATAGACCTGGAACATCCATGTTCTCCAGAGAAAACCTGCTTGACCTGCTGAATTTAGTTTAGTTCAGTTCCTTCTATCCAGAGGTGCTGCCTGGCCCTGTCCCGCTGAGTTACTCCAGCACTTTGTGTACAGACTCTGCAGTTCCTTGTTCACCTGCTGCAGGATCAGTTGGCTGGGGTGTAGGTGCAAAGGGCCTGTCCCACCAGCATCCGACTCCATGCGATGAACGCGATCAAACTAGAAGCGGGGGCCGCGCGGAGGTCGGGTGATCCCCTATACAGGGCCGTTCCCACCAGCATGCGCCTGCATGCGGCAAGCGCGACCAAACCGGCAGCAGGGGCTGCGCGGAGGTCGCGTGAGTGGCGCAACGTGGCGCAAAGTGAGGCGAACTTGGAGCGAAGTCTTAAGGTAAGTTCACCAGGACAGAGAGGGACACACAGAGAGGGGCACAGAGGCACACACACAGAGGGCCACGGAGCCACACATGGAGAGGGTCACGGAGGCACCTACAGAGAGGGTCACGGAGGCACGACATCAAGGCGGTGTGTATTGCGTCGAGGCGACTGCGAGCTGACAAGCCGTTGCCGCGCGGAATTTTTGAACATAGTCAGTTTTTCGGAGCCCCGCGCGATGTCGGGGCGAACTCCGCACAATTCCGCACGGCTCCTGCGATCGAAGTGGGACCGGCCCCGCGACGCCGGATGGCTCAAGCGACCACGTTAGGTCGCGCTAATTGCATAGAGTTGCATGCTGGTGGGACAGGCCCTTAAGACAGGCGGACAATATTCTCAACTCATCCTGTTGTCTGACAAGTGGGAGACAGTACAGGAAGATGAAATTTGGAATGAATTTTCAAGCCTTAAAAGCCTCGGGATTACACATGCACGGAAAAGGAAAGTAAAAAAAAAAATCAAAATGAAAGTCAGAACCCTTTTAACCCCACAGCCCCAACTCTCTGTGGGAAAACTATTGATAAAGACGCTGTCTGCTGGTACCAGAGTGTATGTTCCCACACAACGAAAATACATAATTCGTTGGCCAGAATGTTCAATTATATATTCTGTCATAGGAAATACCAGAATATAACCTGAAAATTGATTTATTTTTTGATTGGGAGAAGGTTTGTAGTTTGTTGCACAGCAAGACCTGGTAATTTGTTTAAGAAGAATGTGGTTTTGGATGGATAGGTTCCACGGACATCGAGCCCCACGGCCATTCCGTGATTGCAACAGATAAATCACCACACACACACACACACACACAGAAATAAAAAGCAATTCCACTTATTCACCGCTGAGAACTGCAGGCGGTGGAGGCCGGTTCTCTGGATGATTTCAAGAGAGAGTTAGATAGGGCTCTTAAAGATAGCGGAGATATGGGGAGAAGGCAGGAACGGGGTACTGATTGTGGGTGATCACAGTGAATGGCAGAATGGCCTATTCCTACACCTATTGTCTATTGTCTATAGACTTTAGATTTCCAGCGTGGAAACAGGCCATTCGGCCCACCGAGTCCATGCAGACCTGCAATCAGCCCATGCAGTAGCGCTATCCTACACACTAGGAACAATTTAAAATTTACAGAAGCCAATTAACCTACAAACCCGTACGTCTTTGGCGTGCGGGAGGAAACCGGAACAGCTGGAGAAAACCCACGCGGTCACGGGGAGAACGTAAACTCCAGACAGACAGCACCAGCAGTCACAATTGAATCCGGGTCTCTGGCGCTGTGAGGCCGCAACTCTACTGCTGCGCCATCGTGCTGCCCTAGTCCCAACTACAGTGCCTGCGTTTTCCCAATATACATCTGTCACAGTGTAATAACTAGTTCTAAGTTACATAAATCCTGATGCTCGTTGCATAGATGAGGTGAAGGCCTCTTTGATACTCGAGGCCAACATCGTGTTAACTGTTCATCAGTTTTCATTGTGGGTTCTAAGCCAGTCCCAGTAGCAACATTTTTACGGTGAATAACACAAAATACATTCTTGTTAAGGGCGGCACAGTGGCGCAGCGGTAGTGCAGCGTGGGTGCTGTCTGTGCAGAGTTTGCAGGTTCTCACTGTGACCATGTGGGTTTTTTCCACGTGATCCGGTCTGTAAGTTAATTGGCTTCTGTAAATTGTCCCTAGTGGAGGAGATCACCCCTAGTGTAGGGCTGATCACTGGTCGACATGGACTCGGTTGGCCGAAGGACCTGTTTCCATGCTGCCTCTCTAAACTAAACTAAACTATTGAAGAGATGACTCGGCAGGTGACATCTGATTAGGAAATTATTTTTAATAAAATCTATTCAAGAAAAAATATATATACACAACGAAATCTGTGCAAAAAGACATTCTCTGTACTTTCAAAAGTGTCATAGTTAGTAGTGTTCGCACCTATATTTAAACAAAACAGCCTTGCTGCTCACATTGCTCTCTGCGGTGATGTTCCTTCCCTTGTTTGAGGGGTGTCCCCACCGGACTGAACCCCTCAATGTCCAGCAGTGGATTAAATGGCGACGTTTCAGATCGGGACTGTTCTTCAAACAGTCGGAATGGGACTCAGTGACAAAGCATTGCCTAAACCCGAGGTGTAAGTTTACCATTAACTTCTTAACCCGTGTCTCCTTGCACCATAAACCAAAAACAAGATGGTGGCACGATGGTGCAGCGGTAGAGTTGCTGCCTCACAGCGCTTGCAGCGCCAGAGAACCGGGTTCAATCCCGACCACGATCTCTATGTGACCTGCGTGGGTTTTCTCCGAGCTCTAGGCTTCCTCCCGCACTCCAAAGACGTACATGTTTGTCGGTTAATTGGCATGTAAATTGCCCCTAGTGTGTGTCAGAGATTGCCAATGTGCGGGGATCGCTGGTTGGCGCGGACTCGGTGGGCCGAACGGTCTGTATCCGCGCCGTATCACTAAACTAACCTAAGATGCTGTGTACTAAACTGCTTCTCTTACTCTTTATCAAAGAGCCTTTGAAGAAAGTAAATCATCAGAAGTGCAACACTGGTGTTAGGCTAAGCAAAGCTAATGCAAAGAGACAGAAATAAATGCAGTCAAGGCGTAGTATAATCCTCAAATACGCATTATTATATGATCAAAGAGAGCTGAAGCCAGGAGTGAGAGGTGTTTGTTGTGTGGAGAATCATAGATGCCAACAGCATGGAAGGTAGTAATTTTACCCAGTGCACCTATTCTACCTGTTTAAAAGAATCATCCATTTAATCCACAATCTGTGTAGTTTGCCATGTGTTGCCATTTAAACCTTCCCTCTTTAAGTATTTATCCAATTTCCTTTTGCACGATATAAGTGACTCCGCTTTCGTCAACCTTTCAAACACTGAACTCCAGATGATAACAAGTTGTTGGTGCAAACCACTTTTATTGCTGTGTCCCTTCAGGGGTCTTTTGCCAATCAACTTAAATACTTCACTGCCAACTCTGGTTAAATATGACTTCCGTTACTGGCACCGTCTCGCTACTAAACAGCTTCTCCTTATTTACTATTTCAAAACCATTTATAATGTTAATCTCCTCCATTTAATCACCCCCCTCTCCCCCCCTCAACCTTCCCTGCTCAAAAGGAAACATTTAATTTTCTAATCATTTCTGTGCCGAACATGATGTTAATTTAAACTAATCCCTTCCGCCTGCATGCGATCCATATCCCTCCATGCATATTCATGTGCCTACAGTGTCTATCTGTCCAAACTCAATTCCTGGGGTCATTCTAAAGTCTGTACCAACTAGGAACTGCAGATGCGGGTTTAAACCGAAGGTAGGCGCAAACTGCTGGAGTAACTCAGCGGGACAGGCAGCATCTCTGGAGAGGAGGAATGGGTGACGTTTCGGGTTGAGACCCTTCTTCAGACGTCGAAGAATCTGAAGAAGGGTCTCGACCTGAAACGCCACTCATTCCTTCTCTCCAGAGATGCTGCCGCTTCTGCTGAGTTACTCCAGCATTTTGTGTCTGTCATTTTAAAATCCTCTTTTTCTAATTCACTGGATATTTTCAAGAGTCCAGTCAAGTCAAGTCAAGTTTACTCGCCACATACACATACGAGATGTGCAGTGAAAGTTCGATTTAGCTCTTAGGATGAAAGGAATCAAGGGATATTGGGGATAAAGCAGGAACGGGGTACTAATCTTAGATTATCAGCCATGATCATATTGAATGGCGGTGCTGGCTCGTAGGGCCAAATGGCCTACACCTGCATGTAATTTTCCATGTTTCTATGCTTCTATGAGACAGAGACCCCAAACATTCTACCACATATACGTGACCTCCTCCTGCTCTCTTCCTACCGTCCCTTGTCTAACATCCCTCCACCCTCCTCTCTGGTTCCCGGCCTCCGTGGACAAGCAGGGTCCGGGCTCGGTGGCTTCCTCCTCTGCTGCTTCCACGGCGGGTGAACCAGGCCCCCTCTCGGGGCATGGACGTGGTTTGCCAGGGCCTTCAGCCACCACCAGCGATCAGTGATGTGTGAAGATGCGTACAGAATGCAGATAGAGTGGTCCAGATCCCTCCATGCCATGCATATTCATGTTCCTGTCTAAACGCCCTGTCCCACTTTCCCGAGTTACTCACGAACTCTCCCGAGTTTTCACCTTGGTTCGAACTCGGAGAATTACGGTAATAGACGTTCGTAGGTGCTCAGGGACTATCTTTTTTTGCTCATGGACATTTTTCACCATGTTGAAAAAACGTCCCGACTTACCTGATGCCCCGAGTTCCTACGGCTGGCATTACGAGCCGCTACGAAACATCTACGGGCTTCTACGAGCTCGCTACCGACATTCCCCGACATTCCCCGAGTTCGAATTGAGGGAAAAACTCGGGAGAGTTCGTGAGTAACTCGGGAAAATGGGACAGGGCCTTAAAAGCCTCCCAAATGCCACTATTGCATCTGCTTCCATCACCACCCCTTACACTGTGTTCCAAATATCTGCCACTCTCTCTGAAAAAAAACTTGCCCTGTCCATCTGTCTATATGTCAGTAAATATATGCGCTGTAAGGCAGCGACTCTACCGCTGTGCCACCGTGCCGCCCTGTCTGTATTATGATCGTACGGTCACGTATTTTCTCTCCACTGACCGGTTAGCGTGCAACTAAAGCTTTTCACTGTACCTATAACTGCACGTATAAACTAATAAACTAAACTAAACTAAACTAGGTGCAAAACGTATCAAAAGGGACCATTGTACCTTGGGTAAGAGGAAAAAGCAAAGGGAAACAGTGAACAGTTGTTTTTCTGATTGGAAGGAAATATGCGATGGGATTTTCCTGAGGGATTAACATCAGGGAATTGGCTTTCTTGTCAGATGCGGTAAGCTTATTTCGGGTATAAGGAGTCGCGTTTTGAACTTCAATGATGAAAAAAACACTTAGTAATGTTGGAAACAGGAGAATTGATAGCGGATTCCAGGAGCATGTAGGTAAACTGAGCAGAAATAGAGAAATTGTAGGAAGGAACTCGACCCGAAATGTCACCTGTTTCTTTCCTCAAGACACGATGTCTGGCCCGCTGAGTTACTCCCATCGTTTTGTGTCTATCTTCAGAAATATAGAAAATTCAGTTTGAGGCGAGTGTAGTGTGGGGTAGTTCGGACGGCAGAAAGCGCAGAGATAACAAGCAGCTACTTTGAAAGGACTTGTGTGGGAGTCCATGCCCAGAGGAATCATTCATATTCAAAAAGTCTGAAGGTGGTGGAGGAGGTTTATACTGCTTAAGAAAGTGAATTTTATGCATGGCTTTGTAAATAAGGGCACTCAGACAAAAAAGGAATAAGTCATACTAATCCCAAAGCATCACACTGTCAGAAGATTGACAGATTCAGAGGAGCTCTATGCGAGTGATAACAGAGATTAGGTAAATGTCGAGAACCTGGAGATCTATAGTTTTACAGATACAGGCCCTTCAGCCCACAGAGTCCACACCAGCCAGCGATCCCCCGCACATTAACATTATCCTACACACACTAGGGGCAATTTACAGACATACACCAAGCCAATTAACCTACAAATCTGTACATAGAAACATAGAAAATAGGGGCAGGAATAGACCATATTTGGCCCTTCAAGCCAGCACCGCCATTCATTATTTATCATGGCTGATCATCCAAAATCAATACCCCGTTCCTGCTTTCTCCCCATGTCCCTTGATTCCGTTAGCCCTAAGGGCTATGTATATCTAACTCTCTCTTGAAAGCATTCAAGTACATCTTTGCCATAGAGGGGGTACAGAGAAGGTTCTTGCCATAGAGGGGGTACAGAGAAGGTTCACCAGACTGATTCCTGGGATGTCAGGACTTTCATATGAAGAAAGACTGGATAGACTCGGCTTGTACTCGCTAGAATTTAGAAGATTGAGGGGGGATCTTATAGAAACTTACAAAATTCTTAAGGGGTTGGACTGGCTAGATGCGGGAAGATCGTTCCCGATGTTGGGGAGGTCCAGAACACGGGGTCACAGTCTAAGGATAAGGGGGAATTCCTTTAGAAAATGAGGAAAACATTTTTCACACAGAGAGTGATGAGTCTCTGGAATTCTCTGCCACAGAAGGTAGTTGAGGTCAGTTCATTTGGCTATATTTAAGAGGGAGTTAGATGTGGCCCTTGTGGCTAAAGGGATCAGGGGGTATGGAGACAAGGCAGGTACAGGATACTGAGTTGGATGATCAGCCATGATCATATTGAATGGCGGTGCAGGCTCGAAGGGCCGAATGGCCTACTCCTGCACCTATTTTCTATGTTTCCATGTTTCTATGAGAGTGGGACGAAACTGGAGATCTCGGAGAAATCCCACTGGGTCATGGGGAGAACGTACAAACTCCGTACTGACAGCACCCATGGTCGGGATCGAACCCGGGTCTCTACTGCAACAACTCTACCGCTGCGCCACCATGACCATCCTCGCAACGTAAGGATTGAGGCTGGAGCAGAGGTCGGGAGACTGCAGGGACATCTTAAATAATTAGACATTAGGAAATGAGTAAGTGGAGAAACTGTTTCTCCGTGGGACTAGGGATCATATATTGGCTAAAGCTGCAGAGGAGATTTTTATTTCACACAGAATTCCAGAATACACTCACTGAAAAACAGCTGCTAAGCAGATTCGATGGGAATATTTTACAAAGCTGCAGGGTGCTCATTGGCAAACTAATTACGGTGGAACCCACAGGCGTGCAATGGCGTTGATGAGGCTTTTAGATCGACCCATTGATATGCAGGGGATGGAGAGATATGGATTATGTGTAGGCAGGAACTGCAGATGCTGGTTTACACCCGCAGATAGACACCAAGTGCTGGAGTAGCTCAGCGGGGCCAGGCAGCATCTCTGGAGGACATGGAATAAGCTGAAACGTGGATAAGTCTGAAGAAAGGTCCCACCCCGAAAAGTCACCTATCCTCGTTCTCCAGAGATGCTGTGAGACCCGCTGAATTATTCCAGCACTCTGTGAGCTTATCTATCTACCTTCGACTTTTCTATCTACCTTCGACTTTTCTATCTACCTTCGACTTTTCCAGCATCTGCAGTTCCTTCTCAAACAGAGGTTAAGTTTACATTCTAGTTGGGAGACACAGCATGGAAAAACAGGCCCTTCAGCCCACCTAGTCCATGCTGACCATCGATCACACCTTCACACAAGTTCCATGTTATCCCACTTTCTCATCTCCCTCCCCGCACACCTGGGGGCAATTTTACAGAGGCCCAATTAACCAATAAACCTATACATCTTTGAGATCATCACCGAATCATCGTTGAACGTGGGAGGAAACCGGAGCACCCGGAGGAAACCCACGGAGTCTCAGGGAGAACGTGCAGACTCCACACAGACAGGGCCAGAAACAGAGAGACACAGAAAATAGGTGCAGGAGTAGGCCATTGGCCCTTGGAGCCAGCACCGCCATTCAATGTGATCATGGCTGATCGTCCACAATCAGTAACCCGTGCCTGCCTTCTCCCCATATCCCTTGATTCCGCTCGCCCCCCAAACTCTATCTAACTCTCTTTTAAATTCATCCTGTGAATTGGCATCTACTGCCTTCTGTGACAGAGAATTCCACAAATTCACAACTCTCCGTGCAGACAAGCACCTGAAGTCGGGATCGAACCGGAATCTCTGGGCGGCTGCACCAGGTACACCAGGGTACTGGCGGCCGGTTGCCAAGAGCCCAGAAGAAAAGTAATAGGAGCTTCAAAATATATTACAGCAGAGCCTTCGTCTATTTTTCAATGCACTAACATGAAGTAATATCATCTGCTCATTCAACTTCACCGCTGAAATTTGGCTCCATTGACCAAGCAATGTTAAAAGTGCATTATATGTTGGAAGGAACTGCAGATGCTAGTTTAAACCGAAGATGGACACAAAAAGGGGGGCGCCGTCCTGTGTGGCATGGCTGCCCAGCCTGCAGCTGTTTGTTTTTCATTCTTTTTTAAATTTTTAGTGAGTTTTAGTGTTTTGTTTTTGGAGTTCTAGTCTTTTTTATGTGGGGGGGGGGGGGGGGGGGGGGTGGGGGAAACTACCTTTCAGGGTCCCTACCTGGTCGGAGAGGCAGCTTTTCTCCAGTCTGCACTTTTGACCCGTCCTCGCGGCCTACCAGCGGGCCTGGAGCGGCGTTTCCTGAACCTCGGCTTCGGCGGCGGTGCAGCGCTGGAGCGCTAGCGCTGAGAGGAGTGGGCGATACCTTGCCTGGGTCGCCGCGCTGGAGCTCCGGTGAGCTGCGACAACTGAGAAAAACATCGCGGAGCTGCGGGTCTGTGGAGCGGCCAGCCGCGGGCGGCGGCGCTGACTTCAACATCGGGAGCCAGTGGGGGAGCTCCATTCAGCGCGGACTTGTCGGCTTCGGAAGCCGCGGACTCCGGTAAGGAAGCGGCCGTTCCAGGTGTCCTAAGCTGCTGAGAGGATTCTCCCGAGCATCATCACCCGGTAAGAACGGCCTGGAACATCGGGCCTCCGTGAAGGCGGCTGCGGAGGCCTCAATGGGCCTGACTATGGGTGGACATGGGTTTGGGACTGGACTTTGTGCCTTCCCTCATAATGGGAACCATTGTGGGGGGGATGTTTTTTATGTTTAAATCTCTTTATTAGTGTTATGTCTGTATTCTTTTTTTATGTGCTGCATTGGCAAGCAACATTTCACTACACCAATTGGTCTATGTGACCAATAAAACAACCTTTGAAAAGCTGGAGTAACTCAGCGGAACAGGCAGCATCTCTGGAGCGAAGGAATATAACCATATAACCATATAACAATTACAGCACGGAAACAGGCCATCTCGGCCTTTCAAGTCCATGCCGAACAACTTTTTTCCCTTAGTCCCACCTGCCTGCACTCATACCATAACCCTCCATACCCTTCTCATCCATATGCCTATCCAATTTATTTTTAAATGATACCAACGAACCTGCCGCCACCACTTCCACTGGAAGCTCATTCCACACCGCTACCACTCTCTGAGTAAAGAAGTTCCCTCTCATGTTACCCCTAAACCTCTGTCCCTTAATTCTAAAGTCATGTCCTCTTGTTTGAATCTTCCCTATTCTCATAGGGAAAAGCCTGTCCACATCAACTCTGTCTATCCCTCTCATCATTTTAAAGACTTCTATCAAGTCCCCCCTTAACCTTCTGCGCTCCAGAGAATAAAGACCTAACTTGTTCAACCTTTCTCTGTAACTTAGCTGTTGAAACCCAGGCAACATTCTAGTAAATCTCCTCTGTACCCTCTTTATTTTGTTGAATGGGTGATGGTTCGGGCCGAGACCCTTCTTCAGACAGGAGAATGCCTGGATGAATGTGCATTTGTTAACACAATCCACTAAGTGTTTGTGGTAGAGCATAAATTTCAAAGCTACTGCAAGATTTCCTGGGACACTTACTTATCAATTGTAAAAATATTATTCAACATATTATTATTTAGGGCAGCACTGTGGCACAGCGGTAGAGTTGCTGCCTCACAGCGCCAGAGACCCGGGTTCGATCCTGACTACGGGTGCTTGTCTGAACGGAGTGTATAAGTTCTCTATGTGTGGGTGTTCTCTGGGTGCTCAGGGTTCCTCCCACACTCCCAAGACGTACAGGTTTGCAGATTAATTGGCTTCTGTAAACTATCCCTATCGTGTGAATGGGTGATCGCTGGTCGGCGCAGACTGGGTGGGCCGAAGGGCCTGTTTCCACGCTGTATCTCTAACCTAAACTGAACTACACTAAATTGACAATCGAGGTCCCAAGTTCACGAGTTATAGGAGTAGAATTAGGCCATTCGGCCCATCGGGTCTACTCTGCAATTCAATCATGGCTGATCTCTGCCTCCTAATCTAATTTTCCTGCCTTCTCCCCATAACCCTTGACACCTGCTCTAATCATGAATCTGCTTTAAAAATATCCACTGACTTGGCCTCCACAGCCCTCTGTGGCAATGAGTTCCACAGATTCACCACCCTCTGACTGAAGAAGTTCCTCCTCACCACCTTTCTAAATGACCACCCTGAGCTCTGACCTCTGGTCCTAGACTCTCCCACCGGTGGAAACATCCTTTCCACGTCCACATTTTACTTGGGCAGCTGACAGTCCAGCAGTATGAATATTGACTTCTCTCTCACTTCAGGTAACCCCCAGCATTCCATCTGTCTCTATCCCTCCCCCACCCGTCGAACTAGCTTCTCGTTTTTACGCAACAAACAGTTAGCAAAGGCCTGTTTCCTTTGCCATCGTTCTTTTTTTGCATATCGTTTATTCATTGTTCTTTATCATTCCACATCGTCCTCTATATCTCTCATTTCGCTTATCTCTAACCAGTCTGAAGTAGGGTCTCGACCTGAAACGTCACCCATTCCTTCTCTTGAGAGATGCTGCCTGGCCCGCTGAGTTACTCCAACATTTTGTGCCTATTTTTCCACATCCATTCTATCTATGCCTTTCATTATTCTGTAAGTTTCAATGAGGTTCCCCCCTCAACCTTCTAAACTCCAGCGAGTAGAGGCCCAGTGCTGTCAAACACTCATCATACGCTAACCCACTCATTCCTGGAATCATTCTTGTAAACCTCCTCTGGGGCCCTCACCAGAGCCAGCACATCCTTCCTCAGATATGGGGCCCATATTTGCATTAGTATCAGGAAGTGTCTAGTTGGGTCTCAGCGAAGGTTGACAAAAAATGCTGGAGGAACTCAGCGGGTGAGGCAGCATTCCAATCCAATTTTTTCAATTCAATCTTTATTGCCATTGTGCAGTGTACAATACAGAGACAACAAAATGCAGTTGGTATCTCCGATGGGCGAACTTATGAATAAACAAGTAATTGCACAGTATACATATACAGTGCCCCTTCCCTGCGCAGGCATCGTTTATTATGGACAGACTCAATGGAGGGGAGTGAGGAGCCTGTGATGCATTGGGCGATCTTCACCACCCTCTGCAGAGCCTTCCGGTCGGCGACAGAGCAGTTACCATACCATACTGTGATGCAGTTGGTAAGGATTCTCTCGATGGTGCAGCGGTAGAAGTTCACCAGAATCTGGGGAGACAGGTGGACCTTCTTAAGTCTCCTCAGGAAGAAGAGACGCTGGTGAGCCCTCTTGATCAGCGAGGATGTGTTGTGGGTCCAGGAGAGGTCATCGGAGATGTTGACCCCCAGGAACCTGAAGCTGGAGACACGTTCCACCTCCGTCCCATTGATATGGATGGGGGTGTGCGTGCAGCCTCTCCTGAAGTCCACAATGAGCTCCTTGGTCTTCTTGGAGTTGAGGGCCAGGTTATTGTCGGCACACCATGCTGTTAGGAGCTGAACCTCCTCCCTGTAGGCCGACTCATCGTTGTCGCTGATGAGGCCAATCTATGAAGAGAAGGAATAGGCGACGTTTCGGGTCTACCTTTCTATTTTTCCAGCATCTGCAGTTCCTTCTTAAATAAATAGTTGGGTCTTAGCAATCAGCCTGCTTGCCGATGGGCAAGGGAAATTGGTCGTCATAAGGATTAATGCCCCAGGTTTTATTTGATAGCTGTGTGGGGCTGGTAGGAGATTGCATGGTGAAATCACACCCCCCCCCCCCAAAAAAAGACATTCACTCAGACCTGACATTCCTTATACCTGATGCTGTAGCCCCGAGCGACATAAGCTTCCAACTGGAAAAGGTCTGGTTGAGGATGTCATCTTCACAGGTTATTTCTGAACTATTACTATTGAACCACTACTCGGGCCACGACTGAAACCCTGCAGTCGTGTGCTTTAAACTAATTTCCCAATCTACTGCAGGAAATTGAAAACAAACTGAAAACAAATGGACTTTTATTGATTTTTATTCTCTGTTCTAATGGCCCCAATCATATTTCCACTGCTGCCTGCTGTAAACTCGAACCAGACTCATTGTAAAATGCAGATTGACAACCATTTGTGGTTATTTTCAGCACCCCCTTGACCCAGTTTAAAAAACTTTTCTTAATGCCTCCATTATCACGACTTTTCCATTTGCAGTATCTTCATCTGTTTTATTATTTCTTCACGCCTGTCCTTTAAGGGCCTGTCCCACCAGCATGCAACTCTATGCGATTAGCGCGACCTAACATGGTCGCTTGAGCAGTCCGGCGTCACGGGGCCGGTCCCACTTCGATCGCCGGAGCCGTGCAGAATTGTGCGGAGTTCGTCCCGACATCGCGCGGGGCTCCGAAAAACTGACTATGTCCAAAAATTCCGCGCGGCAACGGCTTGTCAGCTCGCAGTCGCCTCGGCGCATTACACACCGCCCGACATCGTGCCTCCGTGACCCTCTATGTGTGTGGCTCCGTGGCCCTCTCTGTGTGTGCCCCTCTCTGTCCTGGCGAACTTACCTTAGACTTCGCTCCAAGTTCGCCTCACTTTGCGCCGCGTTGCGTCACTCACCCGACCTCCGCGCGGCCCCTACTGCCGGTTTGGTTGCGCTTGCCGCATGCAGGCCCATGCTGGTGGGAACGGCCCTGTACAGGGGATCACCCGACCTCCGCGCGGCCCCCGCTTCTAGTTTGGTCGCGTTCATCGCATAGAGTTGCATGCTGGTGGGACAGGCCCTTTACTCTTTGAAAGGCGTTCGTCTCTACCCTGTCCCTTCTCCTGCTCCCCTGACTCGCTCCTTGATAGGAAATACAAAATGATACACGGTGGCGCAGCGGTAGAGTTGTTGCCTTACAGCGCGTACAGCGCCAGAGAACCGGGTTCGATCCCGACCGTAGGTGCTGTCTGTGCGGAGTTTTACGTTCTCCCCATGACCTCTTGGGTTTTCCCCGAGATCTCCGGTTTCTTCCCACACTCCAAAGACGTACAGGTTTGTCGGTTCATTGGCTTGGCATCAATATAAATTGTCCCGTGTTTGTGTGTAATCAAGACAATGTTAACGTGCGGGGATCGCTGGTCGGTGCGGAATCGTTGGGCCGAAGGGCCTGTTTCCGCTCTGGATCACTAAACAACACAAGGAACTGCAGACGCAGGTTTACAACAAAAAAAAGACACAAAGTGCTGGAGGAACTCAGCGGGCCGGGCAGCATCTCTGGAGAACACGGATAGACTGGAGAAGGGCCCTGACCCGAAACGTCACCTATCTACGTTCTCCAGAAGTGCTGCCTGACCCGCTGAGTTACTTCTGCACTTTGTGTCTATTTTCCTCGATGCTGCGTTTTATAAAAAAAATATTGCACTTACATGATTTAGTCTGAAATTTTTGGATCTCTTTTGGATTCCAAACACTTTAGCTGAACAGGGGTGTCAGCATTTACCAGCATTTTGTCATTCATATTCCAACAACATACATGCTCATTCTCACTGTAAGACCAAGACAGCAGGGTCACAATAGACAATAGACAATAGACAATAGACAATAGGTGCAGGAGTACGACATTCGGCCCTTCAAGCCAGCACCGCCATTCACTGTGATCATGTCTGATCACCCACATTCAGTACTCCATTTCTGCCTTCTCCTCATATCCCCTGACTCCGCTATCTAGAAGAGCTCTAAGATTTCCACAGACTCACAACTCTCTGGGTGAAAAAGTGTTTCCTCATCTCCATTCTAGATGGCTAACCCCTTATTCTTAAACTGTGGCCCCTGGTTCTGGACTCCCCCAACATCGGGAATATGTTTCCTGCCTCTAGCGTGTCCAAACCTTTAATAATCTTGTATGTTTCAGTAAGATCCCCTCTCATCCTCTAAACTCCAGAGTATACAAGCCCTGCCGCTACATTCTATCAACATATGACAGTCCCGCCATCCCGGGAATTAACCTTGTAAACCTACGCTGCACTCCCTCAATGGCAAGAATGTCCTTCCTCAAATTTGGAGAGCAAAACTGCACACAGTACTCCAGGTGTGGTCTCACTAGGGCTCTGTACAACTGCAGAAGGACCTCTTGCTGGAGACCTTGCTGGAGAGATCTGTAGGTAGGGCCAGAGTCTTGGGAGAAGGTCTAGGCCTTGTAAGATTGAGATGAAAAACCATCCTTCACTTAAGGGGGGGGGGGGGGGGGGGGTTCATTGTATCCAGAGGCCTCTGAATTCTCAATAGAGCACGTTCAGTACTTAATAAAGAAGACACAAAGTGCTGGGGTAACGTAGCGGGTCAGGCAGCATCTCAGGAGAACAGGGATCGGTGTTCCAATCCAAAATGTCACATATCTATGTTCTCCAGTGATGTAACCTGAACCGCTGAGTTACTCCAAGCACTTTCTGTCTTTTTTTCTTATACCAGCATCTGCAGTTCCTGGTTTCTATATTCAGTATTGGGATGGTTGGATTATTTGGCAATTGAAGGAATCAAGAGGTACGGGAAGATGATGAGAAGATCAGACACGATATTATAGAATGGCGATCTGATGGTCTTAACCTGTGTTTATTTCATGGCCTTATCGGCATAGTGGTCCCTCTAAAGAGTCAAATGTCATTATTGCATTTTCTGGCCAAATGTTTTTTAAAGATGTGTCCCTGCGTCATTTTGTCCACAGCAAAAGCCGCTACACATATCATGATGTCTTATCTCCTTCCATTCTCGAATGACGTTACACAACACATTGTATCTCAGACCACTGATACACTGCGAGTAGGTGGACCAAATGTGTAAGAAGGAACTGCAGATGCTGCTTTAAACCAAAGATACACACAAAATGCTGGAGTAACTCAGCGGGACAGGCGGCATCTCTGGAGAGAAGGAATGGGTGACGTTTCGGGTAGGGACCGTTCTTCAGATGGCAGGTGCTATTGCATCATTTAAAAGATATTTTGACAGGTACATGGATAGAAAAGGTTTAGGAGGAATTAGCCCAAAAGCAGGCAGGTGGGACTAGTGTAGATGGGGTATCTTGGTTAGCATGGGCTAGTTGGGCCAAAGGGCCTGTATCCGTGTAGTATTACTCCATCACTCTATTTGAGTGTCAAGGTGAAGTTAGCACGATATGTGTAGTTGACGAAGTGATGGGAGCTGCAGTTTCACACGGTGTATTATGTGCAAATTAATTGTATAATCTCTTATATAATAACTCTGACGGTACTTGAAGAATTTTACCGGTAGGAAAGGAATTTGGGGCAAACCATAACTGTAAAGTTTACAAGAGGTCTCCAAGAATGACGCCATGAATGGGCAGGTTAACATATGATCAGCGTTTGATTGCAATGGGCCTGTACTCGCTGGAGTTTAGAAGAATGAGGTGGGGGTCTCATTGAAACGTACAGAATGGTGAAAGGCCTGGATAGAGTGGATGTGGAGAGGATGTTTCCACCAGTGGGAGAGTCTAGGACCAGAGGTCACAGCCTCAGAGTTAAAGGATGTTCTTTTAGGAAGGAGATGAGGAGAAATGTCTTTAATCAGAGGGTGGTGAATCTGTGGAGTTCTTTGCCACAGAAGGCTGTGGAGGCCAAGTCAGTGGATATTTTGAAGTTAGAAATAGATAGATTCTTGATTAGTACGGGTGTCAGAGGTTATGGGGAGAAGGCAGGAGAATGGGGTTAGGAGGGAGAGATAGATCAGTCATGATTGAATGGCGGAGTAGACTTGATGGGCCGAATGGTGTAATTCTGCTCCTATCACTTATGAATTTATGAAAATCTCATATTGATAAATGATTTTGCTTAACTGTGATTTTGGGAACCAGAAATATATGCTATATGCAAAGGTTGTTTTTGGACCCTGTTTCATTGGACTAAAGTCAGCTTCTCAATAAAACGTCTCCCCAGTTAAGTCTTATTTTTAAGTACCTTGGAATCTTTTCCTCTGCAACCTTCAAGTTATCATGGATGTTGACACCCTTTGGTCTGCTGGCATCCAGCAACTCGCTCAGGTTGGTGATCAGAGCGTTGCCAGACGTTTAGACCGCACCCGTGGTCAGGATCGAACCCGGGGTCGCTGGCGCTGCAAGGCGGCAGCTGTACCGCCGCTCCACCGTGCCGCGCGGGCGCTCCGGTTTCCCCCCACATCCCAAAGACGTCCAGGGTTTTGTAGGTTAGCTCGGCTACTGTAAATTGCTCCCAGTGTGTTGGATGCGAAAGTGCCTTAACACAGAACTAGCGTATAGGTGATGGTAGACAAAAAAGCTGGAGAAACCCAGCGGGTGAGGCAGCATCTATGGAGCGAAGGAAATAGGCAACGTTTTGGACGAAACGCTGCCTATTTCCTTCGCTCCATAGATGCTGCCTCACCCGCTGAGTTTCTCCAGCATTTTGTCTACCTCTGATTTTCCAGCATCTGCAGTTCCTTCTTAAACAAGTGTACAGGTAATCGTTGGTCGGCACAGACTAGGCGGGCCAAAGGGGGTGCTCTTGTTTGACCGATGGACTTTGCAGAATGACGGTGCCGATAGTCCTCGCAAACCACCCAATTGCTGAGTCAGCCTGTTCTGCCAATGTTCCATCTGTGTCTGCTCCAGCTGAGTTGCCCGACAACTGGCTTCCCATATGGTACCACGGATCCAGCCCTGTAATTAGCTTTGTTGTTGTTTTTTTTTTTTGCCATTGCATTTCCCTGCTCTGTTTCCTCAACCTATCATTGAAATTATACCCAGCTTCAAATGTAACAAGAAGGATAGATAATTAAAAATATAAGTTAAATTAACAAATTTTATTGGGCATTCATTTATCCAGAAGCAAATCATATAAACGGCTCAATAGCCACATAACCTGCTTTAGAAACGGATGTCTCGTTTGTACGCTTTAATGATTTATCTTGTAAGAATATAAAGGAACCAACAAGATGTTTCCATTTAAATTTCACTTATTAGTTGTTAATTTTTGATATTAAGCTCCTGCTGTTTTGAGCATGAAACATCAAAATCTATTATCCCTGACAGGCACTGCGTTATAAAACCTCTGCTGGTTTCCACTAATTCTCATCTTTTTTTTTAGTTTAGTTTAGTTTTGAGATACAACGCGGAAACAGGCCCTTATGCCCACCGAGTCCGCGCCGACCAGCGATCCCCGCACACTGACACTATCCTACACACATGAGGGACAATTTACCTCATACCAGGCCAATTAACCTGCAAATCTGTACGTCTTTGGAGTGTGGGAGGAAACCGGAGCAGCCGGGGGGAAAACCCACGCAGGTCACGGGGGAGAACGTACAAACTCCGTACGGACAGCACCCGTAGTCAAGCTCGAACCCAGGTTTCTGGCGCTGTAAGGCAGCAACTCTACCGCTGCGCCACCGTGCTGCGCTGTGTGCCACCATGCTGCCCTATGACAAATATTGAGTTATCTACTGAATATTTCTTCCCACTTTACTCTGTTATGTCCCTGTCCCACTTATGCCCCTGTCCCACTTAGGAAACCTGAACGGAAACCTCTGGAGACTTTGCGCCCCACCCACGGTTTCCGTGCGGTTCCAGGAGGTTTTGGAAGGTAAGACCTTTTTTTCACCCAGTTTTATTCCACCAGGGAGGTCTTACCTTCCACTACCTGCAACCTCCGGCAACCACCTTCAACTAGCATCGCAACCGGCTTCGACTAAAAAATTACCGAATTTTAAAACGGCAACCTATTTTTAGTTGCGGACGGTTTTGAATCTTTTCAAATAATCGCCGGAACATAGAAGAAGCGGAAACCACTTTCGGCCATTAGGGAGACTGACAAAAACCTCCGGGAACCGCACGGAAACCTTGGGTGGGGCACAAAGTCTCCAGAGGTTTCCGTTCAGGTTTCCTAAGTGGGACAGAGGCACTAGGCTCACTGGTCCACAGTTCCTAGGCTTATCCTTGCAGCCCTTCTTCAATAGAGACAAAACATTAACCACCCTCCAGTCTTCTGGCACCTCACCCGGCATGGACTAGATAGACAATAGACAATAAGTGCAGAAGTAGGCCATTTGGCCCTTCGAGCCAGCACCGCCATTCAATGCGATCATGGCTGATCATCCCCAATCAGTAACCCCGTTCCTGCCTTCTCTGCTTATCCCCTGTCTCCGCTATCTTTAGGAGCCCTATCTAGCTCTTTCTTGAAAGTAACCAGAGAACCGGCCTCCACCACCCTCTGAGGCAGAGAATTCCACAGACTCACAAATCTCTGCGAGTTTAGTTTAGATGGGCCGAAGGGCCTGTGCACATTCTGCATCTCTAATCATAATTGTTTCTTCCTCAATATTCTTCGATCAATATTTTCATCAATAAATTATTCGCAATGTAATATCACATAGTGAAAGAAATTACTGAAAATTGTGATAGTTGAATTATACTATAATGGATTATGGAATGCTAATATTTCCTCAGTTATTAGAATTTTTTTTCCGTGAGTCAGAAGGCTGTGAGTTTAAGTTTACTCCAGAGACTTAGGCTTGAAAGAAGAAGAAACAGGGAACAGCAGCAGGTCAGGCAGCATCTCTGGAGAACATGGATAGGTGACGTTTTGGGTCGGAACCCTTCTCTGGACCTGGAACAGCATGGAAACAGGCTTGGTCCACACCGACCAACAGTCTGCAGTCTCCCAATTGCTGTCGTCATCTACTGTACAAGATTCCTTCTCTGTTCTGCATTTCAGTCACTTTGCATTGAATTTGCAGCGAAAATAAAGGGCCAGCTTCCTGCCTTCCACAGAGGTCTCATAGAGGTGCATGGAATCACGAGAGGAATAGATCGGGTAGATGCACAGAGTCTCTTGCCCAGAGTAGGGGAGTCGAGGACCAGACGTCATAGGTTTAAGGCGAAGGGGAAAAGATTTAATAAGAATCACACACAGAGAGGTGGGGGTATGGAACGAGCTGCCAGAGGAGGTAGTTGAGGCTGGGACCTTCCAACAACAGTTGAACAGGCGCATGGATAGGACAGGGGGGGCAGGAAGAAGGGTTTCGGCCCGAAACGTTACCTATCTCCTTCGCTGCTGCACCCGCTGAGTTTCTCCAGCATTTTGTGTACCCTGGATAGGACAGGTTTGGAGGGACTTGGGCCAAGCGCAGGCAGGTGGGACATGTTGGCGGGTGTGGGCAAGTTGGGCCGAAGGGCCTGTTTCCACGCGGTATGACTCTATGACTTTGACCTTCGTCTCACATTTGCTTATCACTGCTCCATATCTCCTGAACCCTGACCTCTCTCTGACTTAAAATATGTGAACAAAAATCGACAGGCTTTCGAAAGAGCGGATACAAGTTACGCGCGACCATTTTCGTGAAAGAAACCTTCCTAAATCCACTTCAAATTGGCCTGTCTCTAATTCTAACACGGCCTTCCATTTTTCTGATTTTCCCTCCAGTGCAATTAGTTTTTTTTTCTGTATCGATCCCGTTCAATAGAGTGAGCGGGAGGAGGAGGGAGACAGATGGAGCAAGGGAGAATACTCCTCCATCATCCCGCATACTCATTCGGATCACTCCTCAATCTTCTACACTCCGGAGAATACAAATTAGGTTATGCAACCAGCTCTGATAATTTTATCCTTCAATCCCTTTTGTCCTTTGGAGAAACCTTCTTGGTGAGAAAGATTTCCTCGAGCACAATACTCCATGGGTGTCTATTGATCATTGTCTGTACAGGACGCATTACATCTTCACATTTAGATCCTATCCCCTTGTGACAAACACCAGCTATCAATTAACCGTTCCTTAAAGGTTTGATCATTTTTCATGTGTGCACTAACTTTCAGTGACTTGCATGCGGGCATGTAAATCAATTTCTGCTGTCCCCCCCTCCCCATCTTTCATGGGTAACATAAGGTTAGGCTTCTCCTGATATAAATGTAGATGAAGAAGAGTCCCGACCAGAAAGGTTGCCTATTCATGACCCCCCCAGAGATGCTGCCTGACTAGTGGAAGATAAAGGGCCTGTCCCACTTGGGCGCATCATCTACGCGTCATTTACGTGACATCATTTACGCGTCACGACGCACGCGTCGTGATGTGCACATGAGGCGCGCATTGCGCAGTCACGGTGGCACTGCGGTAGAGTTGCTGCCTTACAGTTAAATGCAGCGCCAGAAACCCGATCCCGACGACGGGTGCTGTCCGTACGGAGTTTGTACGTTCTCCCCGTGATCTGCTTGGGTTTTCTCCGAGATCTTCGGTTTCCTCCCACACTCCAAAGACGTACGGGCTTGTAGGTTAATTGGCTTGGTATAAATGTAAAAATTGTCCAAGTTGGCGATATGCAGAATGCTGCTCTGCCGACTACCAAATTTCGAAGGTTCAGAAGGTTGGTGAGGCGTGGTGGCGTAGGCAGCGACGTGCGGTCGCGCGTGGCGCCCCAGGATTTTGGGATTCACAAAATCCTCACGTGCCACCTGCGTGACGTGCAAATGACGCCCCAGTTGTGACAGGCCCCTAAGACACAAAATGCTGGAGTAACTCAGCCAGCCAGGTAGCTTCTCTGGAGAGGAATGGGTGACGTTTCTGGTTGAGACACTTTTTCAGACTGAGATTCAGGGCGGCACAGAGATAAGAAAAGGTGTGAAAAGGAGACATCAAAGTGGATGGGGTTTAAGGGAAATATATACATCATAGTGAACTGGGAGAAGGTGGCAACAAAGCGTACAAACTTAACATTTAATAAGGGGACAGTCAGACTGGTCGGAGAACTAGGATGGGGGAGGGATGGAGGGAGAGAGAAACCAAGGGTTACTTGAAGTTAGAGAAGACAATATATGCCAACCATGCTTCAATACTTTGTGTCATTTCTCGAGATCTCAGCATCAACAGTTCTTTGTGTCTCCTTTGCATTTCTGCTTCTTGTATTGAAAATGGGTGACCTCAGACTTCCCTATTGTGAAACCCACCTATTATTATTTTCCTTCTCACTCAGTCGATACCACTCTGTAGCACATAGAGGGGTACAGTGCAGAAACAGGCCCTTTGGCCCATATTCCGTGCCAAACATGTTGCCAAGTTAAACTAACCATCTGTGCCTGGTGATGCTCCACACTCTTCCATTCCCTGCACATCCACGTCCTTATGTATAAGTAGGAAGGAACTGCAGATGCTGGTTTAATCCAAAGAAACATAGAAACATAGAAACGTAGAAAATAGGTGCAGGAGTAGGCCATTCGGCCCTTCGAGCCTGCACCGCCATTCAATATGATCACGACTGATCATCCAACTCAGTATCCCGTACCTGCCTTCTCTCCATACCCCCTGATCCCTTTAGCCACAAGGGCCACATCTAACTCCCTCTTAAATATAGCCAATGAACTGGCCTCAACTACCTTCTGTGGCAGAGAATTCCAGAGACTCACCACTCTCTGTGTGAAAAATGTTTTCCTCATCTCGGCCCTAAAGGATTTCCCCCTTATCCTTAGACTGTGACCCCTTGTTCTGGACCTCCCCAACAGGAACTGGGCTCTTGGGAAACTCGACACATTCCGATAGGAAAGTTATTGTTGGTTGGGAGAGTATCAGTTTGAAATTTAAATGAAAGAAATATTGATTAAGCTAGAAAATTGATGGGTTGGCTTCAGACCTCTTGATGCAACATTTTTCCGTTGCCTTCAGTTGAACGAAACATTTTTGCGTTTAGAATTAACATTCAGGTCACAGTTTAAAATCTAGATTGGAAACGCGGTCAGGTCAGGTCAGGCTACAAAGGTAGACACAAAATGCTGGAGTGACTCAGCAGGACGGGCAGCATCTCTGGAGAGAAGGAATGGGTGACGTTTCGGGTCTGACGAAGGATCTTGACCCAAAACGACACCCATTCCTTCTCTCCGGAGATGCTGCCTGTCCTGCGGAGTTACCCCAGCATTTTGTGCCTCTACCTTCGATTTAAACCAGCATCTGCAGTTCTTTCCTGCACATTAACGTTATGCTCCCTAGTCTTTGACATTTCCACCTTGGGAGAAAGGCCGAAACGTCGCCTATCTCCTTCGCTCCTTAGATGCTGCTGCACCCGCTGAGTTTCTCCAGCTTTTTGTGTGATACTCTAACTAAAGTTTACTAGTTTAGTTTAGTTCAGAGACACAGCGTGGGAACAGGCCCTTCGGCCCACCGAATCTGTGCCGACCGAAAATCACCCGTACACGAGTTCTATCCTAGAGAAAGTTTCACAGAAGCCAATTGACCTACGCCTTTGTAGGAAACCGAGGCACCTGAAGAAAACCCACGCGGCCATCGGAAGAACGTGCAAACTCCGCACAGACAGCAGCCGCAGTCGGGGTTGAACCTGGCCCTGTAGGGCAGCAACTCTACCGCTGCGCCTTTGTCTTGTCGCTTACTCTTCTTTTTGCTTCTAATATTTTGCGCTGAACTATCGAATGCTGGCTAGAACTCAAGTTAGACAAAGTTCTTAGTCAATGCCCTATCCACTACCCACCGATGGAATAACGTTTTTTGATGTTTTTATGCAGACTGTCAGAATTGAATATTCACAATGCAGCTCCACAGAGAGCAAAGTTGCCGCAATGTTCTTTAATTTCAAACTTCTAAGAGCATCTCTTCTGGATGTCATTTCCCTTACCAGTCAACCTTATGGCCTATCTGAGTTAGATTGCCAATTAGCTGCGGAATTATTGTCAGTCTTACACCGCAGCTGCTAATCCAGTGGGACCTGTGTCAAATCCTTGCCGTTATTTCCCCCCTCATGCTCTTGCAGTTTCCAGTAAAGCTACCGATGCAACCGATGTTAACCCTGCAAACATGACCGCGTTTCCAATCTAGATGTTAAACTGTGACCTGAATGTTAATTCTGAACGCAAAAATGTTTCGTTCAACTGAAGGCAACGGAATAATGTTGCATCGAGGGGTCTGACGCCGACCCATCAATTTTCTAGCTTAATCAATATTTCTTTCATTTAAATTTCAAACTGATACTCTCCCAACCAACAATAACTTTCCTATCGGAATGTGTCGAGTTTCCCAAGAGGCCAGTTCCTGTGAAGATGCCAAGTTATTGATTGCAGGGAGACTCAAAATGCTGGAGTAACTCAGCCAATCAGACAGCATCTCTGGCGAGCAGGAATGGGTGACATCTAGGGTCGGGACCCTTCTTCAGACTCAAAGTGTGGCCTATTCCTTCTCTCCAGAGACGCTGGCTGAGCCGCTGTTATTCCAGCTTTTTGTGTCCACCTTTGGTTTAAACCAGCATCTGCAGTTCCTTCCTGCCCAGGCTGATTGTAGATGTCATCGGTGCTCATCCCAGTTAGTTACAATGAATATACATGCATTGTTTTTCTCCAGAGCGCTGGTGATTGCGGGGGAGATCAGATGTACAACTGCACAACTATGAGAGGCATAGACAGGGAGACAGGTTCTCTGGAGGCCGGTTCTCTGGATGCTTTCAAGAGCGAGCTGGATAGGGCTCTTTAAAAATAGCGGAGTCAGGGGATATGGGGAGAAGGCAGGAACGGGGTACTGATTGGGGATGACCAGCCATGAGCACATTCAATGGCTGTGCTAGCTCGAAGGGCCAAATGGCCTGCTCCTGCACCTATTGTCTATTGTCTATTGAGACAGTCAGAACCTTTTTCCAATGGCAACGTCAAAGACCTCAGGGCACGACTTTGCTTTGAGGAAAACAAAGTTCAAAGAAGATGTCCCGGGCATAGACTCAAAATGCTAGAGTAACTCGTCTCAGCGGGACAGGCAGCTTCTCTGGAGAGAAGGAATGGGTGACGCTTTGGGTCGAGACCCTTCTTCGGACCAAGTTTGTTCACAAAGAGAGTGGTGGGTGCATGGAGGTGCTGCCGGGGGTAGTGGTGGAGGCAGATACAATAGGTGGCATTTAAGAGGCTTTTAGGTAGACACATGGATAGATGAGACTAGTTTATTTTAGCACCATGTTCGTCAGACCTTGTGCGTGGAAAGGCCTGATCCTGTGTTGTATTGTCCTACACCGAAGATAGAGGCAAAATGCTGGAAATGAAATGGATAGAAAAGGGAAAAGTGAAAGCATTGGGGGTAATTTGACAGGGTCAGTCCCAGCAAATGTGAAGCAGTGATGTACTAACATCTATCCACTGATTATACACTGTCTGGCAGAATAAAGCAAGCAAAATCAAGGTAGACTCAAAGTGCTGGAGTAACTCAGTGGGTCAGGCAGCATCTGTGGAGAAAAGAAATAGGTGACATTTCATTTCGGTTTGAAGAAGCGTTACGACCCAAAACGTCAGCTATTTCTGATCTGCAGAGATGCTGCCTGACTCGCTGAGTTATTCCAGCATTTGGTGTCTAGCATTGATGTCAAACTGGCATCCGTAGTTCCTTCCTGCACATTTTGTATTGGCGGCCACAGTGGCGCAGCGGAAGAGGTGCTGCCTTACGACGCCAGAGACGCGGGTTTCAAATCCGTCCACGGGTGCTGTCTGTGCGGAGTTTGTACGTTCTCCCCGTGACCGCGCGAGTTTACTCTGAGGTCTTCGGTTTCCTCCCACACTCCAAAGACGTGCAGGTTTGTAGGTTAATTGGCTAAAGTCTGTATACTTGGTATAAGTGTAAATTGTCCCTAGTATGTTATAGTGTTAAGGGCCTGTCCTACCAGCATCCGACTCCATGCGATGAGCGCGATCAAACTAGAAGCGGGGGCCGCGCGGAGGTCGGGTGATCTCCTGTACAGGGCCGTTCCCACCAGCATGTGCCTGCATGCGGCAAGCGCGACCAAAGCGGCAGCGGGGGCCGCGCGGAGGTTGGGTGAGTGGCGCAACGCGGCGCAAAGTGAGGCGAACTTGGAGCGAAGTCTTAAGGTAATTTCGCCAGGACAGAGAGGGGCACAGAGGCACACACACAGAGGGCCACGGAGCCACACATGGAGAGGGTCACGGAGGCACCTACAGAGAGGGTCACGGAGGCACGACATCAAGGCGGTGTGTATTGCGTCGAGGCGACTGCGAGCCGACAAGCCGTTGCCGCGCGGAATTTTTGAACATAGTCAGTTTTTCGGAGCCCCGTGCGGTGTCGGGACGAACTCCGCACAATTGCGCACGGCTCCGGCGATCGAAGTGGGACCGGCCCCGCGACGCCGGACGGCTCAAGCGACCATGTTAGGTCGCGCTCATCGCATAGAGTTGCATGCTGGTGGGACAGGCCCTTTAGTGTGCGGGGATCGCTGGTCGGCGAGCCAAAGGGCCTGTTTCCACGCTGTATCTCTAATCTAAACTAAACTATGTTTGACAGTTCAGGAGAGTGATATTTGTCTCATTGACCTTGCAACTTGAAACCAATCCTTAGTCTTTCTTCTAAAAAGCAGTTAACACTGTTCTTCAATTTCTTTTTGAATCAAGGCAAATTTTTCAAATGTTTTCAAATTTGCATCGATCAATACTCAACATACATAATGTAGGAAGGAACTGCAGATGCTGGTTTAAACCAAAGATAGACGCAAAAAGCTGGAGTAACTCAACGGGACAGGCAGCATCTCTGGAGAAAACGAGTAGGTGATGTTTCGGGTCTGAAGGGTCTCGACCCAAAACGTCACCTATTCCTTTTCTCCAGAGATGTTGCCTGACCCGCTGAGTTATGCCAGCTTTGTGTGCTCCCAACACATATATCTTGGGCAACGTGTCTAGGCTCTAATTACGACAGCGTATATCACAGATTGAATCTGGGATCCACAGACTTCTCATTTAGGTTGTCTATCCTTTAAATTAAGTCCATTCCTCTGAGATATTGGAATATTAATATGCAGAGACTACTGTTTCACTGGAGGCTGCAGTGAAATCAGCCAATTATATATGATAGGCACCATCTGATTTTTTTTATTACAGCCACTGCGGGAGGCCTGAGTTGGCTTTGGATGAAGAGTAGAGTTACTAGAATAGCATCTGCTTAAAAATACTAGATTAAGGGAAGGGATGAGATAGCGGAGAGCAAAACACAAAGTGCTGGAGGAACTCAGTAGGTCAGGCAGCATCTGGGGTTGGTGAGGCTTCAGGTCAGGACCCTTCTTCAGACTGAGGAAGGGCCCCAACCCGAAAGGTCGCTTGTCGGCCCATCGAGTTCATGGTGACCATCGATCATCCATTCCTACTAGTTCAAGGAATAAATGTATTCAAGAGTGTTTCATTGTCATATGTACCGAAACAGAACAAGGAAACTCATGCTTGCGGCAGCACAACAGATATGACAGGTTGAACAAGTTAGGTCTTTATTCTTTGGAGCGCAGAAGGTTAAGGGGGGGCTTGATTGAGGTCTTTAAAATGACGAAAGGGATAGACAGAGTTGACGTGGATAAGCTTTTCCCATTGAGGGTAGGGAAGACTCAAACAAGAGGGCATGACATGAGAATTAAGGGACAGAAGTTTAGGGGTAACATGAGGGGGAACGTCTTTACTCAGCGAGTGGTGGCTGTGTGGAATGAGCTTCCAGCAGAAGTGGTGGAGGCAGGATCAATTTTAACATTTAAAAGTAAAGTGGATAGGTATATGGACGGGCAGGGAATGGAGAGGTATGGTCTGTATGTATATGGTATGGAGAGTGCAGGTAGATGGGACTAGGGGAAAATGAATGGTCGGCACGGACTGGAAGGGCCGAGAGGGCCTGTTTCCGTGCTGTAATTGTTATATGGTTATATGGTTATATGTAAAGAAAATACTCTGTAAACACCAGAACAAACAACAAGAAAGTTGAATATATATATATACATATTCATAAATATAAAGTTCTGTGTTTATATATATATATATATATATATATATATATATATATATATATATATATATATATATATATATACACACACAGATAGAAACTGGAATAAGACTATATATATAGTGTGTGTGTGTATATATATATATATATACACACACAGAACTTTATATATAATTTTATATATTCATATATATGCATAAATACAGAACTTTATATTTATAAATAGATATATATTTATATGTAAGAAAGAACTGCAGATGCTGTTTTAAATCGAAGGTAGACACTGGAGAAGGAATGGGCGACATTTCGGGTATGGACCCGAAACGTCGCCCATTCCTTCTCTCCAGAAATGCTGGCTGAGTTACTCCAGCCTTAATATATATATATTTCAGGCACGTGTCGTGAGTAATTACTCAGGGTAGGCAGTCAGCCGGCTTAAAAAAAAATCTTAAACCGCGCATGCGCAGATTGTTCTCTTCGTAAAAAATAAAAAATAAGTAACAATTCAATTTTCCCAAGGCTTCTCGTCTGAAGAAGGGTCTCGACCCGAAACGTCGCCTATCTCCTTCGCTCCTTAGATGCTGCTGCACCCGCTGAGTTTCTCCAGCTTTTTGTGTAACCCCCTTCTCAATCTCCTTCATTTTTTAATTACTGAATGGGTGGGATGAAGGATGATGGTGACGGAGGATGAAGGCAGGTGGAGAGATGGTGGGAAAAACGGGAGCACACTGAATCAGTTGTCATCTTATTGAATGACAATACTAATTCAAGGGTCCATTTGGAGGGAGAGTTCCTTTCACAGCGTGTGGAGAGTCTGTGCCAGTGGTTAAAGATGCGGGGAGTCAAAGTCAAAGTATCCTTTATTGTCATTCAGACCTTTCGGTCTGAACAAAATTTCATTGCGTTCAGGAGTGGGCAGGGGTGACAGGAGTGGCATTGAGGGCAGGAGTGTTGAGAAGGAGGGGGTCAGAGATCATATCAGTAACTCACTCACCGCTGCCGCAGCGCTCCGGGCACGGACAGCAGAGCAGCCGGTTCTGCTGTCGGGTCCTGGCGGCCGCTCAAAGTCAGTCACCCGAGCTGCTTCCTTCCTCGGGAGGGGCGGCCAGTTCTGCTGTCCGTGCCCGGAGTGCTGCGGCAGCCACCCAAGCTAATTCACTCCCCGGCTACAATAAAACCATATAGCAATTACAGCACGGAAACAGGCCACCTCGGCCCTTTTAGTCCATACCGAACACTTACTCTCACCTGGTCCCATCTACCTGCACTCAGACCGGAGCGTGGCAAGTGGGTTACTGACCCCAATCCCCTCCTTCACAACGCCAGACTCCCCAAACACTGTGAACGGAGCTCTCCCCCCCACCCCGGGAAATACAGTATTTATATAAATTAAGCACCAAGAAATGCGCTTACCACGTTATTGGTACATTAAGTCCATTCTTCACTCTTTGTTTCCTGAGATACTATTAAAATAATGGCAATCAATATGTGAAAATCCCGCCAAGAAACTCGCACTGCGCATGCGCTGTGCTGCAAAGGCAGAATTTCTGCTGCCTTCAGCTCCCCTTGTAACTGACGGCTCAGGCAGCGCTGACGGCACGTGGGCTGCACAGACCTTCGCGTGTTACAAGTGCTGCGGATGAAAGGCACGGAGAATTATGCCTACCTAGGAGATCGATCTCTTAGATAGGCATAATTCCCCCATGCCTTTACTATTTATATTTAATAATTGCCATTTCATAATTTTATTAAGGGTAGGCAGTGCCTACCTTGCCTACCCTGACGGCATGTGCCTGATATATTTATATATACAGTGAGTTGCAAACGTTTTCATACTCCTTGAACCTTTCCACGTTTTGTCACGTTACAACCACAAACGTAAATGTATTTCATTGGGATTTTACGTGATAGACCAACACAAAGTGGTGCATAATTGTGAAGTGGAAGGAAAATTATAAATGGTTTCCAAATTTTATTACAAATAAAAAACTGAAAAGTGCGGCATGCAAAAGTATTCAGCCCCCCTGAGTCAATACTTTTGTAGGACCACCTTTCGTTGCAATTATAACTGCAAGTCTTTTGGGGTATGTCTCTACCAACTTTGCCCATCTAGAGACTGAAATGTTTGCCCATTCTTCTTTGCAAAATAGCTCAAGCTCAGTCAGATTGGATGGAGAGCGTCTGTGAACAGCAATTTTCAAGTCTTGCCAGAGATTCTCAATTGGATTTAGGTCTGGACTTTGACTGGGCCATTCTAACACATGAATATGCTTTGATCTAAACCATTCCATTGTAGCTCTGGCTGTATGCTTAGGGTCGTTCTCCTGCTGGAAGGTGAACCTCCGCTCCAGTCTCAAGTCTTTTGCAGTAACAGGTTTTCTTCCAAGATTGCCCTGTATTTGGCTCCATCCATCTTCCCATCAACTCTGATCAGCTTCCCTGTCTCTGCTGAAGAAAAGCATCCCCACAGCATGATGCTGCCACCACCATGTTTCACAGTGGGAATGGTGTGTTCAGGGTGATGTGCAGTGTTAGTTTTCTGCCACACATAGCGTTTTGCATTTAGGCCAAAAACTTAAATTTTGGTCTCATCAGACCAGAGCACCTTCCTCCACATGTTTGCTGTGTCCGCCACATGGCTTGTGGCAAACTGCAAACTGGACTTCCTTTGGCTTTGTTTCAACAATGGCTTTCTTCTTGCCACTCTTCCATAAAGGCCCGATTTGTGGAGTGCACGACTAAAAGTTGTCCTGTGGACAGATTCTCCCACCTGAGCTGTGGATCTCTGCAGCTCCTCTAGAGTTACCATGGGCCTCTTGGCTGCTTCTCTGATCAATGCTCTCCTTGCCCGGCCTGTCAGTTTAGGTGGACGCCCATGTCTTGGTAGGTTTGCAGTTGTGCCATACTCTTTCCATTTTCGGATGATGGATTGAACAGTGCTCCGTGAGATGTTCAAAGCTTGGGATATTTTTTTATAACCTAACCCTGCTTTAAACTTCTCCACAACTTTATCCCTGACCTGTCTGGTGTGTTCCTTGGGCTTCATGATGCTGTTTGTTCACTAATGTTCTCTAACAAACCTCTGAGGCCTTCACAGAACAGCTGTATTTATACTGAGATTAGATTACACACAAGTGGACTCTATTTACTAATTAGGTGACTTCTGAAGGCAATTGGTTGCACTGGGTTTTATTTAGGGGTATTAGGGTAAAGGGGGCTGAATACTTTTGCACGCCACACTTTTCCGTTTTTTATTTGTAAAAAAAATTGAAAACCATGTATCATTTTCCTTCCACTTCATAATTATGCGTCACTTTGTGTTGGTCTATCACATAAAATCCCAATAAAATACATTTACGTTTGTGGTTGCAACGTGATAAAATGTTGAAAAGTTCAAGGGGTATGAAAACCTTTGCAAGCCACTGTATGTATGTATATATGTATGTGTATATCTATATATATATGTCAGTTTCTTAACCCTTCCCTTCACACTCAGTGCTATTTACACAGGCCAATTAACCTTCCAACCTGGATGCCTTTGGGATGTGGGAGTAAACCGGAGCTCCTGGAGGAAACCCACGTGGTCACAGGGAGAACGTGCAAAACACCGCACACAGAACATCCGAGGTTAGTCCGAAGAAGGGTCTCGACCCTGAACGTCACCCATTCCTTCCCTCCAGAGATGCTGCCTGTCCCGCCGAGTTACTCCAGCATTTATGTGTCTACCTTCGATTTAAACCCGCATCTGCAGCCCTTTCCTGCAGATCCGAGATCAGGATCAAACCCGGGTCTCTGGCGCTGTGAGGCAGCAGCTCTACCCGCTGTGCCAGTGAGCCGCCAACTGCCGCCCTGGTGGCCAATGAAAGCTTTAAGAAAATCCCTTTTATTAAGAAAACACGAAGCAGAAAACACGGCGCACAGTTTGAATAAAACATTTTCATCTTAAACTAAAATTGCCATCTGTTTACTGCGCTGCTCAACATGAGGAGGAACGGTCATGCCAACACCCACGTTCTGGGCAGTGATTGGCATGCTGAATTTTAAACCATGATAAAAGTCGAACCATTCTGTCAAAAATCAAATAGTCTTACACTGGAGGTCCTTTAGAACATTCCCAAAACTGTCACAGTGACTGTCTAAGAAATGAGACAGAGCTTAAAAGGAACAAATAAATATTTAAATAGCTATGGGGAAAAAAAAAGCACTGACAGGTAATTTCTATTCCACTGCTTTTAGTTATATATCTTGTCAAATTAGATGCATATTTTATGCTTTCTTTTTTTAGATGACTGCAATATATTTTTATAAGTTCTTTGCCGAATTGATGGGATGTGATGTTTTTCTAAAGGGTGCAATCTGCAGAGACAACTGGGGAGAACTTTGACACCAACCACCATTAGAGCAGTCCAAAATTTTGACTGAAAATGATTAGGCGTTCAGATTTGAAAAAAAAACAAAGAGAATATTAAATCTAATTCAATTTCCACTTATAATTCCTGGCGGTGGATCATTGAGGGGGTGTGGGCGGGCGGTTGGAGCTAGAATCTGAAGCAGTTTAGAGATGCAGCACGGATACAGGCCCCTCGGCCCATCGCGTCCGCGCCGACCAGCGATCCCCGCAGGCTGACACTACTCTGCACACACTAGGGACAAATTACGATTTGACCAAGCCAATTTGCCTACAAAGCTGTACGTCTTTGGAGTGTGGGAGGAAAGCAGAGTGCCGTGGAAAAATCCCACGCAGGTCAAACGTCCACACTCCGCACAGACGGCACCTGGAATCGGGATCGAACCTGGGTTTCTGGAACTGTGAAGCTGCAACTCTACCGCTGCTCCACTGTGGTCGATGAAATTCTTGAAGATTTCATCACATAACCTCTAACGCCAAAATCCCACCATGGGTTGGTTACCTGATTGTTTATGAGACAACTCCCACCCAACCCTCTGCATCCCGTTCATACTTAAATGGGAGATAAATGGGATTGGCCAGTCCATCACAGGTACTGACCTCCCCAGCATGGAAGAGATCTACAGGAGTCGCGGCCTCAAGAAGGCAGCCAGCAGCATCAGACCCACACCACCCTGGCCATGCTCTCATTACACTACCACCATTTGGATGTAGGTAGAGGAATCTGAAAACCAAAGCCATCGGGCATACCAATAGCTGCTTCCTTCCCAACAACCACCAGGCTCTTGAACTCCAGCGTTTGTCGGCACTGGGCCTATAATCGCTGGAGTTTAGAAGATTGAGGGGGAGTTTAGAAGAATGAGAAGAATGAATCATTCATAATAGTGAAAGGCTTGGATCGAGTGGATATGGGGAGGATGTTTCCACAAGTGGGAGAGTCTTGGACTAGAGGTCACAGCCTCAGAGTTAAAGGACGTTCTTTTAGGAAGGAGGCGAGGAGACATTTCTTTAGTCAGGGTGGTGAATCCGTGGAATTCAAGGCTGCGAAGGCCAAGTCAGTGGATATTTTTAAGACAGAGATAGACAGATTCTTGATTAGTACGGGTGCCAGAGGTTAGGGGGAGAAGGCAGGAGAATGGGGTTAGGGGGGGAAAGGTAGATCAGCCGTGATTGAACGGCAGAGCACACTTGATGGGCCGAATGGCCTAATTCTACTCCTATCCTTATGACCTTGTGACCACACTAACCTCAGAAACTATGAACATCTATGGCCCGTGTCTTAATTCTTAAGGGGTTGGACAAGCTAGATGCAGGAAGATTGTTCCCGATGTTGGGGGAGTCCAGAACAAGATGTCACAGTCTAAGGATAAGGGGGAATTCCTTTAGGACCGAAATGAGGAAAACATTCTTTACACAGAGAGTGGTGAGTCTCTGGAATTCTCTGCCACAGAAGGTAGTTGAGGCCAGTTCATTGGCTATATTTAAGGGGGCGTTAGATGTGGCACTTGTGGCTAAAGGGATCAGGGGGTATGGAGAGAAGGAAGGTACGGGATACTGAGTTGGATGATCAGCCATGATCACATTGAATGGCGGTGCAGGCTCGAAGGGCCGAATGGCCTACACCTGCACCTATTTTCTATGTCTATGTTTCTATGTGTCTTTGGTTAAACTAGTGACTCTGAGTTTCTTTTGCATTAGTATGGCGGTTATTAATTTATTGATTTTTTTCATTTGTTATATATGATATATTGTGTGCGTGCATTGTGTTTGCAGACTAGTTACGTTGCTGCAAGTAAGAATTTAATTGTTATGTTGTTGGTACACATGACAATTAAACACAATAGGACACAAAGTGCTGGAGCATCTCAGCGGGTCAGACAGCATCTCTGCCGAACATGGAGAGGTGGCGTTTTTGGGGCGAGAACCTTTCTCAGACTGACTTTAGGAGAAGAAGCTCGAAAGGAGGAGAGGCAGGACAATGCGGGGCAGGTCAAAGTTCTTGTCTCTGCCTTTGACAATTAAACACTTCAAGAGATGTGTTCAAAATCTGTGTAGGAAGGAACTGCAGAGGCTGGTTTAAACCGAAGATGGACACAAAAAGCTGGAGTAACTCAGCGGGACAGGCAGCTTCAGCAGTTCATGATCTGTTTACTTTCCAGTTCATTAAAACATGTCCAGTGCCTGCACACATGCCACCGAACAGAAGATAAAATAACAAATAACTTCAGCAACAAAGAGGTCCCTTGAAATCCATCACATTAACAGCTCAATATCTATGTTTTCCTAAAATAGGCAAATTAAAGACAATTTGTCTTGGGTTCTCAATAGGACTTAATCATCGAGTTCTCAGGCAGAGTAATTCCTACTTGCTTCAATCGCAGTCAAAAGGGATGAATGTTTCTGTTATACCCTATCTTGGCCCATTGGTCCCTAGGATTTCATTTTTGTGGGGGGCACGGTGGCGCAGCGGTAGAGTTGCTGCCTTACAGCGCTTACCGCGGTAGAGACCCGGGTTCGATCCTGGCCACAGGTGCTTGTCTGCACGAAGTTTGTACGTTCTCCCCGCATGGGTTTTCTCCGGGATCTTTGGTTTCCTCCGCTGGCAGATTGTCACTTGCGAGCGGAGCACCAAGGCAAATTCCTTGTATGTGTACACACTTGGCCAATAAACCTATTCATTCATTCATTCATTCACTTCAAAGACGTACAGGTGAGTGGGTTTCATTGGCTTGGTATAAGTGCAAATGGTCCCTAATTGTGGTGAGGATGGTGTTAGTGTGCGGGGATCGCTGGCCGTTCTGGACCCGGTGGGCGGAAGGGCCAGTGTCCGTGTCGTATCGCTAAACTAAACTAAACCGATGCACTCAGGTGCAGTTATGATGCCTGATTAAACTGGGCCGTTTTGACTCACTGGCAAGCAATGCTGGATGGTGTTTGATTAACATTGTTTGAACAGAGAATTGCCACAGGTACGAACGAGGTGAGCAGCAACAGGTCTCCATGGACCCGAGACCGTCCTCTGCTATTTATGATGCTATCTGACACTGAAGCCAGCTTGTAAAAGTGCCACTTTGTACCATGCGTGTGCGGCCTGCCAGACACATGAGCCTCAGGTCGGAACTGCTGGGCGGATCCCTGTTTCAGCATTAGATAAAGGGCCAGACTCTACGGGAGAGATCTTGGAGACACAGATACAGGATGCAGGAGAGGGTGGTACAGCGGTACAGTTGCTCCCTTACAGATCCGGGTTCGATCCTGACTACGGGTGCTGTCGGTACGGCCTTTGTACGTTCTCCCCGTGACCTGCCTGGGTTTTCTATGGGTACTGGACTGTTCAATGTTCTACAAACATGTTGGGTCTTCAAGCTCTTGCTGCATTCTCATTCCCCCACTTCCCCGCCAATGTTCCCTTGACTCCTCTGAACTTTCCCCGATTCCCATGCACACTTTTACCGCCGTGTTAAAGAAGGAACTGCAGATGCTGGAGAATCGAGGGTTACACAAAAAGCTGGAGAAACTCAGCGGGTGCAGCAGCATCTAAGGAGCGAAGGAGATAGGCGACGTTTCGGGTCGAGACCCTTCTTCAGACTGGTCAGAGATCAGGGAAACGAGAGATATAGACAGTGATGTGGAGAGATAAAGAACAATGAATGAAAGATATGCAAAAAAGTATTGATGATAAAGGAAACAGGCCATTGTAAGCTGTTTGTGGTGTGAAAATGAGAAGCTAGTGCGACTTGGGTGGGGGAGAGATAGAGAGAGAAGGAATGCCAGGGCCCGGGGGCTGAGGGAGAGGTGGGGAGGGGGAGGAGGCAGCCTGGGTTAACAGAATTGAGAAAATTCAATGTTTAAGCCCAGAGGATGCAGACTCCCCAAGCGGAATATGAGGTGCTGTTCCTCCAACTTGCGGTGTTGCTCACTCTGGCCGTGGAGGAGGCCCAGGACCGAGAGGTCGGATACGGAATGGGAGGGGGAGTTGAAGTGCTGAGCCACCGGGAGGTCGGGTTGGTTATTGCGGACCGAGCGGAGGTGTTCGGCGAAACGATCGCCCAGCCTCCGCTTGGTCTCACCGATGTAGATCACTTTTACCTCCCCCTCTGATCATTCCTTCAGTTCCTTCCATCCTCCTGATTCTCTCTGCTCCCTTCACTATTTTCTCAACATTTACACAGCAGGACCACTGGGTTATTGCCACTGCAGATTGCCCCTCATCCAGGACCCTATCTTCGTGTTCCACAGTGATTACAGATAATGGAGAAAGGGCTTGAGCTCGGTTAAGTAAGTAAGTTTATTGGCCAAGTATTCACATACAAGGAATTTGCCTTGGCGCTCCACCCACAAGTAACATACATGACATACAGTGACAGTTACGAATGACTCAGAAAACACTAAACATTAATAATAATAAAACATTAAGGATAAGGATAAGGGGGAATTCCTTTAGGACCGAAATGAGGAAAACATTCTTTACACAGAGAGTGGTGAGTCTCTGGAATTCTCTGCCACAGAAGGTAGTTGAGGCCAGTTCATTGGCTATATTTAAGAGGGCGTTAGATGTGCCACTTGTGGCTAAAGGGATCAGGGGGTATGGAGAGAAGGCAGGTACGGGATACTGAGTTGGATGATCAGTCATGATCACATTGAATGGCGGTGCAGGCTCGAAGGGCCGAATGGCCTACTCCTGCACCTAGTTTCTATGTTTCTATGTTTCTATTAATGGTAAAGCACCATTGATCAAGCATGTGAACCAACAAAATACCAGATCAAAGGGAGGCTACAGATTTTTGGCTGTTGAGTAGAGCGACTACTCGTGGATAAAAACTCATGGATAAAACGTTACACATTAGAGATACAGCACGGAAACAGGCCATTTGGCCCTTCCAGTCCACACCGACCAGTGATTGCCCTGCACACTAGCACCATCCTACACACTAGGGACAATTTCACCGATGCCAATTATCCTACAAACCTGCGAGTCTTTGGAGTGTGGGAGGAAACCGGAGCATTCGGAGAAAGCCCGTGCGGTTACAGGGCGAACATGTAAATGTTCAGTTGTTCATGAAGGAAATGCAGATGCTGGAGAAATCGAAGGAAGACAAAAATGCTGGAGGAACTCAGCGGGTGCGGCAGCATCTGTGGAGCGAAGGAAATAGGCAATGTTTCGGGACGAAACGTTGCCTATTTCCTTCGCTCCACGGATGCTGCCGCACCCGCTGAGTTTCTCCAGCATTTTTGTCTACCAATAATTTAGTCAGGGTGATTTCATGGTGTATTGAATGGGAACTAAGTAGATTTAAGGAGCCAGGACAAGCAGGGTGGGATGAACACCGTCCTCAGTCTGAACAGAGGACCCTACCTGAGATGTCACCTATCTACGTTTTCCAAAGATGCTGCCTTTCAGTTTAGATTAGTTTAGAGATACAGCGGGGAAACAGGCCCTTCGGCCCACCGGGTCTGTGCCGACCAGCGATCCCCGCACATTAACACTATCCTACATACACTAGAGATATTTTTTACAATCACCAAGCCAATTTACCTGTACCTGGGCATCTTTGGAGTGTAGGAGGCAACCGAAGATCTCGGAATAAACCCACGCAGGTCGTACAAACTCCAGACGTGCCCGTTTTTGGGATCGAACGCCGGGCCTCCGGCGCTGCAAGCGCTGTAAGGCAGCAACTCTACCGCTGCGCCACCGCGCCTGACCTGCTGAGTGTCCCTCGCGCAGTGTCTCTTTTTTTTTGCACCTGCTGTTCCTTGTGTTTCATCTTCAGCTGTGAAGGTGCATAATTGTAAGGCGGGCTCACAAATTGAATACAAGTAAATTTTGCTTGGTAAGTGGAACTCACAACACGTACTTAATAAAGAAAGCATGTTAGTTCATTAGAAAATAATAGTTGTGGGGCATAATAAATAGCATATCAGGAACTGAGTAATTTCATTTTTTTTTGTACATAGATCCCAGCCTGCGATATCAGTTCAGATACGCTCCTGCAGGCTGGATCAACATAATTTGCAGTCCTGTCTCACATTCTCCGTTTCTAAACATGGCTCCTCACGGCATGGTGGCGCAGCGGTAGAGTCGCTGCCTCACAGCGCCAGAGACCCGGGTTCGATCCCGACTTCGGGACCTGTCTGTACGGAGTCTGTACGTTCTCCCCGTGACCTGCGCGGGTTTTCTCCGAGGTCTTTGGTTTCCTCCCACACTCCAAAGCCGTGCAGGTCATGGGGAGAACGTACAAACTCCAGACGTGCCCGTTTTTAGGTTAATTGACTTGGTATAAATGTAAATCGTCCCTGGTGTGTGTAGGATAGTGTTAATATGCGGGGATCGCTGGCCGGCGCGGTCCCGGTGGGCCGAAGGGTCTGTTTCCGCGCTGCAGCTGTGAACTAAACCACAAAAAAAGATGCAAGGAGCAAGAATCTTTGCAACCCAGGGCAGAGCTGATTGAAAAGTGAACGTCCTGGATAGAGTGGATGTGGAGAGGATGTTTCCACCAGTGGGAGAGTCATAGAAAATAGGCGCAGGAGTAGGCCATTCGGCCCTTCAAGCCCTGCACCACCATTCAATATGATCATGGCTGATCATCCAAAATCAGTACCCCATTCCTGCTTTCTCCCCATATCTCTTGATTCCTTTAGCCCTAACAGTTAAAGCGAACTCTCTCTCTTGAAAACTGGATGTAAGAATTTAATTGTTCTATCTGGAACTTATGACAATAAAACACTCGTGATCTTGAACTGAATGTTTCCCTTCCCTCCCTCCTCCTTCTTCCATATTTTTACTCTCTGAATTTTTCTTTCTCTTATTTGTAAGTCTGGTTGCCGCCGCTGGGAATAATAATTAAATGGCCTGTCCCACTTTCACGACTTAATTCAAAACCTCCGCCGAGTTTAAAGGATGTAATCTACGAACTCCCACGACCTTCCACGACTATGTTCACGAACTCCTGCGAACTCCTGCGAGCATGTCTACGAATTCCCACGACTATTTTGATTAATCCTAATGAGTAATTTGCAATTTCTTTCACCCCGACCATTTTATTTTCGTGGACATTTTTTATCGGGCTGGAAAAAAACGTCCCGACTTACCTGATGCCACGAGTACCTACGGCTGGCATAACGATATATCTCCGAACTCCTACAACCTCCTACGGACTCGTTACGAACATTGTGCCAGTTTGAATCAAGGAGAAAACTTGAGAGAATTTGTGAATAACTCGTGAAAGTGGGACAGTCGGCCCTTAATTCGGCCCCGATTTTTTGAAGTAGGAACTCTGCAACTAATAACTATATTCTACACAAGTTCTGACCTTTGCACTCTCTTGAAAATGTACTCTCAACTTCCCCTGTGCATTAGCTGCAGTCTATCTTTTGTTCTTTAATACGTCATCTTCTTTCCTTTGTATCCACCCTCTTGGATTTCAGGACGGCTGAATTATGCACAGATTGGGATGACTAGCGCTTCAGTGCCTGTGAAGATGATGAAACAGACTCAGTCATTGAGGGGTATCAAAAGAGGATTGCATTGGCAAGAGAGAAATTATTTCCAGGCGTATGGGGAATGGGAATCACAAATACTTGTTTACATTAGTATGTGCAGGCAGGAACTGCAGAAGCTGGTTTAAAGCAAAGATAGACACAAAAAGCTGGAGTAACTCAGCGGGACAGGCACGATTCTCTGGAGAGAAGGGATGGGTGACATTTCGGGTCGAGACCCTTCTTCGGACTTGTCAGGGAAACGGGAGATATCGAGGATGATGTGGAGAGATAAAGAACAATGAATGAAAGATATGCTGTTTGTTGGGTGAAAACGAGAAGCTGGCGCGACTTGGGTGGGGGATGGATAGAGGAAGAGGGAATGCCGGGGCTACCTGAAGTTAGAGAAATCAATATTCATACCACTGGGCTGCAAGCTGCCCAAGTGAAATATGAGATGCTGTTCCTCCAATTTGCGTTTAGCCTCACTCTGACAATGAGGAGAACGTTCAAACTCCGTAGGGGGCAACACCCGTAGTCAGGATCGAGCCTGGGTCTCTGGCGCTGTAAGCGCTGTAAGGCAGCAACTCTGCCGCTGCGCCACCGTGCCCTCCCTTGTTTAAAGGTTGTTTTCCATCATAATGAAGTCATGAACCAGGGAGCATATACTCAGTTGAAAGGGCCACCTAGTTTAAGATGGAGATGGCAATGCTCCGTGGAAGGAGCTTTGGGCTGAGTTGTTCGTCTTATTCAAGATTCTAATAAAATAAATTCAAAAAAAAAAAAATCTTATTCAAGATTTAGACAAATTTTACCTTTGTGGTGACCAAGATGTCCCATCGAAGTTAGTCTCACTTGCCACGTTTGGCCCACATCCCTCTCAATCTTTCCTATCTCGGTGCCTGCCCAAGTGTCTTTTAGCTGCTGCTCTAGTTCCTGCCACAACCACCTCCTCTGGCAGCTCGTTCCATACACCACCACCCTCCGGTTAAAACGTTGCCTATTAAGGTGATATTCTAAGGAGACGTATAAGGCAGCCCGTGATGGGACTGGCTTAAGAACAATGAACACGGCCCAGTCCGTCACAGGCTCCCCTCTTCCTTCCGTCCAGTCCATCTCCATGTTGCATTGCCTGGAGGTATCATCAAGCCTAGACACAAAAAGCTGGAGTAACTCAGCGGGACAGGCAGCATCTTTTGTTTTTCCAGAGATGCTGCCTGTCCCTCTGAGTTACTCCAACTTTTGGTGTCTGTCTTCAGTTTAAACCAGCATCTGCGGTTCCTTAGAAACATAGAAAATAGGTGAAGGAGGAGGTCATTCGGCCCTTCGAGCCAGCACCGCCATAAATTGTGATGATCGTCCCCAATCAATAACCCGTACCTGCCTTCTCCCCATATCCCTTGACTCCACTAGCCCCTAGAGCTCTATCTAACTCTCTCTTAAATCCATCCAGTGATTTGGCCTCCACTGCCTTCTTACACGTCTCATCAAGGATGCCTGCCATCCCGGCCATTCCCTTTTGTCTCTGGGTAAAGATACAGGAGTTTGAAGCTCGGAGTCTCAGACTCAAGAACAGCTTCTTCTCCACGGCTATCAACTTCGTAAAACCAATCTCGCAACCCCTTCCCAGAGATGCTGCGGTGTGTTCTTCCTCTTAACTCTAGTTCAATCGGTTATTCCTTTATCATACTTCAATAATTTGTACACTACTTCAGGGCGGTCACGGTGGCGCAGCGGTAGAGTTGCCGCCTTACAGCGAATGCAGCGCCAGAGACCCGGGTTCGATCCCGACTACGGGTGCTGTCTGTACGGAGTTTGTACGTTCTCCCCGTGACCTGCGTGGCTTTTCTCCGAGATCTTCGGTTTCCTCCCACATTCCATAGACATACAGGTTAATTGGTTTGGTAAACGTAAAAACAAATTGTCGCTAGAGGGTATAGGATTGTGTTAGTGTGCGGGGATCGCTGGTCGGCGCGGACCCGATGGGCCAAAAGGGCCTGTTTCCGCGCTGTATCTCCAAACTAAACTAAACTACAGATTGCACTACAATCATGCATCATTGTTGTATTTATGGTGGTATTTAAAGGGCCTGTCCCACTGTACGAACTATTTCAAGAGTTCTCCCGAGTTTCCCCTGATTCGAACTCGGACAATTACGGTAATAGCCGCTCGTAGGTACTCGGGGCTCTCGTGGACATTTTTCAACATGTTGAAAAATCTTCATGAGTGTACCGCGTTTCCCCGAGTACATGCCGTTAGCGTTACGATCTGCCAAGAGACGTCCCGAGCTCCGACGTACCCGCTACGTACATTTGATTTTGATTTTTTTTTAAACTCGGGAGAGCTCTTGAATTACCTCGTACAGTGGGACAGCCCCTTAACTCAACTCGATGTACACTGTTTACTCTGCAAGCTTCATGTGAATAAGGAAGTGGATTACTCCTTGGGTGCGTACAACAGTATACTTATGTGTAGGAAGGAACTGCAGATAGGCACAAAGTGCTGGAGTAACTCAGGCAGCACCTGTGGAACTCATTGCCACAGAGGGCTGTGGAGGCCAAGTCAGTGGATATTTTTAAGGCGGAGATAGACAAATTCTTGATTAGAACAGGTGTCAAGAGTAATGGGGAGAAGACAGGAATATGGGATTAGGAGGCAGAGATCAGCCATGATTGAATAGCGGAGTAGACCCGATGGGCCGAATGGCCTAACACTACTCCAATAACGTGTGAACTTGTGAAGCATCTCTGGAGAGAAGGAATGTCTGACGTTTCGAGTCGAGACCCTTCTTCAGACTATATCAGTTCAGTTTAGTTTACTGTATATATGTCCGTTTATATTTACTATAAATACTAATGTAATCTAATCTGAGTCAGGGATTATGGATTACAGGTAGGTACGTGGAATTAAAGTCAAAGTTAGAGAAGCCATAATCACCTAGAGGTGAGATTATGCAACCTTAACGTGGTCTGCCTGTTTCGACGAATGCAATCAACCTGGTGTGAACAATTAAATAAGATCAAATAGAACAAGTTGTCCTACAACTTTAGGCTGGGCACGCCATGTACAAGAAGAAGAAGACCTAGAGGGCGTATAGCGCTATCCTACACACGCAAGGGACAAACCTGTCTCATCCTCGGAGTGTGGGAGGAAACCGGAGATAATCCATGCAGCTCACGGGGTCTGCATACAGACAGGATCGAACCAGGGATCGGACCTGGAACCCTATTGCCGTGAGGCAGCAACTCTACGCCACCGTGCCGCCCCCAAACTATTCACCAAGCTAACCCGGAATCCCTCATCCCTAACAGTCTAACAAGTAAGTAAGTAAATTATATTTATATAGCATGTTTAAATCAACTCGCGTTAACACCAAAGTGCTTTACATAGAAGAAATAATTACATAAAAACCATAGAATCATAGAAAAATAGGTGCAGGAGTAGGCCATTCGGCCCTTCGAGCCTGCACTGCCATTCAATATGATCATGGCTGATCATCCAACTCAGTATCCCGTACCTGCCTTCTCTCCATACCCCCTGATCCCTTTAGCCACAAGAGCCACATCCAACTCCCTCTTGAATATAGCCAACAAACTGGCCTCAATGACCTTCTGTGGCAGAGAATTCCAGGGACTCACCACTCTCAGTGTAAAGAATGTTTTCCTCATCTCGGTCCTAAAGGAATTCCCCCTTATCCTTAGACTGTGACCCCCTTGTTCTGGACTCCCCCAACATCGGGAACAATCTTCCTGCATCTAGCTTGTCCAACCCCTTAGGAATTAAGAACAGAATTACGTTTCCATACATCCATAGAATAAATTATAAAAAAATAAAAATGACACAAGACATTATAGAATTAAACATGAATGTCCCCCCTCAACAGAATCAAAATTTTCCACTGTGGGGAAAGGGATCAGAAAGGTCAGTCCTCTTCCTCTGTGATCACCCGAGGTCAGGGCCTATTTGTGGCCTCCGCAGCCAGCCCGATGTTTTCAGGCCCTCTTGCCGGGTCAGTCTACACTGAATTCAGACATTGGTTGAACAGGTAACGTGGCATTGAATTACTTAAAGGGCCTGTCCCACTTGGCGATTTTTTCGGCAACTGCCGGGGTCATATCGGTGTCGCCAACAGATTATGAACTCCAGCAGCGACAAAAGAAAATGTTGCGACACTTGAAAAGACACCGCGCGTCGCACGTCACCACGCCGCGAATTTTTCAGTGACCTGATACGTCAGTCAATTATGCCAGAGGTCACCGAAAAAATCGGCAAGCGAGACAGGCCCTTAATTTTATCACCCACTGTCCTTGAAGTACTCGATTCCTGCATTCTAGAAACATAAAAACGTGGTAAATAGCTGTTGAAGTAGGCCATTTGGCCCCTCGAGCCAGCACCGCCATTTAATTTGATTATGGCTGATCATCCAAAATCAGTACCCCATTCCTGCGTGTTCCCCATATCCCTTAGTCCACTTGCATCTCCTCCAACCTCATCTACTGTATCCGCTGTTCCAGATGCCAACTTCTGTGCATCGGCGAGACCAAGCGCAGGCTTGGCGATCATTTCGATGAACACTTCCGCTCAGCCCGCCTTAACCTACCTGATCTCCCGGTGGCTCAGCACTTCAACTCCCCCTCCCATTCCCAATCTGACCTTTCTGCCCTGGGCCTCCTTCATTTTCAGAGTGAGGCCCAGCACAAATTGGAGGAACAGCACCTCATATTTCGCTTGGGTAGTTTACACCCCAGCGGTATGAAGATTGACTTCTAACATCTAGCCCTTGCTTTCCCTCTCTCTCCATCCCCTCCTCCTTCCCAGCTCTCTCACCAGTCTTACTGTCTCCGAATACATTCTGTATTTGTCCCGCCCACTCCCCTGACATCAGCCTGAAGAAGGGTCTCGACCCGACACGTCGCCCATTCTTTCTCTCCAGAGATGCTGCCTGTCCCGCTGAGTTACTCCAGCATTTTGAGTCTACCTTCGATATAAACCAGCATCTGCAGTTCTTTCCTGCACATCCCTTGATAACTTTAGCCCTAAGAGCTCTATCAAACTCTCTTTAGAAAACACCCAGTGAATTGGCCTCCACTGCCTTCTGTGCCAGATAATTCTACAGATACACAACTCTCTGGGTGAAAAAGTTTTTCCTCATCTCAGTCCTTAATGGCCTACACCTTATTTTTAAACTGTGATCCCCTGGAATCTGGTCTCCCCCAACATCAGGAACATTTTTTCCTGCATCTAACCTGTTCAATCCTTTATGAATTTTGTAAGTTCTGACTCTCATAAGATGTAAATGTTATCCCTTAATAGACAATAGACAATAGGTGCAGGAGTAGGCCATTCGGCCCTTCGAGCCAGCACCGCCATTCAATGTGAAAATGGCTGATCATCCCCAATCAGTACCCCATTCCTGCCTTCTCCCCATATCCCCTGACTCCGCTATTTTTAATAGCCCTATCTAGCTCTCTCTTGAAAGTATCCAGAGAACCGGCCTCCACTGCCCTCTGAGGCAGAGAATTCCACAGACTCACAACTCCCTGTGTGAAAAAATCAGATTAGTTGCCAATACACTGCCAAAAACCACGGTATGTTTGCAATGAAAAAAAAATCACATTGCCTCTCACAGATTTGTTAAGAGTTATTTGAGGGGGGGAGGGGGGGGGGGTCATTTGATGGGGTCCATTTGCATTTCCAAATGCATAGCTTTGAAATGGCATTGTCGATCTCAAAAGAGGTAAAACAGAGAAACGATCTGCTTAAAACCAGAATAGAATTGCCTGTGGCAATGCTTTCTAACAGAGGGGCTCCAAGGAGAGGCACAGAAAAGTAGCTTTGGACTTGATGATCTTTTGAATTTAAAAAATAAATGCAGTGGGAAGAGTGATTTAATTGATTACACTTGAAGAGATGCACTGCGCTTCCTTCAGCAAAACTCCGAGTTGAGTATCCGAGGTATAACTTATACTTCCGAGCTGCATTCTCTCTCTCGGCTGTTACATACCCTGTTTGTTTTGGCATCTATCTAACAGCCCTCAGCCATCTGATGAATTACTGCAGCTATGTGCTTGCTTTACTGCAGTCAAGTGCCTTGCATTTAGCATTGCCTGGCAAATGCCCACTTGGTGCCACCTGCAGGTGCGGGTTCAGGGAAAGCATTTTATTTGCGAGCTAATTAAACTTGCTCCAGTGAAGGTGAGTGGGACTTCATGATACCGCTCCGCTCTTGTTGATACAGCATGGAAGCAGGCCCTTCTGCCCACCGACCAGCGACCCCGCACGCTGACACCATCCTACACACACGCTCACACACACCGGGGGCAATTTACAATTTTTACCAAGCCAATTAACCCACAAAACCTGTACGTCTTTGGAGCGCGGGAGGAAACCGGAGCTCCCGGAGAAAACCCACGCAGGACACGAGGAGAACGAACAAACTCGGTACAGCCAGCACCCGTAGTCAGGATCGAAACCAGGTCTCTGGTGCTGTGCGGCAGCAACTCTACCGCAGGGTCCACCATGCCTCCCCATCTTTAACAGTGTAATGTGGTTACCACAGTTTTTCTATTAACTTGCAAAATAATTTTCACACAGAGAGTGGTGAGTCTCTGGAACTCTCTGCCACAGAGGGTAGTTGAGGCCAGTTCATTGGCTATATTTAAGAGGGAGTTAGATGTGGCCCTTGTGGCTAAGGGGATCAGAGGGTATGGAGAGAAGGCAGGTACGGGATACTGAGTTGGATGATCAGCCATGATCATATTGAATGGCGGTGCAGGCTCGAAGGACCGAATGGCCTACTCCTGCACCTAATTTCTATGTTTCTATGTTTCTATAATGCCCCTGTCCCACTTAGGAAACCTGAACGGAAACCTCTGGTGAAAGGCTGCTTCCAGTAATGAGAGAGTTTAGAATCGGAGGGCACAGCCTCAGAATAAAAGTACGTACCTTTAGAATGGAGATGAGGAAGGAATTCTTTCGCCCGAGGGTGGTGAATCTGGAGAACACACTGCCAAGACTTTGGGTATCTTCAAAGCGGCGAATGATAGTTTCTTAAATAGTAAAGGCATCAAAAGTTACGAGGAGAAGGCAGGAGAATGGGGTTGAGAGGCGAAAATAGATCAGCCATGATCAAATGGCAGTGTAGACTCGATGGGCCGAATGGTCTATTTCAACTCCTGTATCTTATGGTATTACTCTTATGCCCCTGTCCCACTTAGGAAACCTGAACAGAAACCTCTGGAGACTTTGCGCCCCACCCAAGGTTTCCATGCGGTTCCCGGAGGTTTTTGTCCCCCGGCAACCACCTTCAACTAGAATCGCAACCGGCTCCGACTAAAAAAGTACCGATTTTTAAAACGGAAACCATTTTCGACCATTAGGGAGACTGACAAAAACCTCCGGGAACCGCACGGAAACCTTGGGTGGGGCGCAAAGTCTCCAGAGGTTTCTGTTCAGGTTTCCTAAGTGGGACAGGGGCATAAGAGTAATACCATAAGATACAGGAGTTGAAATAGACCATTCGGCCCATCGAGTCTACGCTGCCATTTGATCATGGCTGATCTATTTTCGCCTCTCAGCCCCATTCTCCTGCCTTCTCCTCAAAACGTTTGACGCCTTTACTAGTCAAGAAACTATCATTCGCCGCTTTAAAGATACCCAAATCTTGGCAGCGTGTTCTCCAGATTCACCACCCTCGGGCGAAAGAATTCCTTCCTCATCTCCATTCTAAAGGTACGTACTTTTATTCTGAGGCTGTGCCCTCTGATTCTAAACTCTCTCATTGCTGGAAGCAGCCTTTCACCATTCACTATATCTACACCTTTCATTGTTCAGCAGGTTTCAAGGGTTTGACACCCTTGCGGACTGCAGATGCTGGTCTGTAGCTAAGATGGACACAAAATTCTGGAGCGACTCGGTGGGTCAGCTGGCATCCCTGAGGAACACGGAGAGGTGAGTTTTCGGGTCGGAACCTATCTTCAGTTGTATTTATTTTTTCGTTTTAGAGATACAGTGCGGACACAGGCCCTTCGGCCCACCGATTCCGCACCCACCGACCAGCGATCCCCGCATATTAACAACGCTGTCCTACACACACAAGGGACAATTCAACCCGATACCAAGCCAATTAGCCTACAAACCCGCACGTCTTCGGAGTGCGGGAGGCAACCAAAGATCTCGGAGAAGACCCACGGCGGTCACGGGGGAGAACGTCCAAACTCCGTACAGGCAGCACCCGTGGTCGGGATCGAACCGGGGTCTCCGGCGCTGCAAGCGCTGTAAGGCAGTAACTCTACCGCTGCGCCACCGCGCCGCCCAGATTGATTGCGGGGTAGGGAGGAAGGACAAAGCATGGTAGGCTATAGGTAAACACAGCTGGTGGGGGAGGGAGAGGGGTATAATAGGTAGAGGGTTGGGCAAAGTCTTGAGATGAAAACACACACGAGGTTTGAGCTTCTTTTTGTTTATTTATTATCTCAAGAGTCGAGAGAGTTTTATTGTCAAATAAGTCATTTAGCATTTCACAGAAGATAGAACAGTACAGCATAAGAACAGGCCCTTCGGCCCACAATGTCTGTGGCAAATATAACGCCAAGACCATCTCTTGTCTACCTGCACATAATCCATATCCTTCCACTCTCTGCAAAACCATATGCCTATTTCAAAAAATAGACACAAAATGCTGGAGTCCCTATTCCACGGAGCATAGGAGGATGAGGGGAGACCTTATAGAGGTGTACAAAATCATGAGAGGAATAGATCGGGTAGATGCACAGAGTCTTTTACCCAGAGTAAGGGAATCGAGGACCAGAGGGCATAGGTTGAAGGTGAAGGGGAAAAAATTTAATAGGAATCTGAGGGGTAACTTTATCGCACAGATGGTGGTGGGTGTATGGAACGAGCTGCCAGAGGAGGTAGTTGAGGCTGGGACTACATGGATAGGACAGGTTTGGAGGGTTATGGACCAAGCGCAGGCAGGTGGGACTAGGGTAGCTGGGACATGTTGGCCGGTGTGGGCGAGTCGGGCCGAAGGGCCTGTTCCCACACTGTATCACTCTATGATTCTATGATTCAGCAGGACGGGGCAGCATCTCTGGATAGAAGGAGTGGGTAATGTTTCAGGTCGTCATTCGTCAAATGTCTCTCAGATACCACTAGTATATCTGCCACAGTCACCAACCCCTGCAGCGTGTTCCAGGCACTCACCACCATGTGTAAAAACGTTGCCCTGCACATCTCGTTTAACCTTGGCTCCCCTCCTCACCTTAAAGCTACGCCCTCTAGTATTTGATATTTCTATCCTGGTAAAAAATTTCTGTCAACCCAATCTATGCCTCACATCCGTTTATGTACTTAGAAACATAGAAATTAGGTGCAGGAGTAGGCCATTCGGCCCTTCGAGCCTGCACCGCCATTCAATATGATCATGGCTGATCATCCAACTCAGTATCCCGTACCTGCCTTCTCTCCATACCCTCTGATCTCCTTTGCCACAAGGGCCACATCTAACTCCCTCTTAAATATAGCCAATAAACTGGCCTCAACTACCCTCTGTGGCAGAGAGTTCTAGAGACCCACCACTCTCTGTGTGAAAAAAGTCCTTCTCATCTCGGTCCAAAAGGATTTCCCATTATCCTTAAGCTGTGACCCCTTGTCCTGGAGAGGTGGTGGGTTCTATGAGGTCTTCCTCTGCAACCTTCGGTGTTCCAGAGAGAACAGTCTAAGTCCGCCCAGCCTCTTCCTGTAGCTAATACCCCGTAATCCAAGCACCATTCTGGTAAACCTCCTCTACACCCTTTCCAAAGCCTCCACACCCTTCCTGTAATGGGGCGACCAGAACTGGCGGAGCCTGCGTCTGGGACATAGGCCCAAAGGTGTTGCATAGGTGACAGATAACACACCATTGAACCATGTATGAATTCAGGTGGATGCTGGAGAAGGGTTGTCAATCTATCCTGCCAGATTAGTGCTCTGACGCAGATAATGAAAATGTCTCTCGATGACTATCAGCGAGGGAATATTTCTATCACTCACTGCGATATTCCGATCGAGGCTTCTCATTTTGACATTAAACAGTTTGCTGTGTTTTCATTTCACCAGATTATTGTTTCAGCGAAAGCTTTTCCGATACTTCACAGTTCCCACGCTGTATTCTCTTTTGCTCCACTGATAATCTCGTCACATTACTCTGAATCCCAAATTAAATCGTCTGTCGCTTCCTTTAGTTGGTAGATACTGGTAGCGTAGGTGGTGAGAGCAGGTATTAGGGTGGGGGGGTTGGGACACCAGAACTAACTGATGAGTCTTCCCGAGGTGTCGTAGGACCTCCAACGAAACTCAGCGAAACTCCAGTGAAGGGAGGTGCCCACTTGATAACCCTATTGATATACTTGGCTCCACACAATCAGTTAACATGCAGGTAACTGATTATTGCACATGGTTAGTTATTGTCCTAAGCATAAGTTGGTATATATAGTTTAGATGTTTAAGAATAGACAATAGACAATAGACAATAGGTGCAGGAGAAGGCCATTCGGCCCTTCAAGCCAGCACCGTCATTCAATGTGTTCATGGCTGATCATCCTCAATCAGTACCCCGTTCCTGCCTTCTCCCCATATCCCCTATCTTTAAGAGCTCTATCTAACTCTCTCTTGAAAACATCCAGAGAACTGGTCTCCACCGCCCTCTGAGGCAGAGAATTTCACAGACTCACCACTGTCTGTGTTAAAAAAGTGTTTCCTCATCTCTGTTCAAAATGGCTTACCCCTGATTCTTAAACAGTGGCCCCTGGTTCTGGACTCCCCCAACATCGGGAACATGTTTCCAGCCTCTAGCGTGTCCAAGCCCTTAATAATCTTGTATGTTTCAATAAAATCCCCTCTCATCCTTCTAAATTCGAGAGTATACAAGCCCAGCCGCTCCATTCTACCAACATATGACAGTCCCGCCATCCCGGGAATTAACCTTGTGAACCTACGCTGCACTCCCTCAATAGCAAGAATGTCGTTCGATAAGCACAAATTGATTAAGTAACATTTTCTTACGTATCTATAATAGACGTGCCATTTTATACAACATAGAGCCATAGAGTCATACAACACGGAAACAGGCCTTTCAGCCCAACTTGCCCATGCTGACCAAGATACCCCATCTACACTTGTCCCACCTGCCTAGGTTTAGCCCATATCTCTCTAAATCTTTCCTATCCATGTGCCTGTCCAATGTCTATGGTACCTGTGTCGCCTACGTCCTCTGGCAGCTTGTTCCATTAACCAAACACCTTCTGTGTGAAAAATGTGCCCCTCAGGTTCCTATTAAATATTTCCCCCCTCAACTCCAAACTGGTTCTTGAGTCGCCTTCTCTGGGTAAAGAACACCGTGCTTTTACCCCATCTATTCCCTTCATGATGTTGTACACCTCTCTAGGATCACCCCTCATCCTTTTGCTCTCCAGGGAATGAAGTCCTAACCTCATTCTGTAGCCCAGGGCCTCAAGTCCTTGCAACATCCTCGCAAATCTTCTCTTGCACTCCTTCTAGTCAACATCCTTCCTGTAGCATTGCGACCAAAACTGAACACAATACCCCAAATGTGGCTTCACCGATGTCTTTACCAAGTGGAACTTAACATCTCAACTTCTATTCTCAATAAAGGCCAATGTCCCAAAAGCCTTTAGTCTAGTTTAGTTTAGAGATACGGCGCGGAAACAGGCCCTTCGGCCCACCGGGTCCGTGGCGACCAGCGATACCCGCACATTAACACCACCCGACACCCACTAGGGACATTATAAAAAGATAGTATTTCTTTTAATTTTAATTTTTAGCCAATTAACCTACAAACCTGTACGTCTTTGGAGTGTGGGAGGAAACCGGAGCACCCGGAGAAAACCCACGCAGGTCATGGGGAGAACGTGCAAACTCCGTACAGCCAGCACCCGTAGTCGGGATCGAACCCGGGTCTCCGGCGCTGCATTCGCTCTAAGGCAGCAACTCTGCCGCTGCGCCACCGTGACCGCCTTCATGGTCCCCCTTATCTACCTGTGATGCCGATTTCAATACAGAACAATACAGGAAAGGAACAGGCCCTTCGGCCCACAATGTTTGTGCAGAGGATATTGCGTCAGAATAAAAGGATGTACCTTTAGAAAGATTAGGAGGAATTTATTTAGTCAGATGGTGGTGAATCTGTGGAATTCATTGCCGCAGAAGGCTGTGGAGGCCGAGTCAATGGATATTTTTTAAGGTTAAATAGATAGATTCTTGATTAGTACGGGTGTCAGGGGACAAGGCCTCAGAGGGCGGTGGAGGCAGGTACTCTGGATGCTTTCAAGAGAGGGCTCTTAAAATTAGCGGAGTCAGGGGATATGGGGAAAACGCAGGAACGGATCACTGATTGGGGATGATCAACCATGATCACATTGAATGGCGGTGCTGGCTCGAAGGGCCAAATGCCCTACACCTGCATCTATTGTCTATTGTCTAGAAGGCAGGTGCATGGGGATGAGAGGGAAAGATAGATCAGCCATGATTGAATGGCGGAGTAGACTTGATGGGCCGAACGGCCTCATTCTGCCCGCTGGAACTCGTGAACGCGTGAACGTCCATTCCCTGCATATCCCTGCACCAATCTAAAAAACAAACAGCACTCTCATATCTCGCACGCTGCTGTATTTTTAATCTGGATCATAATAGACACACACAGTTCATGGTTTGGCATGTTGACATGATGCTCAGTAGATGCCTTGAAGACCTCTGCCCAAGAAATAGATTATTTCCTAATCTCATTCATATGCTTCTGTTAACTTGGTGTTGAGAGGCTGAATTAAACACACAAAACTGACATTGATTTGCTCATTCCAGACTTTGATTCCCCTTCATGTGTATTTACAATTTAGATATGTCACTACGGAGTGAAATATATGAGAAGTCAATGCTGTACAGCACAGGACTCCAGCAGTTTAAATTGACGGAAACCTATTAAGCACTGAGATAGTCAGACATATCATAGGCAGCCGTTGCAATATGTTTCTTGTTCCCTGTGCAGGCAGGCTCGGGCAGGGGAGATTAGTTTCTCGTGGCATCGTGTTCAGCACAGACATTGTGGGCCGAAGGGCCTGCTCCGGTGCCGTGCTGGTCTACGCTCTGTGCACAGTGTTCAGGGATATAGGCAATTTACAGTGAAGCAGAATGGTTCTGTTCAACAAGATGTCATTAAGGTGGTAAGAGTGTGGAGTCATAGAGTGATACAGTGTGGAAACAGGCCCTTCGGCCCAACTCGCCCACACCGCCAACAATGTCCCAGCTACACTAGTCCCACCTGCCTGTGCTTGGTCCATATCCCTTCAAACCTGTCCTATCCATGTACCTGTCTAACTGTTTTCTTAAATGATGGGATAGTCCCAGCCTCAACTGCCTCCTCTGGCAGCTTGTTCCATACACCCAGCACCCTTTGTGTGAAAAAGTTACCCCTCGGATTCCTACTAAATCTTTCCCCTTCACCTTGAACCCATGTCCTCTGGTCCTCGATTCACCTACTCTGGGTAAAAGACTCTGAAGCATCTACTCGATCTATTCCTCTCATGATTTTGTACACCTCTACAAGATCTCCCCTCATCCTCCTGCGCTTCATGGAATAGAGACCCAGCCTTCTCAGCCTCCCCCTGCAGCGGAGACCCTCTAGTCCTGGCAACATCCTTGTAAATCTTCTCTGCACCCTTTCAAGCTTGACAATATCTTTCCTATAACATGGTACCCAGAACTGAACACAATATTGTGGTCTCACCAACATCTTATACAACTGCAAAGATGACCTCCCAACATCTATACTCAATAGGGGGTTACACAAAAAGCTGGAGAAACTCAGCGGGTGCAGCAGCATCTAAGGAGCGAAGGAGATAGGCGACGTTTCGGGTTGAGACCCTTTCCTCAATACTCTATAATCTATACTCAATACTCTGACTGATGAAGGCGAAAGTGCCAAAAGCCTCTTCGACCACCTTCTCTACCTGCGACTCGATGTTCAAGGATCCTTGCTCCTGCACTGTCTGAATAAGGGTCTTGACCTGAAATGCCACCTATTCCTCTTCTCCAGGACCCACTGAGTCGCTCCAGCTTTTTGTGTCCCTCAATTCCTTAATATGTTGCACGCTGATGCAAAAAGATTTTCTAAATTGGAAAACATTGCAGAAACGCATTCGGATTTCTCGACACCGCAGTTCACATGGGATCTTGGATCATTTGGTGCTGACTTTTATAACTTGGTACGCAGCTCGTGAAAGAGGTTTTAAGTAATTCTGTTCTGTAATCGGGGAAATTGTCTCATAGTTAAATCGAGTACTTTGAACAATGGTAAGCAGCTCTGAGCAACACAACTCGTTGTATGCGCTCTGAATTCTAATCCCTGTTTGCCAAGGTCGCTCCATTTCCCCTGTTGCAAGAGCCAGGGACTGCATTGTTGTGTGCATTTTTCCTTCCAAGAACAATGAACGTAAATTTCGGCCAAGAAAACCCATTGCTTCCAGGCAAATGGAGTTCCCAACAACCGTGAAAGGCACCTCTTCACTATTTCCTCCCTGCGCTTTGTAACCAAAAGCACTCAATCTTTCCCGTAGCCATTTGCCTTTATTTTCTTTGTCTCTCCTTTCTGAGTACTTGACACATTCCTTCCCCCCCCCCCCTCTCCCCCAGCAATTACATTTATTGGTCGACCTTCAATCAGCCTCAGGTTGTTTAAAATGCATAAAGAGCGAGGGAACGACTAGCAGAGTGCGATTGTATTTGAACGGGCATGGGGTGGGAGGGTTGGGGGTGGGTAGGGAGTACTTGATCACCATTCAATATTGTGATGGAGGATTTTCAAATAAAGCTTTATTTGCCACTGTGGAAATTCATTCACTTGTGTGAGGGTGGGAAACGCAGTTCCTTGCACCTCCTCCAACTCCCATCTACCTCATTTGAGCGGCACGGTGGCGCAGCAGTAGAGTCGCTGCCTTACAGCGCCAGAGACCCAGGTTCGATCCTGACTACGGGCGCTGTCTGCACGGAGTTTGCACGTTCTGCCCGTGACCGGCGTGGGTTTTCTCCGAGATCTTCGGTTTCCTCCCACACTCCAAAGACGTGCAGGTTTGTAGGTTAGTTGACTTGTTGTGAATGTAAAATTGTCCCCAGTGTGTGTAGGATAGTGTTAATGTGTGGGGATCGCTGGTCGGTGTGGACTCAGTAGACCGAAGGGCCTGTTTCCACGTTGAATCTAAATTATAACCAAACCACTGTATCTTCTATTCTAGGTGTGGACTCATGTATATCGGTGAGACCAAGCGCAAGCTCGGCGATCGTTTCGCTGAACACCTTCGCCTCAGCCTACGTGATCTCCCAGTTGCCAAACACTTTCCACAGGTTCCCCCTCAGTGACATCCCTGTCCTGGGCCTCCTCCATTGTCAGAGTTCGGCCAAATGTATATTGGAAGCACAGCATGTCACATTTTGCTTGGGCAGCTTACAACCCAGCGGTATGCATATTGATTCTGAAGAAGGATCTCAACCCAAAAATATTCACCTATTCATTTTCTCCAGAGATGTTGGCTGACTCGCTGTGCATCTATCTCTGGTTCAAACCAGCATCTGCAGTTTCTTCCTGCACATTGATTTCTCTAACCTCAAGTAACCCTTGCATCCTCTCTCTCTCCGTCCCTCCCCCACCCTAGTCGTCACACTAGCCTCACTGTCGTTCCGCTGAGTTCCACTGCCTATATGGCAGCAGCGCCTTTACTTCCTGAGGAGGCTCAAAAAAGCCCACCTGTCCCCCCCCAGATCCTGACCAACTTTTACCGCTGTACCATCGAAAGCATCCTGACCACCTGCTTTACGGTATGGTACAGCAGTTGCACCGTGGCAGATAGGAAGGCACTACAACGGGTGGTGAAAACCGCCCAGTACATCATCGGTGCCCCGCTCCCAGCCATGGATGCCCTCCACCGAAAATGGTGTCTGAGACGGGCCGGGAAGATCATCAAGGACTCCTCACACCCTAACCGTGGACTGTTTGCCCTCCTACCATCAGGGAGGCGGTACAGGAGCCTCAGGCCCCACACTAGTAGGATGAGGAACAGCTTCTACAATAACGCCATCACACTGCTGAACTCGGAGTCCCGCCGATAGATTTCTCCAGTCTCTCCGTCCACATTGTCTGCATTCTGTATTTATTTTCTATATTGCTATCACTACGAACTGACGCTAAACTGCATTTTGTTGTACCCATACTTGTATTTGTGCAATGACATTAAAGTTGAATTGAATTGAATATAACTCATTATCACCTATCCCACAGCCAACAATGGACCATTGTGGGCTCCACATTTCATTGATTATCGATGCTTTCTCCCATCTCTTCCATTCATTTTCCTCAGTACCGTCCACATCTCTCGTTCCCCTTTCCCCTGACTCTCCTGACTTTTCCCCCGAAGAAGGGTCTCGACCCGAAACGTCACCCATTCCTTTTCTCCAGAGATGCCGCCTGTCCCGCTGAGTTACTCCAGTTTTTTGTGTCTGTCTGAAGTGATAATGGATACAGGTTCTTAACATGTTTCACACTGAAAAAAAGTTTTCAATGGGAGAACATTGCTAAATTAGTTATGCATTTGGATTTCTCAACACACCGCAGTTACTTTTACATCGATTTTTGAATCATTTGGTGCTGCCTTTTGTAAGTTTGTGCACAGCCCCGTGAAAGTAGTTTTAAGCAGTTCTGAAATTGCCCCATCGATTTTAAAATTGAAAGTTACTATTTTTTCTAATTTTACAATCACCAAGTTTAAGAATCATTTAGACAGGTACCTGGATAGGAGAGGTTTAGAGGGAGATGGGCCAAACGCGGGCTGTTGGACTAGTATAGATGAGACACGTTGTTCGGTGTGGACAAGTTGGGCCGAAGGGCCTGCTTTGACACCGTTTCCAATTCTATAAATCTATGTCTCGAGCATCTGAGACATGGTCACAGAATGGTAGGGATAGATAGGGTGAATACACGGAGTCCTTTACCCAGAGTAGGGGCATCAAGAACCAGAGGGCATGGGTTTATGGTGAGAAGGGCAACTTCTCACTCAGAAGATGGTGGGTATACGGAAGAGGAGGTAGTTGAGCCAGGTATACAACAGTATTTAAAAGACACTTGGATTGGTACATGGCTAGGAGAAATAAGGGCCAAACTGCGAAATATGAGGCAAATGGACCTACTTAGATGGGGCATTTTGGTCAGCATGGCTGAAGCGGCGAAGGGTATATTTTTGTACTGTACGACTCGTGGAGTTTTCCAGCCATGAAACAGGCAACTCATGATTTGCTTGTAACCAAAATTACAGTTTAAGTTTTAGTTGTGGGCGGCACGGTGGCGCAGCGGTAGAGTTGTTGCCTTGCATGGGTCGATCCCGACTACGGGTGCTTGTCTGTGCGTTCTCCCCGTGACTGCCTGGGTTTTCCCCGAGATCTTCGGTTTCCTCCCACACTCCAAAGACATACGGGTTTGTAGGTTAATTGTCATCGTCCGTCCTGAATAGGACGCAAACCTCTGGCAATCAGTGGGAGCCATCACTTGTCGCAATAGATGTGCAGGGATCGTTGGTCGGCGCGGACTCGATGGGCCGAAGGGCCTGTTTCCGTGCTGCATCTCTAAACTAAACTAAACTAGGAAAAAAAATGTAATTATGATGGAATATCCACAGGAAATGCAGTCCAACTTTTTAAAAGCGAGTTGCAGTTCCCTTCACATTGTGACGACAAAGGATCCATCTTCTAAACATAGAAACATAGAAAATAGGTGCAGGCCCATTCGGCCCTTCGAGCCTGCACCACCATTCAATATGATCATGGCTGATCAGTCAACTCAGTATGCTGTACCTGCCTTCTCTCCATACCCCCTGATCCCTCTAGCCACAAGTGCAACGTCTAACTCCCTCTTAAATATAGCCAATGAACTGGCCTCAACTACCTTCTGTGGCAGAGAATTCCACAGACTCACCACTCTCTGTGTGAAAAATGTTTTTCTCATCTCGGTCCTAAAAGACTTCCCCCTTATCCTTAAACTGTGACCCCTTGTCCTGGACTTCCCCAACATCGGGAGCAATCTTCCTGCATCTAGCCTGTCCAACCCCTTAAGAATTTTGTAAGTTTCTATAAGATCCCCCCTCAATCTTCTAAATTCTAGCGGGTACAAGCCAAGTCTATCCAGTCTTTCTTCATATGAAAGTCCTGACATCTCAGGAATCAGTCTGGTGAACCTTCTCTGTACTCCGTCTATCGCAAGAATGGCTTTCCTCAGATTAGGAGACCAAAACTGTACGCAATACTCCAGGTGTGGCCTCACCAAGACCCTGAACAACTGCAGTAGAACCTCCCTACTCCTATACTCAAATCCTTTTGCTATGAATGCTAACATACTATTCGCTTTCTTCACTGCCTGCTGCACCTGCATGCCTACTTTCAATGACTGGTTCAATACTTCAATAAAGTATGGATATAGTTGTTATTGGGAGGGGGCGAAGGTTAGAATAATGCTTAATGGAAATGAAACCTATTCAACAATGTTAAAAGGAATTATTTTCTTTTGTACCTTCGTATTGAAACTTTTGATTGCCAAAAAGTGTGGAGGAGTTGAATTCATGCATTCTCGAGGGAAATGATCAAGTCACTAAAATCACCAGGACTGGTCATTATCCCTGATGTCAATTTGATTCCTTCATGAAGTCCGGCTCTGTAGGTAGACATCACCCATTAATGAGTAGGAAGGAACTGCAGATGCTGGTTTACACTGAAGATAGACACAAAATTCTGGAGCAACTCAGCGAGACAGGCAGCATCTGTAGGGAGAAGGGATGGGTGACGTTTCGGGTTGGGACTCTTCTTCAGACTGCAAATCACATGTTAAAACCTAATCTCTGAAACACAGAAACATGGAAAATAGGTGCAGGAGTAGGACATTCGGCCCTTTGAGCCTGCACCGCCATTCAATATGATCATGGCTGGTCATCCAACTCAGTATCCTGTACCTGCCTTCTCTCCATACACCCTGATCCATTTAGCCACAATGGCCACATCTAACTCCCTCTTAAATAGAAACATAGAAACATAGAAATTAGGTGCAGGAGTAGGCCATTCGGCCCTTCGAGCCTGCACCGCCATTCAATATGATCATGGCTGATCATCCAACTCAGTATCCCGTACCTGCCTTCTCTCCATACCCTCTGATCCCCTTAGCCACAAGGGCCACATCTAACTCCCTCTTAAATATAGCCAATGAACTGGCCTCAACTACCCTCTGTGGCAGAGAGTTCCAGAGACCCATCACTCTCTGTGTGAAAATATTCCTTCTCATCTCGGTCCTAAAGGATTTCCCCCTTATCCTTAAGCTGTGATCCCTTGTCCTGGACCTCCCCAACATCGGGAACAATCTTCCTGCATCCAGCCTGTCCAACCCCTTAAGAATTTTGTACGTTTCTATAAGATCCCCTCTCAATCTCCTAAATTCTAGAGAGTATAAACCGAGTCTATGCAGTCTTTGTTCATAAGACAGTCCTGACATCCCAGGAATCAGTCTGGTGAACCTTCTCTGCACTCCCTCTATGGCCAATGAAGTGGCCTCAACTACTGAAGATGGGTCTCGACCCAAAACGTCAGCCATTCCTCCTCTCCAGAGATGCTGCCTGTCCCGCTGAGTTACTCTAGCATTTTCTGTCTATCACCCATTAATACGATACCATACCAGTCTGGTGAACCTTCTCTGCACTCCCTCTATGGCCAATGAAGTGGCCTCAACTACTGAAGATGGGTCTCGACCCAAAACGTCAGCCATTCCTCCTCTCCAGAGATGCTGCCTGTCCCGCTGAGTTACTCTAGCATTTTCTGTCTATCACCCATTAATACGATACCATACCATAGAACTTTATTTATCCCAGGAAGGAAATTGGTCTGCCAACAGTCATAAAGCACAAGAAGATACATGAAGCATAAAATTAAAGTGTCGGGTGGCAAATCCAGGAGGGGAGTCAGTCCACCCACGGCAGAAAAATGAGGAGTTGTACAGTTTGATAGGGAAATGATCTCCTGTGGCGTTCTGTGCTGCATCTTGGTGGAACCAGTCTGTTGCTGAAGGTGCTCCTCAGGTTGACCAGTGTGTGTGTCATGGAGGGGGTGAGCTGTACTGTCCAAGACTCTCCTCAGTTTTAGGAGCCTCCTCCCCTCCAAGACCACATCCCATGAATCCAACTCCGCCCCCAGGACACAGTAGCGAAAAAGATGGCACTGGTCACCACTCCCAAGCAGTCTTTCCAGGTGAGGCAGAGGTTCACCTGCACCTCCTCCAACTTCATCTATTGGTGTCGACTGCTCTACATCGGTGAGAATAAGCACAGGCTTGGCGATCGCTTCGCCCAACACCTCCGCACGGCTCGAATTAACCAACCTGATCTCCCGGTGGCTCAGCACTTCGACTCCCCTTCCCATTCCGAATCCGGCCTTTCTGTCCTGGGCCTCCTCCATGGCCTGAGTGAGTCCCACCGTAAATTGGAGGGGCAGCACCTCATATTTCGCTTGGGTAGTTTCCACCCCAGCGGTATGAACATTGACTTCTCCAATTTCAGGTAGTCCCTGCTTTCTCCCTTCTTCCCCTCCCCTTCCCAGCTCTCCCACAGCCCACTGTCTCCACCTCTACCTTTCCTCTTCCCGCTGCCCCCCCCACCCCCACATCAGTCTGAAGAAGGATCTCGCCCCCGAAACGCCGCCCATTTCCTTCGCTCCATAGATGCTGCCTCACCCGCTGAGGTTCTCCAGCATTTTTGTCTACCACCGATTGGTAGAACATCTGCAGCATCTTACTGCAGACGTTGAAGGAGCGGAGCCTCCTCCGAAAGTACAGAAGGGACTCCCAGGACGGAGCCAGCCTTCCCGACGAGCTTATTGGTTCTGTTGGCGTCTGCGGCCTTCTGATTTTTGTTGCAGTGCAAAATTTCTGTTTTGACTGAATTTGAAGACCGCCTACGCTCAGATTTTCTCCACTAACCTCTGAACCATCATATCAATGACAGGGGTGCAAGTAACTTAGCTCAGCTATTATATACTTCTGGTACGAGGCAAATTTCTTAAACAATATTTTCCTTCAACCAATGTCATTAAAACAGTTTATCTACTCATTAATAACACTGTGGGGCCTTACTATGCTAAAAATGTCACCACATTCCTACTCTGCTTCAGTGATCACACTTCAAAACACATACTATATTGCCTGGGAAGAGTTTTGGTGGAAGTTGCTACATAAATGGTAATCTTCAGTTTTATATGGAAACAATTGAAATTGAAACAAACAGACTTGGGCAGAGTGGATGTGGGGAGAGGATGTTTCCACCTGTGGGAGAGTCTAGGACCAGAGGTCATAGCCTCGGAATTAAAGGACGCTCTTTTCAAAGGAGATGAGGAGAAATTTCTTCAGTCAGAGGGTGGTGAACCTGTGGAATTCTTTGCCACAGGAGGTTGCGGAGGCCAAGTCAGTGGATATTTTTAAGGCAGAGATAGACAGATTGTTGATCAGTACGGGTGTCAGATGTTCTGGGGAGAAGGCAGGAGAATGGGGATAGGAGGGAGAGATAGAGCAGCCGTGATTGAATGGCGGAGTAGACTTGATTGGCCGAATGGCCAAATTCTACTACTGTCACTTTTGACCTTATGACCTCATGACAAGGAACTACAGATTGTTAAAGAAGGAACTGCAGATGCTGGAGAATCGAGGGTTACACAAAAAGCTGGAGAAACTCAGCGGGTGCAGCAGCATCTAAGGAGCGAAGGAGACAGGCGACGTTTCGGGTCTGAAGAAGGGTCTCGACCCGAAACGTCGCCTATCTCCTTCGCTCCTTAGATGCTGCTGCACCCGCTGAGTTTCTCCAGCTTTTTGTGTATCCCAAGGAACTACAGATGCTGGTTCACACCAAAGGTAGACCCAAAGTGCTGGAATAACTCAGCGGGTCAGGCAGCGGGTCTCTGGAGAAAAGGATGGGTGACGTTTCGGGTCGAGACTTTTCTTCAGACTGAAAGTAAAATGATAACTTAATCTCACACTCCCCTCCACTCCCCCCTCCTTGTCCCCCTCCTCCACCCTCGTCGTTTTACCAGTTCCACAGTTCTCCACATTGTTTCTCTTGAGGTCACTCCTTCCCCAGCCAACAACGACCCGGTGGGCCGAAGGGCCTGTTTCCGCTCGGTATCTCCAAACGAAACTAAACTAAAAATGGACCCACCCTGCCTGAGGTCACTTGTGGTTGGACCCAATTGGCCCTGATCATTAGTTTAGTTTAGTTTAATTTAGAGATACAGCGCGAAAACAGGCCCTTCGCCCCACCTAGTCCACGCCGACCAGCGATCCCTGCGTACTAACACTATCCCACACACACTAGGGACAATTTACATTTACACCAACCTGGAGACCTGTACGTCTTTGGACTGTGGGAGGAATCCTAAGATCTCGGAGAAATCCCACGCAAGTCACGGGGAGAGCGTACAAACTCTGTGCCGGCAGCACCCGGAGTCAGGATCGAACCTGGGTCTCTGGTGCTGTGAGGCAGCAACTCTACCGCTGCGCCACCGCACCGCTCTGATGATGTAGCTCATCAAAAATGACATGACAGCAACTTGTTAATAATTCTTCAGCAATACGCTCAACCTCGGAACTCCCTCAGCGAGCACAGTCTCCCAGCTCGAGTGCTGAGGGAGCTAGTAAAAACTATCGTGAATGGCTATATAGGAAATCCTTGGCAAATTTCCAGCGATTCCTACCTATTAAGTATAATAAAGGCACCTTCACCGTTTGGTTTAGGGCAACGTCTACTCAAGGCCAAGCAGAAATGGTCAATAAAGGACAAAAATTAATTGAATGACAAAAGTGATTGATGATCCTATATGTGCCCCGGTATAAGAGCTCTTCTCTCTCCACGTCCCCATACACTGTGAGAGTCTTCGACACACAGGCCCGTTAGAGGCCGCAGGAACATTGTAGTAAATCTCATGCCTCCCGCTGACTCTTTCAGGTCTGACCGCGAATATGGTCTTCCCAAACCAATGATGTCCTCCCACCTTCATTCTTCGCATGTGTTGAAGACAGCGGCACGGTGACGCAGCGGTCGAGCTACTGCCTTGCAGCGCCAGTGACCCGAGTTCGATCCCGACTACGGGTGCTTGTCTAACCTAACCCCATTGAGACAATAATCTGCCCCCTTGTTTTTGCCACCAAAGTGGATAACCTCACATTTATCTATATTATACTGCATCTGCCACGCACCTGCCCACTCACTCAACCTGCCCAGGTCACCCTGCAACCTCCTAACATCCTCTTCACAGTTCGCTTTGTGTCATCCGCAAACTTGCTAGTGTTGCTCCTAATTCCCTCTTCCAAATCATTAATATATATGGTAAACAGTTGCGGCCCCAACTGCGAGCCTTGCGGCACTCCACTCGCCACTGCCCGCCACTCACCACTTTCATTTCCATGTACCTGTCCATCCAAACCTTTCCTATCCATGTACCTGTCCCGTGCTTTTTTTTCCTACCCACATACCTGTCCTCTAAACCTTTCCCATCCATGTACCTGCTGTCGTAGCACCTGCCCTAACTACCTCGTCGAGCAGGTGGTCGCCAAGAAGCCTTGCATCGCACAGAGGGCATGAGAGGAAACAGAATATAATGACACGCTGTGCCTGGATTTTTTTGGCAGCTCACCTTGCGTAAAGCAGCCAAGTGGTGTGACCAGCTGTGCTAAATCTGCACTTAGTGGAGCCAAGGGAACTAAGTGCAGAATAAGAGGCTGGCTCTGATTAACACTGGCGTGGGAGAGCGTTTATGCAAAGTATATCCCATGAGAGATGACAAGCACGGGGCTCAATTTTCCATGGTCCCTGCGTGGAGTGAAGTAGCCAACTCTACTTTCACTGAGTGAAAGGCCTGCAGACTTAGTTCTACGCGACCACACATTACCATCCACTCCCTACTCACTAGGGGCAAATTTATAGAGGCCAGTTAATCTGCAATCCCGCACATCTTTTGGGATGTAGACGCAGATATCCCGTTTTGTGATAGTTTGCGGTTATATTTAGTTTAGTTTAGTTTAGTTTCGAGATACAGCGCAGAAACAAGCCCATCGGCGCCACTGTGTCCGCGCCGATCAGCGATTCTTACACACTGACTCTTTTCTACACGCACACACACGCTAGGGCCAATTTGCAATTTCAGCGATGCCCACTAACCGACAAACCTGTACGTCTTTGCAGTGTGGGAGGAAACCGGAGCACCCGGAGTAAACCCACGTAGGCCACGGGGAGAACGTACAAAGTCCGTACAGACAGCGCCCGTGGTCAGGATCGAACCCGGGTCCCTGGCGTTGTAAGGCAGCAACTCTACCGCTGCGCCACCGTGCCGCCTCTGTGCAGAGCGCTTTTACGAAAGTAACTTTGCAAAGTAACTTCAAGGTGTCGAGGAAGAAAGTTCCCGATGTTGGGGGGAGTCCTGAACCAGGGGTCACAGTTTAAGAATAAAGGGCAGGCAATTTAGCACTGAGATGAGGAAAATCTTTTCCACCCAGAGATGTGAATCTGTGGAATCCTCTGCCACAGAAGGCAGTGGAGGCCAATTTACTGGATGTTTTTAAGAGAGAGTTCAATATAGGCCTTAGCGTTAGCAGAATCAAAGGATACGGGGAGAAAGCAGGAACGAGGTACTGATTCTGGATGATCAGCCATGATCATATTGAATGGCGGTGCTGGCTCGAAGGGATGAATGGCCTATACCTGCACCTATTTTCTATGTTTCTATGAATGTTGGTTTCTCTCAGGGAACACACACACAATTTTTTTCCTTGGTTGTTGTGGAGCCAGAGAGCAGGAGGAGCGAGACCAAGCGCAGGTCGGGCGATCCCTTTGCTGAACACCTTTGCCCAGTCCCCCTGGCTGACACAATCTCCCTTTCCCATTCGCACACTGACCTTTCTGTCCTGGGCCTCCTCCATTGACAGAGTGAGGACAAATGTAAATTGGAGGAATGGCGCTTCATATTTCGCTTGGGCAGCTTTCACCGCAGCGGTGAAAATCTTGATTTCTCTAACTACGCAACCCTTGCTTTCCCTCTCTCTCCGTCTCTCCCCCAGCCTGGACATTGCACTAGTTTCACTGTTGGCCTGCTTCGTTTCACTTGTTGGTTCCACTCTTTATCACCTTCCCCACAGCCAACAATGGACCATTGTGGGCTCCACCTTTCCTTGATCATCGTTGCTGGCTTTGATTTGTCCTTTTGCATTCCATTCATCCATTTGTTCTTTGCACCTCTTCATATCCCTTGTTTCCCCGCTCCCCTGACTCTGAGTCTGAAGAAGGGTCTCGACTTTCCTCCCTTCCACTGACTCCATCGACACCTCACGCTGCCTTGGCAAGGCCAGCAGCATAATCAAGGACCATTCGCACCCAGGCCACTCCCTCTTCTCCCCTCTCCCATCTCCAAAAAGGTACAGAAGTGTGAAAACGCACACCTCCAGATTCAGGGACAGTTTCTTCCCAGCTGTTATCAGGCAACTGAACCATCCTACCAACAGCTTTCTTGGTTAGTACGGGTGTCAGGGGTTATGGGGAGAAGGCACGAGAATGGGGTTAGGAGGGCGAGCTAGCTCAGCCATGAATGAATGGCGGAGTAGACTTGATGGGCCGAATGGCGTAATTCTGTTCCTATCACTTATGAACACATGAGCTAGACCACTACTATCCAACTCATTGGAGACCCTCGGATTATCTTTAAGAAAGAACTGCAGATGCTGGCAAAATCAAAGGTATTTAGAAATGCTGGAGAAACTCAGTGGGTGAGGCAGCATCTATGGAGCAAAGGAATAGGTGACATTAGGAGACCCAAGGGTCTCGACCCGAAATGTCACCTATTCCCTTCGCTCCGTAGATGCTGCCTCACCCGCTGAGTTTCTCCAGCATTTTTGTCCACCTCGGACTATCTTTGATCGGATTTTACTGGCTTTATCTTGCACTAAGCGTTATTCATGATCCTGTATCTGTACACTGGGGACGGCTCGATTGTAAACATGTATTGTCTTTCCGCTGACCGGTTTGCACGCAACAAAAGCTTTTCACTGTACCTCGGTACACGTGACAATAAACCAAACAGAACTAAAAGTAAACTCAATCCGAAACGTCACCTGTTCCTTCTCCTCCAGAAATGCTGCCTGACCCGCTGAGTTACTCCAGCACCTTGTTCTTTCGATTGGTTTCCCCTGCCAGACAGTGTATAATCAGTGCATAGATGTTAGTTCATCGCTGGTTCACATTCGGTAGGGGCTCACCCTGCCAAATGACCACCAATGCTTTCATAGATGCTGCCTCACCCGCTGAGTTTCTCCAGCATTTTTGTCTACCTGTGATTTTTCCAGCAGTTCCTTCTTAAACACCAACGCTTTCGTTTTTCCCTTTTTTCTTATCAATTTCTTTTCCTGCCTCCGGAGCAGAAATGATTCATTGATACAGGCACAGGCACTCTATTGCCACGGGATTCAAAAGGACACTCTTTACATTTGAACTCAGAAAGAATAGCTGTCAATAATTAAAGCTGGCAGCTCTCTCAGGCTCACAAGAGAACATTATATATTTGAGTATATAACTGGAGCAGCACATTATTCAGAGGGATTATAGATTTGGAGAAACATCATTCAGTAGAATATAGCCATGATGGAGGACATTATTCAGTGGGGCAAGATTTGGAGGACAGTATTATTCAGTTGGGTATGTGATTCTCAGAGTGCATTATTCAGTTCGATCAGGCCATTAGATCAATGTAGTTTCCATTACTTTACTTCTAACGTGTATCTTATATATTAATCCCTCAAGCACATCACACGTGAGTAACCGAGCTACCGTGTGTTTAGTATAAGAAAGAACTGCAGATGCTGGTAAAATTGAAGGTAGACAAAAATGCTGGAGAAACTCAGCGGGTGAGGCAGCATCTATGGGGAGAAGGATATTATTTCCTTCGCTCCATGGATGCTGCCTCACCCGCTGAGTTTCTCTGTGTGTTTAGTTTAGAGGTACAGCTCGGAAACAGGCCCTTCGGCCCACCGGGTTCGCACTGACCAGCGATCCCCGCACACTAACACTATCCTACAAACGCACGCGCGCACACACACACACACACACACACGCACACGCACAGACACACACACACGCACACACACACACGGTACAATTTTACATTTACGCCCAGCCAATTAACCTGCAAACCTGTACATCTTTGGAAAGTGGGAGGAAACCGAAGATCCCGGAGGAAACCCACGCGGTGGCGGGCAGAGCGTGCAAACTCCGTACAGACAGCACCCGTGGTCGCGATCGAACCCGGGTCTCTGCCGCTGCGAGGCAGCAACTTTACCGCTGCGCCAACCGTGCCGCCCGAATGCGCGTCCTGAACAATGGCCGCAGCAGTGGCGCACATCATTGCAACAAAAACCAGACAGTCCTGAGTCAGGCCACAGACAAGAAGCCTTGTTTTCCCCACGGCACAATGATAAACTTCCTCAAAAGTTGCCTAATGGTATATCAGTAAACTCTACTAGGAAGGAGTAGATCGATTATCTGTGTACAGGATAGATTAAATGTTATGGGGATGAGCAAAGGCAGTCGTGATCTAACACTGCACGGAACACAATGGACTGAGTGAGATTGGGACTGTGGAAATGTAATTTCTGGAATGGATTGGCCGGGGCTGAATAATGTCCCAGATTTTAGCACTCAATCATCTATATGGACCCAGAAGTAATTTCACAGCAGCTTGCCTTTTGGAAAAATTGGCTGGCAAATTAAATAAATGAAAGAATTAATGGCAGTGTGTACACAGAAGGCACAATATAGAAATAGGCCAATCTGCTCCTTGCCTCCTCCAAACGTAGTCGACAAACAAAATTAGCTGATGCTAATGGGTGGCACAGTGGCGCAGCTGTTAAAGCCGCTGCCTTGCAGTGCCACAGTGCCAGAGGCGCAGGTTCGAATCTGACCTCGGGTGCTGTCTGTGTGGAGTTCGCACGTTCTCCCTGTGACCCCACTCGGGTTTCGTCCGGGTGCTCCGGTTTCCTCCCACTTCCCAAAGACGTGCAGCTTTGCAGATTAATTGGCCTCTGTAAACTTGCCCGTAGTGAATAGGGAGCGGATGATAAAGTTGTGATAACATGGAACTAGTTTGCATCGGTGATCGATGGTCGGTGTGGACTTGGTGGGCCGAAGGACCTGGTTCCATGCTGTATCTCTAAAGTAAACTAAACTAAACTGACGCAGGGTCTCGACCCAAAAGGTCAACTACCCTTGTGCTTCCACAGACGCTGACTGACCCATTGAGTTCTTCCAGCAGTTTTTGTTCGTGCTCCAGATTCCAGCATCTTCAGTCCCGTGTGTTCCATCAGCATTTCTGTTGCCCTTTCTCCCTCATCATTATATTTAACTTCCCACTAAAAGCATTGGAATAACTTCAGACCAAAGAAGGGTCCCGATCTGAAACCTCGCCTTATCCATTCCCTCCAAAGATGCTGCCTGAGCCGCTGGGTTACTCCAGTACTTTGTGTTTTGCTCAGGAGGCTACAAAGCCCCATCATACTTCGATATGAGAGAAGAAAATCTTCACATCTTCCTATTCCATTTCCTCTCTGCTGCATTGATATTTTATCCTGGTTAGGTCTCCAAAAATGTACGTACTTTGATTCAATCTTCTGACTGCCATCTCTGTTCTACGGGACACAACAGTGGATTATTTCATCATTGTTCGTAACTGAACCTCTTCTGCCGTGGCAATATCCTCGTAAATCTGCTTTTTCCCATATCGAATGCTACCACAACCGGTAGTGGAAACATCCTCTCCGCATCCACTCTATCCAGGCCTTTCACTCTGATCTGGGTTCCAAAGACGCTTGCTCCTTGCATCCTTTGTTTTGGTTTAGTTCACGTCCGCGACAAACAGCGATCACCGCACATCCGCAAGGCTCAGTGCTGGGACCCCAGCTATTTACAATATATATTAATGATTTGGACGAGGGAATTCAATGCAACATCTCCAAATTTGCAGATGACACCAAGCTGGGGGGTATAGTTAGGTGTGAGGAGGATGCTTGGAGGCTGCAGGGTGATTTGGATAGGCTGAGTGAATGGGCAGATGCATGGCAGATGCAGTATAATGTGGATAAATGTGAGGTTATCCACTTTGGTGGCAAAAACATGAGGGTAGACTATTATCTGAATGGTGGCAGATTAGGAAAAGGGGAGATGCAATGAGACCTGGGTGTCATGGTACACCAGTCATTGAAAGTAGGCATGCAGGTGCAGCAGGCAGTGACGAAAGCAAATGGTATGTTAGCATTCATAGCGAAAGGATTTGAGTATAGGAGCAGGGAGGTTCTACTGCAGTTGTACAGGGTTTTGGTGAGGCCACACCTGGTGTATTGCGTACAGTTTTGGTCTCCAAATCTGAGGAAAGACATCCTTGCCATAGAGGGGGTACAGAGAAGATTCACCAGACTGATTCCTGGGATGTCAGGACTTTCATATGAGGAAAGATTGGATAGACTCGGCTTGTACTCGCTGGAATTTAGAAGATTGAGGGGGGATCTTATAGAAACTTACAAAATTCTTAAGGGGTTGGACAAGCTAGATGCTGGAAGGTTGTTCCCGATGTTGGGGGAGTCCAGAACAAGGGGTCACAGTCTAAGGATAAGGGGGAATTCCTTTAGGAGATGAGGAAAACATTCTTTACACAGAGAGTGGTGAGTCTCTGGAATTCTCTGCCACAGAAGGTAGTTGAGGCCAGTTCATTGGCTATATTTAAGAGGGCGTTAGATGTGGCACTTGTGGCTAAAGGGATCAGGGGGTATGGAGAGAAGGCAGGTACGGGATACTGAGTTGGATGATCAGCCATGATCACATTGAATGGCGGTGCAGGCTCGAAGGGCCGAATGGCCTACTCCTGCACCTATTTTTCTATGTTTCTATGTTTCTATCCTACGCGCACCAGGGACAGGTTACATTTACACCAAGCCAATTAACCACCAAGCCTGTACGTCTTTGGAGTGTGGGCGGAAAACGAAGATCTCGGAGAAATCCCACGCAGGTCACGGGGAGAACGTACACAATGCGTACAGACAGCACCTGTAGTCGGGATCGAACCCGGGTCTCTGGCGCTGTATGCGCTGTAAAGCAGCAACGCTACCGCTGCGCCACCGTGCTGCCCATTCTCCAACTTCTCCAGTGTGAAGTCACTGTTCTATTTCATGCCTCAGGCACTGAAGCATCTATCTAGCGTGTCTAATTAACCATCACCTCTCCCAGCACCTGCTGCTCAGGATCTGTGGAAACACTCTCCTCTTCTTCCTCCAAGCAGCCAACTATTTATTTTTTTAAATATTCCCTCGCGTTGCTTAACCATCTCAAATTCTTTCCACCTTGCATGCAGTTTGTCGCTTTTCCGCCCATCTGACAAGGCCGTGGGGCACGGTGGCGCAGCTGGTAGAGCTGCTGCCTCACAGTGCCAGAGACCCGGGTTCGATCCTGACCTTCGGGTGCTGTCTGTCTGGAGTTTGCATGTTCTCCCTGTGACCGCGTGGGTTTCTTCCCAGTGCTCCGGTTTCCTCCCCTATCCCAAAGACTTGCGGGTTTGTAGGTTAGTTGGCCAGCTGTAAAATTGTCCCCTAGTGTGTGTAGAGAGTGGATGAGAAAGTGGGATAACATAGAACCAGGGTGAACAGATGATTGATGGATGGTGTGGAATCTTCTTTTTAGGCCCCCTTCGGTCATGGCTGACCATGAGTGTCTCCAGGGTTGGAGGATGCCTGTGCGTGACTTTGTTTAACGTGGGGAGACTGGTGCACAGACGGCCACCCCACGGTCCTTGACAGATCTGGGTCAGGATCCAGTGGCATGGAGTCTAAGACGACCGGGGACCCTTTCTTGCTGCAGCCTTCATCCGCCTTCCCAGCCGTTGTGACGCTCCACTAAGGTCAGACATCGTCCTCCGCCTGTTCCACCGTTGAGGTCTTGGTTGGGTTGCTCTTTGTCAGAGACCTCCCCCTCGACCTTACCGCCATGGGTGGCCCTACCAGGAGCACAGCTCCAGACGGCATCGCTCTCAGGATCTCAGGGCCACACAAGCTTCTCCGCCACGACAAGGTGACAATCCATGGAGCGTGGATGGGGTGAGCTGAAAGGCCTGTTTCCATGCAATATATCTACACTAAACTCAACAATTCTATTATACACAACAAAAGGCTGGAGTAACTCAGCGGGACAGGCAGCATCTCTGGAGAGGAGGAATGGGTGACGTTTAGGGTTGCGACCATTCTATCTTTATTTTGTAGACATTCAATTGGTGACTTCTTGCAACCTGTGCTCTCTTCTACACGATCAGCCTGAAGGAGGGTTTCGACCCCAAACGTTGCCTATTTCCTTTTGGTCCATAGATGCTGCTGCACCCGTTGAGTTTCTCCAGCACTTTTGTCTACCTGTCCTATCCATGTACCTGTCTAACTGCTTCTTAAATGTTGGGATAGTCCCTGCCTCAACTACCTTCTCCGGCAGCTCGTTCCATACACCCACCACCCTTTGTGTGCAAAAGCTATCCCTCAGGTTCCTATTAAATCTCTCCCCCTTCACCTTAACCCTATGCCTTCTGGCTCTGGATTCCCCTACTCTGGGCAAGAGACCCTGCACGTACGCGGAGACACAGTTACAGGGTTTTAATCGAAATCTTGCAAGAACAATATTTTTTATGAGTTTTTCTATGCCTGCCATTTCAAAATAAAGATAAGCATTTTATATAGCTGATTGAAGTGGAGAACAAATTTCTAGTTTGCACAGATTATTTGCTGCTGCTATCAAATAATAAGTTAGTGCTCGTGAACAGAAAGTAAATGGTCCCCCCTCAATCTCATGTAAAATTCACTGAGGTGAAATGGTCAAATATTGTAAATAATTATATTTCATTTGTATTCCTTGGTGTAATCCTCCAACTCTTTTATCACAGGCAGCCTTCATAGTCATAGATCATCAGTGATAGGAGTAGAATTAGGCCATTTGGCCCATCAAGTTGACTCCGCCATTCAATATTGGCCGATCTACCTCTCCCTCCTAACCCCATTCTCTTGCCTTCGCCCCATAACTTCTGACACCCGTAGTAATCAAGACTCTATCTATCTCTGCCTTATATATATATATCCACTGACCTTGCCTCCACAGCTTTCCTGTGGCAAAGAATTCCACAGATTCCCCACCCTCTGACTAAATACATTTAACCTCATCTCCATCCTAAAAGAAATGTTTCAGAAACAACTGCAGATGCTGGAAAAGTCGAGACCCAAAACGTCACTTCGCTCGATAGATGCTGCCTCACCCGCTGAGTTTCTCCATCATTTTTGTCTACCTTCCATCCTAAAAGAATGCCCTTTCATTCTGAGGCTATGACCTCCAGTCCTAGACTCCCCCACTAGTGGAAACATCCTCTCCACATCCACTCTATCCAGGCCTTTCACCATTCTGTACATTGCAATGAGGTCCCCCCTTCATTATTTTGAACTCCAGCGAGTACAGGCCCGATGCTGTCAAACGCTCATCTGCCTTCATATTACTGTTGAAACAATCGTCTAGAATATAGAACAGCCCGGCACAGGAACAGGTTCCACCGCCATCATCGACACAACAAGCTGGAGTAACTCAGTGGGTCAGGCAGCATCTCTGGAGAAAAGAAACGGGTGACGTTTCGGGTCGAGACCCTTCTTCAAACCCGAAACGCCACCTATTCCTTTTCTCCAGAGATGCGGTCTGACCCGCTAAGTTACTCCAGCTTTTTGTGTCTATCTTCGGTTTAAACCAGCATCTGCAGTTCCTTCCTACGCTCTTCGGCCCACTTCGACAGTCCCAAGATAACCTAACCTCATCTGCCTGCCTGTGATCCATATCCCTACGTACACGGCACTTTTTGTTAGTTTAGTTGAGGTGAGGTTATCGCCACGCGTGTATTGCGAAAAGCTTTTTTGTTGCGTGCCATCCAGTGGAAAGGTGGCCAGGGTGCGACTCGTCCTTGATTGCGCTGCCGGCCTTGCCGAGGCAGCGCGAGGTATAAATGGAGTCAACGGAAGGGAGGTGGGTTTGGGCGGTGGTCTGGGCTGCGTCCACAATTACATAGAAACATAGAAATTAGGTGCAGGAGTAGGCCATTCGGCCCTTCGAGCCTGCACCGCCATTCAATATGATCATGGCTGATCATCCAACTCAGTATCCCGTACCTGCCTTCTCTCCATACCCTCTGATCCCCTTAGCCACAAGGGCCACATCTAACTCCCTCTTAAATATAGCCAATGAACTGGTCTCAACTACCCTCTGTGGCTGAGAGTTCCAGAGACCCACCACTCTCTGTGTGAAAAAAGTCCTTCTCATCTCGGTCCTAAAGGATTTCCCCCTTATCCTTAAGCTGTGACCCCTTGTCCTGGACCTCCCCAACATCGGGAACAATCTTCCTGCATCTAGCCTGTCCAACCCCTTAGGAAGGGGTTCTCTGCACTTTGCACTTCTCTGCACTCTGCAAATTCTCTGCACTTTCTAGCGGTCTTGGATGGAGCTGGTCCCGAACCAAGCTGTGACGCCTCCCGATAAAACGCTTTCTACGGCGCATCCGTAAAAGTCGGGGAGAGTTGCAGGCGAGACGCCGAGCCTCCTGAGCCTTCCAAGGAAGTGGAGCCGTTGGCCTGCTTTCTTGGTTTTGAACGGGAGTCCCAACCCACCACCCAAGCCGAAATCAGCTGCAGTGTTTCGCCACGGAGAGGGGATCAACGTTAATATAGAGAGGCTGAGCATTTGGGCCAGCTGTGTTATCAACGGGGTGTCCTGCAGGCTGCACAGAGCTGGAGTGTGTTTATATAATGCAAAGTGACAAATGCACGCAATCTGCCTCTGCCTCTCTCTGTAGTTCTGTCGGTCCTATTAGGGAGAATGTCATAGATGTTTCACAATTAAATTGGAAACTTTATGGGGTAATGTTCAAGCTAATTATACCAGCTTGGACAGACGCCAGGACTACAGTGTTTGTGCAGCAACAAAGGTTAATTGCAGACGTCCTGACTCAGCATATTTGCTTTTTTTTTTACACTGGTTCAGGGTTACAGCCAAGGTAAAGAATGAGGTTATTAGGGGTTAGACTCTGTCCTACCTACCGTCACTCAGCGGTTAACTATTTGCTGCCCCACCTCCATTCCATTGATTCCTCTCACACCTCGCGCTGCCTCGGCAAGGCCAGCAGCATGATCAAGGACCAGTCGCACCCCCCGGTCACTCCCTTCTTCTCCCCTCTCCCATCGGGCAAAAGGTACGGAAGTGTGAAAACGCACACACCACCTCCAGATTCAGAGACAATTTCTTCCCAGCTGTTATCAGGCCACTGAATCATCCTACCACGACCAGGGAGCAGTGTTAACACTTTGTCTACCTCCTTGTTGACCCTTGGACTGTCCTTGATTGGACTCTGCTGGCTGTACCATGCACTAAACGTCAGGGGCCGTTGAACGTTTTTGAAAGTGGGGGGTCTGAGTGATCACTGATCACCGGCCTCGGTGAGGGAGCGGAGCGACTGAGTGGGGGGAGGGTGGCACAATCACTCTCACTCACTCTCAGGGCCCACCCCCACCCACCCTCTCTCCCTCCCTTCCTTCCTCTCGGCGGCTAATCACAGAGCTTCGTTCCCTGCCCCGTATCTCGACTGTGAACTGCGCTGTGATTGGCGTTGAGTGGGGGGGGTGGAGGGGCAGTCGGTTTCCGCCGCGGCTGGGCGCGGTTTTGCCGCGCTCGCTGTGCGCTTGTTCTGAGATTCTGGATGTCGGAGGTCCTCAGGAGAAGAGAGAAATACGCCAGCGGGCCGGATTGTTTCGGGTCATGAAGCAGGTCTCGCCAAAAAGCCCCCCCAAGCTCATGAACGTTATTCCCTTATCATGTATCTGTACACTGTAAATGGATTGATTGTAATCATGTATTGTCTTTCCGCTAACTGTCAAAGTCAAGTCAAAGTCAAACAAACTTTATTGTCATTTAGAAATACATTGATATATGCAATTCCAAACGAAATTCCGTTGCATTTGGCTCCCTGTGCAACACGATAATTAACAGAAGGATAAACATGGATAAAAGGATAAAAGGATAAATAGACAATGGTGGCAGCCCGTTACATGGCATTCAGGAGTCTGATGGCTCGTGGGAAGAAGCTGTTGCAGAACCTTGATGTTCTGCTGCTTATGCTACGATATATTTTGCCCCAGGGCAGCAGAGTGAACAGACCGTGATGGAGATGTGTGAGGTCTTTTATAATACTGTTGGCCTCAGACACGCAACGTTTGGTCGCAATATCCCCGATTGAGGGAGAGAGGTCCCGATGATTTTTTCCGCTTTCCTCACCACTCTCTGCACGGACTTCCAGTCGGAGGCTTTACAGTCCCCAAACCAGACAGAGATACAGCTGGTCAAAACACTCTCTATGGTGCCCCTGTAGAAAGTGGTGAGGACGGGATGGGGGAGGTGAGCTCTTCTCATCCGGCGCAGAAAGTGCAACCGCTGCTGCGCTCTCTTAACTGTTGATGAGATGTTATTTGACCAGGTCAGACTGTTAGTGATCTGCACCCACAGGATCTTAGTGCTACTGACCACCTCCACATCGCTATCATTGATGTGAAGTGGTATGGGACTGTGCCGGTTTTTCCTCAAGTCGATGATGACCTCCTCGGTTTTTTCGACATTCAGGATCAGGTTGTTCGTGTTGCACCAGTCCACCAGTTGTTTCACCTCCTCCCTGTAAGCCAGCTCATTGTCGTCCCGGATGAGGCCCACCACTGTTGTGTCATCTGCGTACTTCATGATGTGGTTTGTACTAAACCTGGCACAACAGAGCTAACTGGATAGCTCGCAACAAAAAAAAGGCTTTTCACTGTACCTCGGTACACGTGGCTATAAACAAACTTGAATTGATTGAGGTATATATTTATCAAAGAGAATATCTTCCTGTTTTCATTTACTAACACATGCAGTAACGACATATATCACGCAAAATCCAACGTGTTTAGTTTTAGATAAATAACCAAAAGACAAACATTTACGTGTGAACTGAATGAAGGATTTCTGTTTTCCCAATCCCGACATCATTCCATTTAGAAAAGCAATTAAAAATCCAGACTGTGCTATGAAAGCAAACTAATAAACCAAACAGGTACTGCAGAATGCCAGAATACAGAGGTCATTCTCTAACATTCATAGACAGCTATTATTAATTCTTTCATAAGCAATCTTCCACAATATCTCTGAACAGACTTCTTATTTAATGATTCCAGTCTTGGGCCTTGTTCATCTTCTGACATTATTGGCCTCGCTGTCTCCTCTCATGTCAAGAATATCATCCACATCCCGTTATTGCTCTTGTAAGCTTTTCTATTTCCCAAGCTAATTGTATTTTCCTCATCAATAACACCCAGTGAACCCATGATACATCCGATGCCCAAATTCCTCTCATCACTCTGAAGAAAGGTTCCGACCCGAAGCGTCACCCATCCTTTCTTCGTAAGTTCATCCGTCCTTAGAGCAGAGTAAGGCCATTCGGCCCATCGGGTCTATTCCGCCATTCAATCATGGCTGATCGATCTCTCCCTCTCAACCTCATTCTCTTGCCTACTCCCCATAACCTCTGACACCCGCACTAATCAAGAATCTGTTAATCTCCGCCTTAGAAATATTTATTGACTTGGCCTCCACAGCCATCTGTGGTAATGAATTCCACAGATTCACCACCCTCTGACTAAAGAGATTTCTCCTCATCTATCTGAAGGTACGTTCTTTTAATCTGAGTCTATGGCCTCTGGTCCTAGACTCTCCCACTGGTGGAAACATCCTCTCCACATCCACTCTCCCTGATAATTTGGGGACCAATATCTGACCGAGGAAAAACACAGAACGACCTGCATTTCCCTAGCACCTGTCACGTCCCATTCAGAACTTTACAGCCATAGGTCTCTATAGAGCAGTGCTCCCTCCATCCTACTCAGCACCCTTCTTTTCCTTCAAGATGCTAGCATCTGCGGTTCCTTGCATCTCCGGTTACCCTTTCAATGTTGGAACTGGACGCAAAATCCATTCATTCGTAAGACTCAGCGGGTCAGGCAGCATCTCCGGAGAAAGGGAATAGGTGACGTTTCGTGTCGGGACCCTTCTTCCAACTGAGAGTCAGGGGAGAGGGAAACGAGAGATATGACAGGGTATATGGAACAAATGGACGGAAGATGTGCAAAGGGACAAATCAAATTCATGTTACATTCACTGTCGCCTACACCAATTGGTGCAGTGAAAATTGAGTTACCATGCAGCCCACAAATAAAATAAAATGGACATAACACTATAGAATTTGACATGAACACCCCCCCACAGCGGAATCAATGTTTCCCACAGTGAGGGAAGGCATCTTCCTCTTGTTCACCCATGGTCGGGGCCTCTTTGAGCCCTCCGCAGTCACCGCAACGGTGGCCCGATGCTTCAGGCCCTCGTAGCCAGCAACGTTGATCAAGGATAGATGGAGCTACTGCAAGGCCAACCAGTATTGGGCAGGCCAGAATGTTTCTTTAACCTAGTTAATGATCTTTCAGCAGCGATTGATGCTTGCCTTCGCGTGTGTCCCTGGGAACAACCCGTAGATCAGAGAGTCCTTTGTTGCAGGGCAGCTCAGGGTGAACACCGACAGGGGATCTTGCACCCATTGTCAGACCTCATCACCAGAGTCTACAGAGAGGAGGTAATCATCTGGTCTGCAAAGCAGCCCTCGTGAGGGCAGCAGGTATTGGGGACTGAGACGCTGACCATACCCATTTTGATAAACGTACAGCAGGCAGATTCTCTCGTTGCCCTTCACAATCTTTTGTGCACGTCACAAAAGCTTTTCACAATACCTTGATTAGGACGAGTGTCAGGGGTTATGGGGAGAAGGAAGGAGAATGGGGTTAGGAGGGAGAGATAGATCAGCCGTGATTGATGGACCGAATGGCCTAATTCTACTCCTGTCACGTATGAACTCACTAATTCTGCTTACTCTGCGTCTTTTCACAAAATTATAATAATTTAGGGATCGTAAAGAAATTGGAAATATAATACTTTCACTGACTGAAACCCTGTGCCTGGGATTTGACTGGGTGAGTGTAGAATGAGAATACTAAGTTTGAGATCATTATTAATTCTTTAATCTTATATGTGCATGTGTGCGTGTTATGAATGTCTAATGTTTGGGCCACAATGCTGCTATTGAATAATAATGGTGAAAAGAACGATGCTGTACTTAATTATAAAAAATAAATATTTCATAAAGATTGCCATGAATTAAGTTAAACCAGTTTTTTAAATAAAACTAGTGGGCAGGTTGCATTTGGGAGGCAATTTATCTTCAGTACATTGAAGCAGAGCATAGAAGGAAGTCTTTTTTTGAAATAATACCTTAGTCAGTCCATCTCATCTGCGTTTTCTACCACACTTCCTTTCCTCTCGTATCAATCAAAATGCTTTTTGGAATCTATTTCCATCTTATTTTCTTTGTCCCCTGATTATTTACTTTGGTGCAAAGTAAAATAGATCTGCGTGCTGAGGAAAAATAAGCCTTTTGTTCTCACTCCACCGCTGTTCGTAACTGTCACTGTATGTCATGTCGACACTGGCGGGCAGAGCAACGAGGTCAATTCCTTGTATGTGAATACTTGGCCAATGGACTTATTCATTCATTCATTCATCGCTATCAATCCTTATCAAGTTACAATTCATTGCCACAGACTGGGCGGCACGGTGGCGCAGCGGTGGAGTTGCTGCCTAACAGCGCTTACAGCGCCTTAGACCCGGATTCCATCCCGACTACAGGTGCTGTGTGCACACATTTTGTGCGTTCTCCCCGTGACCTGCGTGGGTTTTCTCCGAGATCTTCGGTTTTCTCCCACACTCCAAAGACGTACAGGTTTGTAGGTAAAGTGGCTTGCTGGTCAAAGCAAAAATTGTCCCTAGTGGGTGTAGGATAGTGTTAATATGCAGGGATCGCTGGTCGGCGTGGACTCGGCGGGCCGAAGGGCCTGTTTCCGCGCTGTATCTCTAAACTAAATCCATGTTTTCCAGAGAGGCCGCCTGATCTCCGAGAAACTCCAGCATTCTGTGCCCTTTTTTGTAAATGAACATCCGCAGTTCACTTGCTTTTACAAGAGTGCTGGGTAGATTGGAGGGAATGTTTGACTGGTGCGTGAAGTGGTCGGCTGCGGAGAGGGTAAGGGGCGGGTGAAGGTGGTGTTTCCTGCTGAGCTCCTCTGGAGAGGAGCGATCCTGTGTGTGCTTGCACGTGCCCCTCCAGGTGAACGGAGCCTCAAAGCTGCCTTCGAAAGCTGCAATGCCCGGCTGATTAAAAGCCAAATTCATCGAGGCATGATTAGGGTTGCCAGCTGTCCCGTATTATCCGGGACATCCCGTATTTTGGGCTAAATTGGTTTGTCCTAAACGGGACCGCCCTTGTCCCGTATTTGACTGCTACTACTCGGGTCGAGGGGACTGTCGGGTCAGAGCACCGCGTTCTTCCCCGTCTCACCCGTCCCGACGTAGTGCAGCCCATGGAGCGCAGCAGCAGCAGCAGCGCCTCGCCCGTGGCCCCGTCGGTCGGCAGCCCGGCCAGCTGTCTGAACTTCAGACCTTCGCTTACCGCCGACACCAACTTCTCGTGGCCGAGCGTCGGTTCATGAGTTGGACGGGCCGCCGGACTTTGCGCGCGACTTCGCGCGGCCCCCCGGGCCAAAAGTCCTCAGCTGGCCCTCCGGCTGGGCTTTGTGTGCAGTCCAGCACCCGGGGCCAACTCATCATTCACCCAACCACGGCCCAGTCGGTCAACAGATTGCCATCGGGAATTTGTCAACCCTAGGCATGATTGACGGAGGTGTGACTGTGTGGAATCGCACAGCTCAGCCAAGGTCAGTTCCACGTCACTGGTACACTCAGGACAATTTACCAGCGATAGATAGATTCTTGATTAGTACAGGTGTCAGGGGTTGTGGGGAGAAGTCAGGAAAATGGGGTTAGGAGGGAGAGATAGACCAGCCAAGATTGAATGGCAGAGCAGACTTGACGGGCCGAATGGCCTAATTCTACTCCTATCACTTATGACCTTATGATCGATGACTGTGAAGGCTGCCTGTGATAAAAGAGATGGAGGATTCCACCGGGGAATACAAATGAAATATAATTATTTACAATATTTGACCATTTCACCTCAGTGAATTTTACATGTTGAAAGGGGGCCAGTTCCTTCCTGTTCACGGGCACTAACTTATTATTTGGTAGGAGCAGCAAATAATCTGTGCAGGCTAAAAATGTGTTCCCTTATGACTTATGGGCCTTGCATGAAGCCTATTATTCCCCTTTCACATGTGAGCTTCTGAGGTCTTTTTCCTTCAGCCAACTGTTAGTTAAGCATTGGAGGGTTTTTTTAAATTCCAATCACTCGAGCTGAATGGCTCACACTTGGTTTTAAATGTCTCGGCATTGATGTTGGTTTAATCTCTGTCTTGTGGAGCTCCCCTTTCATCAGCCCAGAGCGGGCTGCGGTGCATTTAAACACCGCTCCCCTGAGATTCGGTCCAGAGCTGAGCATTGAATGCTTGGATTCTTCCGAAACATTCAACACACGCATTCATTTGACCCTGGCTGCGACCCAGAATAATTGGGATATCACATGCTTGGCACAACGCCACCGTCGAAATACTTTCCTCTGTTCCTCCGAGCCGCTCAGATTCGCCACAAACCCGGATTCTCTTTAGCCTCGCTAATTCGGGTGGTCCCAGGTCTCTGGAGAGAAAGCCTCGCTTCACAGGGGAGGATAGACGAGGGTTTGTGTTCACGCAGCCACAATTGTCGAGCGTCTCAAAATGCTGCATGCTGTGACTCGGGGGAGGCGGCAGTGAAAGAAGCAAACATGGCTATCACGTAGAACACAGGACAGAACAGTCTGAGGAAGGCTCTCGACCCGAAACGCCACCCATTCCTTCTCTCCTGAGATGCTGCCTGTCCCGCTGAGTTACTCCAGCTTTTTGTGTCTACCTTCGGTTTAAACCAACATCTGCAGTTTCTTCCTACGATATACCTTACGATGGAACTTTATTTATCCCAGGAGGGAAATTGAATAGAAACATATAGAACTTATGCACATAGAAACAAAGATAATAGGTGCAGGACTAGGCCATTCGGCCCTTCAAGCCAGCGCCGCCATTCAATATGATCATGGCTGATCATCCAGAATCAGTACCCCGTTCCTGCTTTCTCCCCATATCCCTTGATTCCGTTATTTAACTCTCCCTTGAGCACACGGAAGGGAACAGTCTGAAGAAAAGTCCCAACCCGAAACGTCGCCAATTCCTTCTCTCCATGGATGCTGCCTCAACCGCTGAGTTTCTCCAGCATTTTGTGTCTGCCTTCTCTTAAATGCTAGCTTTGTAGCTGACCGGCACTACCAGTGCGTTCCAGGTCCCCACACTCTCTGAGTTTAACAACTTGCCCCACACATCTCAGATAGCGGTGTTTGAGAGGCTTTTAGACAGGCGCATGGAAGTGCAAGGAATAGAGAGATCTGGATCATGTAAGGGCAGATGAGATCGGTTTGACTTGGCATTGTGTTTGGAGTAAACATTGCAGGCCGAAGAGCCCGTTCAGACCTCACGCTTCAGAGATAGAGCGCTGAAACAGGCCCTTCGGCCTACCAAGTCTGCACTGACCAACGATCCCCACACAACAATACTATCCTTCACACTAGGGACAATTTTATAATTTTACCAGAGCCAATTAACCTACAAACCTGTACGTCTCTTTGCAGTCTGGGAGGAAACCGGAGCTCCCGGAGATCCACATGGTCACAGGAAGAAGGTGCCGACAGCACCCGCGATCAGGATCAAATCCGAGTCTGGCGAGTGTATATACACACACACGCACACACACACACACATGCACACATACAAAACGCATGAGGTAGATTTTCAAAGTCTACAGAGAGATTTGGGCCATTTGGAAGAGTGGGCTGAAAGATGGCAGATGGAGTTTAATGCTGATAAGTGGTGCTACATGCTGCTACATCTTGGCAGGACAAATCAAAATAGGACGAACATGGTAAATGGTAGGGAATTGAGGAATGCTGTGGAATAGAGGGATCTAGGAATGACTGTGCATAGTTCCCTGAAGGTGGAATCGCATGTAGATAGGGTGGTAAAGAAAGCTTTTAGTGTGCTGGCCTTTATAAATCAGAGCATTGAATATAGGAGTAGGGAAGTAATGTTACAATTGTACAAGGCATTGGTGAGACCAATTCTGGAGTATGGTGTACAATTTTGGAAGGATGTCAACAAAATAGAGAGAGTACAGAGGAGGTTTACTAGAATGTTGCCTGGGTTCCAGCAACTAAGTTACAGAGAAAGGTTGAACAAGTTGGGTCTTTGTTCTTTGGAGCGCAGAAGGTTAAGGGGGGACTTGATTGAGGTCTTTAAAATGATGAAAGGGATAGACAGAGTTGACGTGGATAAGCTTTTCCCATTGAGGGTAGGGAAGATTCAAACAAGAGGGCATGACATGAGAATTAAGGGACAGAAGTTTAGGGGTAACATGAGGGGGAACTTCTTTAATCAGAGAGTGGTGGCTGTGTGGAATGATCTTCCAGCAGAAGTGGTGGAGGCAGGATCGATTTTAACATTTAAAAGTAAAGTGGATAGGTATATGGACGTGAAGGGAATTGAGGGGTATGGTCTGAGTGCAGGTGGATGGGACTAGGGGAAAATAAATGGTCGGCATGGACTGGAAGGGCCGAGAAGGCCTGTTTCCGTGCTGTAATTGTTATATGGTTATGTGGTTATATGGTTAAAACAAATAATAATTGTGCAATTATAACAACAATAGTCTATGTAGTTGAGAGCTTATTTGAGGTTGTGGTGTTTCATAGCCGAATGGATGTAGGGAAGAAGCTGTTCCTGAACCTGGACGTTACAGTTTTCAGGCTCCTGCACCTTCTTCCTGATGGCTGGGGTGAAATGGGAGCGTGGCCAGGATTGGTGTGGGTCTCTGATGATGTTGGCTGCCTACTTGAGGCCCGCGACTCCAGTAAAGTCCCTTGGATGGTGGGGAGCTCGGAGCCGGTGATGGGCCAGTTCAGCGATGAACCAGTGTTCACCAGTATTTGTAGTCTTCTTAACTCCAAAGAATGACACCTGCTTCCACTACATTAACTGCAGACAAGTGCCAAGTTTTGAAACAACATTTCCCTCCCTAACCTTTCAATTCATTGGCAGTTCTGGAGTCAGGGATTTGCTGCCTCTCGCAGACGTTTAAAATATTCCACTTAAAGGAAATCAATCTCTCATTGTTTATCACCTCAGAGCTTTGCGTGATCAACATTTCTTCCAATGTTAAAACCCCCATCGGAAAGATTGTTCCATTGATGCCTTCAGAGTATTTCATGTTCTTGGTTACCAACCAACATTTTTTGTTGATTACCAGAATTTGTCACGAGGGGATGCTTTGACTCTCCGCCTGGCCTGTCCCACTGTACGAGCTAATTCAAGAGGTCTCCCGAGTTTCCCCTGATTCGAACTCGGAGAATTACGGCAATAGCTGCTCGTAGGTACTCGGGGCTCTCGTGAACATTTTTCAACATGTTGAAAAATCGTCACGAGTCTTCACGAGCTTACCGCATTTCCCGAGTACCCGCCGTTGGCGTTACGAGCCGCTAAGAGACGTCCCGAGCTCCGACGCAGCCGCGACGTACATTCTACGTGCTTACCACGAGTTTGATTTTTTTTAAAACTTGGGAGAGCTCTTGAATTACCTCGTACAGTGGGACAGGCCCTTTTCTTTGGCTGATGTGTCGAGCGACACAACAAGCTGGAGTAACTCAGTGGGGTCAGGAGAGAAGGGAATCAGTGACGTTTCGGGTCGAGGCCCTTCTTCAGACGTCGTGGGAATAGGTAACGAGAGATATGGACGGGTGATATCAGAGATACATCGAACAAACGGATGAAAGATAGACAAAAAAGTGACGATTGTCGAGGAACTGGTCGTGTGTTAGCGGTGGCTCGGTGAGAATGAGTTATATAGACAATGAAACCAGGCACGTGCCGTGAGTAATTACTCAGGGCAGGCACTCAGTCGGATAAAAATAAAAAACCGCGCATGCGCAGATAGTTCTCTCCGTAAAAATAACCAATAAAAATAAAAACAGTAACAAGTCAATTTTCCCAAGGCTTCCTAGTCTCCTTTATTCTGAATTACTGAAGGTGGGGGGGGGGGGGGGGGTGATGGCAGGTGGAGAGATGGTGGGAAAAACGGGAGCACACAGGGCAAAGTTGAATCAGTTGTCATCTCATTGAATGGCAACATTTGTTCAAGGAACCAATTGGGGGGACAGTTTCTTTCACAGTGTATGGGGAGTCTGTGCCAGGGGTAAAGTTTCGGGGAGAGCAGGACTGTTGAGAATGAGGGGGTCGGGGATAATGCCATGTAACTCACTCACTTATCGCTGCCGTGGCGCTCCAGGCGTGGAGCCACCACATGGTAGCCGGGGATAGAAGCAGCTCAGGTAGCTGCGAGCGGTCGCCGGGACCCGACAGTCAAACTGTTCGCCACTTCAGCGCCTTCTGCCGGCCCACTCACCTCTGGCAGTGCTCTCCGTCTGAACATCTCTCACCTGCCGCTCGCTCATGTCAGCGGCTTCCTGCAAATCCTTAAATTCCCACAGCTGAATAACCTTAATCGCGCTGTCGGAATTTAAGGATTTGCGGGACATGAGTAAGGCCAGTGAGCGGTGCGAGAGAGGTTTTGCACGCCTCCGTGCAAGGAGCGTCGCAAGTGGCATGCTCCCGACCCCTCCTTCACAACATTCGTGCCCTCCCCGCAACTTTACCCCGGGCCAGACTCCCCAAATGCTATGAAAGGAGCTCTCCCCCCATCCCCACACCCCGGGAAGTACGGTATTTAAAAACATAAACACAAAATGTACTTACCACATTATCGGTACACAAGCTCCATTCTTCTCTCCCTGTTTCCTAAGATACACTTAAAATATTGCCAATCCATATTTGAAAACCCCGCCAAGAAACTAGCGCTGCGCATGCGCTGTAGGCTGCTGCGCCTGCGCAGTGCTGCAAAGGCAGAATTTCTGCTGCCTTCAGCCCCGCTTGAAATTGACGCTTGAAGCAGCGCTGATGGCACGTGGGCTGCGTAGAGCTTCAAGGGTTACAAGCGCTGCGGATGAAAGGCACGGAGAATTAAGAGGTCGATCTCTTAGATAGGCATAATTCTCCCATGCCTTTATTATTTATATTTAGTAATTACTATGTTATAATTTTAGTCAGGGTAGGCAGTGCCTTCCTTGCCTACCCTGACGGCACGTGCCTGAATGAAACTCACCAGGACAACAGTGAAACACGCACAACGACTTGTGTGGGGGAGGGACGGAGAGAGAGGGGATACAAGGGTTTCTGGAGGTTGGAGAAATCAATATTCATACCACTGTGTTGTAACCTCTCCTTCAATATCAGCAGGACAAGTTATTGACTTCAGGAAGAAAGTTGGTGTACATGCCCCTGTCAGCATCCATGGTGCCGCAGCAGAAATGGTCAAGAGCCTCAGGTTCCTGGCTGTAAGTGTTACAAATAACTCATCCTGGACCAACCGCATTGAAGTTATGACCGAGAAAGCGGGCTGGTGCCTTTACTTCCTTAGACTGCCGGCATCATTGACTGATGTATCAGGTTACTGAAAAATATGCGGCGTGACGTGGCGTGATGATATATGACGTAGCGTGATGATGTTTGACGCGCAGTGTTTCTTCGAGTGTTGCAACATTTTTTTTGTCGCCGCCGGATTTTGAAATGTTCAAACTCTTTTGGCGACACTGATATGACGCCGGCAGTCGCCAGAAAAATCGCCAAGTGGGACAGGCCCTTAAAGATGTTTGCATATCTCTACTGGCTAACTAACTTCAACTGATGCGCCGCGTAAAGCAACGGATCGGGATGCGTCACAGCTTGGTTTAACCAAAGCTTTACCCAGCACCACAGAAAATCGCAGTGAATTGTGGACGCAGCTCAGACCATCACACAAATCAACCTCCCTCCATCAATTCCATGACCTCGCGCTGCCTCGGCAAGGCCAGCAGCATAATCAAGGGGGAGTCGCACCCTGGCCCACTCCCTCTTCTCCCCTCTCCCATCAGGCAAAAGGTACAGAAGTGTGAAAACGCACATCTCCAGATTCAGGGACAGTTTCTACCCAGCCGTTATCAGTCAACTGAACCATCCTACCAACAACTAGAGACCAGTCCTGAACTATCATCTACCTCATTGGAGGATAGATAGACCCCTTGTCTATCTTTGATCAGACTTTGCTGGCTTTATCTTGCACTAAAGGTTATCCACGTCATTCCCTTTATGATGTACCTGTACACTGTGGATGGTTCGATTGTAATCAATTGTAAGGGGTATATGGGGAGAAAGCAGAAACGGGGTACTGGTTTTGGATGATCATCCAGGATCATATTGAATGGCGGTGCTGGCTCGAAGGGCTGAATAGCTCACTCCTGCACCTATTTTCTATGTTTCAATGCTTCTAATCACGTGTTGTCTTTCCGCCGACTGGTTAGCACGCAACAAAAACTTTTCGCTGTACCTCGGTACATGTGACAATAAACTGAACTGAACTAAACGGCTTTGTGTACCTGTATAACGTGGTTCTACTCACATACGGTAGGATTTGAATGGAGAACAAAGTTTTTCACTGTATTTCGACAGGCAAGACAATAATCAACTGATACCATGTCTCGTGATAAGAAAAATCAATTTGCAACCAGATGGTTTTGGAGGTGGCGAACAAGATCTCTCCAATACCTTGCATAAAAAAGTACTTTGTAAAACGGCCTCATTCTAATTATATTTCTCTCCATTTATCGCCGATTCTTCCAAAAGAAGTAGATTCTTTCACCATTTTCTGGTGAATAATGTAGAATTACAGGTTTTTAAAAATAAATCTCATTTAATCAACTTAAGGGAATGTGAATCAGATTTATATACCTATCCTTATTTCTCCGTACCAATAACTCTCTGGGGATATTTTTCTGCCTCCACCTCAGGGGTGAATATATCTTTGGTGAGATTTATTTACACAAAGCCGAACACAGTTGTCGTCGTGGTGGCTATCCCTCGATGTCGAGGGTGATGGTCTACGTTCTGTTGTTTTTATGGACCCTCGGGTGGCATATGAGTCCATTCCTGGCTTTGCAACTCACAGAAGGAAGACGCCTGTGCGTGTGTGTGTTTAACGTGTACGTGATGTTGTACTCCAAGAAGCACACGGTCCTTCGCAAATCAATCAACGCATTCCAATGGCAAGGGAACCAAGACGATTGGAGCTGATAGATCTGTTACAGCCTTCATCCGCCTTCACGGCCGTTGAGTTCGAGATAGCTTCGTCCGCCTGGTCCGGCGTTGAGCCCTACCAGAAGCTGGTGCTTCCAACGGCATCGCTCTCGGAATCATGGGGTCACACTAAGCCGGACGCAGCATTCAAGTTGGAACAGCCGGGAGAGCTGCCACCTTCCTGTTCCAGTCACCATCTTTGATCATGACTTTGGGCGCTGCCTCGGAGAAATGTCGTCCTGTGATCACGTTGGACTTTTGTGCAGATGGTCCGGCTTTCTCTCATACCCCAGAGACACGTGGGTTTGTTGGATAACTGCACTCCTGTCCCCTGCTCCTCCTGTAGACGAGTTTAGACAATAGACAATAGGTGCAGGTGTCGGCCGTTCAGCCCTTCGAGTCACTGTGACCATGGCTGATCATCCACAATCAGTACCCCGTTCCTGCCTTCTCCCCTGAATCCACTATCTTTAAGAGCTCTATCTAACTCTCTCTTGAAAGCATCCAGAGAATTGGCCTCCACTGCCTTCTGAGGCAGAGAATTGTGAGGCAGAGAAGTTTAGTTTAGTTTAGTTTAGTGTAGACACAAAAAGCTGGAGTAACTCAGCGGGTCAGACAGCATGACTGGAAAAAACCAATAGGTGATGTTTCAGGTCGAGACCCTTCTTCAGACTTTCTGTGGTTTGGTTCAGATTAATTTATTGTCAAGTGTACTGACATACAGTGAAAAGCATTGTTGTTGTGTGCTATCCAGTCAGAGTCGGCAACAAATGTCACCTATTTGTTCTCTCCAGAGATGCCGGCTGACCCGCTGAGTTACTCCAGCATTTTGTGTCTACCTTCAGAGACAAGACTACATGATTGGAATCAAGCCGTCCACAGTGGACATATACAGGAGAGAGGGAATAACGTTTAGTGTAAGATAAAGATCAGCGAAGTCCGATTAAAGATTGTCCGATGGTCTCCAATGAGGTAGATGGTAGCTCCGGGCTGCACTCCACTTGTTGGTAGGATGGTTCAGTCGCCTGAAGAAACTGCATCTGGGGTTGTGCGTTTTCACACTACTGTACCTCTCGCTTAATGGGAGAGGGGAGAAGAGGGGGTGAGTCTGGTTCTTGATTATGCTTGCAGCGTGAAGCGTAGATTGGTGTCAATGGAAGGGAAGGGAAAAATTCTCCAGTACCCACAGTGGATATCATCTATGTTCGAAACGCTACACTTGGACGATATGAGACTCCGACTAGCAGGAAAATCAGACTGTTTCGATAAGACGTGGTCTGCATTTATAAATCTGTTACAAGGATAAGGTGCAAGAATACCTCAAAAAAGTACCGGTGTCGGGTCTTGGTAAAGGGGGAAGAAAAATTGTCGAGTTGGTAGATTCCTTTTGCGAGATGTTTATAATAAAGTAACTGGCTTTTCGTTTTTCTTTTTCTATTTTTCCCTCTTTCTTTTTTTTTCCTCTCCAGGGTCCATCTCTTAATTCCCATTTCTAACTCTTCGAGGGTTTCCTTTCCCTCTGTCACATTTTCACATCTCTTTTCTACTTTTCATGCTGCTATTTTTCTCTCTTTTCTAAAGCCTTAAAATAAAAATTAAAATTAAGGGGTACAATGACTGTAATACAATACAAGGGATGTACACTGATGTAACTTACAGTACCGCTAATGTACCGGTGGTTTGCGTGATGCTCTGGGCTACGCAGCATACAAGTATCTGGGGAGTGCGATGTTGGAAAAGCGAGCATAATGTCTTGGGAGGTAGACAAAAATGCTGGGGAAACTCAGTGGGTGAGGCAGCATCAGACTGAAGAAGGGTCTCGGCCCGAAACGTCGCCTATTTCCTTCGCTCCATAGATGCTGCCTCACCCGCTGGAGTTTCTCCAGCATTTTTGCCTACCTTCGATGTCCCAGCATCCGCAGTTCTTTCTTAAACACAATGTATTGGGAGGTTGATAGCTAGCATGGATTCAATGGACCGAAGAGCCTGTTTCAGTATTTCATGATTCACTATAAGTTTAGATTTGGCTCCAATTGCACTAAACATAGAAACATAGAAATTAGGTGCAGGAGTAGGCCATTCGGCCCTTCGAGCCTGCACCGCCATTCGATATGATCATGGCTGATCATCCAACTCAGTATCCCATACCTGCCTTCTCTCCATACCCTCTGATCCCCCTAGCCACAAGGGCCACATCCAACTCCCTCTTAAATATAGCCAATGAACTGGCCTCAACTACCCTCTGTGGCAGAGAGTTCCAGAGACCCACCACTCTCTGTGTGAAAAAATTCCTTCTCATCTCGGTCCTAAAGGATTTCCCCCTTATCCTTAAGCTGTGACCCCTTGTCCTGGACCTCCCCAACATCGGGAACAATCTTCCTGCATCTAGCCTGTCCAACCCCTTAAGAATCTTGTAAGTTTCTATAAGATCCCCTCTCAATCTCCTAAATTCTAGAGAGTATAAACTGAGTCTATCCAGTCTTTGTTCATAAGACAGTCCTGACAGCCATAGGCTGACAACATAAATGAGGCACTTTCTGAAGTTATGCTGAACTAAAATAAAATGTTACACTGCGTAAGAACAGATCTATGTTTCAATTCATATCCGATGAAACAATGGACTGTTCTTAAATTTCAGGATGACTGAACATTGAATTCTTTCTGCATTGAATTTTTGCCTGCTCATTAAATCTGTCAACATCCCTTTGCAACTTTATGCTTCCATCGGTTCAGTATATTGGAGCAGGAATATCTATCAGCTTCTTGGGTGCATTTCACAGTTCAACTAGATCTCATTTAATTTAGTTCAGTTTAGAGATACAGCGCAAAGATAGGCCCCTCGGCCCACCGAGTCCGGGCCGACCAGCGATCCCCGCACACTAGCACCATCCCACACACACTAGGGACCATTTACAATTTTACCAAAGCCAATTAGTGTACAAGCCTATACGTCTTTGATCAGCCTAAAAAAGGCCCCCGACCCAAAACTTCACCTATCCATTTCCTTCAGGGATGCTGCCTGCCCTGCTGAGTTCCTCCAGCACTTTGTGTCTTTTTTTTGTGCGGTTAAACCCCAGTGGCTCTGGAACGTAAAAACATAGAAAATAGTTGCAGGTGTAGGCTATTCGGCCCTTCGAGCCAGCACCGCCATTCAATAGATAATAGACAATAGACAATAGGTGCAGGAGGAGGCCATTCGGCCCTTCGAGCCAGCACCGCCATTCAATAGATAATAGACGATAGACAATAGGTGCAGGAGGAGGCCATTCAGCCCTTCGAGCCAGCACCGCCATTCAATATGATCATGGCTGAACATCCACAATCAGTACCCCGTTCCTGCTTTCTCCCCGTACCCCTTGATTCCATGAGCCCCAAGAGCTCTATCGAACTCTCTCTTGAATGCATTTGTGACGTGGTAAAATCTCAAGAATATAAACGGAGAATCTTCCAACCTATAAGCTTTGATTTACAATGCTCCATTTTCTCTCGCAGGCCATTAATATACGTGGTCAAAAGCCTCATGTTACTGCATTAAGACGACTTTGATTCATGATGGCTATTGGATTTTCTTCTATTAAAAAAAGCTGGCGAGATGCTTTCGGTATTGTCAGAACTTCAACCTTCTGAAGACAAGGCTGTGGAGATTAAAGAGACACGCACTGTGCCTGACTGAAGGAACAATGTGACATCCCTAACACGCCCAGGACTAATTTAAGGCAAGATACATGCTTGTTATTTATCTGAAAATAAGCTGTAGATCTGATCCCAATTCCCCGCCTCCTAATAAAACGCCTTGCTTGATGGTGTAGCACATGTAATCAATGATTTATAACCATTGATTCACTAATGACACGATCAAAGGAAGGAGGCGGGAAGGTGCAAAATTAGCCCTCATTAGAACCCTTCAGTCTGCAGTGGGACTCCCAATTGCTGTTGTCATCTACGGTACAAGATCCCTTCTCTGTTCTGCTTTTCAGTCACTTTGCGTCGAATTTGCAGCGAAAATAAACGGCCAGCTTCCTGCAGGAGAGGCGAGGAGGAGGGAGCCGCTGGCGATGACGGAGGTGAGGGTGGGCCGGGGGGAGAGGGTCCGGGGTGTCGCCTCCAGTGCCTGCAAGGCCGAGTTTGTATCTTCCCCCGTGGCCTACGTGGGCTTACAATACAATACGATACGGTCACCGGGGAGATGGCAGCCCTGCCGGCAGTCTGTTCATTGTTTCATCTTTTTGTTATTTTTAGCGTTTGTTAAGAGTTTGTTTTCATGTTCTTCGGTTTGTTTTATGTGGGGGGGGGGGGGGGAGGGGGATTGGGGGAAACTTTTTTCAAGTTCCTACCTTCCCGAAGATGTGATTGAATTTTCGGATCACATTCTCCGGGCTCTGCGGCCTACCATCGCTGGAGCTGGAGGCCTCCTCGGACTGTCGTGAGCCCCACCGCGGGGCGCGGACTTAACATTGGAGCGGATCCCTTGCCTGGGATCGCTCCCACCACGATCACTGCGGACGTACCATCAAGGGCTCGCAGTCTCGGGAGAGGCCGAGTCAGGAGCTCCAACGCCGCAGAAAGTTCGTCCAGCCCTGACGCGAGGTTCGATCGCCCGGCGCGGGGGAGCTGACATCCCCCCCGATGCAGGAGCTGAATGCCTCGAGGGCCCGAATGTCGCCGGCTACGGGAGCCAACACCGTCCCGTCAACGGGGGGCTCGAGGCCCCCAACCGAGGAAGAGCAAAGGGAAGGACTTAAACTTTATTTCGCTTTCCATCACAGTGAGGAATTTGTGGGAGTCACTGTGGTGGATGCTCATGTTAAAATGTGTTTTTGAAGTGATCTGTTGCTTTTAATTGTATGATCTGACCAATGAAATTCCTCGTATGTTGCAAAACATACTTGCCGAATAAAGTGTGATTCTGATTCTGATTCTGATAGAATTTTATTTAACCCAGGAGGAAAATTGATCTGCCAACAGTCATAAAACACAAGAAGATCCATGAAACATGAAACTTAAGTGATGAATGGAAAGGATTGGGGATGTGCAAAGATTGGGGTGGACGAGGAGGGGGGGGGGGGGGGGGGTGGTAGTCAGTCTCAGCCCACCCCACATCAGAAGGAGGAGGAGTTGTACAGTTTGATAGCCACCGGGAAGAAAGATCTCCCGTGGCGTTCTGTCCTGGACGTACATGTTTGTAGGTGAATTGTCTTTGGTAAAAATGGTCAATTGTCCCAAGTGTGTATCGATGGTGTTAGTGAACTGGGATCGCCGGCAAGGACTCGGCCGGCCGAATGGCCTGTTTCCGCGCTGTTATTCCCCTGATAAGAATTTACACATGTCGGTGAGTGAGACACAGTTTCTGATGTACAATTTAAGTGGAGCTATTAGAACTTTGTACAGGATTGATGGGCTGTGAGCTCTTCTCGTGTGCTGCCCTTAAGGAGGAAGTGTTTTGCAGGATTGACACTCGTAGTTTTGGTAAAAGAAAACACAACTGCATTTGCAATGTGTAAGAGGAATTGAATCCGGATTTTTAAATTTGGTGAAAAAAAAAAATCAATTAAAAGTCTCCACTTTCCGCGAGACAGTGGGGGTGGGACTGAGATGTCGGTCAGCACGCAGTGGGGGGGGGGGGGGGAAACCATGATGATTCAGCGCGAGGATTGGAGGAGGGAGGTGTCGGTCAGAGGCGGAAGTAAGGGGGTGGGACTGAGGATCGAGTGTGGCGATTGGGGGAGGGAGACGTCTTGGTGGAGCTAAGATCATAGAGCGGAGCTTGAATCGGCTGGTTCGCGGGGCCTCTCATCGGCCGCGGGATCTTCCATCGGTTTTAAACTGCGCGGGGCGATGAAAGGCCCCGCGAACGGGCCGATTGAAGCCCCACGATTCGGGGCGGACAAAGCTGCTGTTGCTGGAGTTCGGAGTCAGTCACCAGCCAGGTCAACTCCCAATGTAACCGTCCACATGGCTCACGGCCGAAGTCTCACGAGAGTATGTGTGCGCATGCCCCCCCCATGTTTTACAGCGATTTCCACCCCTGCCTCAGACTATCGTTGATCGGACTTTGCTGGCTTTACCTTGCACTAAACGTTATTCCCTTATCATGTATCTGTGCACTGCGAACAGCTTGATTGTAATCAGGTATTGCCTTTCTGCTGATTGGATAGCACGCAACAAAAACTTTTCACTGTACCTTGGTACCCTTGATAATAATCGAAACTAAACTAAACTTGGACACGCCAGAGGCAGGAAACATGTTCCCGATGTTGGGGGAGTCCAGGACCAGGGGCCACAGTAAGACATATAGAACGGAGATAAGGAAGACATTTTTCACACAGAGAGTTGTGAGTCTGTGGAATTCTCTATTTCCAGAGGGCGGTGGAGGCCGGTTCTCTGGATATTTTCAAGATAGGGGTCTTAAATAAAGCAAAGTCAAGGGATATGGGGAGAAGGCAGGAACGGGGTACTGATTGGGGATGATCAGCCATGATCACATTGAATGGCGGTGCTGGCTCAAAGGGCCGAATGGCCTACTCCTGCACCTATTGTCTATTGTCTATTGTCATAAACTAAACTTAGTCCACGAATAATGGAGGGAGTGATAAGTGGATCGACACAAATTACTGGAGTAACTCAGCGGGTCAGGCAGCACCTCTGGAGAAATCTCTGGAGAATCCAGTGATGTGAGGATAGATTGCAAACAAGGCAGTGACGTAAGTGTTTAGATTAGGTTAGGTTTATTATTGCCGTATGTTTGGAAGGATGAGGGGGGACCTCATTGAAACTTACCGAATATTGAAAGGCCAGGATAGAGTGAACATGGAGAGGATGTTTCCACCGGTGGGAGAGTCTAGGACCAGAGGCCATAGACTCAGATTAAAAGAACGTACCTTTAGATAGGAGATGAGGCGGAATCTCTTTGGTCAGAGGGTGGTGAATCTGTGGAATTCATTACCACAGATGGCTGTGGAGGCCAAGTCAATAAATATTTTTAAGGCGGAGATTGACAGATTCTTGATTAGTGCGGGTGTCAGAGGTTATGGGGAGAAGGCAGGAGAATGGGGTTGAGAGGGAGAGATAGATCAGCCATGGCGGAATAGACCCGATGGGCCGAATGGCCTTATTCTGCTCCAGGATCGGATGAACTTACGAAAAAAGCATGGGTGACGCTTCGGGTCGGAACCTTTCTTCAGAGGGATGAGAGGAATTTGGGCATCGGATGTATCATGGGTTCACTGGGTGTTATTGATGAGGAAAATACAATTAGCTTGGGAAATAGAAAAGCTTACAATAGCAATAACGGGATGTGGATGATATTCTTGACATGAGAGGAGACAGCGAGGCCAATAATGTCAGAAGATAAACAAAGCCCAAGACTGGAATCATTAAATAAGAAGTCTGTTCAGAGATATTGTGGAAGATTGCTTATGAAAGAATTAATAATAGCTGTCTATGAATGTTAGAGAATGACCTCTGTATTCTGGCATTCTGCAGTACTTGTTTGGTCAAAGCTGCCACAGCCAGACATAAAAACAGCTTTTTACCCCACGAGTAGTAGCTCTACTCAATGACCAAAAGTCTGTAGCCTCCTTTTACTCTGGTATTTATTTAATTCACATGTTTAATCAATAATGTTTTATTATTAATGTCTAATATTTTACGTGTCATTCCTATCTGCCACTGTATGTCATGCTGTCACTGGCGGGTGGAGCACCAAGGCAAATTCCTTGTATGTGAATACTTGGCCAATAAACTTATTCATTCACTTATTATTACTTTGCTTTCATAGCAGAGTCTGTATTTTTAATTGCTTTTCGAAATGCAGTGCTGGTGGGACCAGAAATCCTTCGTTTAGTTCACACGTAACTGTTTGCCTTTTGTTTGCCTTTTGGTTATTTATCTAATCCTAAACACTTTGGATTTAGCAAGATATATGTTGTTACTACGTTAAATGAAAACAGGAAGATAGTCTCATTTTTTTCACGAATATATACCCCATTCAATTCCATTTTGTTTATTGTCACGTGTACCGAGGTACAGTGAAAAGCTTTTTTGTTGCGTGCTAACCAGTCAGCAGAAAGACCATACTTGCTTACAATCGAGCCGTCCACAGTGTGCAGATACATGATAAAGGGCCTGTCCCACCAGCATTCAACACTATGCGATGAACGCGATCAAACTAGAATCGGGGGCCGCGCGGAGGTCGGGTGATCCCCTGTACAGGGCCGTTCCCACCAGCATGCGCCTGCATGCGGCAAGCGCGACCAAACCGGCAGCAGGGGCCGCGCGGAGGTCGGGTGAGTGGCGCAATGCGGCGCAAAGTGAGGCGAACTTGGAGCGAAGTCTAACGTAAGTTCGCCAGGACAGAGAGGGACACACAGAGAGGGGCACAGAGGCACACACAGAGAGGGTCACGGAGCCACACACATAGAGGGTCACGGAGGCACCTACAGATAGGTTCACGGAGGCACGATGTCGGGGCGGTGCGTAATGCGTCGAGGCGACTGCGAGCCGACAAGCTGTTGCCGCGCGGAATGTTTGGACATAGTCAGTTTTTCAGAGCACCGCGCGATGTCGGGACGAACTCCGCACAATTCCGCACGGCTCCGGCGATCAAAGTGGGACCGGCCCCACGACGCCGGACGGCTCAAGCGACCACGTTAGGTCGCGCTAATCGCATAGAGTTGCATGTTGGTGGGACAGGCCCTTAAGGGGATAACGTTTGGTGCAAGGTGAAGGAAGTAAAGTCCGGTTAAGGATAGTCTGAGGGACATCAGCGGGAAGTAGTAGATTTTTCATGCTTTAGATTTTTCTCAGATGAAATATATATGTTATGCAATGGGAAGTGGAATATGAAACAGATAATAGTATCTCACTCAATTTTAAGCATCAGAGTCCTCTATTTTGCCTATGCTCCGTAACAATGCCTATCTGTCTTGTAGATTTTCTTTATGGATGCACTCACTGGGAGAGCAAGCTTTCATAGACATAGAAATTAGGTGCAGGAGTAGGCCATTCGGCCCTTCGAGCCTGCACCGCCATTCAATATGATCATGGCTGATCATCCAACTCAGTATCCCGTACCTGCCTTCTCTCCATACCCTCTGATCCCCTTAGCCACAAGGGCCACATCTAACTCCCTCTTAAATATAGCCAATGAACTGGCCTCAACTACCCTCTGTGGCAGAGAGTTCCAGAGACCCACCACTCTCTGTGCGAAAAAATTCCTTCTCATCTCGGTCCTAAAGGATTTCCCCCTTATCCTTAAGCTGTGACCCCTTGTCCTGGACCTCCCCAACATCGGGCACGCTGTGAAAATTGCAGCTTTCACGCTGCAATTTCTAGTACAGGGGAGATCACTCCATAGCTGCCTTGGTAAACATCAGCTGGCTAAAAACGAGAGCAACGTGTAGCCACAGAGAGTAAAGAGTACACAAGGTACCTGGGAACCTAGAAAGGGGCGGCACGGTGGGGCTGCGGTGGAGTTGCTGCCTTACAGCACTTGCAGCGCCGGAGTCCAGAGTTCGATCCCGACTACGGGTGCCGTCTGTACGGAGTTTGTAGCTTCTCCCCGTGACCCGCGTGGGTTTTCCGTACTCCATACTCCGCATTTGGAGTTTGCACGTTCTCTCCTTGATTGCGTGGGTCTTCCCCATGACTGCCCCGGATTTCTCCCACCCTCCAAAGACCTACAGGTTTGTAGGTTAATTGGCTTCGATAAAATTGCAAATTGTTGTGTGGGGTAGTGTAAAGGGCCTGTCGCACTTGGGCGATTTGTTGGGCGACTACAGGCGACTGCCGCTAAATTTTTTGCGACAGTGGAGACAATATTTGCTGTCGTAGGTTGTCGCCAGGTGTCTGAATTCCATAAAAACTAGTGGGTACACAAAAGGCTGGAGAAACTCAGCGGGTGCAGCAGCATCTAAGGAGCGAAGGAGATAGGCGACGTTTCGGGCCGAAACGTCGCCTATCTCCTTCGCTCCTTAGATGCTGCTGCACCCGCTGAGTTTCTCCAGCCTTTTGTGTAACCCTCGATCCTCCAGCATCTGCAGTTCCTTCTTTAACACTCGATTAAAACTAGTCCCTGGCAGTCGCCTAAAGAGTCGCCTAAGCGGGACTGGCCTTTTACTGCATGGGTATCACTGGTCGGCACGGACCTGGTGGGCCGAACGTGCCTGTTTCCGCGCTGTATCTCTGAACTAAACTCAGCCAATCAGTGTACGATTCAACTTTGCATGTCCGGTGAATTTCCAAACAGGGAACAGAGAGTCGATGGGCTGCAGGGCCTGTTTCCGAGCTGAATCTTTAATGTGAACTAAACCATCGAACACAAGCAGCTTCTGTTCCTCCCGGGCCCCAAGGCTGAACTGAACGGTCGACGATTTAAATGCCGTATTTGGTCTGCAGAACTGCTTTAGGACCCATCCACGACATGGATATGCCTGCTTGATACATTTCTGTGACAACTCTGATCACATTCCAGCAGCCCCGGAGGGTCGGCAAGCTGGAGACTGAATTCCCCAAACAGGCGCTCCGCTCTGAGATCCATCGCAGCAACAGATTCCCGGCAGACGGGAGAAAACGCTTCAAGTCATCTTCAAATACCTCCTTGAAATGATAAATCATCTACTACTCCTCAAACTTGTGAAGGACCACCTGGGAGTTTGACTCTCTGGGAAGGACATGTGTAATCGGCAGAAGGTCACGCAACCAACTGAACAAGACATCCCCCTCCCCGCCAGTCTCTACCTGTCCTGCACATGAATCTTGCATGGATTTTTTTTTTATCATTACATGGAGTGGACAGGTTTGGAGGTGATATGGACCAAACCTCAGGCAGGTGGGACTAGTGTAACATAGAAACATAGAAAATAGGTGCAGGAGTAGGCCATTCGGCCCTTCAATATGATCATGGCTGATCATCCAACTCAGTATCCCGTACCTGCCTTTTCTCCATACCCACTGATCCTTTTAGCCACAAGGGACACATCTAACGCCCTTTTAAATATAGCCAATGAACTGGCCTCAATTACCTTCTGTGGCAGAGAATTCCACAAATTCACCACTCTGTGTGAAAAATGTTTTTCTCATCTCGGTCCTACAAGACTTCCCCCTTATCCTTAAACCGTGACCCCTTTTTCTGGACTTCCCCAACATCGGGAACAATCTTCCTGCATCTAGCCTGTCCAACCCCTTAAGAATTTTGTAAGTTTCTACAAGCTGGGACATGTTGGCTGGTGTGGGCAAGTTGGGCCGAAGGGCCTGTTTCCATACTGTATCACACTCTGTTTCCATGCTGTATCTATGCTTATGACTCCATGCGTAAGGCTCATCTGTCACCTAACATTCCCAGAGCTGTAGATACCGGAGACCCTGGCAGATCCTGGAATCTCGCGCAACACACAAAATGCTGGAGGGTTCCTGCGGGACTGGCGGCATCTGTGGAAGGAATGGACAGACGATGTTCAGGTCCGATCCTGACTACGGGCGCTGTCTGTACGGAGTTTGTACGTTCTCCCCGTGACATGCGTGGGTTTTCCCCGGGCGCTCCGGTTTCCCCCCACACTCCAAAGACGTACAGGACTGTGGGTTAATTGGCTTTAGTAAAAATTGTAAATTGTCCCAGGTCTGGAGGGCAGTGTCAGCGTACGGGGTGGTCGCTGGTCAGCGCGGACTTGGCGGGCTGAAGGGCCTGTTTCCGCGCTGAATCTCTGAAGTCTCTGCTTCAGATCGGGACACTCCTTTCAGATTCAGGAACAGTTTCTTCCCAGCTGTTATCAGGCAACTGAACCATCCTACCACCAACTAGGGACAGACGTCCTGAGCTATCATTTACCTAATTACAGGACGGAACGCCACAGGAGATCCTTCTTCCCTGTGGCTATCAAACTTTACCACTCTTCTGTCGTGGGGTAGATAAAACTGAACACCCCCCCCCCCCACCCGCCCCTCCCTCCTCAATCTTTGTACATCCCCAAAGCCTTACCACTCGTCAATTTTTTTCATGTTTCATGTTTCATGTAATTTGCAAATTAATTTCCCGCCTGGGATAAATAAAGTTCTATCCCATCGTATTCGAGACCCTCGGGCTATCTTCATCTTACTGGACTTCATCTTACGCTATTCCCACTATCCTGTGTCTGTACGCTGTGGACGGCTTGATTAGAAACGTGTATAGTCTGTCCGCTGACTGGTTAGCACGCAACAAAAAGCTCTGCACTGTGCCTCGGTACACGTGACAATAAACTAAACTGAGCAAACTATAGATAGATACAAAATGTTGGAGGAGAGGGCCTGTCCCACTGTACGAGGTAATTCAAGAGGTCTCCCGAGTTAAAAAAAAAAATCAAACTCGTGGTAAGTACGTAGAATGTACGTAGCAGGTACGTCGGAGCTCGGGACGTCTCTTAGCGGCTCGTAACGCTAACGGCAGGTACTCGGGAAACGCGGTAAGCTCGTGAAGATTTTTCAACATGTTGAAAAATTTCCACGAGAGCCCCGTGTACCTACGAGCGCTATTGTCCGAGTTCGAATCAGGGGAAACTCTGGAGAATTCTTGAATTACCTCGTACAGTGGGACAGGCCCTTAACTCAGCGGGACAGGCAGCATCTCCGGAGAGAAGGAATGGGTGACGAATGTCTGAAGAAGGGTCTCATCAACAGCCAACATCGTCAAAGACCCACACCATCCTGACCACACTCATTTCACCATTGCCATTGGGAAGAAAGTACAGGAGCCTGAAAATTGTAACGTCCAGATTCGAGAACAGCTTCTTCCCTACAGCCATCAGGCTATTAAACACGACAACAAATAAGCTCTGAACTACAACAGACTATCATTATTATTGCACTATATTTGTTATTTATTGAGTTTGTGTGTATGTGTAGAGACACACACTGAACTTTTTTCTTCTCCCATTATGTATTATGTTTAAGGTAGACAAAAGTGCTGGAGAAACTCAACGGGTGCAGCAGCATCTATGGAACGAAGGAAATAGGCAACGTTCCGGGCCGAAACCCTTCTTCAGAATATGTATTATGTTTACATATTCTGTTGTGCTGCAGCAAGTAAGAATTTCATGGTCCTATCTGGGACACGTGACAATAAAACATTCTTGACTTGACCTGATACGTCGCCCATTCCTTCTCTACAGAAATGCTGCCTGTCCCGCTGAGTTACTCCAGCTTTTTGGGTCCATCTTCGGTTTAAACCAGCATCTGCAGTTCCCTCCTACACAAAACTAAACTTTAGTTCAGTACTCCATGTTCTAACTAGTCTGTGCGGTAAACCCCAAAGAAAATAGAAAGCGTTCCATATGGGTATCAACGTGAAACTATTAGCGATATGGTTACTATAGGGTCAGTAAATAAATAAATGGATACGTATCCAGAGAAGTTAGTTCAAACCGCACTCTGGCAATGGAGAATCCAATTCAAATAATTGAGTTAAGGGCCTGTCCCACCTGGGCGTCATTTGCGCGTCACACAGATGGCGTGCGAAGATTTTGCACGTCCCAAAATCCTGGGGCGCCGCACGCGGCCGCGTGTCACTGCCTACGTCACCACGCACCATGCGCACGTAATGCGCACCATGCGCACGTTGTGCGTCGTGACGCGTAAATGATGTCGCGTAAATGACGCCCATGTGGGACAGGCCTTAAAAAAAGGTCTTATCAATAACTGAGACACATTGAAATGCATATACTGGAATCCTAAGACAAACATAAAGTGCTGAAGTTACTCAAAGCTGATCAGGCTGCATCTCTGGGTGGCGAATCTGTGGAATTCTTTGCCGCAGAAAGCTGCGGAGGCCAAGTCAATGGATATTTTTAAGGCGGAGTTAGATAGACTCTTGATCGGTAGGGGTGTCAGGGGTTATGGGGGGGGGGGGGGGAGGCAGGAGAATGGGGTTAGGAGGGAGAGATAGATCAGCCATGATTGAATGGCGGAGTAGACTTGATGGGCCAAATGGCCTAATTCTGCTCCTAGAACATATGAAATCTAATTATTTGAATAAACTTTTGGATTTCTTCAATAAACTGTCCCAATAATTCTTAAATAATCAATAAATCATAGATCAGTCATGATTGAATGGCGGAGTAGGCTTGATGGGCCAAAAGGCCTAAGTCTGCTCCTATCACTTATGACCTCATGACCTTATGAAGGGAATGGATAGGCATGGTTGTGACCCGACCCGAAACATCGCCTATTCATTCCCTCCACAGACGCTGCCTGACCCGCTGAGTTCCTCCAGCCCTTTGTATTTTGGGTCATATCAATAATATTGACGATGAAAATAGGTTGTGACAAAAATAATTCAGGGGGATAAATCAGTCATCCTTACCTGAATCTGGCTTGTCCGTGACTCCACCCACCAGTGTAGTTGACTCTTAGCTGCAGTTTGGCATGGGAAATAAATGCTGGCCTTGTCTGTGCAGAATAGGACCTGTGAATGAATTTTAAAAAAAGGTTAGATAGACTACACTAGGAGCTACGGAGCAAGTGGTCTCCTACCCACATTATCAGAGACCAACATCACCCTGGCCACACACTCATTTTACCCCTGCCATCGGGAAGAAGGTACAGGAGCCTGAAAACTGTATCATCCAGGTTCAGGAACAGCTTCTTCCCGACAACCATCAGGCTATTAAATATTACAACCTCCAAATAAGTTCTGAACTACATAGACGTGGGGTTTGTCTTTTTGCACTATTATTGTTTGTTTTGCTTTTAATGTATGTGTGTGTGTATATATATATAGGTCTGAAGAAGGGTCTTGACCCAAAATGTCACCCATTCATTCTATCCAGAGATGCTGCCTGTCCTGCTGAGTTACTCCAGCATTTTGTGCCTATCTTCTGTGTATATATATGTGTGTGTGTTTGTGTGTGCATGTGTTTGTGTGTGCATGTGTTTGTGTGTGCATGTGTGCGAGTAGGTATGTACATCTGTAGATGGACACAAAAAGCTGGAGTAACTCAGCGGGACAGACAGCATCTCTGGAGAGAAGGAATGGGTGACGTTTTGGGTCGAGACCCTTCTTCAGACTGGCATGGGATAAGAGAATCGAGAGATATAGATGATGATGTAAAGAGATAAAGACCAATGAACGAAAGATATGCAAAAAAGTGACGATGATAAAAGAAACAGGCCATTGTTGGCTGTTTGTTGGGTAAAAATGACATATATATATGTGTGTAATATATGTTTCTTGTTTAGTACGGGTGTCAGAGGTTATGGGGAGAAGGCAGGAGAATGGGGTTAGGTGGGAGAGATAGATCAGCCATGATTGAATGGCGGAGTAGACTTAATGGGCCGAATGGCCTAATTCTATTCTCATCACTTCTCACATCACGTAGGTGTGTGTCTACATATACAGCGACGCTTTTTTTTTCTCGTTTATTATATTGTTTACGGTCTACTGCGCTTACAGATTCTGTTGTGCTGCTGCAAGTAAGATTATTCATTGTTCTATCTGGGACATATACGACAATAAAACACTTTTTGACTCTTGACTCTGGGACACGCATGATCAGTTTTCTCCAAGGAGGAGGAGATCTTGACGCATTTCTGAGCAATTTGCATTGTTGGACGCATCATTAGGCAGCATTAACAAAAACCTATTCCAGCTGCAGGCATGCGAGCTGAACAGCAGCTGTCCACGAGAGCCGGCACCCACGGCTGCTGAGAGAGTGAAGGCGAGAGGAGTATTTGCATTTGGGAAGGCCCGGAGACAACTCATGAGCTGATAAATGGTCGAACGAGCCTCAATGAGCACATGATGATTAACTTTGCATTTGAACTACTGTGCATGTAAAACAGTTCCAGGCAGTGCACTCAGGCAGCAGAGTGAGAAAACTGTTGGGCGGAAAGGGCCTCCACAGAAAGGAGAATTTGTATATATTAATCTTCCACCAGTATGGTGTACTGTAAATTTTATATCTAAATGTAGCAACGGGCCCTTCGACCCACAATGTCTGTGTCCCAACATGATACCAAGAGAAAGTAATCTCCTCCGCTCGGTCATGATCCATATCTCTCCATGCCCTGCGTATCCATTTGTCTATGGTGGCGGAGTGGTCGGTTTGCTGCCTTACAGCGCCAGAGATCCGGGTTCGATCCTGACTACGGGTGTTGTCCGTACGGGGTTTGTACGTTCTCCCCCGTGACATTTGGGCGCTCAAGTATCCTTCCACACTCCAAAGGAGTAGGGTTAACGGTCCATTGGCTTGCTATGATTGTAATTTCCCCCCTAGTGTGTGTAGGACAGTGTTAGTGTGCGGGGATCGCTGGATGGCACAGAATCGCTGGGCTGAAGGGCCTGTTTCCACGGGGTATGTCTAATCCAAACTAAGCTTCCACAACAAGGAGCTGTACATATTAATCTTCCACAACAGGGGTTCCCAAACTTTTTCGTCCCGTTTACCCCAGGCAACTTTAAACGCACATAACAATGTTATTTCTCTTATTTATGAACAACTACTGATGAACAGAGGGTTACACAAAAAGCTGGAGAAACTCAGCGGGTGCAGCAGCATCTAAGGAGCGAAGGAGATAGTCGACGTTTCGGGTCGAGACCCTTCTTCAGATTTGATGAACAGATACCGGTATACCAGAATCAAACACAGTCAGTCAATGAGAAAAAATATGTACAAATCCAGAATCGACAAATTTCCCCCAGGTTGGGGACCCTTGTTCTACAAGTATTGTGTCCTTTAAATGTTATATTTTGAAAGCTGAATGGCTCTGCCATTTCCCATGTCAATCTGCATCAGAAGACGGTGTGTTCAACTCTTTACATAGAACATTAAAACGCACAGTACAGGAACAGGCCCTTCGGCCCATAATGTCTGTGCCGTATATGATACCAAGATTAACTACTCTGCTCTGCTAATGCATAATCCATATCTCTCCATTCCCTGCATATCAATGTGCCTGCGGTGGGTGGCACGGGTGGTGCAGCTGGGTAGAGTTGCTGCCTTACAGCGCCAGAGACCCTGGTTCGATCCTGACTATGGCTGCAGTCTGTACGGACTCTGTACGTTCTCCCCGTGACCACATGGGGTGCTCCGGTTTCCAAAGACGTGCAGGTTTGTCGGCTTTGGTTAAGATTATAAATTGTCCCAAGGGTGCGCTGAACAGCGCTGATGTGTGGGGATTGGTGGTTAGCACGGTCTTGGTGGGCCGAAGGGCCTGTTTCTGTGCTGCACTTCTGAATTAAGCTGAGCTAAAACGAAACTATCTAAAAGCCTCCAAAACACTTTCTGATAAGACATTAAAGTAATGTTTTCATCTGGCAAACATGCAAAATTGCATGCCACAGTTTCAGAGGATGGCAGTTTTGCCCAATACTTTAGTTGATACATATTCCTCAGTTAACATTATTAAAGCTGAATATTTTGTCACTATCGATGTGTGTTCTTGCTTGATATTGAAAATTGGCTGCACATTTTCCCGTGTTACAGCAGCGACTTCAGTTCAGAAATATTTAATTATCTGTCAAACATTCTGAAGCATTATCAGATTGAAAAAAGTATAGAGAGTGAAAAACTACACATCATTGACCTTTTGTCCGATTAGCCAGATCTGATATAAACTGAAAAGGTTGGTTTCCTAAAATTATTGAATGGAGCCCTGAGGCTTTATTGCGGCTGGGTTTGAAGACTGGATTCTACTGTTTGGGTGAATGTTGGGTTTTCTTGGGACAAAGGCCGGGAGATCATCTTGGCTTGGTAATTTGAACGCTCAAGAACGAAGGAGGTCCTGGAATGTGGCGGACATAGAATGGTCCATCATGGGTACTGACCTCACACCATGGGTAGCACGGTGGCGCAGCGGTAGAGTTGCTGCCTTACAGCGCCAGAGACCCTGGTTCAACCCTGACCACGGGCACAGTCTGTACAGAGTTTGCATGTTATCGCCGTGAGTTTTCACCGGGTGCTCCGGTTTCCTCCCGCACTCCAAAGACGTGCAGGTTTGTAGGCTAACTGGCATCGGTAAAAAATTGCAAATTGTTCCTAGTGCGTAGGATAGTGCTAGTGCACTGGCCGGCATAGACTGGGTGGGCCGAAGGGCCTGTTTCCTCACTGTATCTCGAAACAAAAACTAAACCAAGCTATCAAAAGGGATCTACAGGAAGCAAGGCCTCAGGAAGGCTGCTAATATCATCAATGAGCACCATCCTGGCCATGCTCTCATCTCAATGCTACCATTGGGATAAAGGTACTGGAGCTCGAGAACCATCACCTCCAGGTTCAAGAACAGCTTCCTCCCAGCAACTATCATGTTATTGAACCACCCTACACAACCCTAACCACAACCCCACCTCGGCACCGAGCCACAATAGACTTTGCACTACGATCAGTGCTCTATGTAGATTTTGCACGATCATGGTCAGGTTTACTTGGGATATTTATTGTTGTCGGTGTGTCTTATGTACAGCTGCAATAGGTGAGAATTCCGTTGTTCTGGTTCACATCTGGCAGGAGAGTGTTCCCACTAGTGGGAGAGTCTGGGACCAGAGGCCATAGCGTCAGAATAACAGGGCGTACTTTTGGAAAGGGGATGGGGAGGAGTTAATTTTGTCATAGGGCGGCGAATCTGTGGAATTCATTGCCACCGAAGGCTGTGGAGGCCACGTCAATGGATATTTTTTAAGGTGGAGATTGATAGATTCTTGATTAGTGCGGGTGTCAGGGGTTATGGGGAGAAGGCAGGAGAATGGGGTTGGGAGGGAAGGAAGGATCAGCCATGGATGAACGACGGAGCAGACCATGATGGGCCGAATGGCCTGATTCTTCCCCTATCACATGGATTTATGAACATATGAAAAATGACGAACTCTTGATGTACAGACTACATGCTAATTACAGGCTAGTCTTAAATATGACTGCAGAGTTAACTACCTCTCTTCGGTCAGTGCTATGAGACTCACGAACATCCCCTACATAGGATTAAGATATATAATGTACACAAATCAGGGGAAATAAGGGCATTTAATCCACTAAAGCTCATTCCTCGAGAATATATAAAAACATGCATTTTGAATAATCCAAATGTCATTGTTCCTATTACTTGGTGAATTATTTAAAATATTTATCACTTAGATGAAGACATTTCCCTCTGTGGCCCCGTTTTAGTTGATGTATCCTGCATTTACATTTATTTTCATTGCTTACTTTGAAGCATTAAAATGAGTTTATCTTATCTACAACAATTAGCATTTCACTGGTTGTTCTCCCATATACTGCTGCTAAATTTATAGGTATTAGGTTGATGCGTTTTTCTCCAAGCGGGTGATGGATGGCACTTTGTGGATTGCAGCTATCGATTGCCTTTGCTTATTCCTGCTCATTGTGTCACAGGGTCGTGCAGCGCAGAACCAGGCCCTTCAGCCCAACTTGCCCACACCGGCCAACACGAAACCAGCTACACTAGTCCCACCTGCTTGCGTTTGGCCTATGTCCCTCCAAAACTGTCCTCTATCATATACCTGTCTAACTGTTTCTTAGATGTTATATACAATAGACAATAGACAATAGGTGGAGGAGTGGGCCATTCGGCCCTTCGGCTCTGAGCCAGCACCCCCATTCTGCTTTACTCAGAGAGTGGTGGCTGTGTGGAATGATCTTCCAGCAGAAGTGGTGGGGGCAGGATCGATTTTAACATTTAAAAGTAAAGTGGATAGGTATATGGACGGGAAGGGAATGGAGGGGTATGGTCTGAGTGCAGGTAGATGGGACTAGGGGAAAGTAAATGGTCGGCACGGACTGGAAGGGCCGAGAAGGCCTATTTCCGTGCTGTAATTGTTATATGGTTATATATGGATATATGGTTATGATCAATGTGATCATGGCTGATCATCCACAATCAGTACCCCGTTCCTGCCTTCTCCCCCTATCCCTTGACTCTGCTATCTTTAAGAACTCTATCCAACTCTCTCGTGGGATAGTCCCTGCCTCAACTACCTCCTCCAGTAACTTGTTCCACCACCCTTTGTGTGAAAAAGTTACCCCTCAGATTCCTATTACATTTTTTCCTCTTCACCTTAACTCTCTGACCTCTGGTCCTCAATTGACCTACTTTGGGCAAGAGACTCTGTGCATCTACCCGATCTATTCCTCTCATGATTTTATACACCTCGATAACATTACCCCTCATCCTCCTGCGCTTCAAGGAATAGAGTCCCAGCCTGCTCACCCTCTCCCTGTAGCTCAGACCTTCTAGCCTTGGCAACATCCCTTGACAGCATCTTTCCGATAACACTGTGTTCTCTGGATCTTCCAGCTCTCTCTGCAAACTCATTCTATCCCCTCTCATCTTGTTTTAGTGCAAACAGCCTCCTCTTTGTGCAGCTTCCACCTGAGTTTAATCTAATGGTGCAGTCCATTTGTTTTTTTCTCTCCCCCTGCTTCCAAGAATGATTATGTAATGTCAAGAATCTGCTCGAGGTGTGTGCCACATTTAATGTTATTTAATTATGCTTTTGGCAAGCGCTTTGGAGCGCAGTCATTCTTTCCCTACCACTGTTTCTCTATTGCAATTGGGAATAATTAGTCAGATGCCAGAGCCCATTTAAACAGCTCTGGTGTATAGGCAATAAAAATCGACGCGGATTATAGCCAATGCACCAATAAAACTGAGCATCAGCTGGACGGGTTGGATTTTAGCTTCACGTACAGGCACAAAAGTGTCTTGAGAGGCTAAGGTTACTTACAAAAACCCTTGGCGGGAGAATTGTACCTGAATGTGCGGACTGGTGTCTCATTTTGTCTCAGATTCCTCTCTGGGCGGCACGGTGGCGCAGGGGCAGACCTGCTGCCTCACAGCGCCAGAGAACCGGGTTCGATCCTGACTACGGGCGCTGTCTGTATGGAGTTTGTTCGTTCTCACCGTGACCTGCGTGGGTTTTCTCTGAGATCTCCGGTTTCCTGCCACACTCCAAAGGCGTACAGTTTTGTAGGTTAATTGGCTTGGTATGAATGTAAAAATTGTCTCTTGTGTGTGCGGGGATCGCTGGTCGGTGCGGACTCGGCGGGCCGGAGGGCCTGTTTACCTGCTTCATCTCTAAACTACACTACAGGCAGAGTCCGAGAAACTAAGATTCTTTATAAATCCTGGTGGGAGAATTCCCAAACCCAACAGCTCCGGTTTCCTCCCACATCCCAAAGATGTACGTGTGTCTTTAGGTAACTTGGCCTCTGTAAATTGCCCCCAGTGGGTAAGAACTGAACAGGAAAGTGAGATTACATAGGACTAGTGTGAATGGGTCGGCCTGGACACTGGGCCGAAGGGCCTGTTTCCATGCTGTATCCTTAAACTAACCTGAACTAAATCAAGACATGCCTGAAGGTGCTGGATACAGCAACGTGTACAGGACCTGCTGAATAAGTTGCCTTCAGAACTTGCTGCAGCTCTAACCAACGTGACCCACCAACGTTATAACAATGGCATTTGCCCATCTCTGTCCTGTTTACTAGTCGTAGAGCCATATGGTGTGAAAACAGGCCCTTCGTCCCAACTTGCATACACCGACGGTTACGTAAAAAGCTGGAGAAACTCAGCGGGTGCAGCAACATCTAAGGGGCGAAGGCGATAGCCGACGTTTCAGGTCGAGACCCTTCTTCAGACCATCTATACTAGTCCCACCTGCCTGCAATTGGCCCATATTTCTCTAAACCTGTCCTAACCATATACCTGTCCAAATGTTTCTTAAACGTTACGATCATATCTGCCTCAACTTCCACCACCAGCAGCTTGTTCCATACACCCACCACCCTCTGTGTGAAAAAGTTACCCCTCAGGTTCCTATTAAATCATCCTCCCTCACCTTAAACCTATGTGCTCCTGTTCTCAATCCACCTACTCTGGGCAAAAGACTCTGGGCGTCTACCCAATCTAACCCTCTCATGATTTTGTACACCTCTATAAGATCAGCCCTCATCATCCTGCGCTCCAAGGATTGGAATCCCAAGCTGCTCAAACTCTCCCTATAGCTCCGGCCCTCTGGTCCTGGCAACATCTTTGTAAGTCTTCTCTGCACCCTTTCCAGCTCGAGGTAAGACAAATCCATCCGCGATTTTACTGCCTATCAATCGACCTTCAACCTTCACCAAAGTGAATTAAGATTGCAACCCAGCTGCACGAATATGGATTTCTCTAACTTCAAGTAACCCTTGCATCCCCTCTTCCTCCATCCCTCCCCCACCCAAGTTGTACTAGCTTCAAAGTCATCTTGTTGAGTCTCATTGTCTGTAACTCGTTTTCACCTAGCCCACATCAAAACAACGGCCTTTTTATTTATCATCGTGACTCTATTTGCATTTGTCCTACAGTATATCCCATCTACATCACCGGCTACACAGTATCTCTCGTTTCCCTCTCCCCTGACTCTCGGTCTGAAGAAGGGTTATCGACCCGGAAATGTCACCTAATTCCTTCTCCCCAGAGATGCTGCCTGACCCCGCTGAGTTACTCCAGCATCTTTTGTGTCTGTCTAAGAGTAGCTTAACTTGGCATCATGTTCCGCATGGACATTATGTGGCCAAAGACCTCTGTCCTGTCCTGTTCTATATGCTATGAATAGTCACTGGTGCTGGGATTTACTGAGCTGATGGAATAATTCAATCTGCTTCTATTTTACTCTCAGACTTTGTCTTGCAGATTGCTTTTACATTCTTCCATTGCAAAAATACTTTTTTTGGGGGGGAAAAAAAGCATCCAAACTTAAACCTTCACATTAATCTAATATATTATATTGCATTGCCACGTTGGAATGTTAAAGACAAGGCCTGAGGTCTTTCTATTTCATTTTTTTATTCTCTAGTAATCACATAATATGATAATGGATTATGGAACAAGCTGCCGGAGGAGGTTGCTGAGGCAGGGACTATCCCAACGTTTAAGAAACAGTTAGACAGGTACATGGACAGTAGACACAAAATGCTGGAGTAACTCAGCAGGGATAGGCAGCAACTGTGGAGAGGAGGAATGTATGCTGTTTCGGGTCGAGACCCTTCTGCGGACTAAAGTAGGGGCTCGACCCAAAACGTCATCCATTCCTTCTTCAGACTGAAGAAGGTCTCGACCCAAAACATCATCCATTCCTGCTCTCCAGAGATGCTGCCTGTCCTGCTGAGTTGCGCCAGCATTTTGTGTCCACCTTCGATATAAACCAGCATCTGCAGTTCTTTCCTACAGGTACATGGATAGGTTTGGAGGGATATGGACCAAGCGCAGGCAGGTGGGACTAGTGTAGCTGGGACATGTTGGTTGCTGTGGGCAAATTGGGCCGAAGGGCCTGTTTCTACACTGTATCACTCTATGACTATGATAATGGATTTTTTTGACTAACCATATAAATCTAATCAAAATGATCCTGCCAGCCCAGTTTTGAAGTGATGAGTTCTCCATTGGCAGCTTTAAAAATCAGAGGTCCAAAATCACCTGCATTTTTCATGCATTCTATACACGCTGAATCTCAAGTCATCAGCACACTGTATGCCAGAATGAAATTCCTTGAAAATAAATCTGCCTCATTTAATTTAGCTTCGCTTATTGTAAAGTGAAAATCTTGTGTTGCGTTTCAACAGAAAGACATGACATGATTACAATCGAGCCATTTACAGTGTCCAGGTACATGATAAGGGAATGACGTTTAGTTCAAGGTAAAGCCAGCAAAGTCCGATCAAGGATTGTCCGAGGGTCACAAAAGAGGTAGATTGTTGTTCAACACTGCTCTCTGGTTGTGGTAGGATGATTCAGTTGCCTGATAACAGCTGGGAAGAAACAGGCCCTGTACATTTTTTACATTGCCCCTATTTACATTTGAATGCATCGATACAAGGTACAATAAGTTCACCATTTTCAAAGTAAGCCTGTTACTTAGAATGGTTATTTGCTCATTGGAAAAAAAAACCTTCCCGTAGATTAATTCTGAATTTAATTTGTTCCTGACACATTTTGGGTCATTGGTTCTGGACACGTTGAAATAACATCTCGAGGACTCTGTTCTGACGACACGTGCCAGCATAGATCCAGTGGGCTAAAGGGCCCGTTTCCGCGCTGTATGTCTAAAGTAAACTCAACTAAACCAAAATAGGACAGGTTTGGAGGGATATGGACCAAATGCGGGCAGGTGGGACTAGTGTAGATGTACTGTACAGGTTTGTAGACTAATTGGCTTGGTATTAAAATGTGAATTGCCCCTGGTGTGTGTAGTATAGTGTTAATGTGCGGGGATCGCGGGTTGGCGTGGATTCGGTGGGCCGAAGGGCCTGTTTCCGCGCTGTATCTCTAAAGTCTAAAGGTGGTAGAGCTGGTTGAAGGAGGCAGTTTCCAATATGTGGAACAGTGTTGCGTTGAATTCTCCGTGTTCCTAGACGCGGTCCGGGTTTAAGCTCAGGGGCGACCGCGCTTTTGCGGTTGCAGCACCTAGACTGTGGAACAGCATCCCTCTCCTCATCAGAACTGCCCCCTCTGTCGACTCCTTTAAATTGAGGCTCAAAACCTATTTCTACTCCCAAGCGTTTCTTGAGCCCCTCTGAAGAGGCGCTGTAACCAGTTTATGTTTGTATTGTTCTGTGTACCATTGTATGTAGAACGTTAAGGACCTGTCCTACCAGCATCCGACTCCATGCGATGAGCGCGATCAAACTAGAAGCGGGGGCCGCGTGGAGGTCGGGTGATCCCTGTACAGGGCCGTTCCCACCAGCATGCGCCTGCATGCGGCAAGCATGACCAAACCGGCAGCGAGGGCCGCTCGGAGGTCGGGTGAGTGGCGCAACGCGGCGCAAAGTGAGGCGAAATTGGAGCGAAGTCTTAAAGGTAAGTTCGCCAGGACAGGGAGGGGCACACAGAGAGGGGCACAGAGGTACACACACAGAGGGCCACGGAGCCACACACATAGAGGGTCACGGAGGCACCTACAGAGAGGGTCACGGAGGTACGACGTCGAGACGGTGTGTAATGCGTCGAGGCGACTGCGAGCTGACAAGCCGTTGCTGCGCGGAATTTTTGAACATGGTCAGTATTTCGGAGCCCCGCGCGATGTCTGGACGAACTCTGCACAATTCCGCACGGCTCCGGCGATCGAAGTGGGACCGGCCCCGCGACGCCGGACGGCTCAAGCGACCACGTTAGGTCGCGCTCATCGCACAGAGTTGCATGCTGGTGGGACAGGCCCTTTAGTACCTGCTCTAATGCGAAGTACTTTGGTCAACGCGAGTTGTTTTTAAATGTGCTACACAAATAAAATTGATTGATTGATTGATGTTCCGGCAAGCAAGCATCGTCAGTGGGCAGATAGTTGAGAGACCCTCTGATGTTCGAAGGGCTGGTGGCTACAGAAATGGGCAACATTTTTTTTCATGCTGACTTGTGCCACGTACCGCTCGACACCAAAGATTACCAGTGCACCCCCGGAGGAAAACATGCAAGCAGCTGTGTGGATGAAAGATGTAAATCTATGGGTGGCATTCAGTACGAAGTCTCTCAGCTATATACAGGCAAGTGTGTACAGCCAGCTCCTCCTTCTTTATTCTTTAAACTTTTTTTTTGAGGCAACTCAGCAGGCTCAAGTGCGAAATTAATTGAGTCTGGCCCCAGGCTAATAATTCCGCCTGGAATTCTAATGAATATTAATAAATCCTCAGGATTTATGGCACCTCAATGATGAGATTTCTTCAGCTTTGTTTCATTATTTGTGAACTGCAAGCTTGCTGAGGGAATACAATCACTTATGCCGGCTCTCTCTTTCTCGTCACTCCCTGGGCGGCCAATGTTACTCCCCTGCGGATTTCTCCTTTCCATGTCCCACATTCCATCTTAGTCATGGAGTCACAGAGTGATGGAGTGCGGTAACAGGCCCTTCGGCCCAGCTTGCCCACACCGGCCAACCTGCCCCAGCTACACTAGTCCCACCTGCCCGCGTTTGGTCCATATCCCTCCAAACCTGTCCTATTTTGGTTTAATTTAGTTTAGTTTGGAGATACAGTGCGGAAACAGACCCTTTGGCCCAATGGGTCCGCGCCAACCAGCATTTTAACACCATCCTACACCCACTAGGGACAATTAAAAAAAAAACATTTACCAAGCCAATTAACCTACAAACCTGTACACTTTTGGAGTGCGGGAGGAAACCGAAGATCTCTGAGAAAACCCACGTAGGTCACGGGGAGAACGTGCAAACTCCGTACAGGCAGCACCCGTAGTCTTCCATCTTCTTCTGGAGCCTCAGACCCATTCCTGCGTGCGTAGATTTTTGTGTCTATCTTTTGTTTTTTTTATTTGAGTTCCTTTACAGAGGGAAAAAGAGTATTGTGTTTCTACCCAAAGTTGCAAGTCACCCAACTACTCAAACATAAGCTGGAAAGGGTGGAGAGAAGATTTGCAAGGATGTTGCCAGGACCTTAGGGCCTGTGCTTTAGGGAGAGGTAGGGCAGGCTCGCACTTCCTGATTTGTTTTTCTGCAGGTCTCTCTGATGGCATTCCCAGTACCAAATTCAAATATTAATTTCTCCGTGCATGTCTCTGCTCCAGTTGGGGAATATTGAAAGAATCCCTTGCTCATTAAGGGTTTGGACATGCTAGAGACAGGAAGCATGTTCCCGATGTTGGGGGAGTCCAGACCAGTTTAAGAATAAGGCCATTTAGAACGGAGACGAGGAAACACTCTTTCTCACAGAGAGTTGTGGGTCTGTGGAATTCTCTGCCTCGGAGGGCGGTGGAGGCCGGTTCTCTGGGTACTTTCAAGAGAGAGCTGGATAGGGCTCTTAAAGATAGCGGAGTCAGGGGATATGGGGAGAAGGCAGGAACGGGGAACTGATTGGGGATGATCAGCCATGATCAGATTGAATGGCGGTGCTGGCTCGAAGGGCCGAATGGCCTACTCCTGCACCTATTGTCTATTGACCCGGGTTCAATTGTCTCCCCCTCTCCCTCCATCCCTGGTTTTATTCTGGTTTTAAGCAGATCGTTTCTCTATTTAACCCCTTTTGAGATCGACAATGCCATTTCAAAGCTATGCATTTGGAAATGCAAATAGACCCCATCAAATGAACACCCCCCCCTCCCCCCCTCAAATAACTCTTAACAAATCTGTGAAAGGCAACGTGATTTTTCTTTTCATTGCAAACGTACCGTGGTTTTTGGCAGTGTATTGGCAACTAATCTGATTTTTTCACACAGGGAGTTGTGAGTCTGTGGAATTCTCTGTCTCAGAGGGCGGTGGAGGCCGGTTCTCTGGATACATTCAAGAGAGAGCTAGATAGGGCTCTTAAAAATAGCGGAGTCAGGGGATATGGGGAGAAGGGCAGGAATGGGGTACTGATTGGGGATGATCAGCCATTTTCACATTGAATGCCGGTGCTGGCTTGAAGGGCCGAATGGCCTACTCCTGCACCTATTGTCTATTGACCCGGGTTCAATTGTCTCTCCCTCTCCCTCCATCCCTCCCCCTTCCCAGTTTTCCGATCAGTTTGACTGTCTCCCTGATTGCGTTTTATCCCTGTTTGCTTTGTTGTCACTTTCTCCCAGCTAACAGCGATCTATTCTCCATTTTCCTTGACCCGCATCTCTTTTGATGTCTCCGTCTTCACGCCTTGCGCTTCCTAATCTCTGTGGCACCTTCTGCTCTGACTCTCAGTCTGAAGGAGGGTCTCGACCCGAAGCCTTCCTTCTCCCCAGGGATGCTGCCTGTCCTCGCTGAGTTACTCCGGCATTTGGTGTCTATCTGCGGTGTAAACCAGCATCTGCATTTCCTTCCCACACAAGGGCAAAAGTAGTAGCGACAGATGGAAATTGGGCAGTGACCGAGTTAATGCAGAGATCTCAGCTTTGTTGCCTTCCCCCCCCATCCCCTCGAGGTTAATCAGTGCTTTTGGTAAAAACACAGTCGGGATCAGAAACACACAATGTGCTGCTGCTTCCTGCTGGGCTCTTTCTAATTGTCCTCACTTAAACCGGGCAAAACCAAGCGCAGGCTCGCCGATCATTTCCGCTTAGTCCGCCTAAACCTACCTGATCTTCCGTTTGCCAAACACTTTAACTCCCCCTCCCATTCCTTCTTGTCCTGGGCATCCTCCACTGTCAGAGTGAGGCCCAGCGCAAATTGGAGGAACAGCACCTCAAATTTCGTTTTCGCAGCTCACACCCCAGCGGTATGGACATTGACTTCTCTAACTTCAAGTAACCCTTGCTTTCCCTCTCTCTCCATCCTCTCCGCCTTCCCAGTTCTCCGACCGGTCTGACTGTCACCGACTACATTTTATCCCTGTTTGCTTTGTTGTCAGCTTCTCCCAGCTAACAGTGATCTATTCCACATTTTTCCCTGATCTCCATTCCCTTTGTCCGATGTTCACACCTCACACATCCTTATCTATGTATCTCCCTCTCCCCTGACATCAGTCTGAAGAAGGATCACGACCTGACACATCACCCATTCCTTCCCTCCAGAGTTGCTGCCTGTCCCGCTGAGTTACTCCAGCATTTTGTGTCTATCTTCGGTTAAAACAGGTGCAGTTTCAGTGTCGTGCATGCTTCAGTGGAAAGATTGGATCACCAATGTAAAAGGAGATTACCTCTCCCAATGAGACCGACCATGGATAAACAAAGATAAGGGCATTTGTTCCAGCAAAAGAACTCTCATTCCACAATGACAGCACTATCAGTGTAAGTGACGTTTGAAAAAAACAAATTAACTGTATCATCGTGTTCTTCAATTAACTATTGCGATTCACTGGGGACCACGACATCCATTGTAAATGGGAGTGAGAATAGTCCATGGTCACAGTAGTCATAAAACCTCTGAGGAAGGACATTATTGCCATAGAGGGAGTGCAGAGAAGGCTCACCAGACTGATTCCTGGGATGTCAGGACTGTCTTATGAACGAAGACTTCATAGACTAGGTTTATACTCTCTAGAATTTAGGAGATTGAGAGGGGATCTTATAGAAACTTACAAAATTCTTAAGGGGTTGGACAGGCTAGATGCAGGAAGATTGTTCCCGATGTTGGGGAGGTCCAGGACAAGGGGTCACAGCTTAAGGATAAGGGGGAAATCCTTTAGGACCGAGATGAGAAGGACTTTTTTCACACAGAGAGTGGTGGGTCTCTGGAACTCTCTGCCACAGAGGGTAGTTGAGGCCAGTTCATTGGCTATATTTAAGAGGGAGTTAGATGTGGCCCTTGTGGCTAAGGGGATCAGTGGTTATGGAGAGAAGGCAGGTACGGGATACTGAGTTGGATGATCAGCCATGATCATATTGAATGGCGGTGCAGGCTCGAAGGGCCGAATGGCCTACTCCTGCACCTAATTTCTATGTTTCTGTGCTTCTTTGAATTCCAGTTTTCAGTCAATTCATTGTTAATTTTCGCTCAATTTAAATGACGGTTTATGTTTGGAGGGATACGGGCCAAATGCAGGCAGGTGGGACTAGACCAGATGGAGCCGTGCAAAGTGTGGAGTCATGCATTTTGGTAGTAGGAATAAAGGTGTAGACTATTCTTTAAATGGGGAGCAAATTCAGAAATCGGAGATGCAAAGGGACTCGGGTGTGCAGGCTACCATGAAAGTCCATTTGCAAGTCGAATTGGTAGTAAGGAAGGCTCTGGGACTCAGAAAGTTGCCTCACCGAAGTCCTATAAAGTTATAACTTGACTTCCTGACCTTATATACTCAATGTTTCAACTGGTAAAGACAAGCAAAACTCTACGCACTTGACTGTCCAGTGGAGGCCATCAATTACTGAACTAAAAATGCATTTACAATGTCACCCATTCCTCCCTCCCTCTGTCCTTCCGCCTACATTCCTTCCTCCAGCTTCACAATTCGCAACTCTTCAATCCTTATGCCTTTTCATCTCTGTTGAAGTGGATCACAAGATTTGGGCGGCATAGTTTTGCAACTGGTAGGGCCACTGACTAATGCTGCCAGAGTCGTGGGTTCGATCCTGACCTTGGCCAGTGTCTGCGTGCAGTTTTCACCTTCTCCCCGTGACTTTGTTGGTTTCTTCCCACGTCCTAAAGACGGTCACGGTGGCGCAGCGGTAGAGTTGCTGCCTTACAGCGAATGCAGCTCCGGAGACCTGGGTTCGGTCCCGACTGCGGGTGCTGTCTGTACAGTGTTTGTACGATCTCCCCGTGGGTTTCCTCCGAGATCTTCGGTTTCCTCCCGCACTCCAAAGACGTACAGGTTTGTAGGTTAATTGGCTTGGTGTGTGTGTGTAAGTTGTCCCTAGTGGGTGTAGGGTAGTGTTAATGTGCGGGGATCGCTGGTCGGTGCGGACCCGGTGGGCCGAAGGGCCTGTTTCAGTGCTGTATCTCAAAACATACAGGTTTGTAAGTTAATTGGCCTTAGTTAAATTTCCACAAGTATGTAGGAAATGTTTGAAGAAATGGGATAACATAGAACTGTTTGCAGAAGCGTGAAGTCGCAATCAAGCACCAGAGGATGCAGGTTTAAGGTGAGATGGGTGGGTGGGGGTAGATATGATAGGAACCCGAGGGGTAACTTTGTCACACAAGGGGTGGTGGGTGTATGGAACAAGCAGCCGGAGAAGGTAGTTAAGACAGGAACTAGGGCAACGTTTAAGAAACATTTAAACAGGTACATGGATAGGACAGGTTTAGGAGGATTATGGGCCAATAGCTGGCAGGTAGGTGGGACATGTTGGCCGCTGTGGGCAAGTGAGCCAAAGGGCTTGTTTCCAGACTCTATGACTCTATAACTAGTGCGTACGGGTGATCAATGGTCGGCCTGGTTTCGATGGGCCGAAGGGCCTGTTTCTATGCTGTATCTCCAAGGTTTTCTGTTTTTCTGTGGCCAAATGACCACTTCTGCGACAGTGTTTCTTTTTGTCTTTAATTGCTCCTTCCATGAAGCACTTTTGGGTGTTAAACGGTGCTGCTTAGACAGATGTTGTTGTTGTTTCTTGTTGAAATGTTGGGTTGGATTATGTTCGACTGTAGTTATGCTGCCAACATTTCTATTAATTACATTCATGCTTGACAAGAAGTTTTGCTATTGAATCTAAATTCTCTCGGTGATAGTGTAATTAGTGGCGAGGATGTGACATTTTCGTACTTTAAACCAATTGGGGATACGGCTTGGTTCGAACGAGCTGTTCATAGTTGTTGCTAATGTTCAAACAGCTGCTCAAAATAACAATATAGGAGGCGGTTAAGAGGGCGGTGGTGAAGTGGGAGTGGAATGCGATGTCTTGAATCTCTGCAAGAGGCCTGTTGGATAACAAGGTCTTGGAATTAATTTTGGAGCAAAACGTTGCAGATGCTTGAATCAGTGAACGCTGGCAGGACTAAGCTGCGGGCGATGTCATTTAGTTTGGAGATGCAGAGCAGGCCATTCGGCCCAGCGAGTCCGTGCCGATCGGCGATCACCCCGCACATTAGCGCCGCATCCTACACACACACACACACACACCAGGGACAATTTACAACTTTCACCGCAGCCGGGTTAACCTACAAACCTGCACGTCTTTGGTGTGTGGGTGGAAACCAGAGCGCCCGGAGAAAACCCCACGCAGGTCCCTGTGCAGACCGCACCCGTTGGTCAGGATCTAACTGAATTTAACAATTACCCCTCCTGCTTTCCCATTTCCAGTTCTGACGAGCCTGAGCACTTTTAACATCCTCTGTGGTTTCAGTGTGGTTGCTGTTTTAGCCTTCGAAAGAAATATTTTGCAGAACGGACGTGAAAATAACATAATCAATTTCCAATAAGAAATTTGGTCAGCATTGCATGGCGAGGAAGATTTGCCCTATGATACTGGACGATTGGTGCAATGTTGCTGTTAGATTGCTGAAGATAATGCTTCACCTTTAATTTCTCCGTGCGTTTCATGGCTGGTGCATTTATACATGACTGTAATTGCCTATTTAACCCTTCAGTGGTCAGAAAGGCAAGTCCAGTGATTAATAATATGTTTCCTCCAGGCATTCTGCTAATTGTATAAAACTCTCAATCAGCCTTCCTACCCTGGAATTAAAGCTATTAACTGTTTGAAGGCTGAAGACCCAAAACATCACCGCAACGCCGCAGAAAACATTTGACCGTGACGCATCACAGCACGGTTTGGGAACAGCTCCACCCAAGAGCGTAAGAAGTTGCTGAGAATTGTGGATGCAGCCCAGACCATCACACAAGCCAACCTCCCTTCTCTGACTCCATCTACACCTCACGTTGCCTCGGCAAAGACAGCAGCATAATCAAGGACGAGTCGCACCCTGATCACTCCCTCCTCTCCTCTCTCCCAGTGGGCCACCTCCAGATTCAGGGACAGGTTCTTCCCAGCTGTCATCAGGCAACTGAACCATCCTTTCAACAACTGGAGAGCGGTCCTGAACTACCAAAGATTCAAAGGTTCTTTGTTAGTCACATACGCCAATTGGTGCAGTGAAATGCGGATTGCCATTGCAGCACAAAAAACCCCCCAACATAACACCAATAAAGAAATGTAAACATTAAAAACATCCCCCCACAATGGTTCCCATTATGAGGGAAGGCACAAAGTCCAGTCCCCATCCCCATATCCGCCCACAGTCGGGCCTATTGAGGCCTCCGCAGTCGCCGCTACGTGGGCTGATGTTCCAGGCCCTCCTCGCCGGATGATGGTGCTCCGGCGTCGGGAGAACAATCTACCTCATTGGAGATTCCCGGACTATCTTTGATCAGACTTTACTGGAGATTATCTTGCACTAAAAGCTATTCACGTTATTCCCTTTATCCTGTATCTGCGCTCTGTGGACGGCTCGATTGTAATCATGTATTGTCTTTCCGTTGACCGGTCAGCACGCAACAAATGCTTTTCACTGCACCTTGGTACACGTGACAATAAACTCAAACTCAAACCCGCTGAGTTACTCCAGCACTTTATCTCTTTTTCCGGATAAAGCAGAATCTGCGGTTCCTTGTATCACTCGTTCTTTTCCTCTTTCTGGTTCTCTTTCTGTACATTAAATGTCCTCTCTCCAAACCAGTCCCTCATTTCTTCTTCTACTTGCTTTGCAATGGTCATAGAATCACAGAATATTGAAAGTCCTGAGTATATTATAAAGCAAATAGATACACTATTTATTTCCTGTTATCATGTCCCCGTCATATTGCTGATTATGTTTCCTCGTACCTATCCAATACCCAAGGGCGGCATGGTGGCGCAGTGGTAGTGTTGCTGCCTTAACAGAGCCAGAGTTCCCGGTTCGATCCTGACCACAGGTGCTGTCTGTACCGAGTCTCTACCTTCTCCCCGTGACCGCGTGGGTTTTCTCCGAGATCTTCGGCCTACTCCCACACTCCAAAAACGTACTGGTTTGCACGTTGATTGGCTTGGTATGAGTAAATTGTACCTAGTGTGTGTAGGGTAGTGTTAATGAGTGGGGATCGCTGCTTGGTGCGGAATTGGCGGGCAGGAGGGCCTGTTTCCGCGCTGTATCTCTAAACCCACTGAGAATAATTGACAGCTTCTTCCACCCTTAGAGTCATGACTTTGAGATCACAGCTATTTTTCATGTATGAAAGTACTGTGTCGCTTCCCCCCCCCCCCCATCTCATTGAATCTAGGACCACTGCTGTTTGAACCAACTGCTAGAATCTCTATTTATTCTGCCTAAGCTGTCATGATTTTGTACAGCGTAGAAGATCAAGGATCTGCAGATGTTGGTTTACCAAGGAAAGACACCAAATGCTGGAGTAACTCAGCGGGTCAAGCAGCATCCCTGCAGAACATGGAGAGGTGACGTTCTTGATCGACACCCTTCTTCAGACATTGATTTTGAATAAAGAAATTAAAAAATAAAAAAAACTTTTAATTCACATGATTAATCAATAATGTTTTTATTATTAATGTTTAATGTTTTATGTGTCATTCCTAATTTTCATTGTATGGCATGTTGTCACTTGCGGGCGGAGCACCAAGGCAAATTCCTTGTATGTGAATACCTGGCCAATAAACTTATACATTCATCTCTATTAATCCTTATCAAGTTGCAATTCATTGCCAAAATTTGGGCGGCACAGTGGCGCAGCGATAGAGTTGCTGCCTTACAGCCCTTTCAGCGCCAGAGACCTATGTTCAATCTTGACTACGAGTGCTGTCTGTAGGAGTTTGTACGTTCTCCCCGTGATCGCGTGGGTTTTCTTTGAGATCTTTGGTTTCCTCCCACACTCCAAAGGCAAACAGGTTTGTAGGTTAATTGGCTTGGTATAGGTGTAAATTGTCCCTAGTGTGTAGGATAGTGCAAGTGTGCGTGGATCGCTGGCCGGTGAGGACTCGGTGGGCCGAAGGGCCTGTTTCCGCTTTGTTTCTCTAAACTAAACTCCACAAGGCTGTGGAGGCCAAGTCATTGGGTATTTTTAAGATTGATTAGTAAGGGTGTCAAGGGTTATGGGAAGGCAGGAGAATGGGATTGAGAGGGCAAGATAGACCAGTCATGACTGAATGGTGGGATGGACTCGATGGGCCAAATGGCCTAATTCTGCTCCTATGACATGAATGTACGATCTTATGAACTATAAGTCACTTTAATCCAAGGAGAGCGAACCTAATTTCTCCGGCGTAACCTCATTGTTGAAATCGCCCATCTGTGGAATATGTGTCGTAAATCTTCTATGTTCCTTCTTTAAGACCTTTTACCTCCTTTCTGAATGATGGTGACCAGAACTATGTGCAACTTTCCAACTGCAGATTAACCTGCATTCTCTGCAAGGTTCAACATAACTCCTCCAATCTTGTACTCCATAGAAACTGGAACCCAGATTGATGGAATGCCCATTTATCTTTGTTCAAACCATTCACTGTTGTTCCTACACAACACAGATTGAAGCTTAAATGGTGCAACTTATGACCTTTGTTGAACAGTCAACAGAAAACAGTGAGTGCATTATGATGAAACCTCCAATAAGATTTCAATTAAACTGTGTCCATTCTGACCTTGATGTATTGATCAAAACATCAGCCAAATTTGTGATAAATACGAGCAGGACTTGGCCATTTATTCCTTGATATGTTCTGTCATTCAACAAGGTCATGGTTGCGCTTCCAACACAGTTCCATCTTCCTGCCTTCTCCGCATATTCGTCAAAATATAGAAAAAATATTTTCCCAATCATTTTTCTTGCTCCCTCATCATTTGCTGCCCTTGAAACTTGCTGCCAGCCATATACCTGTAGACCCAGACATCGCTGAAACAGGCCCTTTGGCCCAACTCGTACATGCCGACCAAGATGCCCCATCTAAGCTAGTTCCATTTGCCTGCATGTGGTCCATATCCCTCTGCCAGCTAGTACATCATAGAGCCATAAAGTCATAGAGTTATACAGTGTGGAAACAGGCCCTTCGACCCAACTTGCCCACATCGACCAACGTGCCCCGTCTACATGAGTTGAACCCACCTGCGTTTGGCCCATATCCCCCGAAACCTAGAAACAAAGGTTTCATAAGTGATGCTTCCGGTCGAGACCCTTCTTCAGACTGAAACATCAACCACCTTTTTTCTCCAGAGAAGAAGCCTGACCCGCTGAGTTACTCCAGCACTTTGTGTCCATCCCTCTGAACCTGTCCTAGCCATGTACCTGACTAAATATTTCTTAAACGGTACATGCTTAAACGACCTCCTCCGACAGCTCGTTCCATACACCCACCACCACTTGTGTGAAAAAAGTTGACCTTCAGGTTCCTATTAAATCTGTCTCCGCTCACTTTAAACCTAAGTCCTCTGGTTCTCCATACCCTGACTGGATAAAAGACTCTGTGCATTTATCCTATCTATTCCTCTCATGATCTCATACACCTTTTTAAGATCACCCCTCATCCTCCTGCGCTCCAAGGAATAAAGGCCAAGCCTGCTCAACCCCTCCCTAGATCTCCTTATAGCTCTGTTTAAGGAGGAACTGCAGATGCTGGAAAAATCGAAGGTAGACAAAAATGCTGGAGAAACTCAGCGGGTGAGGCAGCATCTATGGAGCGTAGAAATAGGTGACATTTCGGGTCTGAAGAAGGGTCTCGACCCGAAACGTCGCCTGTTCCTTCGCTCCATAGATGCTGCCTCACCCGCTGAGTTTCTCCAGCATTTTGTATCTACCTTCCCGAAAGCTCTGGTCATTCCACACTGCGTGCAGTGGGACTTCTGTGTGACATGGAACTCCATCAGGCAGAGATTCACTTGGGGGTCAGCCACACAACTAACATCTCCCTCTCAGCCATAAATATTTGCAAATATCGCAGACACACTTGGGGCATGCTTCTCGAAAGAGGGTTCTGTTTGCTCAGAACCATAAATTGCTGTACTATGCAGTTTATCCACAAAAAAAATTATCACATTTCACAGTGTGCAAACTTCCTGTGTGCTTGAAAATTTAGGTTTATAGAAGCGGAGATGGTCAATATTATTCGGCAGTAAACAGCTAATATAAAAATATAGACTGATGGAGGGTCCGTGGAATTCTCTGCCTCAGAGGGCGGTGGAGGCCGGTTCTCTGGATGCTTTCAAGAGAGAGCTAGATAGGGCTCTTAAAGATAGCGGAGTCTTGGGGGATATGGGGAGAAGGCAGGAACGGGGTACTGATTGGGGATGATCAGCCATGATCACATTGAATGGCGGTGCTGACACAAAGGGCCAAATGGCCTACTCCTGCACCTATTGTCTATTGTCCTGATCGAAAAGGGTCCCCATCACCCATCCAAGGTTGTGATTGAAATTGAAAAAAATACAGCATGGAAACAGGCCCTTCGGCCCACCGAGACCATGCCAACGCCAGTTCAAACTATTTATATGTTATTCTACTTTCTCATTCACCCCATATGCACCAGGGGCAATTTTATAGAGGGCCAATTAACCTACAAACCTAGGTCTGAAGAAGGGTCTCGACCCGAAACGTCGCCTATCTCCTTCGCTCCTTAGATGCTGCTGCACCCGCTGAGTTTCTCCAGCTTTTTGTGTAACCCTCGATTCTCCAGCATCTGCAGTTCCTTCTTTAACAACCTACAAACCTACATGTCTTTGGGATGTGGGAGGAAACCCACACGGTCACAGGGAGAACATTCAAACTCCACACGGACAGCACCCGAGGTCAGGATCGAACCCGGGTCTCTGGCGCTGTGAGGCAGCAGCTCTACCAGCTGCGCTACTGTGCTGCCCATAACGTGGCATTATGTATATCATGGAAACCGTGGGGCGAAGAGTCTGTTTCACTGTTGCCTGAAGAAAGGTCCCGACCCGAAACGTCACCATATTCTCCACCATGTTCTCCAGAGATGCTGCCCAACCTGCGTTGGGTTACTCATGCAAACTTTGTGGGGTTTTTTTGTAAACCAACATCTGCAGTTCCTCGTGTCGCTAAACATTCGAAAGTGGTTTTGAATATTCCTGCTCCGGTCAAAGTTAAAAATAACTAAATATTCATTCATATCATAATGTTTAAATTTCCAATTCATACAATGCCCAAAATCAGTGAAGCGTGTCGCTCTCATTGTCTCGTCTGCATTCCAATTGTTTCCCAAAGCAAGATGATAAAACCAGAAACCATGCTGATAATGGCATCGAAGATAGACACAAAAGGCTGGAGTAACTCAGCGGGACAGGCAGCATCTCTGGAGGCAAGGGATGGGTGACTTTTCGGGTCGGGACCCTTCTTCAGACTGTCAGGGGAGAGGGAGGTACAGAGAGATAGGGAAGGGCAAGGTGTGAAAATGGCAGATCAAAGGGGACGGTGATCAAGGAAATGTAGAATGGTACATTGTTAGCTGAGGGGAAGGTGACAATGAGGCATACAATCAGTAATATTTAATCAGGAGGACCCTGGAACTAGTCGGAGGATTATGTTTGAGGGAGGGACGGAGAGAGAGGGAAAGCAAGGGTTACTTGAAGATAGAGGAATCAATATTCATGCCGCTGGGTATTAACACCACTGGGTTCTTCCCTGCTGTTATCAGGCAACTGAACCATCCTACCACAACCAGAGAGCAGCCCTGAACTACTATCTACCTCATTGGTGACCCTCGGACAATCCTTGATCGGACTTTGCTGGCTTTACCTTGCACTAAACGTTATTCCCTTATCATGTAGCTATAGACAGCAATTAGTTCAATTGTAATCATGTATTGTCTTTCTGCTGACTGGATAGCACGCAACAAACGCTTTTCACTGTACCTCGGTACACGTGGCAATAAACTTAACTGGGTTGCAAGCTGACCAAGCGAAATGCGAGGTGCTGATCATCCAATTTGCATTAGGACGGTGATAATGGCATCTATTTATTAATTGTAATCACCTCTATCCACCCGACCCTCTATAATCTTGCCGCAAGGAAGCAACAATTGTGAGAAATGTGATAATTATCAATTTTCTTGTGGATAAACTGTACAGTTCAGCAATTTATGATTCTGAGCACACAGTAGCCTGGCGTCCAACTGAAGCACAGCTTAACAGTTCCTGTTCATAAAGACAGTCAAATGTCAGGCCCGATTTTTTTTCAAAACTCTGGTATTGATTGAATATTTTTCATTGAAGCCGTTGAATATTTTCACCATTTGTTTTATTTTAGTTTAGGTTAGTTTAGAGATACAGCACGGAATCAGGCCCTTCGGCCCACCGGGACCGCACCGACCAACACGAACGCTATCCTACACACACTAGGGACAATTGTTACATTTACCGAGCCAATTAACCCGACAAACCTGCACGTGTCTTTGTAACGTGGGGAGGAAACCGAAGTTCTCGGTGAAAACCCACGCGGGTCACGGGGAGAGCGTAGAAACCTCCGTACAGACAAGCGCCCGTAGCCAGGATCGAACTGGGGTCTCTGGCGCCGTAAACGCTGTTAGGCAGCAACTCCACCGCTGCGCCGCCTTTGCAAGAATAAAGTGACAAAAGTTGGCAGAAAGATTTCCTGTACAATCCCTCACATTCCTCACCTGGCAGGCAATTATTTTGATCCAGGTGCTATGTGTTTACATTTTTGATCGTTACATTTTCTGCAACAGTTGGCACAGTGCCGCATGGACTGATGACTCTATTCATCCGCTCCATGCCAAGAACTGTCTGCCTCGCAGGGATTCTGATAGACTCCACCTGGCTTTGCATTACATACATTTCCATTACGTAGAATAGACAATAGACAATAGGTGTAGGCCATTCGGCCCTTCGAATCAGCCATTCAACAGGTATCTTTAAGAGCCCTGTCTAGCTCTCTCTTGAAAGTATCCAGAGAACAGGCTCCCACCGACCTCTGAAACAGAGAATTCCACAGACTCACAACTCTCTGTGTGAAAAAGTGTTTCCTCATCTCCGTTCTAAATGGCCGACCCCTTATTCTTAAACGGTGGCCCCTGGTTCTGGACTCCCCCAACATTGGGAACATGCCTCTAGCGTGTCCAAACCCTTCACAATCTTACGTTCAAGAAGGAACAGCAGATGCTGGAAAATCGAAGGTAGACAAAATTGCTGGAGAAACTCAGCGGGTGCGGCAGCATCTATGGAGCGAAGGAATCGGCAACGTTTCGGGCCGAAACCCTTCTTCAGACTGATGCAGGGTTGGGGTGGGAAGAAGAAAGGAAGAGGAGGAGCCAGAGGGCTGAGGGAGAGCTGAGAAGCGGAGGAGGAGACAGCAAGGGCTACTGGCAATTGGAGAATTCAATGTTCAGGACTGAACATTGAACATTCAGGCCATTGAAACAAGGAAGGATATGGGTCAAATGTGGGCAGGCGGGACTATGGCAGGTGCAGATGGGGCATGTTGTTTGGCATGGATACGTTGAGCCGAAGGGCATATGTCCTTGCTGTATGATTCTATGACTCTATTCCAGAGGTTGGGGTGTTCTGCACTATGTAGCTCACCCCAAGACTCCACAATGCCTGACTAAGGGTGCTGTCTGTATGGAGTTTGTACGTTCTCCCCGTGACCCGCATGGGTTTTCTCCGAGATCTTCGGTTTCCTCCCACACGCCAAAGAAGCACAGGTGTGTAGGTTGGTGTGTGTGTGTGTAAGTTGTAGTGTGTGTAGGGTAGAAACATAGAAATTAGGTGCAGGAGTAGGCCATTCGGCCCTTCGAGCCTGCACCGCCATTCAATATGATCATGGCTGATCATCCAACTCAGTATCCCGTACCTGCCTTCTCTCCATACCCTCTGATCCCCTTAGCCACAAGGGCCACATCTAACTCCCTCTTAATTATAGCCAATGAACTGGCCTCAACTACACTCTGTGGCAGAGAGTTCCAGAGACACACCACTCTGTGTGAAAAAAGTCCTTCTCATCTTGGTCCTAAAGGATTTCCCCCTTATCCTTAACCCGTGACCCCTTGCCCTGGACCTCCCCAACATCGGGAACAATCTTTCTGCAGCTAGCCTGTCCAACCCCTTAAGAATTTTGTAAGCTTCTATAAGATCCCCTCTCAATCTCCTAAATTCTAGAGAGTATAAACCAAGTCTATCCAGTCTTTCTTCATAAGACAGTCCTGACATCCCAGGAATCAGTCTGGTGAACCTTCTCTGCACTCCCTCTATGGCAATAATGTCCTTCAATAGTGTTAATGTGCGGGGATCGCTGGTCGGCACAGAGTCGGTTGGCCGAAGGGCCTGTTTCCGCGCTGTATCTCTGAACTAAACTAAATAAACTAAAGCCTTCTTCTACCTACAAGTCCATGAAAGAAGACACGGCATGGTCTCTATTTTACCTCATGCAAACACCAGATTTAAAAAAATCAGATGTAACAAATATAGAAGGAACTGGACCATGGGGGAATGGAAGGCATCAAGAAGATGAAAGGGTTAAAGCCCAGATGAATATCTCGTGGAAGGAGACGTGTTTTATGGACTACCATTATGGAAGTAGTTCTCATTCACTGTTGCAATATTATTAACCTTTATTAAGTAAAAATTCATTAGCTTCTTGCTGTTCAAAAGCAGGCTCAATTACTTAAATGATTAAAAAAAAATAGACTTTTGATTTAGTAATTGACTAATTCCGCATTGGAGCTTAAGTTATTAGAGCATTAAGATTATTTATTTCGATAATGAAACACATGATTTCACTGAACACTACAATAAGTTGCTGGAAAATGACGAAGAAAGGTCGGTGATCCTATTTTATTTTGGGGGTAGACACAAAATGCTGGAGTAACTCAGCGGGTCAGGCAACATCTCCAGAGAAAAGGAATGGGTGACGTTTCGGGCCGAGACCCTACGTCAGACTGAGAGTCAGGGGAGAGGGAGACTAGAGGTATGAAACGGTACAGAACAAGTCATAGCCGGCACCAGTGACTCAAGAAAGATGGAGCCCACAATGGTCCATTGTTGGCAGTGGAAGAGATGATAATGACGGTATCCAAACAGTGAAAGTCGTTCTCCGAAGGGGGAGGGATGGAGAGGGAAGGAATGCAAGGGTTACTTGAAATGAGAAAAATCAAGGTTCATACCGCTGGGTTGCACACTGCCCAAGCAAAATATGAGGTGCTGCTCCTCCAAGTTGCGCTGGGCCTCACTCTGACAATGGAGGAGGCCCAGGATAGAAAGGTCAGAGTGGGAATGGGAGGGGGGATTGAAATGGTTGGCTACCGGGACATCAAGTAGGCCCAGGCAGACTGAGTGAAGGTGTTCAGCGAGACGATCGCCCAGTCTGCGCTTGGCCTTGCCGACATATAAGAGTCCAGCACCAGGAGCAATGGATACAGTAGATGAGTATTTTATATTTTATATATATTTTATATATGGGAATTTATAAAATTATTCGGGTATTTGGCTCAGCGTTTGCACATGTTGGCTGCCACACTGCCAATTTTATCATGGTGACCAGCATTTTCAAAGGCGGTATTTTTTTCTAGGCATTTCTAGGTCACATGAAACGCTATAAAATTCTGTTCAAATTTTCTGGTGAAAATTAACAAAAGCACTTAATAAAATGTCCATTTCCTTTTCGTAATAGACAAGAAATCAAGCGAAGCCTTTGCTGGTAAAATGAGTTCATCTGAAATTTATATTTTAGCTGTGATTGACCAGGGGGGTTTTAAAGTTAGCTTCGTCTAAGGATATTGAGCAATATGACTTTTTGCAATCCTCATCCAATTTTTAATAGGCATAATGGCCACAAGGTAAAAACGTGGTAATTAAATACCAATCAAGGCAGTGTCACGTGTAAACCCTCTCAGGAGTGACGCTGTACGGTGTGGGCAGAATAGTACAGTGCAAGAACAGGCCCTTCAGCCCGAACTTGATGCCAAATGGAACTAACCCCTCTGCCTGTATGTATTGCAAATCCCTTCATTCACTACACATCCATGTCAAAAAGTCTCCACGTGTCATATCTGCCTCCAACACCACCCTGGCAGTAGGTTCCAGGCCCCCATCACTATGTGTAAAAAAAAACTTGCCCTGTCCCAGAGATCCGGGTTCGATCCCGACTACGGGTGCTTGTCTGTACGTTCTCCCCGTGACCTGCGTGGGTTTTCTCCGAGATCTTCGGTTTCCTCCCACACTCCAAAGGCGTGCAGGTTGGTGGGTTAATTGGCAATGGTTTGTATGTAAAACGGTCCCTCGTGTGTGCCGGATAGTATTAATGTGCGGATTAGGTGCAGACTCGGTGGGCCGAAGGGCCTGTTTCCGCTCTCCACCTCTAAACCAAACATCTTGTCTAAGCTTTTCCCCACTGACTGTAAAGTTATGCCCTGTACTATTTGACATCTCCACCCTAAGATAAAGGCTCTGACTGTCTAACCTATTAATGCCGCTCCCAATGTTATAAACTTCTCCCCTTAGCCCTTGATGTTTCAGAGAAAATGATCCAAGTTTGTCCAACCTCCCCTCAGCGTTGATGGCCTCCAGTTCAGGCAGAATCCTGGTGTACCTCCTCTGCCCACTCTCGAAAGCCTTCACAACCTTCCTGCGCAAGGTGCCTGGAACTGAACCGAATCCACCAAATGTTGCCTAACCTAACTATTATAAAGCTGCAGGTAGACAAAAATGCTGGAGGAACTCGGCGGGTGAGGCAGCATCTATGGAGCGAAGGAATAGGTGACGTTTCGGGTCGAGACCCTTCTTCAGTCCGGTGACCTGAACCGTCACCTATTTCCTTCGCTCCATAGACGCTGCCTCACCCGCTGAGTTTCTCCAGCATTTTTGTCTACCTTCGATTTCTCCAACATCTGCAGTTCTTTCGTCAACACGATAAAGCTGTGACACTGCTTCCACGCTCTTGTCCTCGGGCACCTTGACACAGTGGCGCAGCGGTAGAGCGGCCACCTTACAGCACTAGAGACCTGGGTTCAATCCTGACTGTGAGTGCTGTCTTTGTGGAGTTTGTACGTTCTTCCTGTGACCACTTGGATTTCCTTTGGTTGCTCCGGTCTCCTCCCACATCCCAAAGAGGTGCGGATTTGCGGGTTAATCGGCTTCTGTAAATTGTTGCTCGTGCGTGGGATAGAACGAGTGTGAGCGGGGGATCGCTGGTCGGCTGGGCCGAAGGGCCTGTTTCCACGCTGTATCTCTAACCTAAATTAGCCTCGATCAATGAAATGTGAAGCCGGAGGGAGGAAGCAATTAGGAGCGCTCGTTTATCACAGTAGAGATAGGGTTTCAAGCGGGGCAGCTGGTAGAACTATGCCAGACACCCGGGTTCCATCCTGACCTCGGGTGCTGCCAGTGCGGAGTTTGCACGTTCTCCCAGCTGCTCCGGTTTCCTCCCTCATCCCAAAGACGTGCGGGGTAGGTTAGACGTAGGTTAATTGGCCTTTGTAAACTGCCCCCTGATGCATGGGGAGTGGAACCGAGAATAGGGTAGGTTGGATCTTAGTGTGAACGGGTGATCGGTGGACAACATGGACTCGGTGGGCCGAAGGGCCTGCATCAATGCGGCATTTCTAAACTAAACTAAACTAAAGCTGAGCTGAAACTAAAGTAAACAAAATATCGCCTCTCCACTTCTCCAGAGATACCGCCTGACTCGCTGAGATACTCTAGCACTTTGTATCTCTAATCGTGTAAGTCAGGCTGGATGGGCAATTGGCTTTACCTGCCAGTCGATGTTTGTTCATAATAGCCCTGTCCCACTGTACGAGTTCATTCCACGAGCTCTCCCGAGTTTAAAAAAAAATCAAACTCGTGGTAAGCACGGAGAATAAACGTAGCGGGTACGTCGGAGCTCGGGGACGTCTCTTAGCGAATCGCAACGCTAACGGCAGGTACTCTGGAAGACTCGCTAACGGCAGGTAAGCACGGGAAGACTCGTGAAGACTTTTCAACGTGTTGAAAAATGTCCACGAGAGCCCCGAGTACCGACGAGTGGCCAATACCATAAATCTTCGAGTTCGAATCCGGGCAAACGCGGGAGAGCTCTTGGAATGAACTCGTACCGTGGGACAGGGCTTTAAGTTAACTCTCCAAGGTGGATAGCACCTGCATTCGTTCTGTTACGTGTGGGCACTTAAAGTATATAATGGTGTAAATTTACAAAGCACTCAACAGAAATTGCACACAGGAATAAACTATTAAAATGTACAAGAACGGTGCTGAAGTTCAAATGACCATGAGAATCACCATCCTCATTATGGCTTCGGGTTGGAATGGTTTCTTCATATGTGCTTGAGTGTTAATAATCCCGAGGGGAATTGGCAATTGCACAGATTCCTTGCTCCATAAAGTTCCTCTTCATAAAAGTAACAGATTCAAAGCCAGCCACATGTTGTGCCAATGAGCCCGAAAATGGGTCTTTGCAACATAAAATGGTATCCGCAAAATCGCTGTGCTGTTATAATGGCACCAGTTTCTCCAAAGGATTAGAATATAAATGTTAGCATTTACTCCCTGCGTCGAGACAAGACCGACATTCACCGCCGTCTGTGACAAGCCTCGAGAAGGTGATGCCGAACCAGTTTAGATCATAAGTGATAGGAGCAGAATCAGGCCATTCGGCCCATCAAGTCTACTCCGCCATCCAATCATGGCTGATCTATCTCTTCCTCCAACAGTCCACAGAGTCTACTTAAAGCGTTTGTGAAGTAATGGCACTCTGGCAAAGACTTCCAATAAAAGCAGTTTGATTTCCCTCGTAATGGTAATGTGCCCAGTGTAACTTTAAATGGTGTCCTCTCCAGAAGTGACCCATAGGGAGAAATTACCCAATCGGTTTAGTTTTGTTTGGAGATACTGCGAGGAAACAGGCCATTCGGCCCACCAAGACCATGCAGACCAGCAATCCTGTACACTAGGTCCTTCCTACACACCAGAGACAATTTACAGATGCCAATTAACCTACAAACCAGCACTTCTTTGGAATGTGGGAGGAAACAGAATCACCCGGAGAAAACCCATGCACTCACAGGGAAAACTTACAAAACTCCACGCAGACAGCAAAGATAGACGCATTTTCTGTCTATCTTTGGTGTAAAACAGCATCTGCAGTTCCTTCCTATCCATACAGACAGCACCTGTAGTCAGGATGGAACCCTGGTCTCTGGCGCTGTAAGGCAGCAACTCTACCGCTGCGCTGAACTTAATCTAGTTAGAAGTAAATATGTCACCATATTCACCACGTCTTCCTGCACACCAACAACTTGGCTTTGAGTCTGAAGAAGGGTCTCGACCCAAAACGCCACCTATTCCTTTTCCCCAGAGATGCTGTCTGACCCGCTGAGTTACTCCAGCTTTTAGTGTCTGTCATTGGCTCAGAGTTCAAGTTCAGGTTCAAGTGAGTTTATTGTCATGTGTCCCTGATAGGACAATGACATTCTTGCTTTGCTTCTGCACAACAGAACATAGTAGGCATTGACTACAGAACAGATCAGTGTGTCCATATACCATTATATAAATATATACACACATGAATAAATAAACTAATGAAGTGCAAATAACAGATACTGGGCTATTAATGTTCAGAGTTTTGTCCGAGCCGAGTTTAATAGCTTGATGGCTGTGGGGAAGTAGCTATTCCTGAACCTGGTCGTTGCAGTCTTCAGGCTCTTGTACCTTCAACCTGAAGGTAGCAGGGAGATGAGCGTGTGGCCTCATTTCACCAGGTCTTTGATGATATTGCCAGCCTTATTGAGGCATTTAGATGTTCCCGCACAGCCGCTATGTTTTTTGCGAACAAAACATATACAATGGACAATGGACAATAGACAAAAGGTGCAGGAGAAGGCCATTCGGCCCTTCAAGCCAGCACTGCCATTCAATTCGAACACTAATCAAACTTTTGGAACACAGATACTTTGATCGATTATATTTTATTTAAATTCACATCTGATAAGCATGTTCCAATTAATCCTTTTCCCATTATTTCCGTATCCCTTTCCAGGAACCCGCTTAGTTAGGGAACCAATGTTATTGGATCAGTGGAGGAATTGTCACGGCTAATTATTATATACCTAATTGATGATAACACAACCTCCTTAGGCTACTGGGCTCAGAATCTGTACAAGGCAAATGGGGCTCCAATTCATTATTTGAGCATACACTATTTATAAAACTAACAGAGTCAGGGAGAGAAAGAAAGGACTGTAGCATTAGAGTGGATGCAAGATCTTCGGGCTGTGAGAAGAATTATAAGCCTCTTCTTATAGCTCATATGCTTGGCTGCCCTGCCCCAGATTTAACGAGACAATTTGCTACTTTACAAGATACATACTTGAATTAATAGTGTTGACTGACTGGGAATGTCCTTGGGAAGTTACCCACCTAGTTCAACAGCATGCAGGTATCAATAAACTCAATAGGTGCAGGAGTCGGCCATTCGGCCCTTCGAGCCAGCACCGCCATTCAATGTGATTGTGGCTGATCATCCCCAATCAGTACAATGTTTGCCTTTTTAAAAACAAAACTGGTGACTGAACGAGCAACAGCGAGTTGAATTAAGTTTAGTTTAGGTCATAGGGTCATAACTGAATGGAGTAGAATTAGGCCACTCGGCCCATCAAGTCTACTCCCCCATTCAATCATGGCTGATCTATCTCTCCCTCCTGATCATATTCTCCTGCCTTCTCCCCATAACCTCTGACACCTGTACTATCTATCTCTGCCTTAAAAAATATTCACTGACTTGGCCTCCACAGCCTTCTGTGGCAAAGAATTCCACAGTTTAGAGATCAGAGATACAGCGGGAAACAGGCCCTTCGGCCCACCGAGTCCATGCCGACCAGCGATCCCCGCGCATTAACACGATCCTACACACACGAGGGACAACTTACCCAATTTTGACCAACCCCAATTCACCCACAAACCTGTACGTCTTTAGAGCATGGGAGGAAACAGGAGCTCCTGGGAGAAAAGCAGGTCACGGGACGCACGTAAAAACTCTGCGCAGAGAAGCGCCTCTACTTGAGTTGGCAAAGCATCTTTAACATAGATGAACCATCAGTGCTTCACAGGACTGTTCAGTTCAGTCTAGTTTAGAGATACAGCGTGGGGTGGAAGATTGCACCCTTCACGTGGTCCGCCCTGTTTCGACTAATGCAATCAACTCGACGCGCACAAACGGAAGATCAAATAGAACAAGTTGTCCAACAACTTTAGGCCGTGCACGCCACACGAAAGAAGAAGAAGAAGAAGAAGAAGAAGAAGACACAACGCGGAAACAGTGAGTCCACGCTGGCTATCGATCACGCCTACACCAGTGCTAGATGCTACACACCAGGGACCATTTGCGGAAGCCAATTTACCTACAAACCTGCACCTCTTTGTGAAGTGGGAGGAAGCCGGAGCACCCCGAGAAAACCCACGCGGTCACGGGGAGAACGTGCAAACTCCGTACCGACAAGCACCCGCAGCCGGGATCGAACCCGGGTCTCTGGCGCTGTAAGCGCTTGTCACTGCTAAGCCACCTTGCCGCCCTGAGTTGTTTTGTTTACAGAGATCCCTCCTTCCGCTCAGCATGGGAGCCTTGTTCAAATCAGAAGCCCTGGGAAACTATTGCGTAGTACGTACATCGAGCTGGTGAAAGACAGTCTGAGGGAACATGAAAGTGACAAATAATGAGTTTTGATGCTGATGCCATAAGGTCATAAGGTCATAAGTGATAGAAGTAGAATTAGGCCATTCAGCCCTTCAAGTCTACTCTGCCATTCAATCATGGCTGATCTATCTCTCCCTCCTAACCCCATTCTCCTGCCTTCTCCCCATAACCTCTGACACCCGCACTAATCAAGAATCTATCTGTCTCTGCCTTAAATATATCCACTGACTTGGCCTCCACAGCCTTCTGTGGCAAAGAATTCCACAGATTCACCACCCTCTGACTAAACAAATTTCTCCTCATCTCCTTCCTAAAGGAATGTCCTTTAATTCTCAGGCTGTGACCTCTGGTCCTAGACTCTCCCACTGGTGGAAACATCCTCTCCACATCCACTCTATCCGAGCCTTTCACTATACTGTTTGTTTCAATGAGGTCCCCCTCTCATTCTGTGAATGCCGGTCAACAGAATAGTGAAAATCAAATCTAACCCCATTTGTAAAGCCCCCTCCATGCATCCTCGGTGGGAAAAGGACTGAATAAACATGTACGTACTTCCTCACAGAGTGAAAATGCAAATAAATATTTAACGCAAAGCAGCTCTTCCTTTATTTTTCGAGATGGTATAATCTAAAAACCAAGAAGACAGCAGCTGAGTAGGAAGAGCATCCAATGCTCACAGTGTGTGTTGTTACATTAAGCATGAAGAGGGGCAAGGTCTTCATTTAATTAGTGTAATTTACTTTTCTCCTTTCCCCAAAATAAAAAAAAATTAAATGATGAACACTCGATGCCTGCATAATAACAGACAATTCCGTGTGTGCAGGTCAGGCAGTTTCTGCAATTACTCATGTATCATCCTGTTCTGTTGTCAGCTATCACTTAGCAGGTGACAATTGTTTTTACAGCCTACGGTTGGGTTTTGGGTCTCTCTACACCACTGTTTCACCTTTGGAAACACAACGGTTTTTTTTTACCTATTGTGGCGGCACCTGATAGCGACCCATCGGCACTAAAGGGCGGAGTCTTGGTGGGGGCGGCACGAGTCACGGGGTCGTAATCTGAGTTGGTATTTAAGGCCCGGGCAACGCCCGTGTCAGCTGAGGAGTAGGGAGCTGTATGCAGAAGAATAAACACATCTAGAGCACACACTTGTGTCCGGCTAGTTTTTGGCCAGTCCCCACCACAATATAATCAAAAATATTTACTCAAATATTAAAATAAAATATACAGTATAGTAAAAAAAAACAGAACCCACCACCATAATACATGACAACCGATAAACTATTGTACAGCTATCTTACAGTCCTTGCCAAGGATTTGGAAACACACAGTGGCGCAGAGTTAAGGGCCTGTCCCACTATCGCGACTTTTCAGCGACTGTCTTCGACATTCAAGCTCGAGGGCACTCGCCTGAAAAACCTCGAGCTGGATTGACCGTCAGCGATGAAACCGCGAGCTGAGCTGGATCGACCATCTGCACACACACGCACATCGCAAAGGCGGGGGCCAGGGAAAGCAGGGGAGCCGTGTCTGAAATTCACACCCGCGAAGAACAGAAAGGTAAAAGACGGCTGGCACAGTAACGGTAAAGGGCCTGTCCCACCAGCATCCGACTCCATGTGATGAGCCCGATCAAACTAGAAGCGGGGGCCGCGCGGAGGTCGGGTGATCCCCTGTACAGGGCCGTTGCCAACAGCATGTGCCTGCATGCGGCAAACGTGACCAAACCGGCAGCGAGGGCCGCACGGAGGTCGGGTGAGTGGCGCTAGGCGGCGCAAAGTGAGGCGAACTTGGAGCGAAGTCTTAAAGGTAAGTTCACCAGGACAGAGAGAGGCACACAGAGAGGGGCACAGAGGCACACACACAGAGAGGGTCACGGAGCCACACACAGAGACGGTCACGGAGGCACCTACAGAGAGGGTCACGGAGAGCCGACAAGCCGTTGCCGCGCGGAATTTTTGAACATGGTCAGTTTTTCAGAGCCCCGCGCGATTTTGGGACGAACTCCGCACAATTCCGCACGGCTCCGGCCATCGAAGTGGGACCGGCCCCGCGACGCCGGACGGCTCAAGCGACCACGTTAGGTCGCGCTCATCGCATAGAGTTGCATGCTGGTGGGACAGGCCCTTAAGTCCTTTAGAGATCGCGGAGAGGGGGGGCAGGGGAGAGAAGAGGAGAGAGGGGGAGAGAAGGGGAGAGAAGAGGAGAGAAGGGGAGATAAGTGGGGAGATGTGGGGGAGTGGGCCGGAGGAATTTGTTTTTCAATCTCTTACCTTGCCGGAGATGCGATTGTTTTCCAGATCGTATCTCCGGTCGCTCTGCGGCCTAACACCATGGAGCTTGAGGCCTCGCTCGGGACTGCCTTTGGGCCCCACCACTGGGCCGTGGACGTACGATCGGAGGCGATCCCTTGCCTGTAATCGACGCTCCAACCGCGATCCGTAGGTTTCAACATCGCTGAGCTCGCAGTCTCGGTTAGAGACCGGTGTCGGGAGCTGCAACGATGCAGAAGGTTTCGACCAGCCCCGACCCGGGGTCCGATCGCCCGGCGCGGTGAGCTGACATCTTACCGATGCAGGAGCTTAATCGTCCCTACCCGGGGGGCCCAAACGCCACTGGCTACGGGAGCCAAGATCATCCCGTCAGCGGAAGGCTCGAGGCCCCCGTCCGCGGGAGAACAAAGAAGGGAAGAGATTGAACATTTTTTTCGCCTTCCATCACAGTGAGGAATGTGGAGGAGTCACTGTGGTGGATGTTTATGTTAAAATGTATTCTGTGTGTTTTGTTGCTTTTTATTGGTACGACTGTACGGCAAATCAAATTCCTCGTATGTTGCAAAACATTCTTGGCTAATAAAGTATGATTATGATTATGATGATTATTATGGTTGCACAAGTGTCGATCGAAGCAAACGCTTGTCAATTTCAATGACTTCCCACAGGGCTTCTCCTAATCGGGGTACAAGACTGCATTTATCCGATCTATTTCTCTCATGATCTTATAAGATCGCTCTCCTATAGACAATAGACAATAGACAATAGGTGCAGGAGGAGGCTATTTGGCCCTTCGAGCCAGCACCGCCATTCAATGCGATCATGGCTGATCATCCCCAATCAGTACCCCATTCCTGCCTTCTCCCCATATCCCCTGGCTCCGCTATCTTTAAGAGCCCTATCTAGCTCTCTCTTGAAAGCATCCAGAGAACCTGCCTCCACCGCCCTCTGAGGCAGAGAATTCCACAGACTCACCACTCTCTGTGAGAAAAAGTGTTTCCTTGTCTCCGTTCTAAATGGCTTACTCCTTATTCTTAAACTGTGGCCCCTGGTTCTGGACTCCCCCAACATTGGGAACATGTTTCCTGCCTCTAGCGTGTCCAAGCCCTTAACAATCCTATAACCCAGGCCCTCGGGTCGTGGCAATAATCGTACATCATCTCTCCACTTTTCCGGCTTCACGACATCTTTCCTGTAATACGGTGACCAAAACTGAACACAAAGTTCGCTCACATGTGTGAATGTCTACCCCAACATCTCGTTTTGGTCTGAAGAACGGTCTCAAAACGTCACCAATTCCTTTTCTCCAGAGATGTTGCCTGATCCGGCCGAGTTACTCCAGCTTTTTGTGTCTATCTTGTTTTAGTTGTTAACTGAGCTGCTGGCTGTGGCACCTGACCAAGCACTTATAGCAACGCAAGGTCCCGACCTGAAACATCGCCCCTCCATCCCCACCACGGATGCTGCCTGACCTGCTGAGTTTCTCCGGCACCTCGCATTTTGATCAACATTCAAACATTGTTTAGTGATGTCCACCGACGGACAAATACTGGACTGACCTTGTGGAATAAATCCAACTACCCTTTTTCAAACACAGAAACATAGAAACATAGAAATTAGGTGCAGGAGTAGGCCATTCGGCCCTTTGAGCCTGCACCGCCATTCAATATGATCATGGCTGATCATCCAACTCAGTATCCCGTACCTGCCTTCTCTCCATACCCTCTGATCCCCTTAACCACAAGGGTCACATCTAACTCCCTCTTAACTATAGCCAATGAACTGGCCTCAACTACCCTCTGTGGCAGAGAGTTCCAGAGACCCACCACGCTCTGTGTGAAAAATGTCCTTCTCATCTCGGTCCTAAAGGATTTCCCCCTTATCCTTAAGCTGTGACCCCTTGTCGTGGACCTCCCCAACATCGGGAACAAACTTCCTGCATCTAGCCTGTCCAACCTCTTAAGAATTTTGTAAGTTTCTATAAGATCCCCTCTCAATCTCTTAAATTCTAGAGAGTATAAACAGTCTTTGTTCATAAGACAGTCCTGACATCCCATGGTGACATTCCATGCCAACATGGCATGGAAAATGAGTTTAGTTTGGTTTAGTTCATTATTGTCAAGTGTACCGAGATGAAGCGAAAAGCTTTTTTGTTGCGTGCTATCCAGTCAGCGAAAAGACTGTATGCGATTACATTCAAGCTGTCCACAGTGTACAGATACATGATGAAGGGAATAACATTCAGTAGAAGATTTAAGGGCCTGTCCCACTTTCACGACCAAATTCCCGACCTTTTTTACTCGTGGACATTTTTCATTAGGCTAGAAAAACGCCCCGACCTACTTGATGCCACGAGTACCTACGACTAGCATCACGGCCTGCTACGACCTACCTACAATCTCTTACGACCTCCTACGACCTCGTGACGACCATGCTGCGAGTATGAGTCAAGGGAAAACTCGGCAGAGGTCGTGAATTAGGTCGTGAAAGTGGGACAGGCCCTTAAGTCCAGTAGAGTGTCTCCCATGAGGTAGGCGGCCCTTCGAGCCAGCACAGCCATTCAATATGATCCTGGCTGATCATCCAAAATGTGTACCCCGCTCCTGCTTTCTCCTCATATCCCAATACAATCGATGACAATCGAGCCATTCACCGTCTACATGATAAAGATACATGAGGGAATAACGTGAATAACGCTTAGAATAATGCAAGATAAAGTCAATGAAGTCCGATCGAAGACAGTCTAAGGGTCTCCAATGAGGTAGATGGTAGATCAAGACGGCTCTCTAGTTGTTGGTAGGATGGTTCAGTTGCATGATAACAGCTGGGAAGAAACTGCCCCTGACTTCTATACCTTTTGGTCAATGAGAGAGGGGTTTGCTGCTGGCCTTGATTTGCTGCTGGCCTTGCCGAGGCAGCGTGAAGGGTATTTTATAACCATACATGAAGTCTCTTGTGTCTCCATGTTGGAGTTTTAATTAGTATGAAACAAAGATCCAAAAACAACAGGTTTTAGCTTTCTGCCAAGAAATAGCTAAGTATGCATTACAACTGATCTTTGACGTGGACCGTAGGTTCTCTCATGGGTTATCCACAGTTTCAGTGGAAGATTTGAAGAAAGTGTGTTTTACAGTATATTTATGCAGTGATTTCTGATACTGTTCCTATGAAGTTTAGTTTAGTTTCGTTTAGTTGGGAGAAACAGCACGGAAACAGGCCCTTCGGCCCACGGAGCTGGCTGGGGCTGGGGGACGTCCTCGGTGGCCTGGACCCCTCCTACCAGAGTCTGCGGCTCCCAAAGGCCGCAGGGCACGCCAGGTGGAGATGCAACGCTGGAGGCCCTCGGCAAAGGGCCCCAGGACTACATGGAGTTCAGCGCCGCCCGCGTTGGAAGCTCTCCCCAAATCAGAGCTCCACGATGTCGGAGCAGCGGCCCAACGCTCCGGAGCTGCAACGGCGACCCAGGTAGGCATCGCCCGCTCCGTGGTGACTCCAGCGCCACCGTCGCTGTTGCAGCTCTGGTCCGGTTCCCGGTCCCCGGCAGGAAAGGCTGCTCCGATCCAGGAGGTAGGCCGCGAGGTAGGGGGGTGCGAGGACGCGAGTCAAAGAAATAGTCGCGTCCCCCCCAGGAAGAGACTGGGAAACAGTTTCCCCCTTACCCTGCCCCCCTCCCCCACATATAAAAGTTAAAGATTCCCCAAAAAACAGACTTTAAACTGTCTAAAAAAAAAACCTACAAATCTGTACGTCTTTGGAATGTGGCAGGGAACTGAAGATCTCCTGGCAAACCCCCGCAGGTCACAGGAAGAATGCCCAAACTCTAAACAGACAAGCACCCACGGTCAGGATCGTACCTGGGTCCCCAGTGCTGTAAGGCAGTAGCTCTACCGCTGAGCCACCGTGCACGAAATGGAGTTACGTCAGGATGCCCGAGTAAACCGCCAGCAGATTTTCCCACAAAAACTATTTCCAAAGTAAGCCATGTTAGCTTTCACAATGGGATTGAGGTATAACAATGAACAGTGAAGTTATAAAGGAACTGGTTGAGACAACAGTTAATAGCATGTGAAATGCAATGTGCTGGAGTAAAGGGCCTGTCCCATTTAGGGGATTTTTTTCGGCGACTGTCATAGTCGTAGCAGGTTGCCGAAAAAACGGCGACTGGACCCCCCTAGGACCATGTCTGCAACAACGTCAAGCTACCGACAACCGGCGACCCATTAGGGTGTCCACCTACGACCACACCCTCGACAACCTACGTTAAACTACGACAAGGTACGACAATTCAGTCGCCGGTACCTGTCGCTGGTTGACGTAGGTAGTCGCCAATGTCACCGAAGTCAGCGCCGGCGACAACCTACGTCATGGTGACAACCCTGCAAAAGCGCATACATCAGGAGAAGTCAAGCTACGCTCATTGTCGTCAAACCAACTGTCGCCGAAAGGTTTTGAACGTTTCAAAATCCAGCGGGGACCAGACGCTACGACTCTTTGGGCGACTGATGAGACTACTCATGACCATACAGGCACCAACCCGTCGACCATGTGGCGACAGCCTAGTCGCCTGTAGTCGCCTACAAAATCGCCTAAGTGGGACAAGGGCATAACTCAGCGGGAGGAATGGATGGGTGATGTTTCAGGTCGGGACTCTTCTTCAAAATGAAGAGTCTTAAGAAGGGTCTTGACCCGAAGTGCTGTTGACACATTCCTTCCACAGATGCTGCCTGATCTGATGAGTTACTCCAGCATATTGTGTTTTATTCAAGATTCCAGCATCTGCAGTTCCTCCAGTGTACAATCTTGGTGTAGTCTCAAGGAAGGATGTACTTGCTTTTGAGGCTCAAGATACTGATTCATTGAATGCAAACGATCATCTGAAGATGATGGAGAATGGGGTGGAGTACCGTATTGCCTGGATCTTGATGAATGGGATGCCATTATGTGCAACGTATGTAATCTTGAAGGGCAAATGCTTCCTCCAGATTCAGGGAACAGTTTCTTCCCAGCTGTTATCAGGCAACTGAACCAACCTACCAACAACTAAAGAGCAGCCCTGATCTACCATCTACCTCATTGGAGACCCTCGGACTATCTTTCATTGGACTTTACGTTATCTTACAACGTCTAGATGTTTACTAGACTAACGTTTTTTAATTTTTTTTTAAAAATTGGATCATTATGAGGTTAAAACGTACGCCTTTCACGTATTTCTGACTTTCATCCAAAGCAAAAAAACAGATGTTTGCAAAAAATGCCTCAGGATTTTGGTATCTTCAATGGGAAGCCAAAGATATTTCCAAAGCTTCATTATTGCATAGAAACATAGAAACATAGAGAGTAGGTGCAGGAGTCGGCCATTCGGCCCTTCAAGCCAGCACTAGACTAAACTAAACTAGAACCAATAAATGCAAATGCTCAGTAGCAAACTAAGTACGGGGCTACACAAAAAGCTGGAGAAACTCAGCGGGTGCAGCAGCATCTAAGGAGCGAAGGAGATAGGCGACGTTTCGGGTCGAGACCCTTTGAATAAGTACAGGGCACCGTTTTTCTTAAGGCTCCTGCGTTTGATCTCCGTTCTTGCGAACGTCAGCCTCCGGGAGATTAATCATCGATTCCAAGATGATTCTGTGTGACACAGTGAAAAATGAGGTGGTTGGATTGCCTGATGGCGCCTTCTGTTTCAATCCTGATCCTTGTCTTTGTGTCTATTCCTGTAGTTCAGAATCATTGAGTCATGGAGCATGTCTTCATCAGCCTGCATGAAGTCACTGAAGGGCACTAAGTGACATCAGTCACTTGCCCGACCCTCTTTGTGTGAATGACGTGATGATCAGCTGTTCACAATAAAAGTTTACATTGAAAAATTCTCATCCTTATTTCCGACTCCCACCTCACAAGTCGATGGATATTTTTAAGGCGGAGGCTGACAGGTTCTTGATTAGTACGGGTGTCAGGGGCTAATGGGAACAAGGGTAGGAGAATGGGGTTGAGAGGGAAAGACAGATCAGCCATGATTGAATGGCGGAGTAGACCTGATGGGCCGAATGGTCTAATTCTGCTGCTGGAAAGTGAACTTATGATCCTTTGCAACACTGCAGCCCGCTCAGGGGCGGCACAGTGGCACAGCGGTAGAGTTGCTGCCTTACAGCGCCGGAGACACGGGTTCGATCCTGATCACGTGCTTGTCTGTACGGAGCTGTACGTTCTCCCCGCGACCTGCGTGGGTTTTCTCCGGTTTACACCCACACTCCAAAGAGGTACAGGTTTGTAGGTTAATTGGCTTGGTTACAAATGTAAAATTTCCGTAGTGTGTGTAGGACAGTGTTAGTCGATTGGCCGAAGGGCCTGTTTCCGCGCTGTATCTCTAAACTTGATGCCCTGTAAACATTAAAGATATCGGACAGCATGGTGGCGCAGTGGTAGAGTTGCTGCCTTACAGCACAAGGGAACCGGGTTCGATCCTGACTCTGGGTGCTGTCTGTACGGAGTTTGTACGTTCTCCCTGTGACTGCATTCTCCGGGTGCTCCAGTTTCCTCCCACACTCCAAAGATGTACTGGTTTGTAGGTTAATTGTAAATTGTGAGTTGTCCCTAGTGTGGAGGATAGTGCGGATATCATTGGTCATCAGGGACTCTGTGGTCCCAGCCTCAAAGACAGATGTGCCTCAAAGACAGCAATTCGTTCTTTCCACGCACTATTAAAGCATGGAATAATCTCCACCAAGCCACGGTTGCCCAGCCAGATGCAACTAAATTTAAAGTGGCACTTTCTTCCCAATAACCCCCTCTGGCTAAACCCTTCCCTTCACCACCTCCAGTTTAAATTTCAGTTGGAATATTTTGGAGGACCAAGTAACCAAGAACCAAGAAGGGTTAAATGGCCTCCTCCTGCAACTATTTTCTATGTTTCTATGTTTTAAATGGCATAAGTCTTTAAAACCCACCCTGTGGTCTGATTCATGAACAGTTGACTGATGTTCTCTAATCAGCAATTGCCTGTTTCCTTGATCACCGTTACTTAAATTATTTTGCATATAATTCGTTCATTTGTTCTATATCTCTCCACTTCACCATCTATGTCTCTCGTTTCCTTCTCCCCCGACCCTCAGTCCGAAGAAGGGTCTCGACCCAAAATGTCACCCATTCCTTTCCTCCAAAGATGCTGCCTGTCCGGCTGAGTTACTCCATCTTTTTGTGTCTACCTTCGGTTTTAACCAGCACCTGCAGTTCCTTCCTCCACAGTGCAAAATGCTTCTGAAAAGACCAAGGGAAGGCTGGGTCATTACAGGGGTGGCCGACCAATGTGCGGATTTGGAGACAGAAAGGCATGAAATAAAGCACAGTGCTTTTCCAACTGAAGTTAACAACATCAACATTACATATGTAATGTATTTTGAAGGACAACATGCAACAGAGACCGCCAGTGTGGAGATACAGTCAGTGATGAGTCATTTACTCATGGAAATGATTTTTCGCTGATTGTGAAACACTGATACATGTTGAACATTTGGAGATACAGCGCGGAAACAGGCTCTTCGGTGGAGCCTGTTTCTGCGTTGTATCTCTAAATCGAAAACTAAAAAAACTAAATTACTTGGGTTCTGTTCAACATGTATCAGAGATTCAGATTCAGCATTCTGCAGCGACCAGCGATACCCGCATACTACACACATTAGGGCCAATTTTACATTCATGCCAAGCCAATTAACCTAAAAAACCTGTACGTCTTTGGAGTGTGGGAGGAAACCCGAAGATCTCGGAGGAAACCCACGCAGGTCATAGGGAGAACATACAAACTCCATACCGACAGCACCCGTAGTCAGGATCGAACCTGGGTCTCAGGCGCTGTAAGTCAGCAACTCCACCACTGAGCCACTGTGCTACCCACGGTGTGGTAAGGCTATGTAGATGCAAGGAACTGCAGATGGTGGAATCTTGAGTAAAACATAAAGTGCTGGAGTACTTTCGTTTAGGTTAGTGTACTGAGGCACAGTGAAAAGCTTTTGTTGCGTGCTAACCAGTTAGTGGAAAGACTATACATGATTACAATCAAGCCGTCCACATATGATGAAGGGAATAACGTTTGGTGCAAGATAAAGTCCAGTGAAGTCTGATTAAAGATAGTCCGAGGGTCTCCAGTGAGGTAGATAGTCGCTCAGGACCGCTCTCTAGTTGTTGTTAGGATGGCACTGTCTGATAACAGCTGGGAAGAAACTGCCCCTGAATCTGGAGGTGTGTGTTTTCACACTTCTGTACCTCTTGCCCGGTGGCAGACGGGAGAGATGGGGGCGACCGGGGTGAGACTGGTCCGTGATTATGCTGCTGGCCTTGCCGAGGCAGCATGAAGTGTAGATTGAGTATGGGTGTAGATGGAATCAATGGAAGGGGTGCTGGTCCGGGCTGCGTCCACAATTCTCTGACATTTCTTCCGGTCTTGGATTAACTCAGTGGGTCAGGCAGCATCTCTGAAGATGGGTCCCGACTCAAAACGTTGCCTATCCCTGTCCTCCGGAAATGCTGCCTGACCCGATGAGTTACTCCAGCACTTTGTGTTGTACTCCTGCTAATGCTCTGGTCTATCCAGTCGTCATTCACATCTTCTTTCCATAATTAAACTTTGTAGGTTCAAATGGCACGAGGTTCTATTGATTGCTCATTTAACCCAAGGAACACGAGTTCAAAGAACCGATTGTGTTTCAAGTTACCTTTAACGAATTAGTCTAAAGCAACAATTAAGATAGGCATGGCTTATTGACGGCACTCTTATCTCAGAGAGTTCAGATCCTACACTAGGGAGAGGAACTAAGGTTCTGACTGCGAGAATATTGCTCTCGGAGATGTGGTCATGGGAGCTGAATGACATGTTGTTGAGGAAGGTGTCTATCACTTGAGGTAATGCAGAAGAATATTTCACCTAACGGCTTTGGAGACACAGCGCGGAACCAGGTCCTTTGGCCCAACAAGTTTGCTGTGACCAGCGATCACCCCGAACACCGGAACACCGGAACACACCAGGAACAATGTACGATCTTTACCAAAGCCAATTGACCAACAAACCGGCACGTCTTTGGAGTGTGGGGGGTAAACCGGAGCACCCGGAGAAAAACGCGGTCACGGGTAGAACGTACAAACTCTGCACAGACAGCACCCGCTGGAATAGAACCCGGGTCTCTGCCGCTGTAAGGCAGCAACTCTACCGCTGTACCACCGTGCCGCCCTAGTAGAGGTTGAGTTGAGGAAGGTGTTCGTCACTTGAGGTGGCGCAGAAGATCCCACGGGGGTCATTGTACTTCACTTTAGACTTTCGAGATAGGGCGCGGAAACAGGCCCTTCGGCCCGACAAGTCTGGGCCCAACAGGGACCATCTTGAGGAAGAGCAGTTGTGATCTCCGCAGCGTGATGGCCAACGCTCTGCTCAATGGAATCGACGTCACGAAAATAGACCTCGGGGTGTCTCAGTGTTATTCACACGACCTTGCTGCGTGCAACTTGTCAACTGTCTCCAACCTTTCAATAGCAATTACACTTCAAAAGCACTTCAGTAACGAAGGCCATGAAAGGCATGACATGAATATCGTTCGTTCTGCTAGATCCCCGTTCTGCAGGTTCCCACACATTAATTTTTCATACATTCATCTACCTAACAGCAGTACACAGACATCAGAAATATGCAAATGAACATCCGGAGAAAATATGAAAAGTTTGTATCTGGATTAAACAATCTTCACAATTGAATAAACCAGCTTGCTCTGCTTCAAAGAAGCCATTCCGTAATTAAATCAAGAGAACAAACCAATCCACTGCCATCTGTTCATTAAATAATTGAAGCAAAAAGATTCACATATAACGTTTCTACCACTCCGAATGCCGTTCACATGTTAAGCGTGCCCATCCATTTAACAGGATCGGCATTGGAAACCCGGAGACCAGGTCGCAGGCAGGAGATGAGGAGGAATTTCCCTCATCAGAGGGTGGTGGAATTCATCGCCACAGAATGGCTGTGGAGGCCAAGCCAATGGACATTTTCAAGGCAGAGATACTGTAGATAGGTTCTTGATTAGTATGGGGTTATGGGGAGAGGGCAGGAGAATGGGGATAGACCAGCCATGATTGAATGGCGGAGTAGACCTGATGTGCCGAATGGCCCTATTCTGCTCCTATCACTTATGAACTTTAGTGGACGGCAATATCCTCGTAGATCTTCTCTGCATTCTTTCACACTGACCCCATGCTGATATTTAGCCCCACTGATCTCTCCTCTTCATTCACCTCTCCCTAAGCTTTCTCAGCAAACCTACCTGCACTTTCTCGCACCTTCTGCTGCACCATGTTCACCAATGTCAGTGCACTTCTACTCTTTATGATGTACCACATATTTACCACAGTTGGACAACAAGCTTTCTCCTCAACCCTCCATTCATTTCAGTGACGATCATCTTACAATCAAGACCTGTAGTGTCAAATACCTTCGTAACTGCAGCAGGTGGCGCAGCGGTAGAGTCGCTGCCTCACAGCGCCAGAGACACGGGTTCGATCCTGACTATGGGTGCTGTCTGTACGGAGTTTGTACGTTCTCCCCGTGTGGGTTTTTTTCCAGGTGTTCCAGCTTCCTCCCACACTCCAAAGACCTACAGAGTGTTAGTGTGCGGGGATCGCTGGTCGGTGCGGACCAGGTGGGCCGAGGGGCCTGTTTCTGCGCTGTATCTCTACACTAAACTGAACTGAATTAAAGTAACTAGTCACTTAAAGATAAAGATCTCCTTCCTAGGGTTTGGCTATCCAATTGAAACCCAATTATACATGACCATATGTGCCAGGCTTCAGAAGGGGGATCAAAAAATTCTATATATCTTCCATCTTTTTATCAGATCAAGCTGCAATTTTATTCCTAATCAAACCTCTTCTCTAGTTGGCTGATTAAACTTTTTTTTTGAGGCAAAAGCAAAGATGGTATTTAGTTTAGTTTAGAGATACAGTGGGAAAAAGGCCCTTCGGCCCACCGAGTCTGTGCCGACCAGCAATCCCCGCACATTAGCATTGCCCAAAACACACTAGGGACATTTTACCATTATACAAAGCCAATTAACCTACACGCCACAGACACATAGAGGTTACCTGACATTGGAAAATTCAATGTACATATTGATTAGTAAGGATGGCAGTGGTTATGTGGAGAAGGCAGGAGAATGGGGTTGAGAGGGAAAGATAGACCAGCCGTGATTGAATGGCGGAGTAGACTTGATGGGCCGAATGGCCTAATTCTGCTGTGAGGACTTATGAACAAATATCATTGGGTTGCAAGCTACCCATGACGAATTCACACAGAACATGAATTGGCGACACTTGGCGGGTAGGGAACCTTCTTTGGACTAGTTTACTAGAAACATAGTAACATAGAAAATAGGGTGCAGGAGTAGGCCATTCGGCCCTTCAAGCCAGCACTGCCATTCAATATGATCAGTTCCCCGTTCCTACTTTCTCTGCAAATCTCTTGCCACTAGTTAGGGAAACAAAGCATTTCTGGTGACAGCGAGGAATATCTGGTTTAAAATGTAAAAGAGACAAATATGTAGCCTGCAGAAATGCAGGGGGCACAACATAGAAGTATAATCAGTTGATTAAATCAGATAACCCTGTTGAACTTGAAAACAGACAGCAATTATCTGTCAGTGCCGAGAGCAACCGTAGGCGAAAAATTCAATGCTGTGTACAGTAAAGAGAAAAAAAAACCCTTTGCACAAAATCACTGGGGGAATAAGAGTACCTTTGACAATCTGAAGTAATGGCTTGGAATTTACTGTGGAATTTCAATAAAGTAAAGAGCACTTTAAAGTATAATAATTTTTGATTGAGTGATTAGGACTGCATACATAAATAGAGCTAAACTGCAAGAGATTCTGAGTGTAGGCTGCCAATATTTATCCTTCAATTGACATGACTAAATCGGATCAGTATTGCTTTCTGTTTATCGTGGCTTTCCAATGCATCATTGGGCTGCGTGGCATTTCGGCACAATTTCAGAGGCGATAAGGTTCTCAGGCATATCTTTCACGGGGCCCACCAAGTCCGCGCCGACCAGCGATCCCCGCACATTAACACCATCCTACATACACTGGGGACAAGTTTGCAATTATGGCCAAGTCTATTCACCCGCTCTTCTTTTGGAGTGTGGGAGGAAACCGGAACACCCGGAGGACACCCAGCACAGGTCACGGGGAGAACGCGCAAACTCCGTGCGGACAGCACCCGAAGTCAGGATTGAACCCGGGTCTCTGGCGCTGCAAGGGAGCAACTTTACCGCCGCGCCACCGTGCCGCCCTGTTACTGTTTTTCAGGATACTAGGAGGAATGTAGTTTGAAGTAGGAACTGCAAAAGGGGTGAAATATTGCCCGTAAGGGAGTCTTATCAGCGGCTGCTTTTCGTAAGGCCATAAGGTCATAAGTGATCAGAGAAGAATTAGGCCATTCGGCCCATCAAGTCTACTCCACCATTCAATCATGGCTGATCTATCTCTCCCTCCTAACCCCATTCTCCTGCCTTCTCCCAATAACCCCTGACACCCGCACTAATCACACTACCCGCAGCCAGATCTGTTAGGACTTCCTAATCAAAGCAAGAGTACAGACTAATGGGCCTGTCCCACTTAGGTGATTTTTTTAGGCAACTACAGGTGACTAATTTGTCGCCACATGTTCGCTGGTTGTCGCCGGGAGTTGTCTCCTCAGTCAGGCTAAAGGTCGTAGCGTCTTTCAGGTCGCCGCTAAATTTTCAACATGTTGAACATTTTTCGGTGACAGTGGGTTTGACGCCAATGAGCGTAGCTTGACTTCTCCTGACGTAGGTGCTGTCGTAGGTTGTCGCCAGGATGACGCAGGTTGTCGCCGGTTTTTGGATGTAAAAAAAATCGGCAAGTGGGACTGGCCCATAAGGAGAAGCTCCATATTTGTGCTCCACTCCGAAACAGCAAAGATTGCGGAGAATTGTGGACGCAGCCCTGACCATCACACAAACCAAACTCCCTTCCATTGGACTATTGTGGGCTCCACCTTTCCTGAGTTATCGATGCAGGCTCTGCTTTGTTTTGCACCTTCTCCTACCTAAAGTTGCCCCCTCCCTGACTCTCAGTCTGATGAAGGGTCTCGACCCCAAACGTCACCCATTCCTCCTCTCCACAGATGCTGCCTGACCCCGCTGAGTTACTCCAGCATTTTGTGTCTACCTCCATTCCAGTGACTCCATCAACACCTCCACTGCCTCGACAAGGCCAGCAGCACAATCAAGGACCAGTCTCACCCCGGCCACTCCCTCTTCTCCCCTCTCCCCGTCAGGCAAGAGGTACAGAAGTGTGAAAACGCACACCTCCAGATTCAGGGACAGCTTCTTCCCAGCTGTGATCAGGCAAGTGAACCATCCTAGCAACAACTAGAGAACGGTCCTGAGCTACTATCTATTTCATTGAAGACCTTACTGGACTTTATCTTGCGCCAAACATTATTCCCTTTATCATGTGGACGGCTCGATTGTAACCATGTATAGTCTCTCCACTGACTGGACAACAGGCGACAAAAAGCTTTTCACTGTACCTCGGTAGACGTGACAATAAACGAAACTAAACTAAACTGAACTAAACAAAACCAGGATGCGTGAATTTTCGGGTCGAGACCCTTCTTTAGACTCTCAATCTGGAGGGTCTTGACCCAAAACATCACCTTCTCTCCCTTCTACCCAGAGCTGCTGCCTGTCTTGCTGAGTTACATTTTGTGTCTATCTTTGGATTCAAAGATAACCAGCATCTGCAGTTCCTTCCTACACAGAATAGATACGTGTGTGACAGCTATGACCTAAAGGGTTTCTATTTGGTCTTACAAGAGCAAGCAAACCCAGACAGGGACAAAATGGTGATAGCTTATTTTCTGCGGTCTACATTGCATTGTTTAACATCTATATAAGCTGCTTATGGGCCTGTCCTACCAGCATCCGACTCCATGCGATGAGCGCGATCAAACTAGAAGCGGGGGCCTTCTAGTTTGGGTGATCCCTGTACAGGGCCGTTCCCACCAACATGCGCCTGCACGCGGCAAGCGCGACCAAACCGGCAGCGAGGGCCGCGCAGAGGTCGGGTGAGTGGCGCAACGCGGCGCAAAGTCAGGCGAACTTGGAGCGAAGTCTTAAAGGTAAGTTCACCAGGACAGAGAGGGGCACACAGAGACGGGCACAGAGGCACACACAGAGAGGGTCACGGAGCCACACGCATAGAGGGTCACGGAGGCACCTACAGAGAGGGACACGTCGAGGCGGTGTGTAATGCGTCGAGGCGACTGCGAGCCGACAAGCCGTTGCCGCGCGGAATTTTTGAACATGGTCAGTTTTTCGGAGCCCCGCGCGATGTTGGGACGAACTCCGCACAATTCCGCACGGCTCCGGCGATCGAAGTGGGACCCGCCCCGCGACACCGGACGGCTCAAGCGACCACGTTAGGTCGCGCTCATTGCATGGAGTTGCATGCTGGTAGGACAGGCCCTTAACTCTGGCAAAGAGTGGTGAGTCTAATTAGTAACGAGATTAGTGACTTTAAACCATGGGAACCGATTGTAAGGATTCCTGACGAGGTGACCAGAAAAGCATTCATTCAGGTGAACCATGTTGCCTGAATTTAATTATAATGTACCCAGATATATGTAGTACCTGACATTTACTTGTTGCACTAAAGGTCACGGTAATCCTTCCAATTTCACAATTTCTTACAATTATGTTTTACTCCCCATAGAGATGATTAAGTTTAGCAGGAGAACAGCTATCAACCAGTGAAATTAAACAAATATTCAAATAATTAAATTAAACACAATACTCTTTGCAGAGACTGCCGTCTATGGAGATGGGGCTCTGTGCACTGCAAGGATTGTGTTGTTTCCTTTGCACGTAGCTGAATCAAGTATTGAAACTGGTACCTGATTAATGGCAATGCTGCTAAATGGGATCATTCCAAGCGCAATGATTGAACAGTGCAGTGCGCTGGAAGTCCGAGATTGCTCAGATTAGGAAACAAAGCTGGGAATCGAAATTTAGCCGACGGGCAAGATGGAGAATGACATATTGACCAAAGTTTGTAATAATAACCTTGGAAGAACTAGCAGTGTTTCTCCTCAGAACAGTACGGAAGCGCGGTGGTGCAGCGGTGGAGTTGCTGCCTTTCAGCGCCAGAGGCCCAGGTTCGAACCCGACTAGGGGTGCTGTCTGTATGGAGTTTGTACGTTCTCCCTGTGATCTGTGTGGGTTTTTTTCCAGGTGTTCCAGCTTCCTCCCACACTCCAAAGACCTACAGGCTATTTGGCTTTGGATTTTTAAAAGCAAAATATTTTCCCTGGTGTGTGTAGGAGAGTGTTAGTGTGCGGGGATCGCTGGTCGGCGCGGACCAGGTGGGCCGAGGGGCCTGTTTCTGCGCTGTATCGCTACACTAAACTGAACTGAATTAAACTGGACTAGTCACTTAAAAATAAAGATCTCCTTCCTAGGGTTTGGCCATCCAATTGAAACCCAATTATACATGACCATATGTGTCAGGCTTCAGATAGGGGATCATAAAATTCTATATATCTTCCATCTTTTTATCAGATCAAGCTTCAATTTTATTCCTAATCAAACCTCTTCTCTAGTTGGCTGATCTAATATTTTTTTGAGGCAAAAGCAAAGATGGTATTTAGTTTAGTTTAGAGATACAGTGGGAAAAAGGCCCTTCGGCCCACCGAGTCTGCGCTGACCAGCAATCAAGGCAGTTTGTAAGTTGCACAACATTGTACGATCGCTCAGCCCGAAGGTTCTCTACCCGAAACGCCACCCATTCCTTCTCTCCAGAGATGCTGCCTGACCCGCTGAGTTACTCCAGCATTTTGTGTCTGTCTTCGGTGTAAGCCAGCACCTGCAGTTCCTTCCTAGGCCCTCTCAGTGAGTCCAGACTGAGATTTCAACTTTTGCCTTTAAAGATACCGCACAGAACTGGCTCTTCGGCCCATCGAATCCGCACTATCACGCTACATAACACCATGCTACACACTAGGGACAATTTTACAATTTTTACCAAAGCCATATAAACCTACAAATCTGTACGTCTTTGGGATGTTGAAGGAAACCGGAGCACCAGGAGAAAACCCACACGGTCACAGGGAGAACGTACAAACTCCGTACAGCAGAGACTGCACTTCCTGAGGGTGCTCTGGAAGAATAACATCACACAGAGACTGCTGCTGTCCTTTTATCGGTGCTCCATTGAGAGCATCCTAACATACTGTGTATACGTGTGGTACACCAGCTGTACAGCGGCTCAGAGGAAAGCGCTCCAGAGGGCCATTGACAACGCCCAGAGGATTGTCGGCTGCCCTCTCCTTACCTTGGAGGACTTACACAGTTCCCGCTGCATCCAAAAATCCCAGAATATTACAAAGGACATTTCCCACCCCGGACACTCCCTGTTTGAACTGTTGCCGTCAGGCAGACGGTACAGATCTACAAGGACAAGGACAAACAGACTTAAAAACAGTTTTTACCCCACTGCTATAAAGGCACTAAATGTAGCCGCCAAGGAACGCGGGGACTAAGGGACTGTGGTTGGTACACTGTGAAATCGACAGAAGGATGTAGGGTTGTGTGTTTATGCGTGCTGTTTTCATATTTCATATTTATTTTAGTTGTTTATCTTTTTTAATATTTTACCTTGTATGTATCGTTAGCTTTTATGGTTTGAATGGTGCACTGATTGGTTGACATTTTTAAATTTTGTTGTACATGGTTCATGTTACAATGACAATAAAGAAACTATCACTATTATAGACAGCATCATTAAAATCCTGTATAATTACATAACATCTGAAGGAACGTAACCCTTATGTGAATCGGGGAGTGCCTGTATATCACAAAACTGATATCAACTTTTAGTTGCGTTTTAGTTTAGAGATACAGTGCAGAAACAGGCCCTTCGGCCCATCGGGTCCGCGTCGACCAGCGATCCTCACTTTACACTTATACCAGCCAATTGACCTCCAAACCTGAACGTCTTTGGAGTGTGGAAGGAAACCGAAGATCTCGGAGAAATTCCACGTGGTCACGCGGAGAACGTACAAAGTCCGTACCTAGACAGCACCCTTAGTCGGGATCGAACCTGCAAGCGCTGCGAGGCAGCGACTCTACCGCTGCACCACCGTGCCGCTCCTTTTAGAATAGCACTTATGAATCAAAGTGTGGAGATTTCCAAGTTAGTATCACTGTCTCTGCTTCTGCAGCGATTGTACCGTTTACAGCCGTCTCTATCACAGGCAAAGGAAGTCACTTGATCTGACGTTAATTTCAAGTGCCTACTTACAAACAACTTCCTTTGAATAAAATCCCTTCTTTTATTGGGTTACATGAAAGTCATAATGTTTATTTTAATTGTGCACTAAACTTAATGGGTGCTTAGCACGCTGTACAGTATATAACAAAAGCTAGTTTTTTATAGCTGTCGTGTTTTTTAGTTTATTTATTAAATAATGTTTCACTTTTTCCATTACTCATTATTTAGCAATCTAAGGCACGGTGGCGCAGCGGTAGAGTTGCTGCCTTACAGGACCCGAGACCCGGGTTCGATCCCGACTACGGCTGCTGCCTGTATGGCGTTTGACCTGCTTGTAGATATCTCCAGTTTCTCCCACACTCCAAAGACGTACAGGTTTGTAGGATAATTGGCTGTAGTAAAATTGTAAATTGTCCCGACTGTGTGTGGGATAGCGTAAGCGTGCGTGGACCGCTGGCCTGCGTGGACTCGCTGGGCCGAATGGCCTCTTTCCACGCTGTATCACTAAATGGAACTAAATTAAGCAAAACTAATATGGAAAAATGACCTAGAAGGAGTGCATTTTGCCTCTTGGTTCTCTGTGAGATCATTTCTCTGCCTGAATGTCTGCTCAGGCAGCTCAATGGCATCGTCGGAGCTGAGTATGTGTTGAACTTGCAATCGATAGTCACTGATGTTGAAAGCCTAATGACCCTGTCCCACTTAGGCAATTTTTTAGGCGACTACAGGCGACTAGGCTGTCGCCACATGGTCGCCGGGGTGTCGTCTGTACGGTCGTGAGTAATCTCCTCAGTCGCCCAAAGAGTCGTAGCGTTTTTCTGGTCGCCGCTGGATTTTGAAATGTTCAAAATGTTCAGTCGGCGACAGTGGGCTTGACACCAATGAGCGTAGCTTGACTTTTCCTGACGTAGGTCGTCGCCAGGATGACGTAGGTTGTCGCCGGGTTCTGACTTTGGTGAATTCCATTGGCGACTACCTACGTCAACCGGTGACAGGTACCGGAGACTGAATTATCTTAAGTTGGTCATACCTTGTCATATCTTGTCGCAGGTGGACGTAGGTTGTCATAGGTGTGGTCGCAGGTGGACGTCCTAATGGGTCGCCGGTTGTGGGTACCTTGCCGTAGCTTGACATCAACTAGGTGGTAGGTTGTTGTAGACATTGTCGTAGGCATTGTCGTAGAGGGGGTCCAGTCGCCGGTTTTTCGGCGACCTGCTACGACTAAGACAGTCGCCGGCAGTCGCCTAAGTGGGACAGGGTCCATAAGTTTCCATCAATTCCTTGTGGAGAGCATTCTCAAGGTCAGCACCAACTCCTATCATGTCGCCATTGCCCAAAAACCTTGAATCATTCGGATAAATTTGCCGGTTGTGCTGGAAAGTGAGCGGAATGTTGGAAATAATAATATTTCCTTAGATTAGTTTTAGTTGAGTTTAGTTTATTGTCACGTGTACCGAGGTACAGGGGAAAGCTTTTGTTGCGTGCTATCCAGTCAGCGCAAAGACTAGATACGCGACTACAATCGAGCCGTCCGCAGTGCACGGATACATGACAAAAGAGATAACATTTAGTGCAAGATAAAGCCAGTAATGTCCGATCAAAGGTGGTCCGAGGGTCTCCAGTGAGGTTGGCGGCTGTTCAGGACCGCTCCCCAGCTGTTGGTAGGATGGTTCAGTTGCCTGATAACAGCTGGGAAGAAACTGTCCCTGAATCTGGAGGTGTGTGCGTTTTCACACTTCTGTACCTTTTGGCCGATGGGCGAGGGGAGAAGAGAGAGTGGCCTGGGTTCGAGTCGTCCTTGATTATGCTGCTGGCCTTGCCGAGGCAGCGTGAGGTGTAATTGGAGTCCAGTAGAACCATTAATGCAGTTAAAACGGCCACAAGCCCATTATCAAATGAAGTACGATACTATCACAGGTAGACAAAAGTGCTGGAGAAACTCAGCGAGTGCAGCATATGATACTATCACATCTTGATTGAATCAGACAGTACCCAAGGAGGCCATTCAATCCATTGTGCTCTTTGGAAAGGCCTTATAGTTAGTCAATCCAATGTGATTGAGCTTTCCATAAGACCCTGCAGGCTTTCCATTTACAGGTTTACGCCCAATGTCTTTTTAAAAATTGCTGTTGAGTCTATCGCCCCATTCTTTCAACGTAATGTATTCCAGAAAATCACACCTCACCCAGTAAAAGACAAATGATTCCATGTCGCCCTGCTCGTTCAATTACAAGTAATGAATGCTGACACACACGGAACCGCAGAATCTGGTTTACAAAAAAAGACACAAAGTGCTGGAGTGACTCAGCAGGGCAGGCAGCATCCGTGGAGAACATGAATAGGCGATGTTTTGGGTCGGGATACGTGCTCAGATTTCGACCTGATGACGGGTCGGAACCCGAAATGTCACCCACCCATGTTCTCCAGAGATGCTGCCTGTCCCGCTGAGTCACTCCAGCACTTTGTGTCTTTCTTTGCTCTGGTTAATAATCATGCCTTCAGTTTCCTATCTACCAAAAAACCCCGTAATAACTCGAGGCCTGTTCATGTTATGGGTGAAATTCATTAAATGGGCAGCACGGTGGCGCAGCGGCAGAGTTGCTCCATTGCAGCTCCAGGGACCTGGGTTCGATCCTGACTATAGGTGCTTGTCTGTACGGAGTTTGCACGTTCTCCACGTAACCGTGTGGGTTCTCTCTGGGTGCTCCGGTTTCCACCCACAAGCCAAGGACGTGCAGGTTTGCCGTTTAATTGGCTTCTGTAAATTGCCCTCAGTGTGCTGGGTGCAAAAATGGGATAACATAGAACACAGTACACGGGTGATTGTTGGTCAGCATGGACTTGACGGGCCGAAGGGCCTGTTTCCACGCTGTATCTCTGAACTAAACTTCAAGAGGGAAAGGATATTGAATCAAGGGCAATTATCAGATTCCATATGAAGGCTGACCTTGTGAAAGATACAGAGAAGGAGACATGATTTATTACAGAAGTTAGAAAATAATAAATGATTAAAAATATTGCAGGGAATGAGCAAGAGTAATGACTATAAGGTAAACAGAGTTATCTTATGCAGTTATGATTAAGCAAACAGTATGTCAGAATCCAAGGAAAATCTGTACCAGCTCCAAATAGACAGAGCATAGAGGACGGCACAATGGCACAGAGGTAGAGTCGCTGCCTCACAGCTTCAGGTACCCGGGTTCGATCCTGACTACGGCCGCTGTCCGTACGGAGTTTGTACGATCTCCCTTTGACTGCATTGGTTTTCCCCGGGTGCTCTGGTTTCCTCCCACACTCTAAAGACATACAGGTTTGTAGACTAAACTGAAACATCCTACCACAACCAGAGAACAGTGCTGAGCTACTAGCTCTTTGGTGACCCTCGGACTATCCTCGATCGGACTTTGATGGCTTTACCCTTATGAGGCTAAACGTTATTCCCCTATCATGTATCTGTACAGAGTAAATGGCACGATTCTAATCATGTATTGTCTTTCCGCTGACTGGATAGCACGCAACAAAAGCTTTTCATTGAACCTCGGTACACGTGACAATAAACTAAACTGAAATGTAATTGGCTTGGTAGAATCGTGAATTATACAATAGACAATAGACTACAGGTGCAGGAGTAGGCCATTCGGCCCTTCGAGCCAGCACCGCCATTCAATGTGATCATGGCTGATCATCCCCAATCAGTACCCCGTTCCTGCCTTCTCCCCATATCCCCTGGCTCCGCTATCTTTAAGAGCCCTATCTAGCTCCCTCTTGAAAGTATCCAGGACTCCACTGCCCTCTGAGGCAGAGAATTCCACGGACTCACAACTCTCTGAGTGAAAGAATTATGTTGTTAAAGAAGAAACTGCAGATGCTGGAGAATCGAGGGTACACAAAAGGCTGGAGAAACTCAGCGGGTGCAGCAGCATCTAAGGAGCGAAGGAGATAGGCGACGTTTCGGGTTGAGACCCTTCTTCAAACTGTGTGAAATTGTGTGTGTGTGTGTGTGTGTGTGTAGGATAGTGTTTGTGTGCGGGGATCGCTGGCCGGCGTGGACTCGGTTGTCCAAAGGACCTGTTTCCGCGCTGTATCACTAAACTAAACTCAACTAAAACCATTTTGTGAAAGGGGACTTTTATGTCCATCCATTTATAGCTGTGGGAAAAGAAATACACTTGACCTTTGATCCGTGTAGAGATCTCATTAAACAATCAGTATCGTCAATCTTCCGCACACCAGTCGTAACACACTCAGTTTCAAATTGAAAGAAGATTTAAGGTTGCGTTTATTTCTCACTTGCAAAACCATTTGCTCACATAAAATGTCACTCCTTGCAGAGTTCAACCACTCATTTCTGGTTGAATGGCACATGGAATTTCATAACTGTTGAATCCAGTGACTGTAACTCAATTATTTACAGCTTGGGACCTTAGTAACCCGAGGATTAAGTTCTGAAGTCTTATGGGCGGCACCGTGGCGAACTGGTAGAGTCACGTCCTCACGGCTTCGATCTTCACCTCGGGTGCTGTCTGTACTGAGTTTTATGTTCTCCCTGTGACCTGCGTGGGTTTCCCTTCGGGTGCTTCAGTTTCGTCCCACACTCCAGAGACGTGCAGGTTTGTCGGTTAATTGGCTTCTGTAAATCGTCCCCAGAGTGGAGGATGGAACGGGTTTGTGGGCGATCGCTGGTCGGCGCGCCTGGACTTGGTGGGATGGTTGGGCCTGTTTCAACGCTGTATCTCTATACTAAGCTAAACTTTAAAAAACCCTCGGCAGGCAAAAATGCTGGAGAAACTCAGCGGGTGCAGCAGCATCTATGGAGCGAAGGAAATAGGCGACGTTTCGGGCCGAAACCCTTCTTCAGACTGAAGATGCTGCTGCACCCGCTGAGTTTCTCCAGCATTTTTGTCTACCTTCGATTTTCCAGCATCTGCAGTTCCTTCTTAAACACTTGGAAAAACCCTCACCATGCGAATTGTAGCAGTCCCCCCCCCCCCCCCCGTTGGAGTAACTCAGCGGAACAGGCAGCATCTCTGGATAGAAGGAATGGGTGACGTTTCAGGTCTGAAAAAAAGGTCTTGACCCGAAAAGTCACCCATTCCTTCTATCCACAGATGCTGCCTGTCCCGCTGAGTTACTCCACCATTTTGTGTCTATCTTTGGGGGAAGTCAGCTTCTGCAGTTCCTTCCTACGCAAGCAGACAGGCATTATATGGGCTCTTCACTGCCACATGTACCAGGCACAGTGAAATACACTTTATGCATACTGATCCGCCAGACTATCCCCGTACATAAGCCCAATCACCTCAGTTAGAGCCAACTGCACAGAGCACTCCACCGAGCCCATTGCAAGAGGCACCATCTTGCCATCATTTTGCAGTCCCAGCTCCTGCTGCTGCCCACAAAGTTCACTTCAGTTCAGTTCAGTTCAGTTTAGTTTATTGTCACATGTACCAAGGTACTGTGAAAGCTTTTTGTTGCGTGCTATCCAGTCAGCAGAATGACAATACATGATTACAATCGATCCATTTACAGTGTATTGACACGTGATAAGGGAATTAAGTTTAGTGCAAGGTATATCAAGTAAAGTCCGAGGGACATCGTAAGTCATAAGTGACTGGAGTAGATAGGAGCAGAATTAGGCCATTCGGCCCATCAAGTCTACGCTGCCATTCAATCATGGCTGATCTATCTCTCCCTCCTAACCCCATTCTCCTGCCTTCTGCCCACAACCACTGATCAAAAAATTCTCCATCTCTGCCTTAAAAATATCCACTGACTTGGCCTCTACAGACTTCTGTGGCAAAGAATTCCACAGATTCACCACCCTCTGATGAAAGAAATGTCTCCGCATCTCCTTCCTAAAAGAACGTCCTTTAATTCTGAGGCTGTGACCTCCAGTGCCAGACCCTCCCACTAGTCCAACAGCCAAAAATCTGGTATTTTGTTGGTTCACATGCTTGATCAATGGTGTTTTATCATTAATGTTTTATTATTATTAATGTTTAGTGTTTTCTGAGTCATTGTATGTCACGTCGTTACTTGTGGGCGGAGCACCAAGGCAAATTCCTTGTATGTGAATACTTGGCCAATAAACTTACTTATTTACTTACTTAGTGGGAACATCCTCTCCGCATCCACTCTCTCCAAGCCTTTCACTGTTCTCAGTTTGTCGCACTGCGCTCTGGTTGCGGTAGGTTGGTGGAGTTGCCTGCTAAAAGCCCCATTGCAACCATCGCCACCTCCATTTGGGCACCCTCCACTAGAGATTGGCTCTGCCAGCATTACTCACAGCTTGCGTGGGTTAACTTTGAAAAACAAGATGCATCTGTGGTTCTACAAACAGGTGCAAGTAGCTGGCACTCTGACACACTGCCAGATTGTACCGTATGCTTGAAAGGTTAAAGTGAATGAATATTGCATGACATTGCAACGGTACAGAAACGTACACATTTTGGCGTGATGGTGGCACTGTCATACTCTGAGAGAATGGAGCGGCTGGGCTTGTACACTCTGGAATTTAGAAGGATGAGAGGGGATCTTATTGAAACATAAAAGATTATTAAGGGTTTAGACACGCTAGAGGTAGGAAACGTTCCCGATTTAAGAATTTCCACAGTTTAAGAATAAGGGGTAAGCCATTTAGAACGGAGTTGAGGAAACACTTTTTCACACAGAGAGTTGTGAGTCTGTGGAATTCTCTGCCTCACAGGGTGGTGGAAGCAGGTTCTCTGGATGCTTTCAAGAGAGAGCTAGATAGGGCTCTTAAAAATAACGGCGGCAGGGGATATGGGGAGAAGGCAGGAACGGGATACTGATTGGGGATGATCAGCCATGATCACATTGAATGGCGATGCTGGCTCGAAGGGCCGAATGGCCTACTCCTGCATCTATTGTCTATTGGCTATTGTGATCAACTGGAGGGACATGAAAACCAAAGAAATCCAATCTAAAATAAGGGAAATGTGGAAATGCACAGTAGATCCAAAGTCAGAGGAAGTGTTTCTGAAGATAGACACAAAAAGCTGGAGTATCGAAGCGGGACGGGCAGCATCTCTGGAGAGAAGAAATGGGTGACGTTTTGGGTCGAGACCCTTCTTCAGACTGAGAGTTGGGGGGGGAGGGGTGAAATCAAGAACCAGAGGACATAGGTTTAATGTGAGTGGGGGGAAGATTTAATAGGAACCTGAGGGGAAACTTTTTATTTAACACAAAGGGTGGTAGTATATGGAACGAGTTATTCGAGGAGGTAGTTAAGGCAGGTACTATTGCAACATTTAAACAGGTACAGGGATAGGGCAGATTCAAGAGGCCCATAGGCCAAACGCAGGCATGTGGGACGAGTGTTGATGAGGCATGTTAGTCAGTGTGGGAAAGTTGGGCTGAAGGGCCTGACTCCGTGACTCTATGGTTGAAAGAGTCACCATCTCAATCAGCCGATTGGAGTATATCCAAAATCGTATGGTGATTATTTTTGTGGACTGTTAGTGGACTGCAAATTAGTGGACTGCAAAACGATATGGCATGTTTAAATTGACGGTAGACAAAAGTGCTGGAGAAACTCAGCGGGTGCAGCAGCATCTATGGAGCGAAGGAAAAAGGCAACGTTTCGGGCCGAAACCCTTCTTCAGAGTGATGGAGGGTGGGAGGGGGGGGGGGGGGGGGGGGGGGGGTTGGGAGTAGAAAGGAAAAGGAAGGAGGAGGAGCCCGAGGGCTGAGGGAGAGCTAGGAAGGGGAGGAGGCAGCAAGGGCTAACGGAATTGAGAGAAATCAATGTTTATGCCACTAGGGTGCAGACTGCCCAAGCAGAATATGAGGTGCTCTTCCTCGCCAACACTTTTGTCTACCTTCAATTTTCCAGCACTGCAGTTCCTTCTTAAACATGTTTAAAGTGACTTTGGGCAACGCTTTTGACCTAAAATTCACATTGTCGATGCTCGTTCAAATCGTTCAAACGCGTTGTTAATTTCAGACAAATGTCGTGCAGAAACTTCCTGACGCAAAGCATTTGCAATGGTCTGGGCAGGGTAGCCAAGGAAAATAAGACGTTTTATTCATTCAAATTCCAGCAGAATTCGTATAATGAGAAGCCTATTTGTGTGTCTTAATATTGTGATCTTGTTGATCAGGAAATAACAGTTACGGTGCAATGTAAATTCGATAGAATTCAGCCTCCAAATGTGTGAAGAGGAAAAGAAATACAAAAGTAGGCATTGCAGCACGGTGGCAAGGTTGCTGCCTTACAGCGCTAGCAGCACCAGAGACCCGGGTTCGATCCCGACTGTGTATGGAGTTTGTACGTGACCTGGTGGGTTTTCTCTGGGTGCTCCGGTTTCCACCCACACTCCAAAGACTTACAGGTTTGTAAGTTAATTGGCTTTGGTACAAAAAAAAATTGTGAATTGTACCTAGTGTGTAGTAGGACAGTGTTAGTGTGCGGGGATCGCTGGTCGGCGCGGACTCGGTGGGCCGATGGGGCCTGTTCCCGCGCTTTATCTCTAAACTAAACCAGCCAGGCAGGAGCAGCTGAAATGTTTGATTTGAGCAGCTCCTGCCTGTTTTCACAAGTCAGTTAGCAACAGAAATCTGAATCTTCACTCCATCAGATCTGGTTTGTTGCTTAACCTTCAATAGCCTTTCCTGAAAAAAAATCTATCAAACATCTTTCCTTCAAGTACGATTTTGCTCATTTTGCCGGGCCCTAACCCCGGCAATAGATTTTATTTGGAAAAGGGTGGGTACAATGAATTCCGTGATCTGCCATTCAAGGGTTCAATGAATCTTCAGGAACATAAAATAACTCAAATGCTGCCAATTGATTATTTAAAGTCTGCATGTGGTGACAACGCTGTAGCCAGCAAGATTAGCGTTAGCGGAAAGAACGTGCAGGAGAAAATTAATGGGGTTTGAAGGCTAATAAATCCCCGGGACCAACATCTCAAGGTTTTGAAAGAGACAGCTTTAGAGATAGTGGATGCACTATTTGTCATCTTTCAAAATTCAATAGATTCTAAATTAATCCCCACAGTCTGGAAGGAAGCAAATGTAACCTCTGCATTGATAAGAGGGAGAAGGGAAGCAGAGAATTCCACAGCAGCTCGCCTGACTTCAATGGTAAGAAACATGTGGGGCAGCACGGTGGCGCAGCGGTAGAGTTTCTGCCTTACAGCGCTAGAGACCTGGGTTCGATCCCGACTACGGGCGCTTGTCTGTACGGAGTTTGTACGTTCTCCCCTTGACCTGCATGGGTTTTCTCCAAGATCTTTGGATTCCTCCTACGCTCCACAGACGTACGGGTTTGTCCGTTAATTGGCTTTGGTACAAGTGTAAATTGCCCCTAGTGTGTGCGGGATAGTGTTAATGTGCGGGGACCGATCGCTGGTCAGTTCGGACTCGCAGGGCCCACGGGCGCTGTATCTCCAAACCAAAGATCCTATAGAGCAAGGAGCAAGATAGACCACTCCTTCGAAATGCAATGGGCTGACGTGTAGTACGCAACGGAATGGAACGTGGGCCTTTTTTTAATCCATTTCAGTAACCTGACCCGACCCGACCCGACTGGCAGTGTAATCAACGTTGCGGGGGACCAGTTTGTGTTAATAAATTATAATTCTGAAAATGAGGAGAAGATTTTTACCAAATAACTTTTATTTTTATGAGGATGTTTCCGTAAACGGCTTCCGTCTCCGCACTAGTATCTTTTCTCCGCTACGGGGTCTTTGGTGCGGAGACGGAAGCCGGTTACTGAAATGGGGCCAAAAATTACCCATGAATCTGCCCATGACCGTGCTACGTCTTTTTCGTCGAGTGATCTCTCTTGCTTGCTATACGATCTTTACTCCAAACTAAACAAAAAATAAAACATGGTAGAATCTACACACACTCCCTGATTTACGCAATGTTAGGCAACTTACGTAAACTCGTACTTACGTAAATGATCCAGTACTCAGTCCTTAGAGCAATCAAGGCAGTTTGTGAATTCTACCACACTGTACCATCACTCGTGTTTACATCGGAAACAAGTCGGTAATGGCGGCAGTGCTTACGCAGAAGGCCACGCTAAGTGCCCTGGGCGCAGCTGAGACCGTGAATACTCTCAGTGAGTTATTTTGCGCAGGGGATGGTGATTCCGAACTACCTAGAATCTGACTTCTACCTAGAATCTTATAGAAACTTACAAAATTCTTAAGGGGTTGGACAGGCTAGATGCAGGAAGATTGTTCCCGATGTTGGGGAGTCCAGGACAAGGGGTCACAGCTCAAGGATAAGGGGGAAATCCTTTAGGACCGAGATGAGAAGGACTTTTTTTACAGAGAGTGGTGGGTCTCTGGAACTCTCTGCCACAGAGGGTAGTTGAGGCCAGTTCATTAGCTATATTTAAGAGAGAGTTAGATGTGGCCCTTGTGGCTAAGGGGATCAGAGGGTATGGAGAGAAGGCAGGTACGGGATACTGAGTTGGATGATCAGCCATGATCATATTGAATGGCGGTGCAGGCTCGAAGGGCCGAATGGCCTACTCCTGCACCTATTTTCTATATTTCCATGACTTACATATGCGTTCACACAACATAAATATGGTCCCAAGTGTGTGTAGCATAGCGTTAGTGTACAGGGATCGCTGGTCAGAGTGGCCTCGATGGGCCGAAGGGCCTGTTTCCGAGTTGTATCTCCAAACCAAACTAAAGCACCAACAACTGAGGGCAAACTCTAATTTATGAGCATCTTCGAGCCATGCCAGCCTTTCAAGCATCTTTGCTTTTTAAAAGAATCTCTCAGACTCTGCTGATGCCTTTTGGCTCTTAGGTCTCGGATGTTAGTAATCTGCCTGTCAAGTGTTCCTTTTCCCGAGATGTAACTCTAAATTTTCAATCACCGCCTTCAGATTGAACAGCAGTTCATTTCTTCAAGGGTCGCGCAGGCTCATTTCCGGATTGTTAAGGTGCCACGCGGTGATTATCATCCTCTGATCTGTTGGCTTCACTCAGCATCATGAACGATAAGTATCAAGAGGACCAGGCAGAGCCAACAGTGCCACTCCAGCAGGCTGGCGTGTGCTTATATTTCCCTGAACGTTGCGTGTAATTTAGGGCCTAACAACATTTCGAAAATCAACCTCCCTCATACGTCCACAAGAAGAAGAAGGATTTAGAGTCACAGGATCGTGGAGTGATACAGTGTGGAAACAGGCCCTTCGGCTCAACTTGCCCACACCGGCCAACATGTTCCATGTACAATAGTCCCACCTGCTTGAGTTTAGCCCATATCATAATTATAATCATAATAATTTTAATCATAATCATACTTTATTGGCCAAGTATGTTTTGCAACGTACGAGGAATTTGATTTCTTGTATGTTGGTAGACATTTGGATAGGGTTTCTTAAACCTTGTGATAGTACCAGCCTCAACCACCTCCTCTGGAAGCTCGTTCCATACACCCACCACCCTTTGTGTAAAAAAGTTACCCCTCAGGTTCGTATTAAAGCTTCCCGCCCTCACCCCACCTTAAACCTATGTCCCCTGATTCCCGGTTCCCCTTCTCTGAGCAACAGTGTGTGTTTATCCGATCGATTCCCTTTACGGGTTTGTATCTATGAGATCTATAAGATCTCCTGTGCTCCAAGGAATATGGCCCTGGCCTGCTCAACCTCTCCCTATAGCTCAGGCCCTGGCAATAACCTCGTAAATCATCTCCACATTGTCGTCGACTTATCGACTAAGTAAAACACAAATTGCTGGATCACTCAGCGGGTCAGGCAGCATCTGTGGAGCACATGGATGGGTAATGTTTCGGGTTGGGACCCTTCTTCAAACTGATTGTTGTATGGTGGGTGGGGGGGGGAGAAAGCTGGAAAGAAGTGGGGACAGGACAAAGTCTGAAGTAGGGTCCCAACCCGAAACATCGCCTGGCCATTTCCTTCATACTGGAGATGCTGCCCAAGCTTTTGGGTTACTCCAGCACTTTGTGTTTTACTCAAGATTCTAGAAACTGCAGTTCCTTGTATCACCTGCCTACGAGACTGCTTCACAACTTTCCTTCACACATGGACCAGAAAGATGGTGTAGATGGTGCTCTACACCATCTACACACATGACTGCACCTCCGCCCACCGCAGCAACACCATTGTCAAATTTGCGGATGACACTACGGTGGTGGGGCTCATCTTCGGGGGGGGACGAGTACGCCTATCGGGATGAGGTGGAGCAGCTGACAGTGTGGTGTGGAGAAAATAACCTGCTCCTGAACACCTTAAAGACCAAGGAGATAATAATAGACTTCAGGAAGAACAAAACGGACATGGTACCACTAATCATCAGAGGGGACTTTGTGTGGAGAGGGTGGCGGATTTCCGCTTCCTGGGAATCCATATTGAGGAGGACCTGACATGGAGCGTGAACACCTCTGCGCTGCTGAAAAAGGTCCAGCAGAGTCTGCACTTCCTGAGGGTGCTCAGGAAGAATAACATCACACAGAGACTGCTGCTGTCCTTTTATCGGTGCTCCATTGAGAGCATCCTAACATACTGTGTATGCGTGTGGTACACCAGCTGCACAGCGGCTCAGAGGAAAGCGCTCCAGAGGGCCATTGACAACGCCCAGAGGATTGTCGGCTGCCCTCTCCTTACCTTGGAGGACTTACACAGTTCCCGCTGCATCAAAAAATCCCGGAATATTATAAAGGACATTTCCCACCCCGGACACTCCCTGTTTGAACTGTTGCCGTCAGGCAGACGGTACAGATCTACAAGGACAAGGACAAACAGACTTAAAAACAGTTTTTACCCCACTGCTATAAAGGCACTAAATGTAGCCGCCAAGGAACGCGGGGACTAAGGGACTGTGGTTGGTACACTGTGAAATCGACAGAAGGATGTAGGGTTGTGTGTTTATGCGTGCTGTTTTCATATTTCATATTTATTTTAGTTGTTTATCTTTTTAATATTTTACCTTGTATGTATCGTTAGCTTTTATGGTTTGAATGGTGCACTGACTGGCTGACATTTTTAAATTTTGTTGTACATGGTTCATGTTACAATGACAATAAAGAAACTATTCTAATTCTATAATTCTATAAAATTGCTTTTCTTAGTTGAGTTTAGTTTAGAGATACAGAGTGGAAACAGGCCCTTCGGCCCACCGAGTTTGCGCCGACCAGCGATGCCCGCATATCAACACTATCCTACATACACGACAGACCATTTACATTTACACCAAGCTGGTTAACCTACAGACCTGTACGTCTTCAGAGTGTGGGAGGAAACCAAAGATCTCGGAGAAAACCCACGCGGTCAAGGCGAGAACGTACAAACTCCGTACAGACGGCGCCTGTTGTCGGGATTGAACCTAGGGCTCTGGCGCTGTAAGCGGCGTGAGGCAGCAACGCCACCGCTGCGCCACCGTGCCACCCTTATGAATAAAGATACCCCCAGATCCTCTTTGAAGTCAGTGGTGTGGCAGCGAGCATGAGACTGCTGTTGTAGTAAACATGTTTTGGAATTAGATTGTGAGCCTCGGTATACTTTAACGGTTACAGTGGAATCTTTAACAGCTTGACTGGAGCTATCAAGGATTGAATGCAAAAGCTTACATACACACAAAGCTGAAACAATACCACTGAGCCACCTTCCACCAGAAACAACTGTGATAGTCAGCCGCACACGGTGATTAACTTGGATTCAGGCTGAGGAAGAGCTTCAGACCAAAAGCTGGAGTAACTGGGCGGCACGGTGGCGCAGCGGTATAGTTGCAGCCTTACAGCGCTTACATGCGCCAGAGACCCGGGTTCGATCCTGACTACGGGTGCTATCTACACGGAGTTTGTACGTTCTCCCAATGACCGCGTGGGTTCTCTCCGAGATCTTCGGTTTTCTCCCACTCTCCAAAGACGTACAGGTCTGTAGGTTCATTGGCTTGGTATAAATGTATAAATGTTAAAAAACTGTCCTTGGGGTGTGTGTAGGGTAGTATTAATGTGCAGGGATCGCTGGTCGGGGTGGACTCGGTGGGACGAAGGCCTGTTTCCACTCTGTATCTCTAAACGCAGTGAGTCAGGCAGAATCTCCGGAGAAAAGGAATAGGTGACGTTTCAGGTCGAGACCCTTCTTCCCTGTAGAAGAGGTCCCTGTTTACATTTAAATTACAATTCAGTGTGAAGTGGGGATGTAACTTTAGATTGTAGTTTAGTTTAGGGATACAGCGTGGAAACAGGCCATTCGGCCCACCGAGTCCACACCGACCAGCGAGCCCCGTTATACTAGCACACACTACTACACACTAGGGACACTTTATAATTTTTTACCAAAGCCAATTAACCTACAAACCTTCACACCTTTGAAGTGTGGGAAGAAACTGGAGCACCCGGGGAAAACCCACACGGTCACAGGTGTCACAGGGAGAACGTGCAAACTCCGCACAGACAGCACCAGTAGTCAGCCACCCGGGTCTTTGGCGTTGTAAGGCAGCAACTCTACCGCTGCACTGCCGCGCCGCCCTAAATTCATGCACAAACCTCCTGTGTTCAATCTACACTATTTCCAATTTATTTATTAGGCCGCTCGAATAAATTGGTGAACATGTCAAACAAGGCAGTCAAGAATTGAAAGGCTCTGGGCCTGTACCTGCTGGAGCTGAGAAGGATGAGGAAGATCTCATTAAAAACCTAAGGATTAAAGTAAGGCCTAGACCGAGTGGACGTGGAGAGGATGTTTCCAGCAGTGGGGGAGTCTAGGACCAGAGGGCACAGCCTCAGAATAAAAGGAGATACCTTTAGAACGGAGGTGAGGAGATGAGGAGATATTGCTTTAGCCAGAGGGGTGCGGCAGTGATTGACAGATTCTTGATTAGTAAAGGTATCAGGGATTGTGGGGAGAAGGCAGGAGAATTGGGTTAAGAGGGGAAAATAGATCAGAATGGTGGAGAAGACTTGATGGGCCGAATGGCCTAATTCTGCTCCCATCATTTACGAACATGGCCTACTTGAATAAAATCAATCCGAAAGCCCAATATGTTGTGAAGAATAAAATATAGTTTTTGGAAGAAAATGTTTTAAAGGCTGAGCATTTATTTTCTCGCCCACTGCAGGCCTGATGTCTAATCCATTTAATTCATAACATTGGTTCTAGCAGAGGACAAATTGTCCCAACCTACTCCCACTGCCTGTCCCCTGCACTCACTTCTCGTCAGTCTGACCATTTTGTTTTTCACTGAATAATTGTATTACGGTCAGCAAGGTTCAATTAAGCAGTTGGAGCCTTAGGATGATTTCAAGATGTCTAAATTACCAAGATGGTTTTGAAACGGCAAGGATTCAGTTTCAGTTTGATATCCGTTGTGTAATGAGACCCATACACAGGAGTACCAACTCATAGTCTTTAAGGGCTTGTCCTACCAGCATCCGACTCCATGCGATGAGCGCGATCAAACTAGAAGCGGAGGCCGTGCGGAGGTCGGGTGATCCCCTGTACAGGGCCGTTCCCAACAGCAAGCGCCTGCATGCGGCGGGCGCGACCAAACCGGCAGCGAGGGCAGCGCGGAGGTCGGGTGAGTGGCGCAACGCGGCGCAAAGTGAGGCGAACTTGGAGCGAAGTCTTAAAGGTAAGTTCGCCAGGACAGAGAGGGGCACACAGAGAGGGGCACAGAGGCACACACAGAGAGGGCCACGGAGCCACACATAGAGAGGGTCACGGAGGCACCCACAGAGAATGTCACGGAGGCATGACGTCGAGGCGGTGCGTAATGCGTCGAGGCGACTGCGAGCCGACAAGCCGTTGCCGTGCGGAATTTTTGAACATGGTCAGTTTTTCGGAGCCCAGCGCGATGTCGGGACGAACTCCGCACAATTCCACACGGCTCCGGCGATCGAAGTGGGACCTGCCCCGCGACGCCAGACGGCTCAAGCGACCACGTTAGGTCGCGCTCATCGCATGGAGTTGCGTGCTGGTGGGACAGGCCCTTTAGTGTAATACCAGCGGAGGTAACATTACATGCTTTCGTCTCCCTGGCCAGCATCAAGTCTGACCGTGACATAGTGATGTGCCGTTATCAATATCAGGGTTGGGATGAAGATCCGGACTGGACTAAATATGGAATGTGCAGCATGCATAATATGTGTGGTGATAGAAGTTGTAAAGGCAGACTAATACGGTTAATCTACAATATCTGGCCCTTTAGTTTATTTCAGTTTAGTTTAGAGATACAGCTCAGAAACAGGCCGTTCGGCCCACCGGCTCCGCGCCAACCAACGATCCCCGCTCACTAACACTATCCTACACACTAAGGGTTTTCTACAATTTTTACCGAAACCAAATTGACCGACAAATCTGTACGTCTTTGGATTGTGGGAGGAAACCGGAGCTCCTGGAGGAAATCCATGTGGTCATGGGGAGAACGTACAAACCTGCACAGGCAGCGCCCGTAGTCAGGATCGAACCCGGGTCTCTGGCGCTGTGAGGGAGCGATTCTACCACTGCGCCGCCGTGCCACCTCGATATTTTACTTGCCGATTGTCAGTCCAGGCCTGAATGTTGTTTAAGGCTGATGCATGCAGACAAGGACTGCTTCATTCCCCCAGGAGTTGTGAATAGAATTGAACATTCTGCACTCACCAGATGGTTTTGGCCTAGGTATTACCCCAAGGAATTCCTGCATTCCAGGAATGCCTGGGGCTCAGAATTGAAGGACGGCAAGATAACGAGGCTCTCCTTGTTCCCATTAGGACCATCAAGAGTTCTGCGGGCTCTGGCGGAGCGGGATTGTCTGTACTGAGGTCTGCAACTCGACTGCAACCTCCGGATATTCACGCTTTGTTTTCGATTCGAAGACCTTGGAAGGTAATTTTCCACTGTTACTGCATACAAGGTATGGTACAAGAGGTCCTCCTGGGACCTTGAGCAATTTCCTCGTCTTTGACATGATCAGAATGAAAATAAACAATCACTCAATGCTCAAATTGGAACTGAAGATAGACACAAAATGCTGGGGTAACTCAGTGGGACAGGCAGCATCTCTGGGTGGAGTTTCGGCCAGAGACTCTTCATCAGACTGAGATTCAGGCGGGGAGGGAGAGACATAGAGATATGGAAGGGTGAGGTGTGAAAATGAGAGATCAAAAGGGAGTGAGATCAAGAACAATGTAAAATGGATCATGGTTAGCTCGGGGAACTAGAACAGGGCAACTATTCACATTATTCACTGAGCCGTTAGGGCACGGTGGCGCAGCGGTAGAGTTGCTGCCACACAGCGCCAGAGACCCGGGTTTGAACCCGATTGCGGGTGCTGTCTGTGCGGAGTTTTACGTTCTCCCCGTGACCATGTAGGTTTTCTCAATTTTCCTTCCTCCAGAACCAGGGGCCACAGTTTAAGAATAAGGAGTAAGCCATTTAGAACGGAGATGAGGAAACACTTTTTCTCACAGAGAGTGGTGAGTCTGTGGAATTCTCTGCCTCAAGAGGGCGGTGGAGGCAGGTTCTCTGGATACTTTCAAGAGAGAGCTAGATAGGTCTCTTAAAGATAGCGGAGTCAGAGGATATGGGGAGAAGGCAGGAACGGGGTACTGATTGGGGATGATCAGCCATGATCACATTGAATGGCGGTGCTGGCTCGATGGGCCAAATGGCCTACTCCTGCACCTTTTGTCTATTGTCTTCCCTATTCCAAAAACATACAGGTCCGTAGGCTAAAGATTGTGAATTGCTCCTAGTGTGCGTAGGATAGTGTGAGTGTACAGGGATCGTTGGTTGGCGTCTGTGGGCTGAAGAGCCTGTTTCCACGCTGCATTTCTAAACTGAACTAAACTTAAATGGTTGGTAAAATCTCATTGTGAAGTCAGTGTGGGGTGACTTTGACAGTAAAACCTTGATGGATTAAATCAAATAGGATGCTGCCGGAAAGCTGTATGATTGTTCTATAATCTAGTTCACTCTGTCCTTCAAGATTTTACATTATAGAAATGAAAGATTCTTCAATGACAGGAACGCATCTTCAATGACACAGCTGGCGTCCTGGTGCCATCGTAACAACCTGGAGCTCAATGCTCTCAAGCCAGTGGAATTGATAGTAGACTTTAGGAGAGCTCCCCCTCCCCTCACCCCACTCACCATCAACAACACCAGTGGAGTCTTTTAAATTCCTTGGAACCATCATCCCCAAGGACCTTAAGTGGGGGGGGCCACCATCGACTCAACAGTCATAAAGGCCCAGCAGAGGATGTACTTCCTGCGGCAGCTGAGGAAACACAATCTGCCACGGGCAATGATGGTTCAATTCTATACGGCCATGGTAGAATCTGTCCTCACCTTCTCCATCGTGGTCTGGTTTGGCTCAGCCACCAAGCACGACATCCGGAGGCTGCAGCGAATCGTCCGATCAGCTGAGAAGGTCATTGGCTGCAACCTTCCCCCCCCCCCCCCCCCCCCATTGATGAACTGTACACTGCAAGGGGCAGGAAGCGAGCGGGTAAGATCATCTCTGACCCCTCTCACCCTGGGAACAAACTCTTTGAATCACTTCCCTCTGGAAGGCGACTCCGGGCTGTCAAAGCCACCACAGCCAGACATTCCACGAGCAGTAGCTCTACTCAATAACCAAAAATCTGTAGCCTCCTTTTGCTCTGGTATTTTATTTCATTCACATGTTTAAACTATAATGTTTTATTCTTAATGTTTCAATGCTTTATGTTTTATTCTTAATTGTTTGCTGTATGTCATGTTGTTACTTGCGAGCGGAGCACCAAGGCAAATTCCTTGTATGTGAACATACTTGGCCAATAAACTTATTCATTCATTCAACCTAAAGGAGACACAAAGTGCAGGAGTAACTCAATGGATCAGAAAACATTTCAGGAGAACGTGGATCGGTGACGTATTGGTCGGGACCCTACTTGAGGAAGGGTCCCAATCCAAAATTCCACCGATCCAGCCCCAAACAAAGTCGAATAAAGGGTCTTGACCCAAAACGTTACCTATTCATTTTCTGCAGAGATGCTGCCTGACCCGTTGAGCATTTTATGTCTATCCTTGATATGGACACCAACATCTGCAATTCCCGCTTGAACAAAGAGCTGGAATAACTCAGGGGGTCAGGCAGCATCCATGGAGAACATGGACTGGCAATATTTTGGGTCAGGACACTTCCCTGGTTCTACATTTCTCCAGAGATTACCGTGATTGAAACCCCTTCTATAAGCAGTGCTGAGGAGAGTCAAGAGAGTCTAGAGTGTTTCATTGTCAGATGTCCTGAATTCTTACTTGCTGCAGCACAACAGAATATGTGAATATGTAAATATAGTCCATTACGGGGGAAGAGAAAAAAAAGTTCAATAAATAATAAATATAGTGCAATAATAATATAGACTTTTGCGGTTCAGAGCTCAGAGCCTATTCATTATTGTGTTTAATAGCCTGATGGCTGCAGGGAAGAAGCTGTTCCTGAACCTGGACGTTACAACTTTCAGGCTCCTGTAACTTCTTCCTGATGGCAACGGTGAGATGAGTGTGAGGCCAGGATGGTGTGGGTCCTTGATGATTTTGGCTGCCCTTTTTTGAGGCAGCGACTACGATAGATCCCTTTGACGGTGGGGAGGCCAAAGCTGGTGATGGACTGGGCAGTGGACGCAACTTTTTTTGCAGTCTTGTCCGCTCCTGGGCGTTCAAGTTGCCGAACCAGGCCACGATGCAACCGGTCGGAACGCTCTCCGCCGTGCACCTGTAGAAGTTTAGGAGAATCCCCTTCGACATGCCACAACAACAGCCCAGCTTAGAAAGGGGCCGCTCAATTTTAAGGAAAGAATGGTAGTGAGTAGATTTCAGCCTGCAAATGCTGGCAAACTAACAAGGCATGAAATATGCCTTCAAGTTAGCACGGCACTGACTGAGAGTGATTGCCCCAGCACACTCTGACTATCACTTGAAAGAAGCAATTCTGGCAATTAAAAATACGTGTCACATTCTCGGGGCGTCTCAAAGAGCTTCAGATGCTCAAAATTATCGTTTGAAGTGTTACGGCTTTCATCATAGATAATATGGATAGATAACATAGAAAATAGGTGCAGGAGGAGGCCATTCGGCCCTTCGAACCAGCACTGCCATTCATTGTGATCTTGGCTAATTCGTCCCCTATCAATAACCCGTGCCTGCCTTCTCCCCATATCCCTTGATTCCACTAGCCCCTAGAGCTCTATCTAACTCTCTCTTAACCCATCCAGTGACCTCCACTGCCCTCTGTGGCAGGGAATTCCATAAATTCACAACTCTCTAGGTGAAAAAGTTTTTTCTCACCTCAGTCTTAAATGACCTCCCCTTTATTCTCAGACTGTGGCCCCTGGTTCTGGACTCGCCCAACATTGGGAACATTTTTCCTGCATCTGGCTTGTCCAGTCCTTTAATAATTTTATATGTTTCTATAAGATCCACCCTCATCCTTCTAAACTCCAGTGAATACAAGGCTAGTCTTTTCAATCTTTCCTCATACGACAGTCCCGCCATCCCAGGGATCAATCTCATGAACCTACGCTACACTGCCTCAATCACAAGGATATCCTTTCTCAAATTAGGAGACCAAAACTGCACGCAATACTCCAGATGTCGTCTCACCAGAGCCCTATACAACTGCAGAAGAACCTCTTTACTCCTATACTGAAATCCTCTTGTTATGAAGGCCAACATTCCATTAGCTTTCTTCACTGACAAACATCACACGGCTAACCAGCAGCAAGATGATAAGGTGCACCCGGAAGATTACTCGATCAGGGCAGCACGGTAGTGTTGCTGCCTTATAGCGATAGAAACCTGGGTTCGATCCAGACCTCAGGAGCTGTCTGCATGCAGTTCGCAAATTCTTCCTGTGACCGCGTGGGTTTTCTCCGGGTGCCTGTAGCCCAGGATAGACCTCTGTAGCCCAGGATAGACCCCTGTAGCCCAGGATAGACCCCTGTAGCCCAGGATAGAGACCTGTAGCCCAGGATAGACCCCTGTAGCCCAGGATAGACCCCTGTAGCCCAGGATAGAGACCTGTAGCCCAGGATAGACCCCTGTAGCCCAGGATAGAGACCTGTAGCCCAGGATAAAGACCTGTAGCCCAGGATAGAGACCCATAGCCCAGGATACACCCCTGTAGCCCAGGATAGAGACCTGTAGCTCAGGATAGAGACCTGTAGCCCAGGATAGAGACCTGTAGCCCAGGATAGACCCCTGTAGCCCAGGATAGAGACCTGTAGCCCAGGATAGAGACACGTAGCCCAGGATAGAGACCTGTAGCCCAGGTTAGACCCCTGTAGCCCAAGATAGAGACCTGTAGCCCAGGATAGACCCCTGTAGCCCAGGATAGAGACCTGTAGCCCAGGATAGACCCCTGTAGCCCAGGATAGAGACCTGTAGCCCAGGTTAGACCCCTGAAGCCCAGGATAGACCCCTGTAGCCCAGGATAGAGACATGTAGCCTAGGATAGAGACCTGTAGCCCAGGATAGAGACCTGTGGCCCAGGATAGACCCCTGTAGCCCAGGTTAGACCCCTGGCCTAGGATAGGTCACCTGTAGCCCAGACATGGAGATAAACCTAGACGGAGGAGCCCGTCTCCCGGAAACAAGAAAGTGTCTCCCAGACTGGGCCCGTCTCTCAGACGACACGATGTGCTGAGACGCAGCGAGAGGCAGGAGCCAGGCTCCCAGGCGCAGCGAGAGGTAACAAGACAGAACACTAGAGTTTGTAGGTTTTGAGGTTAAACTGGAAAACCAGCAGCACTCTTAAATTGATTCTAATGTAAAACTCTATGTGGATATTGAAGTTTCTAAGCAGAATTTAAATCGAATGCAAAAGAGTATCGAATGAAAATACATGGGAAATGTACAAATGTTCTCCTTGATTAAATGAAGCCAAATCTAAATGGCTTTAATGGTACTGTATTGTCATTTATATGCCGTGGACGTACAGGTAAATGAAACCCCAAAGTTGAAGGGGGGGATGTAATGTAAATGCCAGCGCCCCTTCAGGCCAGGATTAGAAGCAGTGTGCCTGTGCCCCGTGACTGATAACATGTGACCTTCTAGAAGTTTCTGTTAGTTGTTGGAAATAAAGTCTTCTTACAAGATGTCGGACGTGCATTCATTGTGCTGGTCACAACAGGGTCTGACAGAAGACATTACACATAGAGTGGTGCCATCAGCGATGGCAGCCTCGCCAACAGTCTGCCTGTCTTTTCGTCTTTTTTTCTTATTATTAGTGCGTTTTGAAAGTTTTTGTTAATTTTCTCTGGATGGTGATATGTGGGTGGGCGGGGAGGGGGTGGGGTCAAACCGTTCTTATAACCATATAACCATATAACAATTACAGCACGGAAACAGGCCTTCTCGGCCCTTCCAGTCCGTGCTGACCATTTATTTTCCCCTAGTCCCATCTACCTGCACTCAGACCATACCCCTCCATTCCCTTCCCGTCCATATACCTATCCACTTTACTTTTAAATGTTAAAATCGATCCTGCCTCCACCACTTCTGAAGGAAGATCATTCCACACAGCCACCACTCTCTGAGTAAAGAAGTTCCCCCTCATGTTACCCCTAAACTTCTGTCCCTTAATTCTCATGTCATGCCCTCTTGTTTGAATCTTCCCTACCCTCAATGGGAAAAGCTTATCCACGTCAACTCTGTCTATCCCTTTCATCATTTTAAAGGCCTCAATCAAGTCCCCCCTTAACCTTCTGCGCTCCAAAGAATAAAGACCTAACTTGTTCAACCTTTCTCTGTAACTTAGTTGCTGGAACCCAGGCAACATTCTAGTAAATCTCCTCTGTACTCTCTCTATTATGTTGACATCCTCTGTACTCTCTCTATTTTGTTGACAATCTCTTCAATTTCTTACCTTGCCGGAGATGCGATTTGTTTCTGGATCGTATCTCCGGTCGCTCTGCGGCCTAACATCGTGGAGCTGGTGGCCTTGCTCGAGACTGACTTTGAGCGCTGATCAAGGAAGCAGGCCATTGTTGGCTGTGGGCTGGGTGAAAACGGGCTACAGACAATGAGACACAACCAGGCGAAAATGGCAAGGGGTAAAATATCTGAGAGGAGAGGATTCACCCTAAACCTAGGGCCTCTAGTTAGTAACTTCTAACTGGAAGTTGGAATGGAAAGGAAAATAGATGGCCGTCACAAATTGTGTCCAAAAAGGCTTTTAGCAGCCGATGTCTAGACACCAAGAGAACAAGCCGAACCACCCTGGCCGCTGGCCCTATCTTTGCTTGGACTTGCAAACGTGATTCCACGCCATCTCCTGCTGCTGCTCTGCTACTCTGAATCACTTTGTTCCTGACATTTTACCTCACAGCTACAGTCAGGGACAATCAGGAAAATCTTCTCACAGCAATTTCCATCCTTTTAAAGTAAAGGTGACTGCGGTTTAGAAATTAAAAAGTGGCTTATCGCGCCATTGCATGCGACATTCAAAATATCACCTGCGTTGCTTGTGATAAGAAGTTATTCTGCATGGTCGCATGGTTCATTTTGCATCAGTTTAGTTTAGGTTAGAGATAAAGTGTGGAATCAGGCCCTTCGGCCCACCGAGTCCGCGCAGACCAACAATCACCCCTATCCCAAGCTCTATCCTACATTATAGGGACAATTTACAAAATCCAGATAACCTAAAAACCTGCACGTCTTTTGGAGTGCGGGAGTAAACCAGAGCACCCCGGAGAAAACCCTCGCAGGTGACTGGGAGAACATACAAACTCCGTATGGACAGCACCCGTAGTCAGGATAGAACCCAGGCCTCTGGTGCTGTGAGGCAGCGACTCTATCACTGCACCACTGCGCAGAAAAGTTTCTAAAGGTTGACAGACACAAAAAGCTGGAGTAACTCAGCGGGACAGGCAGCATCTCTGGAGAGAAGAATTGGGTGATGTTTCGGGTCGAGACCCTTCTTCAGAATGAACTTCAGAGTTCCTCAAGGTTGACCAACGGGCAATGTCCCTCGCCTGTTGCAACAGTAACGGGCCTGTCCCACAGGCAATTTTTAGGCCACTGCTGGCGACTCTCATAAACGTAGCAGGTCGCCGGAAAAACGGCTCCCCCGACGTAAAATGTTAAATAGAATCATCACTTTTAACAACAAAACAAAAACGAAGTCAGCATCTGGCGACAACCAACGTCATCCTGGCGACAACTACGACAGCGCCTACGTCAGGAGAAGTCAAGCTACGCTCATCGGTGTCAAACCCACTGTCGCAGACTGTCTCCGAAAATGCTTCAACACGTTGAAAATCCAGCGGCGACCAGAAAGGCGTTACTACTCTTTGGGCGGCTGAGGAGACGACTCATGACCATACAGGCGACACCCCGACGACCATGTGGCGATCGCCTGTAGTCGCCTAAAAAATCGCCTAAGTGGGACAGGGCCTTAACTCCTTGAATCTTGAGAAGCCCCGTTTGTTTTTCCCAATGTAAAACTCCCAAGGGAAAGCAAGCCTTTCTTCAGAGAGGAGCAAAGGGAGATGCAGATGGAGAGGGAATGCAAGGAAGTGGTGAGCGATTGCCATGACGATGACTGAGAACTGGAGTAGGGAGGTCAAGGGAATTGAGGTCAAAGAGCAGGTGATAAATAAATACAGGAATATACAAGGAGGTGAAGCTAAAGTACAAACCTTAGGCAGTAATATCAAATATTAGAGATATCAGGCCTTTATCAGGGTGACACAGTGGCACAACAGTGTGGTCGCTGCCTTACAGCGCCAGAAACCCAGGTTCAATCACGACTGCGGGTGCTGTCTATACGGCGTTTGTACGTTCTCCCCGTGACCTGCGTGGGTTTTCTCCGAGATCGTTGGTTTCCTCCGACACTCCAAAGACGTACAGGTGTGTAGGTTAATTGGCTTGGTATGAATGTAACAATGTCCCTAGTTTGTGTAGGGTAGTGTTAGTGTGCGGGGATCACGGGTCAGGGAAGACTTGGTGGGCCGAAGGGCCTGTTTCTGCGCTACAACTGCCAAGTAAAAAACTAAACTAAACGCGACCCACATCCCTCCATTCTCTGCATATCTATGTGCCTATCCAAAAGCCTCTTAAAAGCCCCTATGGTGACTGCCTCCACCACCACCACCCCTGGCAGCAGGTTCCAGGCATCCACCATTCTTTGTGTAAAAAAACAGCTATGATACATTTCAGGATCATTCAGAGAAGACTTTGGTGATAAAATGATAGGAATTAGGAAGGAGTATCAACCTGGGGTATTGCGTACAGTTTTGGTCCCCAAATCTGAGGAAAGACATTCTTGCCATAGAGTACAGAGAACGTTCACCAGACTGATTCCTGGGATGTCAGGACTTTCATATGAAGAAAGACTGGATTGTACTCGCTAGAATTTAGAAGATTGAGGGGGGATCTTATAGAAACGTACAAAATTCTTAAGGGGGTTGGACAGGCTAGATGCAGGAAGATTGTTCCTGATGTTGGGGAAGTCCAGAACAAGGGGTCACAATTTAAGGATAAGGGGGAAGTCTTTTAGGACCGAGATGTGAAAAACATTTTTCACACAGAGAGTGGTGAGTCTCTAGAATTCTCTGCCACAGAAGGTAGTTGAGGCCAGTTCATTGGCTATATTTAAGAGGGAGTTAGATGTGGCCCTTGTGGCTAGAGGGATCAGGGGGTATGGAGAGAAGGCAGGTACGGGATACTGAGTTGGATGATCAGCCATGATCATATTGAATGGCGGTGCCGGCTCGAAGGGCCGAATGGCCTACTCCTGCACCTATTTTGTATGTTTCTAGGTTTAAGTAGTGTTAAGAGCAGAAAATAATGGTTGGACGAGTCTGTTCTATTGTTACATATTTAACGTGGGAGCAAGCAAGCTCCCACAGGTGTAGTGCGTTAATGGCTGGGTACTCTGCTTCAGTGATGTTGATTGAGGATCACAATTAGCTAGAATTCCTCTCTTCACCTTCATCATTATGCAGCACTGTCCTTTACCCCGGCCACGTTTCGGTTTGATACCTCATATGGAATTCTCGGTGGGCTGAAGGGCCTGTCGCCAGGCTTTATCTCTAAACCGTTGGCAGCACGGTGGCGCAGCGCTAGTTGCTGCCTAAAGGGCCTGGCCCACTGTACGAGGGAATTCAAGAGCTCTCCCGAGTCTAAATAAAAATCAAACTCGTGGTAAGTACGTAGAATGTACGTAGCGGGTACGTCGGAGCTTGGGGACGTCTCTTAGCGGCTCGTAACGCTAACGGCAGGTACTCGGAAAACGCGTTAAGCTCGGGAAGACTCCCGAAGATTTTTCAACATGCCTTTGTGAGGATTTTTTTTAATCAACCTCATACACCCACAGTTAAAAATCCCAAGATAACTCAGGCACGGAAATTTGACACAGAATCTTATTAGGAGCTATTAGAGCCATAGCAAGATGGAGCGGGGAAACATGTTGAAAAATGTCCACGAGAGCCCCGAGTACCTACGAGTGGCCATTACCGTAATTCTCCGAGTTCGAATCAGGTGAAACTCCGGAGAACTCTTGAATTAGCTCGTACAGTGGGTCAGCCCCATTTCAGCGCCAAAGACCCGGGTTCGATCCCGACTACGGGCGCTGTCTGCACGGAGTTTGTACGTTCTCCCCGTGACCTGCGTGGGTTTTTTCCCCGGGTGCTCCAGTTTCCTCCCAAACTCCAAAGAGGCACAGGTTTGCCGGTTAATTGGCTTCGGTAAAATGTTAAATTATCCTGTGGTGGGAAGGAACTGCAGATGCTGGTTTTAAACCAAAGCTGGAGTAACTCAGCGCGACAGGCAGCATCTCTGGAGAGAAGGAATGGGTGACGTTTCTTCAGCCTGAAGAAGTCCCTCGACCCGAAACGGCGCTCCAGCAATGCTGCCTGGGCCGCTGAGTTACGCCAACATTTTGTGTCGATCTTCGGTGTCAACCAGCATCGGCAGTTCCTTCATGCACATTTCGTCTTACATGAAGCTTCAGCCTAAAAATAAATGCCACTGGATGAGGGAGAGGGAGAGGGAGAGAGAGGGAGAAAGAGAAAGAGAAATGTGACTTGCAGAGTAATGCTGTGCATTTCTATTTATCTTTCAAGAACATTCCCAGAACAACTGCAGTGAAATCTAATTTTCTATGATCAGATCTAGTGGCAGATAATCTGATTGGGGTTGTAATCTAATCAAGCAGCTTGGATGAGTTATAAATGGGGTATACACATTCAGCACAAAAAAAACGGAGATTTATGGAGAAGTTGGACTTTTCTAGTCTCTTGCCTTTGTGAGGATTTTTTTTTAATCAACCTCATACACCCACAGTTAAAAATCCCAAGATAACTCAGGCACGGAAATGTGACACAGAATCTTATTAGGAGCTATTAGAGCCATAGCAAGATGGAGCGGGGAAACAAGCCCTTCGGCCCTTTGAGTCCATGCTATCAACCATCCTAGGGCGGCACGGTGGCGCAGCGGTAGAGTTACTGCCTCACAGCGCCAGAGACCCGGTTCTGTTGGGATATGGGGAGAAGGCAGGAACGGGGTACTGATTGTGGATGATCAGCCATGGTCATATTGAATGGCAGCGCTGGCTCGAAGGGCCGAATGGCCTACTCCTGCACCTATTGTCTATTGTCTATTGTCTATTCTCTCCGTGACCATGTGGGTTTTCTCCGAGATCTTCGGTTTCCTCCAAAGACATAGAGTTTTGTAGGGTAATTGGCTTGGGATAAATGTAAATTGTCCCTAGTATGTGTAGGATACTGTTAATGTGCGGGGATCATTAGTGGGTGCGAACTCGGGGGGGCCGAAGAACTTGTTTCCACACTGTATCTCTAAACTAAACAAACTCCCATTTAAACTCATTTTACATGAACCCCACTTTAAAAAAAATCCTCCCATCAACCCCCCCTTTCCCAGATTTGCCACCTGTCCATGTTCTCCAGAGATGCTGCCTGACCCGCTGAGTTACTCCAGCACTCTGTGAAACGTCACCTATCCGTGTTCTCCACAGATGCTGCCTGACCCGCTGAGTTACTCCAGCACTCTGTAAACCAGCACTTTTCTATAAACCAGCATCTGCAGTTCCTTGTTTCTACAATGTATTTGCCTTGCCTTGACTACACTTCCTTGTAACTGGACGAATATAGTCCACACTGTGTCAGGTCCTTGTAAGCGATATCTTTAAAGATCGCAGATTCTGCATTACCTCGTATCAGATGCAAGAACATGCTATACACCAAGTGGAAAGACACTTTGTGTCTTTCATTATTTTCTATAGTCTTTCTAGGAGTAAATTCAGTTGAGGAAGCATAGAAACATTGAAAATAGGTACGGGAGGCCATTCAGCTCTTCGGGGCAGCACCGCCATTCAATATGAACATGGCTGATCATCCAGAACCAGTACCCCATTCCTACTTTTTCCCCATATCCCTTGATTCCGTTAGCCCCAAGAGCTATATCCAACAGTCTCTTGAGGAGTTGAGTATAGGAGCAAAGAGGCACTTCTGCAGTGGCCCTAGTGAGACCACACCTGGAGTATTGTGTGCAGTTTTGGTCACCTAATTTGAGGAAGAACATTCTTGCTATTGAGGGAGTGCAGCGTAGGCTTACAAGGTTAATTCCTGGGATGGAGGGATGTCATATGGTGAGATAATGGAGATAATGGAGAGGCTGAGCTTGTATACTCAGGAGTTTAGAAGAATAAGAGGGGATCCTATTGAAACATATAAGATTATTAAAGGTTTAGACATGCTAGAGGCAGGAATCATGTTCCCGATGTTGGGGAGTCCAGAACCTCAGCTAGGTCGCGGCGTATTTTTCAACATGTTGGAAAATGCCCGCAAGTAAAAAAAGGTCGCCATGGAAGAAAATTGATACATTTTTTACTCGTAGGTTTAGTCAAAGTAGGTCGTAGTAGGTCGGCATGTTAGTTGTATGTAATCGAGGGTAGTTGAAGATAGTCTTCGTCATAGTCGAACTAAGGTCGAAGGAGATCGAAGGAGAAAGTCTTCACTCTCCACTATTCGGTGTCCAATTTTCCCGAAGTCAGTCGTAGCTAGTCTTCAACATAGTCGAAGGAGGTCTTCAACATGACATTTTTTCAAACTCTCCTAAGCTCTTCGAAACTTGCCAAGTAGGTCACCGCAGTGGGACAGCCCCTTAAAGGTTTTGCAATGCCAAATGGGTTTGTAAAGGAAACAAGCATTTCTTCTGACCAGGGAATCAGGAAATAAAAAGGGGAAAACATAAACTGAGCGTGTTACGGGGTTGTCCCACTTAGGTGACTTTTTAGGCGACTGCAGGAGACACTGCGGTCTCCACACGTTGGCGGGTGATTGACCGGGAGTCACCTTCATGGTCGTGAGGAGTTCCCACATTCTGGTCACGGTCACCGCGAATTTTTCAACATGTCGAAAAATTAGCGGCGACCAGAATGAAGCCGCCATGGAGAGTAGCGAGAATTCTCGTGCCCTTAGGCGCAGTGCCAGTGACAGTCCCCGGCAGTCGCCCGAAAAGTCGCCTTGAAGTGGGACAGGCCTATTGCTGCTTTGGCGTGTAATCAAAATGCAACAAAAATCATGAGGTGGAAACGAGATGAATTGAAAATTTCAAACTGGACTGGACGAATTTTTTTGTAAGTATTGGGATGAAAAGAAAGATTTGCGATATTATATAATTAATACGCAAAGAGAGCTACAGCGTGAAGTCAAAATATAAAGATAAACGTAATTTATACGTGCAAGCAGATCCGGGGTAAAAACTGCACTGAAGTCAAGGAGCCAGATGAAAACACAACATTTTAGTTTAAAGTTTAAGTTTGGTTTATTGTCACGTTTGCCGAGGTATAGTGAAAAGCTTTTGTTACGTGCTAAGCAGTCAATAGACAATGGACAGTAGACAATAGGTGCAGGAGTAGGCCATTCGGCCCTTCGAGCCAGCACCGCCATTCAATGTGATCATGGCTGATCATCCCCAATCAGTACCCCGTTCCTGCCTTCTCCCCATATCCCCTGACTCCTATCTTTAAGGGCCCTATCTAGCTCTCTCTTGAAAGTATCCAGAGAACCGGCCTCCACCGCCCTCTGAGGCAGAGAATTCCACAGACTCACGACTCTCTGTGAGAAAAAGCGTTTCCTAGTCTCCATTCAAAAAGGCTTACCCATTATTCTTACGGAATTACAATCCAGCCGTCTATGGTGTACAAACACATGATAAAAGAGAGTCACATGAATAGAAACATAGACAATAGGTGCAGGAGAAGGCCCATTCAGCCCTTCGAGGCAGCACAGCCATTCAATATGATCATGGCCGATCATCCTAAATCAGTACCCCGTTCCTGCTTTCTCCCCATATATCTTGATTCCGTTACCCCTAAGAGCTTTCTCTAATCTTTTGTGCAAGATAAAGCCAGCCAAATTATACAGCTAGTAAAATTATTGACATGAACTCAAAATAGGAGCAGAGTCTATTTCTTCATAATGAAAGGATCATTTAAACTGCTTCTGCTGTGATTTCTGGCAGTAAATTCCAGCTCTTAGTTGCCTGCAGTGTGAAATTATTTCTCATCACCGTGCATTCATTTGTCAAATGGACAAAATATAGAGTGCAGCAGAGAATTTGGACCATTGTGTCTGCATGAGTTGAAGAAGCCTTAAAGGGCCTGTCCCACTTACGCAATTTTTTTCGGCGACTTGTGTGATAATCACAGCAGGTGGCAGAAAATGTTCAACATGTTAAATATCCAGCGGCGACCAGAAAATGATACGACTCTTTGGGCGACTACTCACGACCATACAGACTTCACCCCGTAGGGTGACAATAACAGTCTCCCCTTGTCTCCCCCCCCCCCCCCAGGATTTCCGCCCATGTTATGGATCAACATGACGGCACGGTGGCGCAGCAGTAGAGTCACTGCCTCACAGCGCCAGAGACCCAGGTTCGATCTTGACCACGGGTGCTGTCTGTACGGAGTTTGCACGGTCACCCTGTGACCGCGTGCTCCAGCCATAGTCATAGAGTGACACAGCATGGAAACAGGCCCTTCGGCCCAATGTGCCCACGCCGGCCAACATGTCCCAGCTACACTAGTCCCACCTGCCTGCGTTTGGTCCATATCTCTCCAAACCTGTCCTATCCATGTACCAAGGCAAAAATGATGGAGAAACTCAGCCGGTGAGGCAGCATCTATGGAGCGAAGGAAATAGGCAACGTTTCGGGTCGAAACCCTTCTCGACCTGAAACGGTGCCTATTTCCTTCGCTCCATAGATGCTGCCTCACCCGCTGAGTTTCTCCAGCATTTTTGTCTACCTTCGATTTTCCAGCATCTGCAATTCCTTCTTAAACACTATCCATGTACCTGTCTTTTTTTAAACGTTGGGATAGTCCCAGTCTCAACTACCTCCTCCGGCAGCTCATTCCATACACCCACCACCCTTTGTGTGAAAACGTTACCTCTCAGATTCCTATTAAATCTTTTCCCCTTCACCTTGAACCTATGTCCTCTGGTCCTTGATGCACCTTCTCTGAGCAAGAGACTCTGTGCATTTACCCTATCTATTCCTCTCATGATTTTGTACAGTACACCTCTATAAGATCACCCCTCATTCTCCTGCGCTCCAAGGAATGAATCCGGAGTGGTCACAGTGAGAAGTGTGGTGTATATAATGTAAGTGGTGTTACCTGCCTCCAAGTTAAAGGGGGAGCAGTCTGATGTATGTGATATGATTAGCAGATGTTATGTCTTGTGTGAGGGGACGCATGCGCTGGTGGAGACTCAAGGTGGCGTCCTGGAATAAATAAGCTTGTTAGTTCACTCCCGTATCTGAGTGTTATTTCCCCACAGTTTTTATCCACGAGTAGTTGCTCTACTCAACAGCCAAAAATCTGCAGCCTCCCTTTGATCTGGTATTTTGTTGGTTCACATGCCTAATCAATGGTGTTTTATCATTAATATTTTACTATTGTGAATGTTTAGTGTTTTCTGAGTCATTCGTAACTGTCATTGTATGCCATGTTGTTACTTGTGGGCGGAGCACCAAGGCAAATTCCTTGTATGTGAATACTTGGCCAATAAACTTACTTACTTACTTATTTTGAGTCAGTTCCAAGCACCCAAATACACAACAAGAACGTCGGCTGCTGCAAATTGTAAATTGTCCCGAGTGCCTGTAGGATAGCGTTGGTGTACAGGGCGATCCGGTGGTCGGCACGGACTCGGTGTGCTGAAGGGCCTGTTTCCCCGCTGTGTCTCGAAAGAATATAACTAGCCCCGGCAGACCGACTGCACATCAGCGAAAGAAATTCAAAGCATCCGATGGCTTTTAAAATGAGTGGCCAATACATTTAACATTAGTAATATCAAAAACCTATACAAGGATGGCATTTTTTCGTCCTTTGCGGAGCTTTCGTCCAACTACAGCCTCCCAAACTCCCATCTTTTCTGTTTTTTCCAGATTAGGGATTTTGTGAAGAAGACATTCCCTCACTTCCCAAATCGCCCCCCTGAAACCCTGACCGATTCCATCCTAGCTCTAGATCCCAACCAGTAGAAATGCATCTCTTTTTTGTATAACTTGTTAGGGTGGGTAATATTGAATCCTCATACCTCATTAAAAGCTGCATGGGAGGGCGAGCTGAATATGAAACTAACAGACCAGCAATGGGACTCTGCCTTGGATTTGATCCATTCTTCCTCCATATGTGCCCGCCATGGCCTAATCCAATGCAAAGTCCTTCACAAAGTCCACTACACAAATGCAAGATTATCTAGAATATACCCCGCTGTCAAGGACACCTGCAACAGATGTTATCAATCCCCTGCCAACCATAGCCATATGTTTTGGTATTGCCCTAAGCTGGCAGCCTTTTGGAGGAGTGCTTTCGACGTGATAAGCAGGGCCTATGGCCAGACTATTCCTCCAAACCCACTGTCAGCTATTTTTGGTACTCCTCCCAACACCAACCTCTCTGTTGCGTTGAAGCGGGTCCTGGCTTTTACAACCTTGTTAGCCCGGAGACTGATCTTGCTTAACTGGAGGCTTACCTGTCCCCCGACACACGCCCGCTGGATCAAGGATGTGCTCGACAATTTAAAGCTTGAAAAACTTAGGTTTTCTCTCAAAGGCTCTACCAAGACATTCCTGGATACATGGAACCCTTTCCTGGAACTTGTCAACTCTCTCAACTTGATTCCGGACTCGGAAGAGGACTGAGTGCCTTCTATCACTGCTCTGTCTTATTGCAGCTGCTCTCCCCTCACCCCCCCCCCACCCCCTTTTTTTTTTTTGAACATTTTGTTTCGTTTATCTTATCGTATTTGTGTGGATGTGTACGTATATGAGTGTTGTTTGTCCCCGTTTGGTTCCGACCTGATTCGGGTGGATTGAGGGGGGGGTGGGGTAAGGGTAAGGGCTTTGAGGGTCGCTTACATACTGTTGCACAATTATGTCCTGACGCTCACTGTCTGTTATCATTGTATGTATGCAAATTGCTGTGAAATTCAAATAAAAAGATTTAAATAAAATGAGTGGCCGATGCAATTTATTTATTTTTAATCACGAATCGTGTTCACGCACAGTGCTGGGGTTACCATCTATCTGGGATTTAAATCGTTTATGACGTCCTTAAAAACGATTGATTGAATCACTGCCTTTTTAACTCAATGCCAGACATTTGCAATCCTTTATGGATTACAGAGCACATTTATGTTTTAAAATCAAATCAGCCTGTCGGCTATTATTTCCACACGCTGTGGAATGCAGTATACGTAAACAGTCGCTCGAGTTAGGTGCTATATTTTTGTGTGAGGCGCGCTGTATACGATAACAGGACAATGGTGATCAATGGTTCTCTTCTCGCACGTGCATCTGCACGCTGAAATTCTTCTTGCATGTGTTACACACGCTGGCGCTGCCATTTTAATGATGGCTTCATTGAAAGTCCGTGGGCCGGTCGGCCCAACACGCTCGATGGGCTGGAGAAGTTCTCACGAGCCATCGTCCCTCTCCTCGCCCGCCCGCCCGTCTAGGTGTCCCCGGGGAGGGGGGGCGCCTCCTGCAGCCGACCTTGAAGGCGCTAGAAGCATTATTACCCCGGTTCAGCCCCCTCGCCCCCAACGTCTCTCCAGCTCCCTCCCGGTTACGCCGACCGGCGAGCCTTCGGGCGAGTTCCCGGTCATAAGGTCATAAGTGATAGGAGTAGAATTCGGCCATTCAGCCCATCAGTATGTAAATAAGTATGACATCGTGTGAACATGCGTGTAACCCTCAATCCGGGAACCGGTTGGAATACAGAATGTTCTCCTTCCTAACCGAGGATGGACCCTATTCCTACATGGGGAGAAGGCAGACACGGGTTATTGATTGGGGACGATCAGCCATGATCACCATGAATGGTGGTGCTGGCTCGAAGGGCCGAATGGCCTTCTCCTGCATCTATTTTCTATGTTCATTCAATCACGACTGATCTATCTCTCCCTCCTCACCCCATTCTCCTGCCTTCTCCCCATAATCCCCGACACCCGTACTAATCAAGAATATATCTATCTCTGCCATAAAAATATCCACTGGCTTGGTCCCCACAGCCTTCTGTGGCAACGAATTCCACAGATTCACCACCCTCTGACTAAATACGTTTCTCCTCATCTCCTTCCTGAAAGAACGAGCTTTAATTCTGAGGCTGTGACCTCTAGTCCTAGACTCTCCCACTAGTGGAAACATCCTCTCCGCATCCACTCTATCCAAGTCTTTCACTATTCTGTACGATTCAATGAGGTCCTCCCTCATTCTTCTCAATTCCAGTGAGTATTCTTCTAAATTCCAGTGCCGACAAACGCTCATCATAGGTAAACCCACGTTTTTCAGGCTGATCGTGATAGGGAGGGGAGGGGGAGGGGGGAAGTTGAAAGCTGGAAGAGGGGAGAGGAGGGGCAACACATAGCTTAGCTAGTGATAGGTGGATAAAGATGAAGGGGCTGCATGATGGCACAGCGATAGAATTGCTGCCTGACCATTGGATTTCTCCAGCTGCTCCAGCCTCCTCCCGCACCGGAAAGATGTACAGGTTTGTAGGCGAGTTGGCTTCAGTAAAATGGTTACATTTGCTAGTGTGCAGGGTGATCGCTAGTTGTTGTGGACTCTGCGGACCAAAGGGCCTGTTAAGGGCCTGTCCTACCAGCATCCGACTCCATGCGATGAGCGCGATCAAACTAAAAGCGGGGGCCGCGCGGAGGTCGGGTGATCCCCTGTACAGGGCCGGTCCCACCAGCATGCGCCTGCATGCGGCAAGCGCGACCAAACCGGCAGCAGGGGCCGCGCGGAGGTCGGGTGAGTGGCGCAACGCGGCGCAAAGTGAGGCGAACTTGGAGCGAAGTCTTAAGGTAAGTTCGCCAGGACAGAGAGGGGCACATAGAGAGGGGCACAGAGGCACACACACACACAGAGGGCCACGGAGCCACACACATAGAGGGTCACGGAGGCACCTACAGAGAGGGTCACGGAGGCACGATGTCGAGGTGGTGTGTAATGCGTCGAGGCGACTGCGAGCCGACAAGCCGTTGCCGCGCAGAATTTTTGAACATGGTCAGTTTTTCGGAGTCCCGCGCGATGTCGGGACGAACTCCGCACAATTCCGCACGGCTCCGGCGATTGAAGTGGGACCGGCCCCGCGACGCCAGACGGCTCAAGCGACCACGTTAGGTCGCGCTCATCGCATAGAGTTGCATGCTGGTGGGACAGACGGGCCCTTAACTGCACTGTGTTTCTAAAGTTTTACTGAAGTAAAGGGAAGATTTTGATTTGCGGATGGCCAGGGCCAGAGATGAAAAGACAAAAGGCATGAGATAAAGATAGAAGAGGTGTCAATTGTGCAGCCGGACGGAGGGGGGGATATACAGTAGGTGGAAGGGGAAGGGGGTAAATGAATGCATGTCCAGCTGAGGCACAGAGGTAAGAGCGGGTGGAAGCCCAACTTCTTCTCTCCTTATCTCACACCGTTTGTTAGTTCATCTCTGGCCTTTGTTCTACTATCTGCCTGTCACTCCCCCCTTCACCCCCCATTCTCCTCACCTGTATCCACCTATCACTCGCCAAGCTTTGTCCTGGCCCTCCTCTCTTCTAGCTTTCTCCTTCCACCCCCACGACAATCATTCTGAAGAAGGTTCCCGACCCTAACCATCACCTGTCCATGTTCTCCAGAGATGCTGCCTGACCCGCTGAGTTTTTTAACCAGTTTCTGCAGTTCTGCAGTTCCTCGTGTCGACAAGAGGAAGGAGCCCCCAGTTTACCGAGGGGATTCGATTCTGCCAGCGTAGTTATCGGTAGCCATGGCTTCGTCAGTAGCAGTCTTGCCCCTGCACCAGAAGACGCAAGAGCCTGCAGATGCTGGAATCCTGAGCAAGACACAAAGAACTGGAGGAACTCAATGGGTCAGGCAGCAACTGGGGAGGCAGTGGACAAGTTCAAGAGAGTTTATTGTCATGTGTCCCTGATAGGACAATTAAATTCTTGCTTTGCTTCAGCACAACAGAACATAGTAGGCATTGACTACAAAACGTATCAGTGTGTCCATATACCATGATATAAATATATACACACATGAATAAATAAACTGATCAAGTGCAAATAACAGATAATGGGTTATTAATGTTCAGAGTTTTGTCAGAGCCAGGTTTAATAGCCTGATGGCTGTGGGGAAGTAGCTATTCCTGAACCTGGTCGTTGCAGTCTTCAGGCTCCTGTACCTTCTACCTGAAGGGACAGTAGCTTCCCTGCTGTTATCAGGCAACCGAATCATCCTACCACAACCAGAGAGCAGTGCTGAACTGCCATCTACCTCTTTGGTGACCCTCGGACTACCTTGATCGGACTTTGCTGGCTTTACCTTGCACTAAACGTTATTCCCTTATCATGTATCTATACAAAGTGAACGGCTCGATTGTAATCATGTATTGTCTTTTTGCTGACAGGGTAGCACTGTACCTCGAGACACGTGACAATAAACTGAACTGGGTTGCGTAAGCTACCCAAGCGAAATATGTGACAATAAACAAAACCAACTTAGTCCAGGGTAAATGAAGATAGATTCAAAATGCTGGAGTAACTCAGTGGGACAGGCAGCATCTCTGGAAAGAAGGAATGGGTGACGTTTCGGGTCGAGGCCCTTCTTCAGACTGAGTCTATGAAGTCTGCAGAAGGGTTCCGACCCGAAATGCCACCTATTCCTTTTCTCCCGGGATGCACAGTTTAAGAATCAGGGGCCACAGTTTAAGAATAAGGGGTAAAAGCAATTTAGAACGGAGATGAGGAAAAACTTTTTCACACAGAGGGTTGTGAACCTGTGGAATGCTCTGCCTCAGAAGGCATTGGAGGCCAATTTTCTGGATGCTTTCAAGAGAGAGTTAAGGGCCTGTCCCACCAGCATGCAACTCTATGCGATGAGCGCGACCTAACGTGGTCGCTTGAGCCGTCCGGTGTCGCGGGGCCGGTCTCACTTCGATCGCCGGAGCCGTGCGGAATTGTGTGAAGTTCGTCCCGACATCGCGCGGGGCTCCGAAAAACTGACTATGTTCAAAAATTCCGCACGGCAACGGCTTGTTGGCTCGCAGTCGCCTCGACGCATTACACACCGCCTCGACGTCGTGCCTCCATGACCCTCTCTGTAGGTGCCTCCGTGACCCTCTGTGTGTGGCTCCGTGGCCCTCTCTGTGTGTGCCTCCGTGACCCTCTCTGTGTGTGGCTCCGTGACCCTCTCTGTGTGTGTGCCTCTGTGCCCCTCTCTGTGTGTGCCTCTCTGTCCTGGCGAACTTACTTTTAAGACTTTGCTCCAAGTTCGCCTCACTTTGCGCCGCGTTGCGCCACTCACCCGACCTCCGCGCGGCCCTCACTGCCGGTTTGGTCGCGCTTGCTGCATGCAGGCGCATGCTGGTGGGAACGGCCCTGTACAGGGATCACCCGACCTCCGCACAGCCCCCGCTTCTAGTTTGATCGCGCTCATCGCATGTAGTCGGATGCTGGTAGGACAGGCCCTTTAGATAGAGCTCTTAAAGATAGCGGAGTCAGGGGATATGGGGAGAAGGCAGAAACGGGGTACTGATTGTGGATTACCAGCCATGAATGGCGGTGCTGGCTCGGAGGGCCGAGTGGCCTACTCCTGCACCTATTATCTATTTGTGTGTATCTCCGCAGTATATGACCCAGACTGCCTCATTCATTGCAGTGCCGAAGGAGATTTCTTTCAAACAAGAAGCTAAAGTGAGAGCACTTTCGTGCATTACACGGTGGCATGGAATAAAATTATTTCACGCTGCTGCAGATAAAAGATAAAGAGTTATCCTGTAAGTCCTGGGCAAAATTTATTCCTCAGTCATCAGGGTGGCAATTTATCTTCTCATCATTATTCAAAGGCCACAGTTTGAATCCTGGCTTGCTCCACAGGCAGTGTAACACCACACAAAAACAGGGATAACAGCTCCTCAAGTTCCACTTCACTAGCCAACAAACCAACGGCTGGAAGATTTCAGCTTAATCTCTACCTTCCCCCCCTCCCCGACCACGGGCCTGACCACGGGCGCTGTCTGTACGGAGTTTGCACGTTCTCCCCGTGACCTGCGTGGGTTCGCTCTGGGTGCTCCGGTTTCCTCCCACACTCCAAAGACGTGCAGGTTTTTGTAGGTTAATTGGCTTCTGTAAATCGTCCCTAGTATGTCGGGTAGAACTAGTGTACGGACCCGGCGGGCCGAAGGGCCTGTTCAAACGCTGTATCTCCGAAGTCTAAAGATTCCTCTCACCTCTGCACAACTCTTGACTCACCCGCCCCCATCACCCCATTTCCTTTGTGCCGAACGTGATGCCAAGGTGGGATATGGGGAGAAGGCAGGAACGGGGTACTCATTTTGGATGATCAGCCATGATCATATTGAATGGTGGTGCTGGCGTGAAGGGCCGAATGGCCTACTCCTGCACCTATTTTCTATGTTTCTAAGTTTCTGAATTAAACTTCTGAATTAATCTCCTCTGCCTGCACCTGATGTATATACTTCCATTCCCTGCAAATCCATGTGCTCCGGTTTCCTCCCACATTCCAAAGACAGCATTTAGTTCATTGTTAATCAGATAATTAATTAAAAAAGATAGTTGGATGATTGAAACAAGTCTTGCGCAGGAAGGAACTGCAGGTGCTGGTCTACACCAAAGATAGACACAAAATGCTGGAGTAACTCAGCGTGACAGGCAGCATCTCCGGAGAGAAGGAATGGGTGACGTTTCGGGTCGAGACTGAATTCTGAAGAAGAATTTTGACCCAAAATGTCGCCCATTCCTTCTACATTAACAAAAATGGTTAATTGGCTTTGGTTAAAAATAGTTCCCAGTGCGTGTGGGATGGTGTTAGCATACGGGGTGATCGCGAGTTGGCACGGACTCTGTGGGCCGAAGGGCCTGTTTTGGAGCTGTATCTCTAAAGTCGAAACTGTTGTGTAAATGAGTGTTTCTTTTCTCAGAATGGGCAGCATCTCAAGGGATTACCAAGTAGGATGCGGCGGTGTAAACAGCAGCCAGCTCACGTGGGTGGTGAGAGAACATTTGTGGTCCTGTTTTACAGGAACGCACTCTGTTACACCCTGTCTTGAACACGTTTCCATTTTCGCTTCTCCTCTTTAATCCTCGTCTAACGATCCCGAGCTGTGCGACTCTCCCCCCCAAGTCCCGCTGCAGAATATCAAGCAGTGTGCAGCAGCCATTTACAGACCAGCCATCGACAGGCAGGTTAACGCAGCCTCTTGTCAAGCGGGGATTAGCTGGCGCCTCTCGGGAACGGACACGAGGCAGATTTCTCTTTGGGGATCGTTAACGAGGGATGAGCGCGTTTTACTAGTCGATCGCCGGACACCTTTCGCAGGTCGCTCCCCGTTGGTGCAAAGATGCCTCAACTTTGACCTTCCACTTCCTCCTCTTTGTTCCAAATGGCAAAAAGCAACTCGGGATTCACTTGCAACTGCAGGTTGCTCAGGCAACAGAAACCGTACCATGGTCGCTATGGTTTTTTCCGTTCAGGGTCACTGGAACCACAAGGCAGTTGTCTTCACATTGCTCTAGGGCCAAACAGGTTTGTGCAGGGTTTAGTTAAATGTGCTTGGAGCCGTGCTGCCGGAGACACTTCGAATGGAATATGGAGCCACAAGGCATTGAAACCGGCCCTTCGGCCCAACACACCCATGCCGACCAAGATGCCCTATCTACATGAGAGAGCTACATATACTAACGGAATCGAGGGATATGGGGAGAAAGCCGGAACGGAGTACTGATTTTTGGATTCATAGTTTAGGAATAAGTGATAGGCCATTTTGGACTGAGATGAGGAAAAACCTTTTCACCCAGAGTGTTGTGAATCTGTGGAATTCTCTGCCACAGAAGGCAGTGGAGGCCGATTCACTGGGTACTGATTTTAGATGATCAGCCATGATCATATTGAATGGAGGTGCTGGCTCGAAGGGCCGAATGGCCTACTCCTCACCTATTTTCTATGTTTCTACAGTATGTTAAGAAATACAGGCTTGTGGGCTAATGGCTTGGGTAAAAATTGTCCCTGGTGTGTGCGCGCGTGGGATAGTGTTCGTTTACAGGGATTGCTGATCGGCGCGGAATAATAATCCATGTTGTGGGAGTTTTCACCCGTTAAGAGGCATATGCCAGGGTTCCTTGTGCATGCGATATAAGAGATACAAGAGTGTTTAATAAAGAGCTGCAAATGCTGGAAAAATCGAAGGTAGACAAAAATGCTGGAGAAACTCAGCGGGTGAGGCAGCATCTATGGAGCGAAGGAATAGATGACGTTTCGGGTCGAGATCCTTAAGGGTGAGGCAGCATCTATGGAAAGAAGGAATAGGTGACGTTTCGGGTCGAGACCCTTCCGGGTCTCGACCCGAAACGTCACCTATTCCTTCGCTCCATAGATGCTGCCTCACCCGCTGAGTTTCTCCAGCATTTTTGTCTACACAAGAGTGTTTAATTGTCATTTGTACTGAAACGGAACAAGGAAATTCTAACTGGAGGCACGAGTTTAGTTTAGTTTAGAGGTACAGCACGGAAACAGGCCCTTCGGCCCACTGAGTCCGCACTGACCAGCGATCCCCGCACACTAACACTATCTAACACTATCTAACACTATCACACTACTATCTAAATGGTGGCCGATTAGGAAAAGGGGAGATGCAGCGCGACCTGGGTGTCATGGTACACCAGTCATTGAAAGTAGGCATGCAGGTACAACAGGCAGTGAAGAAAGCCAATGGTATGTTAGCTTTCATAGCAAAAGGATTTGAGTATAGGAGCAGGGAGGTTCTACTTCAGTTGTATAGGGTCTTGGTGAGGCCACACCTGGAGTATTGCGTACAGCTTTGGTCTCCAAATCTGAGGAAGGACATTATTGCCATAGAGGGAGTGCAGCGAAGGTTCACCAGACTGATTCCTGGGATGTCAGGACTGTCTTATGAACAAAGACTGCATAGACTCGGTTTATACTCTCTAGAATTTAGGAGATTGAGAGGGGATCTTATAGAAACTTACAAGATTCTTAAGGGGTTGGACAGGCTAGATGCAGGAAGATTGTTCCCGATGTTGGGGACGTCCAGGACAAGGGGTCACAGCTTAAGGATAAGGGGGAAATCCTTTAGGACCGAGATGAGAAGGAATTTTTTCACACAGAGAGTGGTGGGTCTCTGGAATTCTCTGCCACAGAGGGTAGTTGAGGCCAGTTCATTGGATATATTTAAGAGGGAGTTAGATGTGGCCCTTGTGGCTAAGGGGATCAGAGGGTATGGAGAGAAGGCAGGTACGGGATACTGAGTTGGATGATCAGCCATGATCATATTGAATGGCGGTGCAGGCTCGAAGGGCCGAATGGCCTATTCCTGCACCTAATTTCTATGTTTCTATGTTTCTACTATCCCCCCCCCACACACACACACACTAGGGGCAATTTACATTTGCACCAAAGCCATTTAACCTACAAACCTGCACGTCTTTGGAGTGTGGGAGGAAACCGAAGATCTTGGATGAAACCGACGCAGGTCACGGGGAGAACGCACAAAGTCCGTACAGGCAGCACCCCTAGTCAGAATCGAACCGGGGTCTCCGACGCTGTAAGGCAGTACCTCTACCGCTGCACCACCGAGAGTATATAACACCCACGAACATAACAGAAGCCAGTATTACAGATAAGGTGTAAACAACACTACAAGTCTAATTTACAGCTGAGATTCAGTGAAGGTGGCTTTTGGATTAAACCATCCCCTGTGACACTGGAATCGAGGTGTGGATAACTAATTTTGTGTTTATATTTACACAGTCACAGATACACAGCAGTCGGCATGCGAGGTACAGAGAGAGCTGCAAGCTTTGTACCATACGTCACAGATGCAACATGCCCGACCGGAACAATAGGCAGTATTATCATCACCAGTGCAGCATTTTAATGAGTGCAGAGGGGTACCGAGATTAACTTTGCAATTGTGAGGTTGCCCGCTCGGTTACGCAAATATGCAAACACACACTCCCACGCGTATCAATCCAGCTGCAAACATCTGCACTCCCTTCAGCACACAGATCTAAAGATGTAGGCACACAGTGCAACGCCAAGTCGAACCCGCTTCCAAGTCATCTTGTTGCGTCTCATAGACGGCAAAGGGCCTGTCTCACTTGGCGATTCTTCGGCATAATTGACTGGCGTATCAGGTCACCGACAAATACGCGGCGTGACGACGTGTGGCGCGGCACGATGACGTATTGACGCGCGGCGTTTTTTCAAGAGTCGCAACATTTTGTTTTGTCGCCGCTGGATTTTGAAATGTTCAAAACCTTTTGGCCTCCAGGTGGGCCTTTTTCTCTGTGGAGACCAAACTGTACAACCCCTCCCCCTTCTGTCGTGGGTTAGACTGACTGCGCCCCCCCCCCCCCCCCCCCCCCCCAAATCTTTGCACATCCCCAATCCTTACCACTCGTAATTTTAATTTTAATTTCAAGTTTCATGTTTCTTGTGTGTTATGGCGACGGGGTTTGTGGGCGGGGGGGGGGGGGGGGTGTGTGTGGGTGGGGGGTGTGTGGGAGAGGGGGAGTGTGGGAGAGGGGTGTGGGCGGGGGGGAGTGTGGGCGGGGGGGTGTGTGGGCGGGGGGGTGTGTGGGTGGGGGGGTGTGTGGGCGGGGGGGTGTGTGGGCGGGGGGGTGTGTGGGCGGGGGGGGAGTGTGGGCGGGGGGGTGTGTGGGCGGGGGGGTGTGTGGGCGGGGGGGTGTGTGGGCGGGGGGGTGTGTGGGCGGGGGGGTGTGTGGGCGGGGGGGTGTGTGGGCGGGGGGGGTGTGGGTGGGGGGGGGTGTGGGCGGGGGGTGTGTGGGCGGGGGGGGTGTGGGCAGGGGGTGTGTGGGCGGGGGGGGTGTGGGGGCGGGGGGGTGGGGGCGGGGGGGTGTGTGGGCGGGGGGGTGTGTGGGCGGGGGGGTGTGTGTGAGGGGGTGTGCGTGGGCGGGGGGGTGTGTGGGCGGGGGGGTGTGTGGGCGGGGGGGTGTGTGGGAGGGGGGGGTGTGTGGGCGGGGGGGTGTGGGGGCGGGGGGGTGTGTGGATGGGGGGGGTGTGGGGGGGGGGGTGTGTGGGTGGGGGGGGTGTGTGGGCCGGGGGGGTGTGTGGGCAGGGGGGGGTGTGTGGGCGGGGGGGTGTGTGGGTGGGGGGGGTGTGGGTGGGGGGGTGTGTGGGTGGTGGGGGGAGTGAGCTCGGAAAAAAGACGGGAGAAGAGTCAGGGGGCAGAGGGGGGCATCATGGGGGAGGAGCCAGCGAGGGGGACTACAGGGGTGGTGGCTGGAAATGTCGGTGCGATCGGGACTCACAGCGGGCGCTGTTCGATGGTGGTTCTCCTCTGCCTGGATCAGAGTCTCCGCTTTCCGTTTGGCGACATCTCCGACTTCGGGCTGGGCTGGGTCTCCGGCGCTGGGCTGCTGCTCGAGGCGGGGCTGGGCTGCTTCGGGTCCCTCCGAAAGTCCGGTCGGAAACCTCCTCCGGCCACCCTCAGTAAAGACGCGATGGCGCCGGAAGGGGCGGCCGTCCCGGGTAGTGCCAAGGGAAGAGACTAATCCGCGCGGCGCTGACGGGCAGGAAATGAGATCAATTTGCGCATGCGCGGTTTTTAAGATTTTTAAACCTCGCTAACTTTTACCACATTCAACTGATCAGAACAAAACTTGGTGTACTCACAGCACAGGAGAACGGTGAGTGAACTGGCGAAAAATCGTAGCGCTGTCGCGAACCGTTTGTGTGTAAATAGAAAGACCGCCAAACCGGAAGATAACAAGATCAGAGTTTAGTATTGTATAGATAGATATAGATATAGATAGATAACACCCTTCCCCTCTCCTCCACTAAACCGCCCTGTCCCACCAGGACTCACACCCATTTCTCCCCTCTCCCACCCCTTCCATCTACATTCCTTCCTCCAGCTTCACAATTCACAACCCTTCAATCCTTTTTATCTCACAGCTTCTGTCTTTTGATTTCTGGACTTTGAGCTTCATCTGCCTATCAAACCACCCCCATCACCTGTATCAACGTATTACCTGGCACAGTTACTGAGTTACTCCAGCACTCTGCATCTGCAGTTCCTTGCTTCTATATCCAACCTATGACTTGCTAGGCTTTGCTTTATCCCTTCTTCCTTTCCTTCCCTATGAATCAGCCTGAAGAAAGGTTTGTTCTCCATGTTCTCCACAGATGCCGCCTGACCCACTGAGTTACTCTTAGAATAAAGGGGAGGTCATTTAAGACCGAGGTGAGAAAAAACTTTTTCACCCAGAGAGTTGTGAATTTATGGAATTCCCTGCCACAGAGGGCAGTGGAGGCCAAGTCACTGGATGGATTTAAGAGAGAGTTAGATAGAGCTCTAGGGGCTAGTGGAGTCAAGGGATATGGGGAGAAGGCAGGCACGGGTTATCGATAGGGGACGATCAGCCATGATCACAATGAATGGCGGTGCTGGCTCGAAGGGCCTCCTCCTGCACCTATTTTCTATGTTTCTATGTTGCTAGCACATTGAGTCTTTTTTAAATGAGTCCTTGTATGTTTGCCAAAGATAGACAGAATGGATGGGGCCTTAGCTGCCTCGTTGGTGGTCATCTGAAGGTCCTCTTTGCAGCAGATTAATCTTGCAGGATATTGTACATTATTTATCAATTTTTATCAATTTATTTCTCCTCCAGAGACTTAAGCACAGACATTATGGACTGCCACATCAGTATCGTCCCGAGGGACTGCAGTAAAATCTGAAATACCATCAGTCAGGTTAGACATTAAACAAAGACTCCTCCAGCTCTCTTGGTTTGATATACATGGTACATGGAACTCATTCCCACAGAAGGCTGTGCAGGCCATAATCGTACGATCATAAGTGACAGGGGTAGAAACAGGCCATTCGGCCCATCGAGTCTACTCCGCCAATCAATCATGGCAAATCGATCTCTCCCTCCTAACCCCATTCTCCTGCCTTCTCCCCATAACCTCTGACGCCCACATTTATCAACAATCTATCTATCTCTGCCTTAAATTAATCCACCGACTTGGCTTCCACAGCCTTCTGTGGCAAGGAATTCCACAGATTCAGCACGCTCTGACTAAAAAAATTCCTCGTCATCTCTTTCCTAAAAGAACGTCCTTTCATTCTGAGGTGATGACCTGTAGTCCTAGACTCTCCCACTAGTGGGAACATCCTCGCCAGCTCCACTCTATCCAAGTCAATGGATATTTTTAAGGCAGAGATAGATTCTTGATTAGTACGGGTGTCAGGGGTTATGGGGAGAAGGCAGGAGAATGGGGTTGGGAGGGAGAGATAGATCAGCCATGATTGAACGGCGGAGTAGACTTGATGACCTAATTCTGGTCCAATCACTTCAAACTCACTTATTTTCCCACTGCACTATTTCAGGAACATTCTCAAACCGCGTGTGGACTAATGTGTCCTTTAAACAATGTCAGAGAAGCAATCTGCCTTATCAGATAAGAATCCCGTATTTTTCGTGGGAACTTGCAGGGTATAATATTGCATGCTGTTTTTCCCAATGTTACATCAGCGACTACACTTTGAAAAGAGAAAGTGCTTGATTGTCGAGAAAGCAGGGACATTAAGTCTTGTTGATGCATCAACAAAGTGCCTTTTATGTCTTCAAGGACATTGCCAGAGATTCCCCGCCATCTATAACGAGGGTGTTCATTTTCCTGGTGGGACTAGTGCAGATGTGACATGTTGGTCGGTGTGGGCAAGTTGGGCCATAGAGCCTGCTCCCACGTTCTAGTTCATAAGTGATAGGAACAGAATTAGGCCATTCGGCCCAAATAAGTCTACTCCACCATTCAATCATGGCTGATCTATCGCTCCCTCATGACCCCATTCACCGGCCTTCTCCTCATAACCTCTGACACCTGTACTAATCAAGAATCTATCTATCTCTGCCTTAAAAATATCCATTGACTTTGCCTCCACAGCCTTCTGAGGCAATTACTTATTCACCACTTTCTGACTGAAGAAATGTCTCCTCATCTCCTTCCTAAAGGGTTAGTCCTTTTATTCAGTGACCTCTGGCCCTAGACTCTCCCACTAGTGGAAACATCCTCTCCACATCCACTCTATCTAGGACATGGCTCCATGGCTCTATACTTTTCCGATCTAATGGTGCATGGGTCAAAGTGGCAAGCGCATGGAATGGCTGTGGCCTGCAGCTACACAGAATGGCAGAGCAGCGGTGGAGGACACCAATACATCTCCTAGCCGTAACGACCACTGCCACTCCATCGCAAGACTCTGGGCCTTTATGGCCAAGTTACAAGTAACATTTTTTTTTAAACCTCAGACTTGATGGGTACAAGATGGCAACAGGGGCCACAGTTTGAGAATAAGGGGTCGGCCATTGAGAACTGAGATGAGGATAAACCTTTTCACCCAGCGAGTTGTGAATCTGTGGAATCCTCTGCCTCAGAAGGCAGTGGAGGCCAATTCACTGGAAGCATTCAAAAGAGAGTTAGATAGAGCTCTTAGGGCGAGCGGAATCAAGGGATATGGGGAGAAGGCAGGAACGGGGTACTGATTGTGGATGATCAGACATGATCACATTGAATGGCGGTGCTGACTCGAAGGGCTGAATGGCCTGCTCCTGCGCCTATTGTCTATGTATCTAACTTAAACGTGGCAACTCTTGTTCACTGGCTCAAGTGTGGTCTTCTGTTTTATACCATTGCACTTAGTATGATTGTGCCTGATGTATAGTAGGATTGGCACTGAACTGGGGGTTACACAAAAAGCTGGAGAAACTCAGCGGGTGCAGCAGCATCTAAGGGGCGAAGGAGATAGGCGACGTTTGAACTGAACAGGTTTAGTTTAGAAATACAGTGTGGAAACAGGCCCTTCGGCCCACTGACCAGCGATCCCCGCACATTAACACTATCCTACACACAGGTACATGTGACAACAACGTACCATTGAACAAGCCGTGATCATGAAAGGTGCTTTATAAATCCAAGTCTTTCTTTAACTTTCTTGCTGTACGGAGTTTGCACGTTCTCCCCGTGACCGCGTAGGTTTTCCCCGGGTTCACCGGGTTTCCTCCCACACTCTAAAGACGTACATGTTTGTTGATTAATTGGCTTTGGTAAGGTTTGTAATTTGTCCCTAGTGTGTAGGGTACTGCTAGTGTACGGGGATATCTGGTCGACACGGATTTGGTGGGCTGCAGGGTCCCTTTTCCGCACTGTATCTCCAAAGTAAACTAGATTTAACTTTTAAAAAAAATTTTTTTTTTTTTTTTTTAAATATTTATTTTGTTACAAGCAATTGTACAAGGAGAAAGTAATCGATATATCAATTATACAATTTTCGTACAGCTTCAGTTTTAACATTTTATGAACTAATTAGCGAATCGGAAAAAAGGAAAGAATGGAAAGGAAGAAGAAAGGTACGGAAAAGAAGGAAAAAAACCCTCAACTAACGAAGAAGCGAAAAAAAAAGCGGAGTTATATCCAACTACCCTTCCCTACGCCCGCTCACCCGACCCTAGCGTCGGTTTTGAGTTTGTGCTCAACCATTCTGGTGTTGAAGAAATTCAATGAAAGGAGACCATATTTTGGAAAATTGATCTGATTTGTCAGACAAAACAAGCCTTGTTTTTTCTCAATGTAGCGTCTCGGTCATTTCTGTGATCCACATCTTCACTGTGGGAACTGTTGTCTTTTTCCAGAATTGAAGTAGAAGTTTTTTCGCAGTTATTAAACCGTAGTCAAGGAAACGTCTTTGGAATATCGTTAACTTAGGGCAGCCTTCTGACATTCTTAATATTATTAATTTTGAATCTGACTGAATTGAATTGAATTTGGAGTGTTTTAGAAATGGTATTGAATATTTCCATCCAGAAATTTTGTATTTTTATACAGGATAACTAGATTTAACTTAAAGACAGTGTGGTTTGGATCAAGACTGCGCAGAGGGTTTCACAGTGAATACCTATTACATTGTTTGCTCTGATCCCATCTACAAAGAGGAAGCCCAATGGATGATAGGGCTATGGGACAAGGGAAAAGGAGATAGCTGTTGTGGGCCTTGGGCTAGATAGGAAAAGTATTTTGTATATAAAACAAAGATATAAAAGGAAGATACACACAAAATGCTGGAGTAGCTCAGCGGGACAGGCCGCATCTCTGGAGAGAAGGAATGGGTGACGTTTCGGATCGAGACTCTCCTTCAGACTGAGAGTCAGGGGAGAGGGAGACATAGAGATATGGAAGGGTGAGGCGTGAAAACGACAGATCAAAGGGAACGATGGTCAAGGAAAATTTACATACCAGCGGTATGAACATTGACTTCTCCAATTTCAGGTAGTCCTTGCTTTCTCCCTCCTTCCCAGCTCTCCTACATCCCACATCGCCGCCTCTTCCTTTCTTCTTCCCGCCCCCCCCCCCTCCACCTCCACATCAGTCTGAAGAAGGGTCGCAACCTGAAACATCACCTATTCCTACGCTCCATAGATGCTGCCTCACCCCGTTGAGTTTCTGCAACATTTCTGTCCACCAAGGATAATGTAGAATGGTCGATTGTTAGAGCTGTTAGTAAATAAGGAACTTCCAATTATAAATGCTACTAAGACCTCGGCACCTCACACCAAGAGAAGTACTTTTGAAGTTTAGCTGCTGTGAAGTATTAATATTGGATGGGCAGGAGCCAATTATGCACAAGAACCGGTCACAACTAGCTGTGAAATAGTGGCCAGATAAGTATGTTTTCGGTGATGAGGGATGGGAGATAATATCGCTGGGACATTAGCAGAATCCCTTTGTTTCTCTTGCTTTAGACTTCCGTTGCAAAGTCCCCGACTGCAATCGATCTCCCGCTGAAATTTATACCACTGCAGCAGAGGATTTTTCAAAACGAGCACAGTTTCTAGCCTGCATCGACAATGCTGACCTCGGATGCCGTCTGGTGAGCCTTGTGTCCACCGTTCCATGGCGATGAACACATCCTGCATTACTATTATCTAACTCATAGGGGACCCTCGGACCAGACTTTACTGGCTTTACCTTGCACTAAATGATATTCCCTTATCATGTATCTATACACTGTAAATGGCTCCGTTGCTATCATGTCTTGTCTCTCCGCTGGCTGGTTAGCACGCACCAAAAGCATTTCACTGTACCTCGGTACGCGTCATAAGGTGATAAGGGCATAAGTGATAGGAGTAGGCCATTCGGCCCAACAAGTCAAGTCTGCCATACAGTCATGGCTGATCTCTGCCACCTAATCCCATTTTCCTGCCTTCCCCCCATAACCCTGGACACCCGTTCTAATCAAGAACATGCCCACCTCTGCCTTAAAAATATCCACTGACTTGGCCTCCACAGCCCTCTGTGGCAATGGGTTCCACAGATTCACCGCCCTTTGAGTTCCCCTTATCATAATTCCTTTATCCGTTATTCCCTTATCATAAGTTAAGTATTAGTGAATTGAAGTTTATTGGCCAAGTATTCACATACAAGGAATTTGCCTTGGTGCTCCGCCCGCAAGTGACAACATGACATACAGTGACAGTTAGGAATGACACATAAAACATTAAACATTAATAATAAAACATTATTATGAAGAAGTCTGAAGAAGGGTCTTGACCCGAAACGTCGCCTATCTCCTTCACTCCTTAGATGCTGCTGCACCCGCTGAGTTTCTCCAGCTTTTTGTGTACCCCCAATAATAGAAACATAGAAACATAGAAACATAGAAAATAGGTGCAGGAGTAGGCCATTCGGCCCTTCGAGCCTGCACCGCCATTCAATGTGATCATGGCTGATCATCCAACTCAGTATCCCGTACCTGCCTTCTCTCCATACCCCCTGATCCCTTTAGCCACAAGTGCCACATCTAACGCCCTCTTAAATATAGCTAATGAACTGGCCTCAACTACCTTCTGTGGCAGAGAATTCCAGAGACTCACCACTCTCTGTGTAAAGAATGTTTTCCTCATTTCGGTCCTAAAGGAATTCCCCCTTATCCTTAGACTGTGACCCCTTGTTCTGGACTCCCCCAACATCGGGAACAATCTTCCAGCATCTAGCTTGTCCAACCCCTTAAGAATTTTGTAGGTTTCTATAAGATCCCCCCTCAATCTTCTAAATTCCATCGAGTACAAACCGAGTCTATCCAATCTTTCCTCATATGAAAGTCCTGACATCCCAGGAATCAGTCTGGTGAATCTTCTCTGTACCCCCTCTATGGCAAGGATGTCTTTCCTCAGATTTGGAGACCAAAACTGTACGCAGTACTCCAGGTGTGGCCTCACCAAAACCCTGTACAACTGCAGTAGAACCTCCCTGCTCCTATACTCAAATCCTTTCGCTATGAATGCTAACATACCATTTGCTTTCTTCACTGCCTGCTGCACCTGCATGCCTACTTTCAATGACTGGTGTACCATGACACCCAGGTCTCGTTGCATCTCCCCCTTACCTAATCTGCCACCATTCAGATAATAGTCTACCCTCATGTTTTTGCCACCAAAGTGGATAACCTCACATTTATCCACATTGTACTGCATCTGCCATGCATCTGCCCATTCACTCAGCCTATCCAAATCACCCTGCAGCCTCCAAGCATCCTCCTCACACCTAACTATACCCCCCAGCTTGGTATCATCTGCAAATTTGGAGATGTTGCATTGAATTCCCTCGTCCAAATCATTAATATATATTGTAAATAGCTGGGGTCCCAGCACTGAGCCTTGCGGCACCCCACTAGTCACTGCCTGCCATTCTGAAAAGGACCCGTTTACTCCTACCCTTTGCCTCCTGTCTGCTAGCCAGTTCTCTATCCACATCAATACTGAACCCCCAATACCGTGTGCTTTAAGTTTGTATGCTAATCTCTTATGCGGGACCTTGTCGAAAGCCTTCTGAAAGTCTAGATATAACACATCCACTGGTTCTCCCTTATCCACTCTACTAGTTACATCCTCGAAAAATTCTATCAGATTTGTCAGACATGATTTACCTTTCGTAAATCCATGCTGACTTTGTCCAATGATTTCACCACTTTCCAAATGCGCTGCTATCCCATCTTTAATAACTGACTCCAGCAGTTTCCCCACTACCGATGTTAGACTAACTGGTCTGTAATTCCCCGCTTTCTCTCTCCCTCCTTTTTTAAAAAGTGGGGTGACATTAGCTACCCTCCAATCCTCAGGAACTACTCCAGAATCTAAGGAATTTTGAAAAATTATCACTAATGCATCCACTATTTCTGTGGCTACCTCCTTGAGTACTCTGGGATGCAGACTATCTGGCCCTGGGGATTTATCGGCCTTCAATCCGTTCAATTTACCCAACACCACCTCCCGGCTAACCTGGATTTCACTCAGTTCCTCCATCTTATTTGACCCCCGTTCCACTGCTATTTCCGGCAGATTATTTATGTCTTCCTTAGTGAAGACAGAACCAAAGTAGTTATTCAATTGGTCTGCCATGTCCTTGTTCCCCATGATCAATTCACCTGTTTCTGACTGCAAGGGACCAACATTTGTTTTAACTAGTCTCTTTCTCTTTACATATCTATAAAAACTTTTGCAGTCAGTTTTTATGTTCCCTGCCAGTTTCCTTTCATAATCTATTTTCCCTTTCCTAATTAAGCCCTTTGTCCTCCTCTGCTGGATTCTGAATTTCTCCCAGTCCTCCGGTAGGCTGCTTTTTCTGGCAAATTTGTATGCCTCATCTTTTGTTTTTATACTATCCCTGATTTCCCTTGTTATCCATGGATGCACCACCTTCCCCGATTTATTCTTTTGCCAAACTGGTATGAACAACTTTTGTACTTCATCCATGCAGTCTTTAAATACCTTCCATTGCACATCCACTGTCAACCCTTTAAGAATCACCTGCCAGTCTATCTTCACATCTCATACCTTCAAAGTTACCTTTGTTCAAGTTCAGAACCCTTGTTTCTGACTTAATTTTGTCACTCTCCATCCTAATGAAGAACTCAACCATATTATGGTCACTCTTGCCCAAGGGGCCACGCACAACAAGACTGCTAACTAACCCTTCCTCATTACTCAATACCCAGTCTAGAATAGCCTGCTCTCTCGTTGGTTCCTCCACATGTTGGTTGAGAAAACTATCCCGCATACATTCCAGGAAATCCTCTTCCTCAGCACCCCTGCCAATTTGATTCACCCAATCTACATGCAGATTGAAGTCACCCATTATAACCGTGTTACCCTTGTTGCACGCATTTCTAATTTCCTGTTTGATGCCATCCCCAACTCCAATACTACTGTTAGGTGGCCTGTACACAGCTCCCACTAGCGTTTTCTGCCCCTTAGAGTTTCGCAGCTCTACCCATATCGATTCCACATCCTCAACGCTAATGTCCTTCCTTTCTATTGCATTAATCTCCTCTCTCACCAGCAACGCTACCCCACCTCCTTTTCCTTTTCGTCTATCCCTCCTGAATATTGAATATCCCTGGATGTTCAGCTCCCAGCCTTGGTCATCCTGGAGCCAGGTCTCCGTGATTCCAACTATAGCATAGTCATTAATCGCTATCTGCACCTTCAACTCATCCACCTTATTACGAATGCTCCTCGCATTGAGACACAAAGCCTTCAGGCTTGTTTTTACAACACTCATACTCCTTATACAATTATGTTGACAAGTGGCCCCTTTCACATCGATCCCTATTACACTTGGCCATACTCTCCTATCCCTTTGTGAGCTTTCTTCCCCGTTAATTCTGGGGTCATTAACCATCGCTTTACTCTCTTTCCCTCTAACTCCGTCCTCGACTATCCCATTTGATACCCCACCCCCCTTATTCAGTTTAAAACCATCCGTGTAGCAGTGGCAAACCTGCCGGCCAGAATGCTGATCCCCCACCTGTTAAGATGCAATCCGTCCCTTTTGTACAGTTCCCCCTTACTATAGAAAAAATCCCAGTGATCTAAGAATCTAAATCCCTGCCCCCTGCACCAGTTCCTCAGCCACACATTCAGGTCCCATATCTCCCTGTTCCTGCTCTCGCCAGCACGAGGAACTGGAAGCTAACCGGAGATAACAACCCTGGAAGTCCTGCTTTTCAGCATTTTTCCGAGCTCTCTGAAGTCCCGCTGCAAAAAATTCATCTCCTTCTTTCCAACATCATTTGTGCCAACATGCACGACCACTTCCGGCTGGTCACCTTCGCCCTTGAGGATTGTCTGCACTCTGTCCGTAACATCCTGGATCCTGGCACCAGGAAGGCAGCACACCATCCTGGAATCCCGTCTGTTGCCGCAAAAACCCCTGTCCGTACCTCTCACAATGGAGTCTCCAACTACAATGGCGTTGCCCGACTTTGGCCTCTGTGGGTTTGGCTCATCAGCCCTTTTTGTTTGGCAAGCCAGTCCGCCGCTCAGTGGGATACCGTCTTCTGTCCCGGCAGCTTCCACGTGGGTGAACCTGTTCACAAGAGGTACAACACCCGGGGACCTTTGCATCCCATGTTTTCCTCCCTTTCTCACCGTCACCCACCTTCTCTCTTCTAGTGCCTTGGGTGTAACAATCTCACTGAAGGACTTGTCGAGAAACGACTCAGTTTCTCGAATGAACCCGAGGTCATCCACTTGTTTCTCCAGTTCCCCAACACGGTCCTTCAGGAGCTGTACCTGGATGCACTTCTCACATTTGTAGCATCCAGAGGCACCAGCAGTGTCCTTGACCTCCCACATACTGCAAGCATCACACTGCATCAGCTTGCTTGACATCTTCTTTTGCCTCGGTCTCGCCCTATCCAGTATTTTGCGCAGCCTCCTCACCGAAGACTCTCGAGCCAAAGACTCACACTTTACTCACAGGGCACTTCCCTCACAAGACCACTCCCTCACTGCCTCTCCCCAAGAGCTGCCTTGCTTATATTGACTGTTCAATTGCCTAATTTACAAACCAAATTCCTCAGTTTTGAGGAACTGCTTTCCCCCTCTGACTCACTGAGAACTCTCCTCCCACTTGGGCTAGAGCCAATCAGTGCTTTCTCCTGCTTCTCTTTGTTGCTGTTGCTTCAAAATCCACGGGAAGACTGAGATACAACATAATATACAATAAGACATAAGACATAATACAATACATAAGATACAACACAACATAATAAAACATTATTGATTAAACATGTGAATTAAATAAAATACCAGGCTACAAATTTTGGTTATTGAGTAGAGCTACTACTCGTGGAAAAAAAGCTGTCTTTATGTCTGGCTGTGGCAGCTTCGACAGTCCGGAGTCGCCTTCCAGAGGGAAGTGATTCAAAGAGTTTGTGGCCAGGGTGAGAGGGATCAGAGATGATCTTACCCGCTCGCTTCCTGGCCCTTGCAGTGGCCCTTATCATATATTTGTACACTGTAACTTGTAATCATGTATTGTCTTTCCACTGACCGGTTAACTTGCAACATAAGCTTTTCATTCTACCTAGGTACACGTGACAATAAACTAAACTAATAAATTAAAGAAACATCTATGTTTCTATGTAATAGATCAGTGTATGTCTAGGTGGTCACAACATTGCATTTACTAATTCATTATCTACGCAAGTGCTTTTTATCGGTCCTCAGTGAATTGGTTTGTCAATGCGTTTTTAAACTGAACTGAGAGCGACACCCTCGCATCCAATTCAGAAGGTTATGGGCCATCACCCGATCGGGACCCCTCGACACCAAATCTAGACCAGCAGTTGTCTACTGGGAGAATACCAGACCAAAGCCCATTTTAACCTCGTAAGAAATCAGTCAAAGACAATCCCAAGGCCTCACGAGAAATTTTAGTTTACTTTAATTTAGAGATGCAGCGCAGAGTCCGCGTCGACCAGCAACCCCCGCACATTAACACTATCCTACACACACTCGGGACAATTTTTTGCATTTATACCAAGCCAATTAACCCACAAACCTGTACATCTTTGGAGTGAGGGAGGAAAGCGAAGATCTTGGAGAAAATCCCACGCGGGTCACGGGGAGAACGTGCAAAGTGCGTACAGGCAGCGCCCAGTCGGGATCGAACCTGGGGATGTTGCGCTGCAGGGCAGTGACTTTACCGCAGCGCCACCATTCCACCCACATTGTTGCAATTTTTGTTGCATTATAGGCGCTATCTCATGCATCACGACCCTTTGACACACTTCCCCACTCTGGGCAAAACTTGGCATGCACGGGCTGTCTGACACTCCTGTACTAACCAGCCCTCCGTTTACTTAGCCTTTGATATCAAACAGCATTAGACATTTCCAGGCTACTAGAAACAGGCTTTACCTGCACAGGGAAAAGAAGCATTGGACCTTACAGCACTGAGCTGAACAGATGGCGAGTTCTTTCCTGATTTCCTGCCAATACATCCCTCGATCAACAAGGCTGTTTGGACCACATTGCACTGATGTTTAGCCGGTAATTTTTATAAGGAATAGCAGCACAGTATAGAGTGTGTTGGGCCAGTCACTGCACGGCACTCATTTTGAGGCCAGTCCCACAAGAGGCACGGTCGGCACGGTGGCGCAGCGGTAGAGTTGCTGCCACACAGCGCCAGAGACGCAGGTTCGATCCCGACTACAGTTGCTGCCTGTACGGAGTTTGGACGTTTTTTTCCCCGTGACCCGCGTGGGTTTACTCCGGGAGCTGCGGCTTCCTCCCACACTCCAATGACGTACAGGTTTGTAGGCTAATTGGCTTCGGTAAAATTGTAAATTGTCCCCTGTGCATGTAAGATTGTGCGGGGGAGAAAATCGCCGGTCGGCAAGCCTGTTTCCGTGCCGCAGCTCTAAACTAAATAAGATTCAGGCGCAGGAAAGAACTGCCTACGCTGGTTTAAATCGAAGGTCGACACAAAATGCTGGAGTAACTCAGCGGGACAGGCAGCATCTCTGGAGAGAAGGGATGATGGCTGTTCACGCATGACTAATGTTAGATGAGGTCATTTGTAATCGGGGATTCATGTAATGGAAACAATGAACATAGAACATAGAAGATAGAACATAGAACAATGTAGTTGTATATGTTCAGGTGCAGGAAAGAACTGCAGACGCTGGTTTAAATCGATGGTTGACACAAAATGCAAAATGCTGGAGTAACTCAGCGGGACAGGCAGCGTCTCTGGAGAGAAGGAATGGGTGATGCTTTGGGTCAAGATCCTTCTTCTGAAGAAGGGTCTCGACCCCAAATGTCACCCATTCCTTCTCTCCAGAGGTGCTACCTGTCCCACTGAGTTACTCCAGCATTTTGTGTCTACCTTCCCGTTAAATAAGATTGAGGTTTATCATGGTCATGTGTACTGAGGTACAGTGAAAGGCTTTGTTTGCATGCTCTGCCAACAGATCAGATATATCTGATATCTACTTAAATACAATCAAGTCAAACTCAAGTACAATGGATAGATCAAACGGGAAGATACAGAGTGCAGAATATAGTTCCATGGACAAAGCCCAATGTCCGCAATGGGGTAGAGGTGATTTGATCGGTACCCGTGGCTTATGGAAGGACCGTTCAGAAACCTGGTAACATGAGAGGAAGAAGCTGTTACTGAGTCTAGTGTTGCGTGCTTTTAAGCTTCTGTACCTTCTGCCGGACGGGAGCAGAGAGAAGAAAGAATGACCATGGTGGAAATAGTTTTTTACTACGGACACAATTGCTGGAGTAACTCAGTGGGTCAGCCAGCATCTCAGGAGAAAAGGAGGAGGTGACGTTATGGGTCGAAACCCTTCTTCAGATCGAAAGTAAAGGTGGGAGTGGGGGGGGAGGGGAACTGGGAATAAATTGGATGTGAGAAAAAAACAGAATTAATCAGCACTGGCAACAGATGACCTCAGGAAGGGTGGAGCCCACAATGGTGCATTGTTGGCTGGGGAGGGTGAGGTAACAAGAGGATCTAGTCTACCCCGCCATTCTATCATGGCTGATCTATCTTTCCCTCTTAACCCCATTCTCCTGCCTTTCCCCCCCATAAACCCTGACCTGCATTAATCAATGTGAAAAATATACATCTTCTAGATGCGCTGGGACGCATCCTCAGTGATGTGACCTGGGGTCATCGGGTGTTTCGGGTCTCACAACATCAGACACCCTCGCCCAGGCGACCCAGCCGGGGTTGATCAGGCCCCGACTTGCGTCCCAGCAGCAACCGCCCACGGATCAGCCATCTTAATAACCACTCTGCAGGGGTTGGGAGACTCTAATGCATGGAGGGACTGGGCTCTGTGGGGTGACTCCTGGCCGGGCTCCTCCTGCGTCTCACCAGGTTCAAGGCCTGTGCGCTCGCTGCACCTCTTTCCCCTTCTCCGAGCATTTCATTTTCGCCTGATGGATGTTTAGGCCACGATGGTTCATTAGGCCTTTCCGTAGCTTTGTTGGGTGTCTTTCTCACAAAAGACACAGACTGGGGTGCTAACCCAGCCTTTCCCGGGTGCCATCTTTCCGTGCCGTCAACTGTCTCTCCAGTAGTCACCAAACTATTCTTGGTTGTAACCCAGTCTATTCCTAGGTGCCACTGGCTGAGCCAGACTTCAATGTGAAAAATATAGAATTAGAGTATCTCTAACCCTGCCTTAAATATATCCACTGACTTGGCCTCCACAGCCGTCATTGGCAATGAATTCCACAGATTCACCACCCTCTGACTGAGGAAACTCCTCCTCAGCTTCCCAAAGGCCCTGTCCCACGTTCCCGAGTTACTCACGAATCCTCCTGAGTTTTCCCCTTGATTCAAACTCGCAGATGCCAGCCGTAGGCATGTGGGGCTATTTTTTTTTTACTCATGGACATTTTTCAACATGTTGAAGAAGGGACTTACCTGATTCCCCGAGTACCTGCGGCTGACATTACGAGCCGCTGCGAAATATCTACGGACTCCTATGGACCCGCTACGGACATTCCCCTCAGAGTTTGAATCAATGGGAAACCCTGGGAGAATTTGTGAGTAACTGGGGAAAGTGGAAGAGGGACTTAAAGGAGTGTACTTTAATTCTGAGGCGATGACCTCTGGTCCTAGACTCTCCCACTAGGTTGAAATATCCTCTCCACATCCACTCTGTCCAAGCCTTTGACGTTATCACTGTGACCGCACTTCATAAGATGCCTGTAATGCACTTATCGGCTACCCTGATAGATATTATATGCAAGTCTTTTTTTTTCTTTTCTCGTCGCGACTGCTACCCTTGAATATCCTTCACAATCTTTGGATATTAATTGGCACCCAACATTTCTTAAGATGCAAAATTACAATGATGCATTTGCGGGTATGTCTCCCTCTCTCACTTCAAGTGGCCCTTGCTTTCCCACTCTCTCTCTCTCTATTCCCCCTCTGGCCCTTCCCACTTCTCCCACCAGTCTTTTACTGTCTCCGGCGACATTCGATCTCTGTCCCGCCCACTCCCCTGAGGAAGGGACTCGACCTGCAACGTCACCCGTTCCTTCTCTCCAGAGAATGATGGCTGTCCTGCGGAGTTACTCCAGCACTGTGTGTCTACCTGCGGGTATTCCTTATGGAAGAGAGAATACATTTCCTTAATGCAGACGCATCAATAAGTTAAAACACATCCATGCACTAATGCAGACCATTACACAAACGCGTTGACAAACTAATTCACTGAGGACCGATAAAAAGCACTTACGTAGAAATCTACATATTAACGTAGCCATATGAGAATACATTAGTAAATTCAATGTTGTGACCCCCTAGACTTACATTAATCTATTACATAGAAATATAGATGACTCTATTAATCTATTATGATTTAGTTTATTGTCACGTGTACCGAGGTACAGTGAAAGGCTTTTGTTGCGTGCTAACCAGTCAGCAGAAAGACGATACATGATTACAATCAAGCCTTCCACAGTGTACAGACATTACATTTTAGACACCCATCTCTGTATGGTCATAAGTGATAGAAGCAGAATTAGGCCCATCAAGTCTACTCCGCCATTCAATCGTTGCTGATCTATCTCACCCTCCTAACCCCATTCACCTGCATCTTTAGCCTTTAGTTTAGAGATACAGCGCGGAAACAGGCCCTTCGGCCCACCGGGTCCTCGCCGACCAGCGATCCCCGCACATTAACACAATCCGACACCCACTGGGACAATTTGTTTTTTGACATTCACCAAGCCAATTAACCTACAAACCTGTACATGTGTGGAGTGTGGGAGGAAACCGAAGATCACGGAGAAAACCCACGCAGGTCACGGGGAGAACGTGCAAAGTCCGTGCCGACAGCGCCCTTAGTCGGGATCGAACCCGCGTCTCCGGTGCTGCATTCGCTGTAAGGCAGCAACTCTACCGCTGCGCCACCGTGCCTTCTCCCCGTAACCCCAGACATTCGTCTGATTTTGTGCTGGAGAAAGCTTTGGGAATCGAGTGGTGCGGTCAAGTCGAGTCGGAATTTATTGCTGCGAGATGCAAAATGCTGGAGCAAATCAACGGAACAGGCACCATAGACGCTGCCTGAGTTACTCCAGCATTTTGTGTCTATCCTCGGTATAAACCAGCATCTGCAGTTCCTTCCTGCACTGCATACACTGATAGACAGCAACAAAGCCATGCACTAAACTATGGGCACTAATCCATACATGGGCACACCTATAGTCATGTATCCAAACACTAGCCCATGTACATGTACCCACGATAGAGAACATATGCACATATGTTAACACGGCAAGTAATACACCAATGCATCCACATTCTGAAACAGTATTCTTACATATACTAGATATATATACGAGAATGATCCCAGGAATGAATGGGTTAACACACGTATGATCAGCGTTTGACATCACTGAGCCTCTACTCGCTGGAGTTTGGAAGAATGAGGGGAGAGACCTCATTGAAAATTACCGACCAGTGAAAGGCTTGGATGGAGTGGATGTGGAGAGGATGTTTCCACTAGTGGGAGAGTCGAGGACCAGAGGCCACAGTCTCAGAATTAGAGGACGTGCCTTTAGGAAGGAGATGAGGAGGAATTTCTTTAGTCAGAGTGTGGTGAATCTGGGGAATTCATTGCCACAGAAGGCTGAGGAGGCCAAGTCAATAGATATTTTTAACGCAGAGATGGATAGATTCTTGATTACTTTGGGTGTCAGGGGTTATGGGGAGAAGGCAGGAGAATGGGGTTGAGAGGGAAAGATAGATCTGCCATGATTGAATGGTGGAGTAGACTTGATGGACCAAATGGCCTAATTCTGCTGCTATAACTTATGAAAAGAACACATACACATACGTTAACACACTAAGTACTGCACCTATGCATACATAATCTGTAACAGCATTCATAGATATATTAGCAAATATTCAAAGCAATGCATTAAAGAAGGAACTGCAGATGCTGGAGAATCGAGGGTTACACAGAAAGCTGGAGAAACTCAGCGGGTGCAGCAGCATCTAAGGAGCGAAGGAGATAGGCGACGTTTCGGGTCGAGACCCTTCTTCAGACTGAAAGTCAGGTGAAAGTGAAATGAGGGATAGAGACGGTGATGTGGAGAGATATAGAACAATGAATGAAACATATGCAAAAAAGGAAAGACGACAAAGGAAACGGGCCATTGTTGGCTGTGTGTTGGGTGATAACGAGAAGCTGGTGCGACTTGGGTGGGGGAGGGATGGAGAGAGAGGGAATGCCGGGGTTACCTGAAGTGAGGGAAATCAATATTCATACCACTGGGCTGTAAGCTGCCCAAGCATATTGTTCATATTGCACACGGGCAGTTTACAACCCCAGTGGTATGAATATTGATTTCTCTAACTTCAAGTAACCCTGGCATTCCCTCTCTCCCCATTCCTCCCCCACCCAAGTCATTGTACTAGCTTCAAGGCCATCGTGTAGAGTCTCATTGTCTGTAACTCGTTTTCACCTGGCCCACAACTAATAATGGCCTGTTCCCTTTTTTACCATTGTTACTTTTTTGCATATCTTTCATTCATTTGTTCTATATCTCTCCACATCACCGTCTATATCTGTCCTTTCCCTTCCCCTTCCCCCCCCCCCGACTCTCGGTCTGAAGAAGGGTCTCGACCCGAAACGTCACCCATTCCTCCTCTCCAGAGACGCTGCCTGTCCCGCTGAGTTACTCCAGCTTTTTGAGTCGATCTCAAAGGAATGTGATGATCTATTGCTCACTGACAAATGTCTGGGCAGAAATCCATCTATCAACCATGCATTGTTTCTAAACAATAGCTACACATGGCTGTTGATCTGTGTAAGGCAAAATCATATAAACACTACATCAATATTGCAAAGATTCACCAAAATCCCCACACTTCCCATATTCCACATTACAATTAAGAAGTACTTCTAAGGGGCCTGTCCCACTTTGGTGATTTTTTCAGTGACTGTTACAGTCGTAGCAGGTCGCCGAAAAAGCGGCGACTGGACCCCCCCGACCACCCCCCCACGACAATGTCGACGACAACCTACCACCTAATCGACGACGAGCTACGGCAAGCTACCAGCAACCTGTGACCCAATCGTCGAGACTTAGGACGTCCACCCACGACAACCAAAGCTACGACAAGCAACGACCCTGTCGGCGACAACCGAAGACAATTCAGTCGCCGGTACCCGTTGACGTAGGTAGTCGCCGATGGAATTCACCGAAGCCAGCACCCGGCGACAACCAACGTCACCCGGCGACGACCTACGACAGCATCTACGACAGGAGAAGACAGGCAACTTCAAACTCACTATCGCCGAAAGGTTTCGAACATTTCAAAATCCATCGGCGACAGGAAAAAAGTTACGACACTCGAGGAGACGACTCATGGCAATACAGGCGTCACCCCGCAAATAATCGCCTAAGTGGGACAGGACCTTAACTAATCCGCAGCTTATATATAAATATCAAGCAACAAACTGTACTCTAGAACTGCATCCACACCAATATTTTGCGCACAGCACACCAACAGACACAATTACTGACACACAGTTACGTTAATCCACTTCAGCAATGTCCCAACTCAAATACCATCGCATGAAGACAAATGTATCGCACCGAGGTACTATCCAGCATCTACACCCTGATATGCACATAAAGCGACAAATAATACATATTTACACTATTTGGATCATACACTAATTTTCACTCGTGTTTGAAGCACATATGTATATATATATATATATTAATAATCATACAACGTGTTTGCATGCATTGCTAGTACAAATAATTTACAAGCACACTAACGTTTGTGGACACCGACTCAATCGTAGACACATCCAGAGAGTGATACAGCGTGGAAACAGGCCTTTTAGCCCAACTAGCCCACGTCGGCCAACATGCCCCATCTACACTAGTCCCACCTGCCTGTGTTTGACCCATATCCTTCTAAACCTTCCCTATATGTACCCGTCTAAATGCTTTTTAAATGTTGCGATAGCACTTGCCTCAATTACCTCCTCTGGCAGCTCGTTCCATATACCTACCATCCTTCATGTAAAAAGGTTTCCCCTCAGGTTCCTATTAATTCTCCCCACCTCACCTTATACCTATGTCCTCTGGTTCTCAATTATCTGACGGTGGGTAAAGACTGTGCATTTAGCCTTTCTATTCCTCTCATGATCTATGTACCTCCATAAGATCACCCCTTATCCCCCTGGGCTCCAATGGGATAAAGTCCCAGCCTGGTCAACCTCACCTGAGAGCTCAAGCCCCCGAATCCTGGCAACACCTTTGTAAATTTCTCTGTACCATTTCCAGCTTCACAACATCTTTCCCACAACATGGTGCCCAGAACTGAACACAATACTCTAAACGCGGCCTCACCAATATCTTGTACATCCGCAACATGACCTCCCAACTTCTACACTCAATACTCTGACTGATGAAGGCTGATGTGCGTAAAGCCTTCTTGACCACCCATGTACCTGAATTCCTAGATCCCACTGCTTGATAACACTCCCCAGAGCCCCGCTATTCACTGTGTAGGTCCTGCCTGTGTTAGACTATTTAGTATCCAGTATATATAATTCCCTTTTTAAAGTGTCTATTGAATCCATTTCCACCAACTTTGCAGACAAGGCAGTCTATATTACGACATGTATATGCTATTAAATGTAAATTCTTGACATACACAACTTCATGAATACGCACAGCCATATTTACTATCTTGCAGACAGACTAACGTTCACCAACTCTCTACTCAAAGAGAGGAACATCCTCACATGCCCTTGAACAGACATACAGGAGCTCGGGCTCCATTCATAAGCACAATATCAAATTGAACCTTAACACACGGCCAGCCCGGAATGACAAAGGAATGGAGAAATGCACAGACTCAAGGGGGGGCAGAGATATGTAGACACATTAGACATACATACACACACACACACACATACACACACACACACACACACACACACAGACATACACACATACAGACATACACACACAGGCATACACATACACACACACACAGACATACACACACACAGACACACACACAGACACACACAGACATACACACATACAGACGTACACACGCACAGACATACACACACACACACAGACATACACACACACAGACATACACACATACAGACGTACACACGCACAGACATACACACACACAGACATACACATACACACACACAGACATACACACACACAGACAGACACACACACACACAGACATACACACACACAGACATACACACACACACACAGACATACACACACACACAGACATACACACAGACAGACATACACACAGACAGACATACACACAGACACACACACATACAGACACACACACACATAACTTGTGCAGACACACCACACACACAAACCCACACACACACCCCACACACACACACCCCCCACACACACACACATACAGACACACACACAAACCCACACACACACACAACTTGTGCAGACACACACCACACACAATGCATATGTGGCCACATGCAACCTGACAACAGTGTGCGCTTTTCACGGCAGACAATCATGAAGAAAGATCTACAGTCACCCACCGTTCTCCAGATCCAGGAAGCTAACATTTATCTCACAGGTCACAACCACACACAAGAAGCCCACGCACACACCCACTCACCCCATCCTAGCTGTGCACTGAAATAAGAGATAAGAAAATCTGCCAATGCTGACATCAACGCTTAATTTTTTTTAATCCATGCTAATGTTTGCAGGTTCCCCCTCTGCTATAAACTACCTTTGAGGACTGGAGCCGGCATCACATCTCGCCGCACCTCACCATATTTAAATCTCGATGTTTCCTCTCTCTCTCTCTCTCTCTCTCACACACACACTCTCTCTTTCTCTCTCTCTCTGTACCAGTGCAGGGAGCTCACACAGGCTCCCACCCCCACCATCCCCGCCACACACTGAAACATGTCACAACTGCCCACATTAAAGAAAACCACATCCCCAATTGATCCCAACGCTGTAAGTGGGAGGGAGAGGGAGAAAGGGTGGGTGGGAGAGAGCGTGGGAGAGAGGGAGAAAGAGAGAGGAGAAAGGGAACGAGACAGAGATAGAAAGAAAGGAGAGAGAGGAGAGGAGAGAGAGGCATAGAGAGAGGGAGAAAGAGAAGGGGAGAGGAGAGAGGGGAGAGAGAAAAATACATCCCTCTGCTGGGCTCCCAGTCCTTGCCCGGTGCGTGTTTTTTTAACTGAGAACCCCGGGCAATAACTGCAGGTCTTTGCAACAATCGCCACCATGGCTGTGGCCAAGTGCACAAAGTATGAGTGGACGTGCCGGTGACTTGCAAATGGATCCGCGGGGATTTATCCGCTTATTAGCAGAGTAACATCCACCCCAGTCTAAACTGTTTGCAAGTCCCTCATAAACACTCTCCATTCTCCATTCTCCTTTCCATGTAAAGTCGGGCCAGCCGATTGTGCAGAGAAAGGCGAAGAAATTTAGTGGCTCTCTGGTCTGAAGCAACAATACTTATTTACTTGTTTATGCAATTACATTACAACCCCCCCCCCCCCCTTCACATCATCCTTCCTTCTGTACAACCAACTATCTACAACCCCGAACACACACACACAGATACACGCACACAGTCACACACAGGCAGAGAGAGACACACACAGTCAGAGATGCATACACACACAGATACACACACGCAGAGCCATAGAGAGAGACACACAGACACACACAGCCAGAGAGAGAGACACACATACAGCCACACGCAATCACACCCACACACAGTCAGAGAGACAGTGCGAGAGACAGGCACACAGTCACACACACACAGTTAGAGAGACACACACAGATACAGAGAGAGATAGAGAGAGAGACAGACACACACACAGATACAGAGAGACACAGAGAGAGAGACACACACACAGTCACACACAGTCTCACACACATACAGAGTCACACAGACACACACACAGCCACAGGGAGAGACACACACACGGACACACGCAATCACACTGACACACAGTCACACACACAGATACAGAGAGACACAGAGAGAGAGACAGACACACACACAGATACAGAGAGACACAGAGAGAGAGACACACACACAGTCACACACAGTCTCACACACATACAGAGTCACACAGACACACACACAGCCACAGGGAGAGACACACACACGGACACACGCAATCACACTGACACACAGTCACACACACACACACAGTCACACACACAGATACAGAGAGACACAGAGAGAGAGACAGACACACACACAGATACAGAGAGACACAGAGAGAGAGACACACACACAGTCACACACACAGATACAGAGAGACACAGAGAGAGAGACAGACACACACACAGATACAGAGAGACACAGAGAGAGAGACACACACACAGTCACACAGACACACACACAGCCACAGAGAGAGAGACACACACAAACACACGCAATCACACTCACACAGTCAGAGAGACAGTGAGAGAGACAGGCACACAGTCACACACACACAGAGTCACAGTCACACACATACACACAGTCACATACACAGTCAGAGAGACACACACACAGATACACAGAGACAGACACACATACATACAATCCCCATCCCAAGGACTTAATTCCCAGTCCCGGCTCCAAACAGGGGGTTCCCCGCCCGGAGCGCCTCCCGGTAACAGTGCATGTTTTCGGGCAGCCAGTCCCCATACTCACTGCAGCTGTGGAGAACCGTCTGCCTGTCTGTCTGTCTGTTCCCGGTGCCCGACCGCGTTGCTGGCGGCTCCTCAGCGCTGCAGCCGCCGGCGAGATGTGCCCGCATACATCTCACTGTAGCAGTCCAGAAAGCCGCTGCCTTCGCACCAGCCCTCGGTTATTCCCCGACCCGACCCACGGAAGAATCGCAATTGACCATCCTTCCAAAACACCTCGCAGCCGCTCCAGCCTTCTCCCCCTCTCGCTCTCCTCCCTCCCTCCTTCTCGCAGCAGACAAGAGGCAGTGTCTGCACAGAGCCGCTATGTTGCTGCTGTCACCCTTGCCTACACAGGAGTCGTCTATCTGTAAGTGTGGGCGGCTGGTTCCCGTCCCGCAGCCCTAGAGCTCCACTGTGCCACAGCCCTGGCACTGCCTCACTACTCCCATTGGCGGGGAGACCGTGCCTCCTACAGCTCAACGCCCAGAGTGGGGGGAGACAGGGAGCAGATAGAAGGGGGGGGGGGGGAGAGGGGGCAGATAGAAGGGGGAGAGGGAGAAAGGGGGAGGAGAAAGTGGGGGAGATAGAGGGGGGGAGAGAGAGAGAGAGGGGGGGAGAGGGAGGAGAGAAGGGGGGAGAGGGAGGAGAGAAGGGGGGAGAGGGAGGAGAGAAGGGGGGAGAGGGAGGAGAGAAGGGAGGATGGGGGAAGAGAGGGGAGGGTGAGAGAGGGGAGGGTGAGAGGGAAGGGAGATGGAGAGGGAGGAGGGAGGGAGGAGGAGGGAGGATGAGAGAGGTGCAGGAGAGGGGAGAGATGGAGAGAGAGGGGCGAGAGAGGAGGGAGATGGAGAGGGAGAAGAAATGGGGAAGGAGGGAGGGATTAGGGGGAGGAGAGAGCGAGGGAAGAAAGATAGAGGGAAGAGACAGTGAGAGGAGGGTGGGGAAGAGGGGGGAGAGAGAGGGACGGAGAAAAGGGAGGGGGGCGAGAGGGAGGAGAGAGGGAAAGGGGGGAAGAGACAGGGCAGAGGAAGGGAGATGGCAGGGGTGGGAAGGAGAGAGACGGGGGAGGGAGACAAAGGAAGGGTGAGAGTGAGATGAAGACAGAGGGAGGTAAGAAAGTGAGAACAAGGAGGAGTGTGATGGAGAGAGTGGGGAGATGACAAAAGGGAATGGTGGAGAAAGTGAGATTACACCTAGGTAAAAATGAAAAGTAGTCAAAGAACAGTGTACAGAGGGGTGTGAAACATTCAAGAATGTGATTATGGATCAGATCCAGGCAGATGAGATTAGCGGATTTAGAGGGCATAGCTTTAAGGTCAGAGGGGGGAAGTTTAAGGGGGAGTGCGAGGCGGTAGAATGGAGCGGCTGGGCTTATATACACTGGAATTTAGAAGGATGAGAGGGGATCCTATTGAAACATATAAGATTATCAAGGGATTGGACACGCAAAAGGCAGGAAAAATGTTCCTGATGTTGGGGGAGTCTAGAACAGGGGGCCCCAGTTTAAGAATAAGGGGTAAGCCATTTAGAACGGAAATGGGGAAAACTTTTTCACACAGAGAGTGGTGAGTCTGTGGAATTCTCTGCCTCAGAGGGCGGCGGAGGAAAATTCTCTGGATGCTTTCAAGAGAGAGCTAGATAGAGCTTTTAAAGATAGCGGAGTTATGGGATATGGGGAGAAGGTAGGAACGGGGTACTGATTGTGGATGATCAGCCATGATCACATTGAATGGCGGTGCTGGCTCAAAGGACTGAATGGCCTACTCCTGCACCTATTGTCTATTGTCTATTGTCTACACAGAGGGTGGAGGGTGCCTGGAACACTCTGCCAGGGGTGGTGGTGGAGGCAGATGCAATAGTGGTATTTAAGAGGCTTTTACATAGGCTCATGGATCACCTGCAGGCATATGGATCACCTTACTTGGCTTCATGTACAGCACAGACATTGTGGGCCGAAGGGCCTGTTCCCGTGCTGTCCCAGTTCTATGATGTGAGAAGAGCTGTGAAATTGAATAGCTGTGAGTTAAAGTGAATGAAGAAATAAATTACTGCAGATGCCCGACTCGAAACATCGCCTATACCTTTTTTCTCCAGAGACGCTGCCTGACCCGCTGATTTACTCCAGCATTTTGTGTCTATCTTTGGAATAAATGTAATGGTTACGGAGGGATTCGATGAAAACAATGGCACTGCCACGAAGAGCTGCAAGAGGTGTGAATCTTCGGATAGAATGGAAAAAAATAGAATATTTCAGATGAAGGAAAATTAAAATGGAGAGATGCAAAAATGATGAATAGTTTTGTTGTAATGGCTGGTTCAGCTAATTTACCAAGAGCTTAAATTTAGGTCTCGAGTTTGGAATTTGATGTGAATGTAACAATCTTTTTCCACCTAAACTCATATCCCTTTGTAAATAAGTCTGTTTGAAACAAAATAAAAAGGAACTGTTGTCTCCTAATTTGAGGAAAGACATTCTTGCTATTGAGGGAGTGCAGCGTATGTTCACCAGGTTATTTCCCAAGATGGCGGGCCCGACATTTCATGAAAGAATGGATCGACTGGGCATATATTCACTGGAATTTAGAAGGATGAGAGGGGATCTTATAGAAACATATAAAATTCTTAAGGTATGAGACAGGCTAGATGCAGGAAAAATGTTCCCGATGTTGGGGCAGTCCAGAACCAGGGGTCACATTTTAAGAATAAGGGGTGGGCCATTTAGGACTGAGATGAGGAAAAACGTTTTCACCCAGAGAGTTGTGAATCTGTCAAATTCTCTGCTGCAGAAGGCAGTGGAGGCCAATTCACTGGATGTTTTCCAGAGCGAGTTAGATATAACTCTTAGGGCTAACGGAATCAAGGGATATGGGGAGAAAGCAGGAACGGGGTACTGATTTTGGATGATCAGCCATGATCATATTGCATGGCAGTGATGGCTCGAAGGGCCGAATGGCCTACTCCTGCACCTTATTTATATGTATCTGCAGGTGCAGGTTTACACCAAGGAGTCTGAAGTAAGGTCCTGACGTGAAACTGGGCTTGTATTCACTTGAGTTTAGAAGGATGAGGGGGGACCTTATAGAAACATATAAAATTATAAAAGGACTGGACAAGCTAGATGCAGGAAATGTTTTCCCAATGTTGGGCGAGTCCAGAACCAGGGGCCACAGTCTTAGAATAAAGGGGAGGCCATTTAAGACTGAGGTGAGAAGAAACTTATTCACCCAGAGAGTTGTGAATTTGTGGAATTCCCTGCCACAGAGGGCAGTGGAGGCCAATAACTGGATGGATTTAAGAGAGAGTTAGATATAGCTCTGGGGGCTAGTAGAATCAAGGGATATGGGGAGAAGGCAGGCACGGTTTATTGATTGGGGACGATCGGCCATGATCACAATGAATGGCGGTGCTGGCTCGAAGGGCCGAATGGCCTCCTCCTGCTCCTATTTACTATCTTTCTATATTTCTATGTATTACCAACCGTTTTCTCCAGAGATCATGCCTGACTCGTTGAGTTACTCCAGCAATTTGTGTCTGTTTAAAATGCTCCTTGTGAGCGGTTGTAACAGAACAATTCAGATTGGAATTTCTTTCAGATGGTATGCCACGTTAAATCTGAGGACCGTGATGCTTTGCATTTATGAACAGTTTTGTGCAAGATAAAGCCCACTAAAGCCTGATTAAAGATAGTCCGAGGGTCTCCAGTGAGGTAGACGGTAGCTCAGGGCCGCTCTCTAGATGTTGATAGGATGGTTCAGTTGCCTGATAACAGCCGGGAATAAACTGTCCCTGAATCTGGAGGTCGTCAAGTCACTTTTATTTCTATAGCACATTTAAAAAACAACTTTTGTTGGCCAAAGTGCTTCACATTTGTGGAGGTACTAACGTTATACACCAGTGGTTCATAGATTAAGTACATACATAAATACATACATATATCCCTCCCTCAGAGGACGTCAAGAAAGGCTTGAGTGTGAAGATGAGTTTTAAGTCTCGACTTAAAGGAGTCGATGGAGGGGTCAGTTCTGATGGGAAGATGGATGCTGTTCCACGTCTAGGAGCTGCAACCGCAAAGACGCGGTCGCCCCTGAGCTTATGCCTAGACCGCGGGATGTTCAGTAACCCCAAGTTGGCCGATCTGAGGGACCTGTAGGTGGTGTGGTGGGTAAGCGTTTTTGCGCTTCTTTACCTCTTGCCTGATGGGAGAGGGGAGAAGAGGGAGTGACCAGGGTGAGACTCGTCCTTGATTATGTTGGTGGCCTTGCCGAGCTAGTGTGAAGTCTAGATGGAGTCAATGGAAGGGAGGTTGGTGTGTATGATGGTCTGGGCTGCATCCACAACTCTCTGCAATTTTCAGCGGTCTTGGGTGGAGCTGTTCCCAAACCGTGCGGTGATGCATCCCGATAAAATCCTTTCTGCGGAGCGTCTGTAGAAGTTGGAGAAAGCTTCACTGTGAAGAGATAATGCGGCACGGTGGCACTGCCTTCCAGCGCCAGAGACCCAGGTTTGATCCTGACAACGGGTGCTTGTCTGTTCGAAGTCTGTACCTTCTCCCCGTGACCTGCGTGGGTTTTCTCCGAGATCTTCGGTTTCCTCCCACACTCCAAAGACCTACAGGTTTTCTGCAAACCTTCTGTAGAGCCTTAGTGAGATCACACCTGGAGCATTGTGTGCAGTTCTGGTCTCCAAATTTGAGGAAGGACATTCTTGCTATTGAGGGAGTGCAGCGTAGGTTCACGAGGTTAATTCCCGGGTTGGCGGGACTGTCATTTGCTGAGAGAATGGAACGGCTGGACTCGTATATTCTGGAATTTAGAAGGATAAGAGGGGATCTTATTGAAACATATAAGATTATTAAGGGTTTGGGCACATAAGAGGCAGGAAACATTTTCCCGATGTTGGGGGAGTCCAGAATCAGGGGCCACAGTTTAAGAATAAGGGGTAAGCAATGGGCAATAGACAATAGGTGCAGGAGTAGGCCATTCGGCCCTTCGAGACAGCACCGCCATTCAATGTGATCATGGCTGATCATCCCCAATCAGTACCCCGTTCCTGCCTTCTCTCCCCATATCCCCTATTTTTAAGAGAACCTATCTAGCTCTCTCTTGAAAGCATCTCTCTTGAAAGCCATTTAGAACGGAGATGAGGAAACACTTTTTCACACAGAGAGTTGTGAGTCTGTGGAATTCTGTGCCTCAGAGGGCGGTGGAGGCCGGTTCTCTGGATACTTTCAAGAGAGAGCTAGATAGGGGTCTTGAAGAGAGCAGTCAGGAGATATGGGGAGAAGGCAGGAACGGGGTACTGATTGGGGATGATCAGCCATGATCACATTGAATGGCGATGCTGCCTTGAAGATCCGAATGGCCTCTACTCCTGCACCTATTGTCTATTGTCTATTGTCTATCGTTTGTAAGTTAATTGGTTTGGTGTAATTGTATGAATGTGAAATTGTCCCTTGTGTGTGTACGATAGTGTAAATGTATGGGGGATCGCTGGTCGGTGCGGACTCGGTTGGTCGAAAGGCCTGTTTCCGTGCTGTATCTCTAAACTAAAAGAGAGAGAGAGAGAAATAACCAGGGAAATCATCACAATCACCGTCAAACACCATTTCGCCCCGAAGCTGGGGGGAGATTGCCGGAAAACAGCCAATGTGAGGATTTTTCCACAACATACATCGTGAATATGTCAACGATTCACAGGTTAATGTCAGGTAAATTACCAACCCAGCCAACTTGGCAGATCGGAATGAGTTTAAAGAAACAGGGAAAAGGGAAATTTAGAGAATAAGATAAGTGGGAATTATGCATGATTTATCACAACATTAAGACAGCTCTCATATCTTATGAATGACAATATATTAAATGGGTTCTGAATGTCTACATCTTCAATTTGAGACATCAGGCCTGGTTAAACACGGCGAATGAAATGAAAGCTGACTGTGACAGTGGGGTAAGTTGATCAGCTCTCCAAAGGAAAATCTAGGTCAGTTCGGACGTGCTATAAAACCACCAAACCAGAAACTGAAATTCTCTCTCTCTCTTTTAAGGAAACTTCCATCATTCCAGCGAGGGCTACATGTATGTAGTGATGTTTGTATTTAATCTATGAACCACTGTTTGTTATACTATTCTTATACCAATGTAAAGCGCTTTGGCCGATGAGAGTTGTTTTTTAAATGTGCTATAGAAATAAAAGTGACTTGGCTTGACTTGATCCCAGGACCCAAGGAAAATAAAGGGACCTCCCTCACTTGACCAATAGCCCTAATGTCGACTGTGGTGATGCAGCGTAGGAACAATGCCCTTCGGCCCATCCAGTCAGCGTCCAGCAACCATCACCCCGTACATTAACACTGCCTTAGACACAAGGGACAATTTACAATTTTACCAAAGCCAATTGACCTACGCACCTGTATGTCTTTTGGAGTGCGGGAGGAAACCCGAGCGCCCGGAGAAAACTCAAGCGAGTCACGGGGAGAACGTACAAACTCCACATAGACAGCACCCGTGGTCGGGATCGAAACTGTGTCTCTGGCGCAGTGGCGCCCCATTTTATTTATTTTATGGGGGATTTTCGTTTAACTGGCAAGGCCTGCATTTATTAACCTTCCCGAATTGCCCTTGAGAAAGTAGTGGTGAGGCAGCTTATTGATCCAGTGCCCATTATGGTTAAGATACTTCCCCCTGTCTCCAGGGATTCCTGAAGAATGGGGTCTCGAGTCGAAACGTCACGTATCCCTTTTCTCCAGAGTTGCTATCTGACCTGTTGAGTTACCCAAGCTTTTTGTGCCTGTCTAGGGAATTTCTTTATTTAATCTCAGTGATGCTAAAAGACTAGTGATACCTCTCCAAGGCAGAACGTTGTGTGACTTAGAAGAAAATCTACAGTCGACGGGTTCCCATGTGAAGGAAGGAACTGCAGATGTTGGTTGTTACCGAAGGTAGACACAAAACGCTGGATTAACTCAGCGGGTCAAGCAGGATCTCCGGAGAAAAGAAATAGGTGTCGCTTTGGGTCGAGACCCTTCCTCAGACTGAAGAAGAGTCTCGACCCGATATGTCGCCTATTCTTTGTCTCCAGAGATGCTGCCTGACCCGCTGAGTTACTCCAGCGTTTTGTGTCTATCAGTGGTTTCCCATGTTTTGTATCTTGGTGGTAATCAGTGTCGCCGAGGCTGATAACTGAGTTTTGGAGTAACTAATTTTGGGGCTGCACAGTGGCGCAGCGGAAGAGTTGCTGACTCACAGCGCCAGAGACCCGGGTTCGATACCGACTACGGGTGCTGTCTGTACGGAGTTTGCACGTTCTTCCTGTGACCTGCGTGGGTTTTCTCCAAAAACGTTGGTTTCCTTCCACACTCCAAAGACGTACAGGTTTGTAGGTAAATTAGCTTGGTTATATATGTAAATTGTCCCTAGTGTGTGTGAGATAGTGTTAATGTGTAGGGATCGCTGGTCGACGCGGACTCGGTGGGCCGAGGGGCCTGTTTCCGCACTGTCTCTGTAAACTAAACTGCAGTGCAACTAAACTGCGAATGCCGGAGACCCGGGGTCGATCCCAACTACGGGTGCGGGCGCTGTCTGTATGGAGTTTGTACGTTCTCCCCGTGACCTGCGTGGCTTTTTCCCCCAGATCTTCGGTTTCCTCCCACGCGCCAAAGACGTGCAGGTTTGTAGGTTAATTGGCTTGGTAAATTTTTTTTTAAATTGTCCCAAGTGGGTGATCGTTGGTCGGCGCGGACCCGGTGGGCCGAAGGGCCTGTTTCCGCGCTGTATCTCTAAACTAAACTAAACTAAACTGCAGTGCATTTTGTAAGTGGCATATATCAGAGCCATGGTGACCCAGTAATGAAAGGAATGAACACTTAGGATGATGGACGCAGTGCAATTAAGTAAGACACTTTGTCCCGCGTGGTGTGACTAATGTTGGAGCTGCAGTCAACTAGACATGTGGAGATTATTCCATCTTTCTCCTGATCTGTACTCTATCGAACGTGAGAAGCCTGTTGGGCGTCAAGAGGTGGGAGACTCATTAGTTTATAAGTGATAGGAGCAGAATTAGGCCAGTCGGCCCATCAAGTCTACTTCTTTAGTCAGAGGCTGGTGAATCTGTAGTATTCATTGTCACAGAAGACTGTGGAGGCCAAGTCAGTTAATTTTTTAAAGGCAGAGATAGATAGATTCTTGATTAGTACGGGCATCAGAGGTTATGGGGAGAAGGCAGGAGAATGTGGAATTCTCTGTGGAATTCTCTGCCTCAGAGGGTGGTGGAGGCAGGTTCTCTGGATGCTTTCAAGAGAGAGCTAGATAGGGCTCTTAAAAATAGCGGAGTCAGGGGATATAGGGAGAAGGTAGGAACGAGGTACTGATTGGGGATGATCAGCCATGATCACGTTGAATGGCAGTGCTGGCTCGAAAGGCCGAATGGCCTACTCCTGCACCTGTTGTCTATTGTCTATTGTCTATTGTCTATAAAGGGGTTAGGAGAGAGAGATAGATCAGCCATGATTGAATGGCGGAGTAGACTTGATGGGCTGACTAGCCTAATTATGCTCCTATTCCTTATGAAATTATTAAAAGCTGAGCTGTAGTCTATGAATAGGAGTCTGATGTTGGTGTCTCTCTTATACAAGTGTTCCAGGGATAAGTGTAGGGCCAGGGTGCTACACTTGTGGACATGTTACCCAATCGTTCGTGGGATCACTCTCGTAGTTCTTCTGTCTTTTTGTTGTTTAGCTGTTGATCTTGTCGTGTCCTTTCTGAAGGTAGACACAAAATGCTGGAGTAACCCAGCGGGGCAGGCAGCATCTCTGGAGAGAAGGAATGGGTGACATTTTGGGTCGAGACCCTTCTTCAGGGAAGAAGTTGGTGAGAGTTTCCAAGGACGTAGAGTCGTTGGTTTAGCCTTCTTGGTCATTGCTTCAATATGGGTGGTCCAGGAGAAGTCGCTGAGAAGTTGACTCCTAGAAAATTGAAGCTTTCAACCATCTCTGGGCAGTGGGCAGATGCTATAGACCAGCAAGGGAAGGTAGACACTCCCATCCCCACGTGTCTCGGACAGATGGGTCTCGTTAGTCTGGGAAGGCAGTCTATCCAGGAGAGGGAGAACTCTGATTTAAAACCTCCACTGGCTTGTGGCCAAATCCAGTCATGGAAAAGGCTCCTGGAGTAAGCCTCAAGAAAAGTTGGAGCCCCTAAGGCAGTTCGTCATTGTCTACAACCTCGCTCTGGTGCCAAACTGTAACGGCCCTGCTGTTCCTTTGGATCGATCAGCGACGTGGAGGGAGGGGGGGGGGGGGGGCGTGCTGCATGGGCAACAGCCTGTCCTCCATATGACATCGCCCAGGCTTGCATCCAAGCAGGAGGCATCACCCATGGTCAGTCAATGATCGAGGGGGGCCTACTCCAACCATCACTACTTAGTCATCAATGCAAACCGTGTGTGTACCGCTTCACTTCCTGAAGTCGATCACTACTCATTTGTCTTGCTGGATATTGAGAAAAAGGTTGGTGCCTCCACACCGGGTCAGGAGCTTCTCAATCTCCTTCCTGTACTCCGTCATACGGAATAGGGGTAGAATTAGGCCATTCGGCCCATCAAGTCTACTCCGCCATTCAATCATGGCTGATCTATCTCTCCCTCTCGACCCCATTTCTCCTGCCTTCTCTCTTCTCCCCGTAACCCCTGACACCCGTACCAATCAAGAATCTATCTATCTCTGCCTTAAAAATATCCACTGACTTGGCCTCCGCAGCCATTCTGTGGTGAAGAATTCCACAGATTCACCACCATTCATCATTATTTGATATCCGGTCCACAATGGTGGCGTCCTATGCGAAATTGTAAATGTTATTGGACTGGATTGGATGTGGAGCAAAAAGGAGTGTGAAAGGGGGTTACACAAAAAGCTGGAGAAACTCAGCGGGTGCAGCAGCATCTAAGGAGCGAAGGAGATAGGCCACGTTTCAGGTCGAGACCCTTCTTCAGACTGGTCAGGGATCAGGGAAACGAGAGATATAGACAGTGATGTGGAGAGATAAAGAACAATGAATGAAAGATATGCAAAAAAGTATCGATGATAAAGGAAACAGGCCATTGTAAGCTGTTTGTAGTGTGAAAATGAGAAGCTAGTGCGACTTGGGTGGGGGGGGGGAGATAGAGAGAGAGAAGGAATGCCAGGTCCCGAGGGCTGAGGGAGAGGTGGGAAGAGGAGGAGGCAGTCTGGGTTAACAGAATTGAGAAAATTCAATGTTTAAGCCCAGGGGATGCAGACTCCCCAAGCGGAATATGAGGTGCTGTTCCTCCAACTTGCGGTGTTGCTCACTCTGGCCGTGGAGGAGGCCCAGGACCGAGAGGTTGGATACGGAATGGGAGGGGGAGTTGAAGTGCTGAGCCACCGGGAGGTCGGGTTGGTTATTGCGGACCGAGCAGAGGTGTTCGGCGAAACGATCGCCCAGCCTCCGCTTGGTCTCACCGATGTAGATCAGCTGGCATCTGGAGCAACGGATGCAGTAGATGAGGTTGGAGGAGGTGCAGGTGAACCTCTGTCGGACTTGGAAGGACTGCTTGGGTCCCTGAAAGGAGTGGATGGGGGAAGTGAAGGGACAAGTGTAGCATCTCTTGCGGTTGCAAGGGAAAGTGCCCGGGGAAGGGGTGGAGCGGGAGGGAAGGGAAGAATTGACAAGGGAAAGTGAAAGGTTGGCTGTGTTGGAACATGTTATCCTCAGTTCCCTTGCAATTGAACAGCAACCCAAAACCTTCTAGCGCCAATGGGAAGATGAAACTGAGTGAGTGAGTGAGTGAGTGAGTGGGTTGCAGCTGGTGACAGACATTTTATTACATCCGGCACTCAGTTATTAAACAAAATTAACATTGTTGAACAAAGATCAGCCTGTCTTGCCATTAGCTTCACTGAGTGACACTTTGCAATGTAATTAATCACAGGTGTAATGTATTAGTGTATAAATAGTAAAATTCCCTTCCAGAGATTTATTAAAGGACAGAAATTATATCCAAAAAAAAAAGCAGGGTCAATATCAAACCACTGTAAGGGAAAAGCGTCATTGAAAATCCACCGGAGGTTTGCAAATGACAATGCTGTGAATTATGGAACTATTGAAATTCCTCGGTATTCCCTCTGTTACAATTATAGAAGGGTTTTCGGGTTTGAAGTAATGTATGCTTTTAATAAAGTTGCTGTAATATCTGAATTGCCGGCTTTATTTACAAGTAAACATTTGCCAGTAATGGAAAGTGCGCTTGAATCGACTGTTGAAATAAAAGGACTTTGAAGCCACTGGGCCTGTACTCAACAGACAATGGACAATAGGTGCAGGAGTAGGCCAATCGGCCCCTTCGAGCCAGTGCCGCCATTCAACGTGATCATGGCTGATCATCTCCAATCAGTACCTCGTTCCTGCCTTCTCCCCATATCCTCTGACTCTGCTATCTTTGAGAAACCTACCTAGCTCTCTCTTGAAAGTATCCAGAGAACCTGCCTCCACCCCGCTCTCTGAGGCGGAGAATTCCACAGACTCGCAACTCTCTGTGTGGAAAGTCTAGTGTTTCCTCATGCTCGTTAGAGGGCGGTGAGAAGAATGAGGCGGGGGGGGCGGGGGGGGGGGGGGGAGGGGAGAGGGGGGGGAGGGGTGGGAGGGGGAGAGGGGGGAACTCATTGAAACTCACCAAATTGTGAAAGGACTGGATAGAGTGGATGTGGAGAGGATGCCTCCACTAGCGGGAGAGTCTAGGAACTGAGGCCACAGCCTCAGAAAAAAAGGACGTGCCTTTAGAAAGGAGATGGGGAGGAATTTCTTTAGTCAGAGGGTGACGAATCTGTGGAATTCATTACCACAGAAGGCTGCGGAGGCCAAGTCAATGGGTATTTTTCAGGCAGAGATTGACAGATTCTCGATTAGTACGGGCGTCAGGGGTTATGGGGAGAAGGCAGGAGAATGGGGTTGAGAGGGAAAGATAGATCAGTCATGATTGAATTGCAGAGTAGACTTGATGGTCCGAATGGTCTATTTCTGCTCCTAGAACTTATGAACTTATGACTTGTATATGAGGCAACTATAGTATAATAGACAGTTTTACTGGACTGTCTGTCAAAAAATTAATTTCACAGTGTTGGCACTTCACACGCATGACTATAAAAGCACCATTGAACCAGGGTCTCGACCCGAAACGTTGCCTATTTCTTCTCTCCTCAGAGTTCCTCCAGCATTTTTGCCCACCATTGAGCCACCATTGAACCATTGAATACCCCCTAATCCCAGTCCTTGATCTGGTGAACTTCCTCTGCACCCCCTCCACATCGTCCCAGTAATGGGGCGAACAGAACTGCACCCAATGCTCCAAGTGCGGCCTAACATTCATCATCGTTGAAAACGTTAGCGACGCAGTGGCACCGGTTTCCGACGGGAACGGTGACGGACGCACCACACGTCTCTGTCCTCCAGTTCCTGCGGACATCCGCCACTGGAAGTGCAGGATTTTGGTGTGTGTGTGTGTGGTTTATCATCCTTCCTTACAATGCTGTGTACGACAGAGATCGCAACTTCTATTCAAGTGTGGATGGCCGTCGGCTTGCTAGAAGCTCATCCGCCCTTTGACAGGTCTTGTTTTTGGTTCTGTTGGGGGTCCACAGCCCCCTCCTCACCTGGCTAACCAGGTGGGGGAGACGGTTTAGTCGCCGACTATCTGACCATGGAGCAGGTAGCACGGGATTACATGGTGGTACCCGTGGCGGGGGGACTCCCCCCCGACCTGACCAAAGTCCAATAAAGCAGCATTGTGACTTCCTGACCATCATACTCAGTGCCCCAACCATCATGCCTTCTTTACCACTCTATTGTATATCTACTTGTGTTACCACAAGGTGTATTCCAGTTCAATAGCAGAAGAGATGCAACAATGATAAATTGAATGAGCTCGTAGATAGCAAGTGTAAATCAATCAGCAACATTTCTAGAGGTCCCGTATAATGCATGTGGAATTTGACTCTTATTCATTGCTGTGATCCATTGGACTTTAACCAATGACATGGCAATCAGCAGCCCACCCAACCCTTCAACACACCAATGATAACATCAGGTAGACACAAAATGCTGGAGTAACTCAACGGGTGAGGCAGCATCTCTGGAGAGAAGGAATGGGCGACGTTTCGGGTCGAGACCCTTCTTCAGACTGAGCTTCAGCAATGATAACATCAGAATGGAAATGAAGAATTTGGTTCCAGTGAACTTGAGGTCCTGATCAGTTGCTGAGATGTGAAGGAAGGAACTGCAGGTGCTGGTTTAAAGCGAAGATAGGCACAAAATGCTGGAGTAACTCAACGGGCCAGGCAGCGTCTCTGGAGAGGAGGAATGGGTGACATTTCGGGTCGAGACCCTTCGTCAGTCTGCCTGTCCGGCTGAGTTACTCCAGCATTTTGTGCCGAGCTGAGATGTGAAAGGTTGATTTACGAGCATTAGCCTTTGGATGTCACACTTTGCTGGCAGGTTTGTTTTAAACCCTCTGAATGACATTGAAGTATATACTTGCTCGCCCTTAATTGTGGAACATGAGCACCTTATCTGAAATTTTATTAACCTCTTAGAAGCTTCCATATATTATGGCAGACCTATGTGAAAAATGGATTTCGTAGTTTGTAATCTAAAGATGTTCCTGAATGCTTATAACTATGAAGATTTTGCCAGGGCTAGAGTGTCTGAGCTATAGGGAGAGGTTGGGTAGGCTGGGTCTCTATTCCCTGGAGTGCAGGAGGATTAGGGGTGATCTTATAGAGGTGTATAAAATCATGAGGGGAATAGATCGGGTAGATGCACAGATTCTCTTGCCCAGAGTTGGTGAAACGAGGACCAGAGGACATAGGTTTAAGGCGAAGGGGAAAAGATTTAATAGGAATCTGAGGGGTAACATTTTCCACACAAAGGGTGGTGGGTGTATGGAACAAGCTGCCAGAGGAGGTAGTTGAGGCTGGGACTATCCCAACGTTTAAGAAACAGTTAGACAGGTACATAGATAGGATGGGTTTGAAGCAGGCACTTGCCGTGAGTAATTAGTCAGGGTAGGCACTTAGAACGCTTAAAAAAAATTAAACTGCGCATGCGCAGATTGTTCTCTCCGTTAAATAAATAAAAAAATTAAAACAGTGACAATTCAATTTGCCCAAGGCTTCCTAGTCTCCTTTATTCTGAATTACTGAATGGGGGGGGGGGGGTGAAGGGTGATGGCAGATGGAGAGATGGTGGGAAAAACGGAAGCACAGAGAATAGTTAAATCAGTTGTCATCTTATTGAATGACAACACTTCTGGACGCGAAGCCACGCACTGTAGCTGGGGATAGAAGCAGCTCGGGGAGCTACGAGCGGCCACCGGGACCCGACAGCAGAACTGGCCGGCACTTCAGCGCCTTCTGTCGGCCCTCTCACCTTTGGCAGTGCTCTCCGTCGGAACACCTGTCTCCTGCCGTTCGCCGACTTCGCTCATGTCAGCGGATTCCTGCAAATCCTTAAATTCCCACAGCCGAGTAATTCGCTGTCAGAATTTAAGGACATGAGTGAGACCAGCGAGCGGCAGGAGAGAGGTTTTTAGATGGAGAGCTGCCAGAAGTGAGTGGGGACCGGCAGAAGGAGCTAAGGTGGCGGCTGGTTCCGCTGTCCGGCCCGGCGGCCCCTCAGCCACCCGAGCTACTTCTCTCCCCACCCCCCCCCCCCCCCCCCCCCGGCCTCAATGCGGTGGCATTCCACGCCTCCGTGCAAGGAGCATCGCAAGTGGCATTATCCCAATCCCCTCCATCATATCATTCGTGCCCTCACCGCAACTTTACCCCGGCCAGACTCCCCAAACGCTTGGAAAGGAGCTCTCCCCCCACCCCCACACCCCGGGAAATACGGTATTTAAAGACTTCACCAAGAAATGTACTTACCACATCATTGGTACACGAGCTCCATTCTTCTCTCGCTGTTTCCTAACATACACTTAAAATATTGACAAACCATATTTGGAAACCCCGCCAAGAAACTAGCGCTGCGCATGCGCAGTAGGCTGATGCGCATGCGCAGTGCTGCAAAGGCAGAATTTCTGCTGCCTTCAGCCCCGCTTGAAACTGTCGGCTTCAGGCAGCGCTGACGGCACGTGGGCTGCACAGACCTTCCCGTGTTACGAGCGCTGCGGATGAAAGGCACGGAGAATTATGCCTACCTAGGAGATCGGTGTCTTACGTAGGCATAATTCTCCCATGCCGTTGCTATTTATATTCAGTAATGACTATATTATAATTTTAGTCAGGGTAGGCAGTGCCTACCTTGCCTACCCTGACGGCACGTGCCTGGTTTGAAGGGATATGGACCAAGCGCAGGCAGGTGGGACCAGTGTTGCTGGGACAAGTTGGGTCGAAGGGCCTGTTTCCACACTGCATCACTCTATGACTATAACTAATGAACTAATTTTAACCTGGGGGCATTGTTGTAATATAGGAGACACAGTGACCACTGGGGTACACTGAAATAATGAACAGATCATCTGTTAATTGAGGAATATATATTGGTCAGGTCACCAGAGATAACTCCTCCGCTCCTCTTTCAAATAATACACTGCAATATTTTTCGTCCACTTGGGAAACAATTGGTTTATCTTAGTTTAATTCAGTTTAGTTTACCACCACTTGTAGTTAGGAACTCCGCAAGGATGGGTTCTCAGCCCCCTTATATACCCGCAACCGTGCAGCCAAACGCAAATCCGACGGTATTTTTACAGATTCGCAGACGACACCACAATAGAGCACTGGTTATCAAAGAATGACGAGATGGAGTATAGGAAGGAGATTAGGAGCCTCCTGTCCTGGTGTCGAGACAACAACCTTTCCCTCAAAGGTAGACAAAAACGTTGGAGAAACTCAGCGGGTGAGGCAGCATCCATGGAGCGAAGGAATAGGTGACGTTTCGGCAGCAATTTGTGTCTATCTTCGATTTAAACCAGCATCTGCAGTTCCTTCCATCACGTCTCAGCAACTGATCAGGGCCACAGGTTCACTAGAACCAATTTCTCCATGGCCATTCTGATGTTATCATTGCTAAAGTTCAGTCTGAAGAAGGGTCTCGACCTGAAACCCATTCCTTCTCTCCAGAGATGCTGCCTGGCATGCTGAGTTACTCCAGCATTTTGTGTCTTATCACCAACAGCTTGGCCTGGACCAATGGCCAAGAATGAAGCAATGGTCAAGAAAGCCCACTTTCTTTGAAGGCTTCGGATGTTCGGCATGTCCCCCGACAACTCTCACTAACTTCTACAGATGCGCGCCGTCGAGAGCATTTTACCGGGGTGCATCACAGCACGGTTTGGGTACAGCTCCATCCAAGGCCGCAAGAAATTGCAGAGAATTGCGGACACTGCCCAGACCATCAGGCAAACCAACATTGACTCCATTTACACTTCATGGTGCCTCACCCTGGTCAATCCCTCTTCTCCCATCAGGCAAGAGGTACAGAAGTGTGAAAACACATATCTTCAGATTCAGGGACAGTTTCTTCCCTGCTGTTGTCAGGCAACTGAACCATCCGAACGCCAACCAGAGAGTGATTCTGATCTACCATTTACCTCATTGAAGACCCTTGGACTATCTTTGGACTCCCTCTCCCCTGGCTCTCAGTCTGAAGAAGGGTCTCGACCCGAATCGTCACCTATTCCTTCGCTCCATAGATGCTGCCTCACCCGCTGAGTTTCTTCAGCATTTTTGTCTACCTTTGGTTTTTCCAGCATGTGCAATTCTTTCTTAAACATTTCCTTTATGCTGTGTCAGTACACGGTGGACGACTCGATTGGAATCATGTACAGTCTTTCAGCTGACTGGATAGCACTCAACAAAAAGGCTTCTCACTGTACCTCGGTACACGTGACAATAGATGAAACTAAACTAAACTGACAGTGTGGAGAGAGTGTCCAGCTTAAGCTTCTGGGCACTCACATCTCAGAGGACCTCACATGGTCCACCAACACCGCTGCGCTGGTCAAGAAGGCACAGCAGCGACTGTTCTTCCTAAGAAGATTGAAAAGGACTGGTCTGCCCAAACAGCTGCTGACGACCTTCTACCGCTGCACCACAGAGACCACACTAACGTATGGCATCTCTGTGTGGTATCCCAGCTGCACGGAGGCGGAGAGGAGAGCTCTTCAGTGTGTTGTCCACAGAACGCAGAAGATAATTGGGACACAGCTACCAGCCTTGGAGGCCATCTACCACACACGGTGCCTCAGGAAGGCCGCCAGCATCCATAAAGACTCCTCCCACCACTTGTAATGGACTGTTCGAACTACTTCCTTCCGGCAGACGTTACAAGGCCTTCTACGCTGAGTTCACCTCCAGACTCAGGAACAGCTTCATTCCCAGAGCTATAGCGGCTCTGAACCGGCCCTGCTGAGTGCCCCCCACCCCCATGGACTGTCTCCCTCGGATGGTCACGTCCCACAGCCACATCTGGTTTGACTGTTTTACTAGTCTAATGTTCTTTTTACAAACCTTGTTCTCGTGGAATGTAAACCTAAATTTTATTTGTTGCTTAAGTTATGACATCGGATGGAAGTTGCAAACCAACTCTCGTTGCATTTATGTGTAAGGACAATAAAAGATATTATTATTATTATTATTATACTAGCTAGCTTCTCTTAACTCCATCCGTCAGAAAAAGTCCCCACCCGGAAACGTTGACTACCAATTTTGCTCCAATAAATGCTTCCTGACCCACTAACTTCCTCCATCAGTTTGCTTTTTGGTCAAGATTCCAGAGACTGCAGAGTCTTGTGTCACCAATGTTATCGCTGCTCAGATAGATACAAAAAGATGGAGTAACTCAGCGGGTCAGACAGCATCTCTGGAGAAAAGGAGTAGGTGACATTTGGGCTCGAGACCCTTCTTCAGGCTGAGAGTCAGGGGAGAGAGAAGGGTCTCGACCCGAAACGTCACCTATTCCTTTCCGACCGACCCGCTGAGTTACTCCAACTTTTTGTGTCTATCTTTGCTTTAAACCTGCACCTGCAGTTCCATCCTACGCATTTTGTCTGCCCCTCTGCGAAATCTCCTCAAGGTGTGCCTACTTTGAACTCTCTCTCCGATGAGATTTCTTGCAACTGCCTCTCTCACTGCTATATCTCTAGTTTCCCTTATCCCTGACTCTCAGTCTGAAGAAGGGGTTTCAGGAGACCTGAAACATCACCGATTCCTTCTCTCCAGAGATGCAGCCTGTCCCGCTGAGTTACTCCAGCACTTTGTGTCAATCTTTGGTTTAAACCAGCATCTGCAGTTCCTTCCTAAACATTCTCTGCATGGTATTTGCTTTAATCAGATGAATCCAATGCAAGACTATGTTCCTTGACTTCCTCCTCATTCAAGCACTGATTACAAATGTGGATTAATTGAGTATAAATGTAGATTAAACTGGTGAGGCTGAGAATGAATGAGAATTCATTGCAAGAGTAAGATTTAGTTGTGAATGAAAATTAAACGACTAGGGTAGTATAAATGAAGATTAACACAATGTGGGTGAATATAAACGAGGCTAAAGGATTGAGAATGAATGAAGACTTAAGAAGAGTTTACTTCTCCATGTTTCGTCACCTTGTCGCGGTGGAGAAGCTTGTGTGGACCTGAGATCCTGAGAGCGATGCCGTCTGGAGCTGTGCTCCTGGTGGGGCCACCCATGGCGGTAAGGTCGAGGGGGAGGTCTCTGACAAAGAGCAATCCAACCAAGACCTCAATGGTGGAACAGGCGGAGGACGATGGCTGACCTTAGTGGAGCGTCACAACGGCTGGGAAGGCGGATGAAGGCTGCAGCAGAAAAGGGTCTCCGGTCGTCTTGGACTCCATGCCACTGGATCATGACCCAGATCTGTCAAGGACCGTGGGGTGGCTGTCTGTGCACCAGTCTCCCCACGTTAAACAAAGTCACGCACACACGTCCTACATATAGGGAATAGCACCCTGGAGACTCATGGTCAGCCACGACCGAGGGGGGCCTAAGAAGAGATGCTGTTACCTGATGCTAAATGACATCAAGCTCAATTGCGCTTGTAGAAGCTGTAATTGCTCTGGATTTCCTTAAAAAAAACATGGAATTTCTCACCTGCAGCGAATGAACTCATTAATAGCCGAACCACCAATGCAAACAAAAAGAAAAATATGGTCACCCATTCCTTCTATCCAGCGATGCTGCATGTCCCGTTGAGTCACTCCAGCATTTTGTTTCTGTCCTCGGTGTAAACCAGCATCTGCAGTTCCTTCCTACGTCGTTCTGCTGTCCTCCCTGATTAAACTTTACTGATTGAAAAACCTTTTCACCCAGAGAGTTGTGAATTTGTGGAATTCCCTGCCACAGAGGGCAGTGGAGGCCAAATCACTGGATGGATTTAAGAGCGAGTTAGATAGAGCTCTAGGGGCTAGTGGAGTCAAGGGATATGGGGAGAAGGCAGGCACGGGTTATTGATTGGGGAAGATCAGCCGTGATCGCAATGAATGGCGGTGCTGGCTCGAAGGGCCGAATGGCCTCCTCCTGCACCTATTTTCTATGTTTCCATGATTGTGTGCTTTGTTGTCACCTTCTCCTCAGCTAACAATGACCCATTCTGCATTTCCTTATCACACCATCTGTTTAAATCTTGTCAATCTTCCCTTCCCTCCCGCTCCACCCCTTCCCCGGGCACTTTCCTTTGCCACCGCAAGAGATGCTACACTTGTCCCTTCACCTCCCCCATCCACTCCTTTCAGGGACCCAAGCAGTCCTTCCAGGTCTGACAGAGGTTCACCTGCACCTCCTCCAACCTCATCTACTGCATCCGTTGCTCCAGATGCCAGCTGATCTATATCGGTGAGACCAAGCGGAGGTTTGGCAATCATTTCGCCGAACACCTCCGCTCGGTCCGCAATAACCAACCCGACCTCCCAGTGGCTCAGCACTTCAACTCCCCCTCCCATTCCGTATCCGACCTCTTGGTCCTGGGCCTCCTCCACAGCCAGAATGAGCAACACCGCAAGTTGGAGGAACAGCACCTCATATTCCGCTTGGGGAGTCTGCATCCTCTGGGCTTAAACATTGAATTTTCTCAATTCTGTTAACCCTGGCTGCCTCCTCCCCTTCCCACCTCTCCCTCAGCCCTCGGGCCCTGGCATTCCTTCTCTCTCTATCTCTCCCCCACCCAAGTCGCACTAGCTTCTCATTTTCACACTACAAACAGCTTACAATGGCCTGTTTCCTTTATCATCAATACTTTTTTGCATATCTTTCATTCATTGTTCTTTATCTCTCCACATCACCGTCTATATCTCTCGTTTCCCTGATCCCTGACCAGTCTGAAGAAGGGTCTCGACCCGAAACGTCGCCTATCTCCTTCGCTCCTTAGATGCTGCTGCACCCGCTGAGTTTCTCCAGCTTTTTGTGTAACCCTCGATTCTCCAGCATCTGCAGTTCCTTCTTTAACAATCTGTTTTAATCTATTGCTTTCACACCTTACCCCTCCTTATCTCTGGACTCCCTCTCCCCTGGCTCTCAGTCTGAAGAAAGGTCTCGATCAGAAACGTCACCCATTCCTTCTCACCGGAGATGCTGCTGCCTGTCCCGTTGAGTTACTCCAGCATTTTGCGTCTATCAAGAATCAAGTCAAGTGCTTTAGTGTCATATATCCCGGATGGGACATTGAAATTCTTACTTGCTGCAGCTCAACAGAATATGTGAATATGTAAACGTAGTACATAACGGGGACGAGAAAAAAAAGAGAGAAAAAGTTCAATAAATGGCAAATATAGTAAATCTTTAGCAGTTCAGAGCTTATTTGTTGGTGTTATTCGATGTAAACCAGCATCTGCAGTTCCTTCTGACTCCAAAAAGAAAAGCATTTTCCCTGCTCACACAAGAATTTCTGATCTCAATCCCAACTTCTCCATTTCTACCAGATACCTCATATCGAACGTAGAAACAAGTAAATGCTATATAAATGTAAATTGCTATTCTCTTTATTTCCGCTGTTATAGCTGGCCCGGGATTTGTGACATATGCATCACAATCAGCCGCCAAATGTAAATCTGTGAAGATCACCTGCTGAGATCGTCTATTTTTGAACAGATCTTTGGATTTATAGTGGATCTTCCATGCTGCCAAGCTCATTGAATTCTGGAGGACGGTGCGGTATTTAAGGTTGCAGACGCATTTGGAGGGAAATTAGATCAAACCACGGTGGAGAAATAAACAGCAAGGGGCACCGCGGTGGCGCAGCGGTAGAGTTGCTGCCTTACTGCGCCCCAGTTCGATCCCGACTACGGGCGCTGTCCGTAGGGAGTTCTGCAGTATGTAGCTCACCCCAAGATTCCACAATGCCTGACTAAGGGTGCTGTCTGTATGGAGTTTGTACGTTCGCCCCGTGACCCGCGTGGGTTTTCTCCGAGATCTTCGGTTTCCTCCCACACTCCAGGTTTGCAGGGTTAATTGGCTTGGTGCATGTGTAAATTGTCCCTCATGGGTGTAGGATAGTTTTAATATGAGGGGGATCGCTGGTCGGCATGGACTCGGTGGGCCGAAGGGCCTGTTTCCACGCTGTATCTCTAAACTAAACTAAATAACGGCAGGGCTTCGTTCAGTTTAGGAAGGAACTGCAGGTGCTGGTTTACACCATAGGTTGACACAAAATGCTGGAGTAACTCAGCGGGACAGGAAGCATCTCTGGAGAGAAGGAATGGGTGACGTTTCTGGTCAAGACCCTGACTAAATGTCAGGGGAGAGGGAGACACAAAGGTATGGAACGATACGATAGAACTTTATTTTATCCGAGGAGGGAAATCGATCTTCCAACAGTCATAAGACACAAGATACATGAAACATGAACTTAAAGTGGCGAGTGGAAAGGATTGGGGATGTGGGGAGGGCGAGGGGAGCCAATCTACTCCACGACAGAAGGGGTAGGAGTTGTACAGTTTTATGGCCACAGGGAAGAAGGATCTCCTGTGGCGTTCTGTGCTGCATCTTGGTGGAACCAGTCTGTTGCTGAAGGTGCTCCTCAGGTTGACCAGTGTGTCATGGAGGGGGTGAGCTGTATTGTCAGGATGCTCCGCAGTTTGAGGAGCATCCTCCCCTCCAAGACCCACCTCCCATGAATCCAACTCCGCCCCCAGGATGGAGCCAGCCTTCCTGATGAGTTTGTCGATCCTGTTGGCGTCCGCGGCCTTCGCCCTGCTGCCCCGGCCCACGGCAGCGAAGAAGATGGCACTGGCCACCACCGACCAATTGGTAAAACATTTACAGCATCTTACTGCAGACGTTGAAGGAGCGGAGCCTTCTCAAAAAGTACAGGCGGCTCTGTCCCTTCTTGTACAGGGCCTCAGCATTCCTGGACCAGTCCAGTTTACTGTCCAAGTACACGCCGAGGTAATCCACACCATTGATGGAGACAGAGGACAGGGGTGTTCCTCTCCTCCTAAAGTCCACCACTACTTTGTCTTGTCGGTGGGTAGGGTAAGGTGTGAAAATGAGAGATCAAAGTGGACGATGCTCCAGGAAATGTACAATGGTTCATTGCTGGCTGTACAATCAGTAACATGAATCAGAAGGACGGTGAAACTAGTCGTGGGGAGGGACAGAGAGAGAGGACAACAAAGGTCACCTGAAGTTAGAGAAATCAAAAATCTACTGCTGGGTTGTAAGCTGGCCAAGCGAAATAAGTCTTTAGGTTAGATATACAGCGTGGAAACAGGCCCTTTGGTCCACCGAGTCCGCGCCGACCAGCGATCCCTCGTACACTAGTTCCACTCTGAACACTAAGGACAATTCACAGAAGCCGATTGACCTACAAACCCGTGCGTCATTGGGCTGTGGGAGGAAACCAGAGCATCCAGAGAATACCCACGTGGTCACGGGGAGGACGTACAAACTCTGTACAGACAGCAGCGGGTAGTCAGGATCGAACCGGGTCTCTGGCGCCGCAAGGCAGCAACTCTACCGCTGCGCCACCGCGCAGGTTAAAAGAAAACGGCGAGGGAGAGGCGTTCGGCAAACGTGGACACTAAAAGGGCAATGTTGAATTTAATGGCTCGCACTTCAACTATTCAAAGCCTCTCAGCCCCGCTCTAAAATTTAATTACATATGATCTGATTTGAAGTACAGCTCAATCGTTTTAGCCATAGCAGCATGCAATTGCAAGGCCACGAAGCAAATGTTTCCAGGATGCTTCAGAGGTGCATTATCAAACAACACTTGGCACTAAGTTTCAAACAGCAACAAGGATCTAAAGGATCCATAGAGTTGCTGCCTTCCAGCATTAGGAGCCCAGGTTCGATCCTTCCTATGTATGTGGTGGGTTTTCTCCGGGTGCTCCGGTTTCCTCCCACGCTCCAAAGACATGCAGGTTTGTAGGTTAAATTGGCTTCGGCAAAATGATGAAATTGTCCCTGGTGTGTAGGGTAGCATTAACGTACGGGGTGATTGATGGTCGGTGAGGACTCGGTGGGGCAAAGGGCCCAGCTTCTGCACTGTATCTCTAAACTTAATGTAACATTGGTGGAGAAGTCGGGAGAGATAGCGTTGAGTACTTCAGCAGAGAATGAAACAGTGCTTATATTACATCCTTTGAGAGCTCAAAAGCTATCCTGCAAAATCCAGTTGTTCCAAGATGGCCTCCAAGATACGCCCAACCCCAGGTGACTATCTGCGTGCTAGCCACAGAAGCAGATCTACATTCACTTTATAATTGCCCCACACACTTAAATCTCTACTCCAACAGCCCGAAACATTATTTCCTTACCATGTATCTATACAAGTTCAAGTTCAAGTGAGTTTATTGTCATTTTGTTTATATACCACCAACCTCCCTTCCATTGATTCAAATTATACCTCACGCTGCCTCGGCAAGGCCAGTATCCTGGCCATTCCCTCTGCTCCCCTCTCCCATTGGGCCAAAGGTACAGAAGTGTGAAAACGCACACCTCCAGATTCAGACAGTTTCTTCCCAGCTGTTGTCAGGCAACTGAATCATCCTACCACAACCAGAAAGCATTCCTGAACTACTATCTACCTCATTGGTGACCCTCGGACTATCTATGACCGGACTTTACCTTGCACTAAACATTATTCCCTTGTCATGTATCTACAGCTATACACTGTGAATGGCCCAGTTGTAATCATGTATTGTCTTTCAGCCGACTGGATAGCACGCAACAAAAAAGCTTTTCACTGTACCTCGGTACACGTGACAATAATCTAAACTGAACTGAACATGATGATAGACCCAAAATGCTGGAGTAACTCAGTGGGACAGGCAGCATCTCTGGAGAGAAGGAATGGGTGCCGTTTTAGGCCGAGACCCTTCTTCAGGTCTGTTGCTTCTTCTTACCGAGTCCTCATCGCAAGGTTAGAAATTGTTCAGCCAAAGCTGAGCACACTTCTCGGCATCTGCATACAATGGCGTCTTGCGCTTCTTGCGATTCTTGGGCGAAGTGGTGGAAAGGTCGGTGGAAACAGTGCCGCGACGTGAACGCTCTTTCCTTGACCCCAGATCTGTTGCTGATCAGATCAGATCAGACCAGACCAGTACGTGGCCCCTTGATTGAAGAGACATCCAAATTTCCACCGCCCTTTGTAGACAAAATGGCGTCGGATTAGGTAGCAATTCAGATGAGTGATTTTTTTTAAAATACATTTTGAAAGATCAATATTCCAAACCCTTTGTGCCTAATTGGCACTTGTCATCTGATCTTGGCTCATTAGAAGCCTTATCATTCCTTATTGACATGTTTGTGCTTTGGACCAAAATCTGGTGTTGCTTGACATGCATCAACAAATATCCGCACAAACAACATCTGCCAATTAGTTTTTAACCAGCTAGTTTCCATGATTTCTGACGCTATGTAAATCTAAGCAGCCATCACTGGTTCTCGGGCAATGCTTTAGCAAGTCGTGTATTGACTAGATTTCGAATGGCGTTGGGAGATTCTGCTGATCTTATCAATAGAATGCGAAACGGATTGTCCGTGGGGAGAAATTCATCCTTGGATCCATTGACTTTGATGGGATTGAGTCTCGGAAGCAGCCGATAATGTGCGGATGACGCTATATTTTACATTGAGAACCTCAGATCCAAGGACAAGTTTCCTGGCATCTCTAGGTGGGTCTGAAGAAAGGTCTCCTCCCGAAACATCGCCCGTTCAGTTTGGTTCAGTTTAGTTTATTGTCACGTGTACCAAGGTACAGTGAAAGGCTGTTGTTGCATGCTGTCCAGTCAGCAGAAAGACAACACATAATTCCAATCGACCCATTTACAGTGTATAGATACATGATAAGGGGATAACGTTTTAGTGCAAGGTAAAGCCAGCAGAGCCCGATCAAGGATAGTCCGAGGGTCATCAAAGAGGTAGATAGGAATTCAGCACTTCTCTCTCGTTGTGAGTCAGTTGCCTGATAACAGCTGGGAAGAAACTGTCCCCGAATCTGGTGCGTGCGAATCTGGTGGCGTGCGAATCTGGTGGCGTGCGTTTTCACACTTCAGATTATTCTCTCCAGAGTTGCTGCCTGAGTCCCGATGAGTTACTCATGAGGTCATAAGGTCATAGGTGATAGGAGCAGAATTAGGCCATTTGGCCCATCAGGTTTACTTCACCATTCATTCACGGCTGACCTATCTCTCTCTTCTAACCCCATTCTCATGCCCACTCCCCATAACCCCTGACGCCCAGCTTCTTACTCCAGCATTTTGTCTCTATCTGTAGCCAGATAATCTGGTCATGTTGGTCTTGGGATCAATATGATCACGATTCCTCGTTGAACAGCTCTCTTAGATGCACAGCGTCTCTTGCCCAGAGTAGGGGCATCGAGGACCAGAGGACATAGCTTCAAGGTGAAAGGGACAAGATTTAGTAGGAATCCGGGGGGTAACTTTTTCACACAGAGTGTGGTGGGTGTGTATGGAGCGTGCGTGTGTGTGTGTGTGTATGCGTGCGTGCGTGCGCGTGTGCGTGTGCATGTGCGTGTGCGTGTGCGTGTGTGTGTGTGTGTGTGATAGTGTTAGTGTGCGGGGATCGTTGGTCGGCGTGGACTGGGTGGTGAGAAGGGCCTGCTTCCACGCTAAACCTCTAAACTAACTCAACTAAACCAAGAGTGACAAGGGCAATTGGAGATGGGGTCTTTGTTTGAACCTTTGCTCCAGCCAGAACGACCTGGGGCTCCAGTCGCGGAGCCTGCGGACTTACCATCGTGGAGCTGGCCGGCTTCGGAGCGTGGAGAGCTGTGGTGGCGTGTGGCTGCGACCCGACTCCAGAGCTTCGGAGACTCCAGCTGCAGGCCCGGTGGACGGTAACATCAGGAGCTTGCGGGTCCCTGGTGGGAGACCGCTTTTTGGAGCTCCCGCAACGGCAACATCTCCCGCCCGAATTGCAGGGTTGAAAACGACCCGGAACGGGGCCTTACATCGCCGGGCGCGGCTTTAACAGCCGCAGGACTTGCCAGCACCCGATGGGGGCTCCAACATTAAGACCCGGAGTGGGGCCTTACATCGCCCGGCACGGCCTTAACAGCCACGGGACTTATCATACCGCCGGGGGCTTTGACATCGGAAGAAGAATGGGAGCAGGGGAGAGAGAAGACTTTGCCTTCCATCGCAGTGATGAGGAGATTCACTGTGACGGATGTTTGTGTGAACTGTGTTGGTTGTGTGTCATGTTAATTGTTTCATTTTGTTGTATGACTGCAGAAAACCAAATTTTGTTTGAACTTCATTTGAGGTTCAAATGACAATAAACTAAATTGTAATTGTAATTGTGTGCACTCACTCAACACCCCAGAGAGAAGCAATCTTGGAAGTCACACACAGTCTCCAGTGAATCTCTTAGCTTTCTGGAGGAGCCGGGACTGGTGCTGAACCAAGGTTGACATTTTGGTTCACTCACGGCTCCTCCCTCTTCTTCTTGCGTGTGGCGTGCACAGCCTAAAGTTGTAGATCAAGATTAGACATCCAGGCCAGGACAGCACAGTTACTGGGTGGATGGCTTTGATGCCACCAGGGAAAAGCCTCAGCGGGCAGGAGGTGTGTGGGCGGGGAAAGCTCTGGCGGGAGAGGGGTGTGTGGGCGGGTGGGGAGTGAGCTCAGAGAAAAGATGGGGGAAGAGCCATGGGGGGGTGGGGTGAGGGGCAGCGAGAAGGACCAGAGGGGTAGTGGCTGGAATTGGCGGTGCGATGGGGACTCACAGCGGGCGCTGGTTGTTCTCCTCCGCTGGGATCAGATTCTCCGCTTTCAGTTTGGTGACATCGGCAACTCCGGGCTGGGCTGGGCTGGGCTGGGTCTCCAACTCTGGGCTGGGTTCGACGCTGGGCTTCTGCTTGGGGCTAGGCCGGGCTGCTGCTGCCTGGATCGGGACTGCCTGGGGCGGGGCTGCTTCAGGTCCCTCCGAAAGTCCGGTTGGAAACCTCCGCCAGCTTTCCTCAGCTCCAGTAAAGAAGCGATGGCACAAGAAGGGGCGAACCGTCCCGGGGAGTGGCAGGGGAAGACCAATCCGTGCGGTGCTGACTGGCAGGAGAAGAGAGCGAAGCTGTGCACGCGCGATTTTTAAGTGTTTTAAACCTCGCTGACTTTTACGACATTAAACCGATCTGAAGGAAACTTGGTGCACTCGCAGCATAGGAGAAAGGTGAGAGAACTGGTGAAAAATCATGGCGTTATCGCGAACCGTTTTTGCGCAAATAGAAAGACGCCAAACCAGAAGATAACAAGATCAGTTTAATAGATAGATAGATGGATGGATGGATGGATGGATGGATGGATGGATGTGTATCCCCAGTGGTAATCTCTGTCAAACAAAACATATGAGGAGAGATTGGAAAGACGAGGCTTGTATTAATTGGAATTTAGAGGGATGAGGGATGATCTTATAGAAAGGTATAAAATTATAAAAGGACTGGAAAAGCTAGTTGCAGAAAATGGTCCCAATGTTGGGGGTCCAGAACCAGGGGCCACAGTCTAAGCATAAAAGGAGAAAGTAGACAAAATTGCTGGAGAAACTCAGCGGGTGCAGCAGCATCTATGGAGCGGAGGAAATAGGCAACGTTTCGGGCCGAAACCCTTCTTCAGACACAAAGGGAAGGCCATTTAAAACTGAGATGATAAAAAACGTTTTCAGCCAGAGAGTTGTGAATTGGTGGAATTCTCTGCAATGGAACAACCCGGTTTAGGAATAGCTACTTCCCCACAGCCATCAGGCTATTAAACCTGGCTCGGAACTCTGAACATTAATATCCCTCCATCTGTTATTTGCACTTTATTAATTTATTAATTCATGGGTGTATTTATGTATAGAATTGTAGTCAATGTCTTCTATGTTCTGTTGTGCTATGCAAAGAAAGATTTTCATTGTCCTGTCAGGGACACATGACAATAAACTCTTTTGACTTTTTTGACTTGGAAGGCAGTAGAGGCCAATTCACTGGATGAATTTAAAAGGGAGGTAGGTAGAGCTCTGGGGACTGGCGGAATCAAGGGATATTGGGCAAAGGCAGGCATGGGAAAAGGCAGGCAGGCACAATGAATGGCAGTATAGGTTCGAAGGGCCAAATGGCCTCCTCCTGCACCTATTTTCTATATATCTATGTTCAAACACGGCAGAAAGCAAACTTTATTCGGCTTGATATTGTACCCTGCAGTCAAAGAAGATTACAAGTAGCCAGTGGATTTGCAAATATTGCACACGCATCTGTGGCATTTCGAACTCTTAAAACAAACAGCCCGGGCTAGCGTTCAAAGCTTGGAGGCACCAAATTGTAATAAAATTTGTGCTACAGTAATAAAACTGACTGCTTCCTATTGATCCCAAACCCAACATAATCAATCCATTACACAAAATAACCCTGACTTCTTTTTAATAGAATCCTGCTAGACCTCTCCTCTGCAAAAGTGTCTTAAGTGACAGTTTAATGAAGCACAATTGCCATGTGAGCAGGACTAGGCGTTGCTATGATACTGGGAAAACAAAACAAAAATCTTTGCTTTCAGTAAATCATGCAGTTGTGCCTTCTGAAGGCTTCGGCTGGGAACAGCAATTAATTTCCCTAGGGTGGACAAAAATGCTGGAGAAACTGAGCGGGTGCAGCATCATCTATGGAGCGAAGGAGATAGGCGACGTTTCGGGCCGAAACCCCTCTCTCGCTGCTCCCCCTCGGTGAATTGCTCAGACTGAAGAAGGGTATCGAACCGAAACGTCACCCTTTCCTTCTTAATTTCCCTAATGAATTTTTTAAAAAAAGGAACTGCAGATGCTGGTTAGTGACAAAGACAGGCACAAAGTGCCGGAGTAATTCGGCGGGACTGGGAGAAAGTGGATAAGAGCCTTTTCGGGTGGGGACCCTTTTTCGGACTGATCGTAGGAGGGAGAGTGGGGGGAGGGGGGGGGGGGGGATTGAGGGGGGGGGGACTGGAAGCGAGGAAAAAGGACAGGACAAATCAGGGCTGGCAATAGATGATCTCAGGCTGGAGATGGGTGTGAGTTCGAGAAGCATTCATAATTGTGAACTGCGAAGCTGGTTTGGTTTAGAGATACAGTACAGAAACAGGCCCTTCCGACCACCGGGTCGGCGCCGACCAGCGATCCCCGCACATTAACAATATCCCACACCCACTAGGGACAATTTTTACATTTATACCAAGCCGATTAACCTACAAACCTACACGTCTTTGGAGTGTGGGAGAAAACCGAAGATCTCGGAGAAAACCCACGCAGGTCACGGGGAGAATGTACAAATTCCGTACGGACAGCACCAGTAGTCAGGATGGAACCCGGGTCTCCGGCGCTGCATTCGCTGGAAGGCAGCAACTCTACCGCTGCGCCACCGTGACCACCATTAATGGATGTTTAACGAAGGCGGGGGGGGTTGAGGAGGGGAGGGGGAGGAGGGTCTGAAGAAGGGTCTCGACCTGAAACGTCATCCATTCCTTCTCTCCAGAGACGCTGCCTGTCCCGCTGAGTTACTCCAGCATTCGGTGTATAACGGCATCTGCGGATCCTTCCTGCACATTTTGTCGGCTCCACTGCAAAATCTCCTCGAGGCATGCTTACTTTGAAGAGGTTCTCCTCCTCTCTAACCCGTCCTATCCCTCCAAACCCGTGCTATCTATGTACCTGTCCAACTGTTTCTTAAATGACGGGATAGTCCCAGCCTCAACTACCTCCTCTGGCAGCTCGTTTCAAACCCCCACCACCCTTTGTGTGAAAAAGTTAGCCCTCGGATTCCTATTGAATTTTTTCCCCTTCACCCTTGAACCTATGTCCTCTGGTCCTCGATTCCCCTAACCTGGGTAAAAGCCTCTCTGCCCAGTTCTGTCCTACAACTAATGAAGTTCTGAACTCTCTCTCACTGGTACAAAAACACACACGTACGCACACATAAATACATACACCGCACAAAATATGTCCGATTAATATTTGCAATGCAGGCATCATTATTCCAAGCAATCCTTGCAACCCTTCTGTAGACGCCTTCCCGAGAGTGCAGTCTGAGCATTGTAAGCAGTTCTGGTTCCCACCTTATCAACTGGACAGGGAGGCAAGGAGGAAGCTAAAAAAAAATGACGCACATGGATTGTGAGCAGTATTTTAAGTGTTTCAAGGGAAGGTAGTGGGTAAGAACACTGTTCAATATTACTCCATGCAAAATTCATCCAACTAGTTTAGCTTAGTTTAGTTTAGTTTAGTTTAGCTTAAAGATACAACATGGAAACAGGCTCTTCAGCCCACCAAATCTGCGCCGACCAGCGATCCCCATACACTAACACTATCCCACACACTTGGGACCATTTTCCATTTTTACCGAAGCCAATTAGCCACAAGAGTCAAGTCAAGAATGTTTTATTGTCATTTGTCCCAGATAGGACAATGACATTCTTGCTTGCTGCAGCACAACAGAATATGTGAACATAATACAGAACAGGAGATAAAGGTTCAGTGTGTCTTTATACCATAGACCATATATATATACACACAATAAATAAACAGATTAAGTGCAATAGTAATAATGGACTGTTATTGTTCAGAGCTTGTTTGAAGTTGTGTTTAATAGCCTGATGGCTGTGGGGAAGAAACTGTTCCTGAACCTGGATGTTCCAGATTTCAAGCTCCTGTACCTTCTTCCCGATGGCAACGGGAAAATGCGTGTGTGGCCAGGACGGTGTGGGTCTTTGAAGGTTGGCAGCCTTTTTGAGGCAACCTACAAACCTCCAACGTCTTTGGAGTGCGGGAGGGAACTGGAGTACCCGGAGAAATCCCACGGGGAGAACGTACAAACTCCGTACAGACAGCACCCGACGTCAGGGTCAAACACGAATCTCTGGCACTGTAAGGCAGCAACTCTGCCGCTGTGAACGGCCAGTTAGACCGCATGGGATTCAGGGTGAGCCAGCTAACTGCATACAGAATTGGCTTCTTGGAAGGAGACAGAGGGTGGTGGTAGAAGGTTGCCTTTCGAAATGGAGGCCACTGGCTAATGGCGTGCCTCGGAGATTTGCTGCTGGGCCCATTGCTGTTTGTGGCCTATATCAAGGATATGAATAAGAATGTACAAAGCATGAGTTTGCAGGTGACATTAAAATAGGTGATATCGTGGGCAGTGAAGATGGTTATCAAAAATTACAGGAGGATCTTTGATGTAAGATGGATTAATGGAGTTTACTGTAGGTTAGTGTCAGGTGTCCTGGTCCCAGCCAGCACTTTCACAGGCAACTGAAGGGGCCAAGAGAGGGTTGTAGAGCAGAAGGATTGAGAGCAGGTACATAGTTCTCTCAACGTGGCATCAAATGGCGACTGGACCCCCCTTGAAATAGAAATATTACTTTAATTACTTTGATAAGGGGGAATTCCTTTAGGACCGAAATGGGGAAAACATTCTTTACACAGAGAGTGGTGAGTCTCTGGAATTCTCTGCCACAGAAGGTAGTTGAGGCCAGTTCATTGGCTATATTTAAGAGGGCGTTAGATGTGGCACTTGTGGCTAAAGGGATCAGGGGGTATGGAGAGAAGGCAGGTACGGGATACTGAGTTGGATGATCAGCCATGATCACATTGAATGGCGGTGCAGGCTCGAAGGGCCGAATGGCCTACTCCTGCACCTATTTTCTATGTTTCTATGTAACAAAAAAAACCGAAGTCAGCACCTGGCGATAATCTATATCATATGGCGGCAACCTATGTTAACCTGGCGACAACTACGACAGCACCTACGTCAGGAGAAGTCAAGCTACGCTCATTGGCGGACCCGGGGCTTCAGTGTTGTTAGCGCTGTAAGGCAGCAACTCTACCGCTGCACCACGGTGATCGCCGCTGCCACAGTTTTAGGACGTGATTTTCAAACATCAAAAGCCATTGAGTGAACATATTTCTTATCCACGCACCTCTCTGCTTATCAATGATTTAAACTCTGTATCCCTTGATTACTGACCTCGTTGCAAAGGGAGCTTTTGTTTGATGCTGGTGAAAATTCATTTGAAACTCTAATAACCTGAGTACCCAGTGCCTCTGTCTCATAAAGTGGAAAATCAAAGTGGGAATATGATACATCTATTAAAGGTGGACTTGCGAGGGTAGGTTTCCGTTAGGCTCTAGGCAGGAGGACCGTTAGAACGGAGATGAGGAAAAACTTTTTGACACAGAGAGTTGTGAATTTCTGGAATTCTCTGCCTCAGAGGGCAGTGGAGGCCGATTCACTGGATGCATTCAAGAGAGAGTTAGACAGAGCTCTTAGGGCTAGCGGAATCAAGGCGTGTGGGGAGAAAGCAGGAATGGGTCACTGATTGTGGATGATCAGCCATGATCACATTGGATGGCAGTGCTGGCTCAAAGGGCCGAATGGCCTACTCCTGCACCTATTATCTATGTATCTATGTTTCTATGATAAATGTATGATTTTGCACGTAATTTAAGACTGGAAATTAACCCAAGTTCTTGATGAATGCAGCCTCATTAAACTGTACAAGTGCAGCGCAAATGGTCCCTGTGAAAATTGTTCATCTTTTGTTTTGTCTCTAATTTATGTTTTGCAGAGAAAATCTGCACACAACACGAGTCTTTTAGTAAAGACCAACATTAAATCTTCAAATTAAATTTGTTTCTTTGTGGGTTATTATTCCGAATCTGCATGCAGAGGCAACAGGCTATTTCAACGTGGTGGCACAGTGGCGCAGCGGTGGAGTTGCTGCCTTATACCGTCAGAGATCCAGGTTCAATCCTGACCACGGGTGCTGTCTATAAAGAGTTTAGTCTAGTTTCGAGATACAGTGCGGAAACAGGCCCTTCGGCCCGCCGGGTCCCCATCGACCAGCGATCCCCGCACATTAACACCATCCTACACACGCTGTGGACAATTTACAACTAAAACAATCCGATCAAACCTTCAAACCTGTACGTCTTTGGAGTGTGGGAGGAAACCGAAGATCTCGGGCAAAACAGCCCACGCCCATTAACAGCAGAATTAGGTTCTGCCACAATCTGTTGCCCTGTTGAACAGAACATCTATCTGCAATTACCCTTCAAGCCAGGGGACTAACCATGGTTAAATGAGCAGATTGAAGGAACAACATCTTAAATTGAAATGCCAATCTATTAAAAGTACACGCGTGGTAAACGGCAGAGGCTGCATGCTCTTAGCTAAGTTAAGAAATATTGCAATTAATGGATCAGGTCAAAATTTTACCGTCCATCCATTAGCTATCATCAATAATAGACTGAAGATGCAGGGAATGGAAATATATGCATGCCATGGACGCAGGCAGAGGAAATTAGTTTAACAGCATCTTATTTATAAGGCCATAAAGAATATGAGTAGAATTAGGCCATTCGGCCCATCAAGTCTACTCCACCACTCAATCATGGCTGATCTATCTCTCCCTCCTAACCCCATTCTCCTGCCTCCTCCCCATAACCTCTGACACCTGTACTAAGGTATGTGGCATGAAGGATTGAGGGATGAAGGGCCTATTCCTCTTTTGTATTGTTCTGTGTTATGTAAGTAAGCAAGTGAGTAATTTATATTTATATAGCACTTTTAACTCAAATCACGTTGAAGCCAAAGTGCTTTACAGAGAAGAAATTAGATGACCGTACATCACTGTAAAATAAACAAATAAAAAAAAGACACAACATGCTATGTGACTATGAAACAGCTGAACACCTACCTTCCACCTCATTGGGGACCCTCGGACTATCTTCAATCGGACTTTGTTGGGTTCTACCATGCACAAAACGCTATTCTCTTTATCCTGTATCTGTACACTGTGGACGGCTCGATTGTTGTCACGTGTAGTGTCTCCGTCGACTGGACAGCACGCAACATAAAAGCTTTTCACTGTACCACGGGACACGTGACAATAAACTAAACTGAACAATAAACGGGATTCGTTTTTTAGACAAACTGTGCGGAAACAGGCCCTTTGGCCCACAGCGTCTGCACCGACCAGCGAACCCCCCCGAACATTAACACTACCCTACACACACTAGGGACAATTTGACATTATTCCAAACCATTTAACTTACAAACCTGTACCTCTTTGGATTTATTTGAAACTCTTTTGTCTTGACACCTGCTGACTGAATCGTTTCGCTAGGACATAATATTCTCAACGAGTTGGTCTCCATTTTTGTCGATTTTGTGGAGGCATATGGTGCAACAAAAACCGTAGAAGCTAACTGTTTCAGGATTGGGTGAGGGATGGTCAAGAATATAGATAATGATCTCCTTAATCTCTTACTTTCTCCTTTCTTCTTTTCAATTTTCTTCTTTCACACTCTTTTTCCTTTCGACGCACTATCTATCACACGTTTCTCTATCTTTTATTATCTATTCTCTCTTTTTCTTATTCATTATTAAAAAACAAAAGCTGCACATAAAGTGTAATATGTCAATATATATTGTAAAAAAAGGACATAATAGCTGACGGTTACACAAAAAGCTGGAGAAACTCAGCGGATGGAAGGGTCTTGACCCGAAACGTCGCCTATCACCCTTCGCTCCTTAGATGCTGCTGCACCCGCTGAGTTTCTACAGCCTTTTGTGTAACCCTCGATTCTCCAGCATCTGCAGTTCCGTCTTTAACACATAATAGCTGACTACTTGGAATGTGGGTCTGAAAAAGAGTCTCAACCCGAAACGTCACCCATTCCTTTTCTCCAGAGGTGTTGCCTGTCCCGTTGAGTTACTCCAGCTTTTTGTGTCCAGCTTCGGTTTAAAACAGCATCTGCAGTCCCTTCCTACACGTGTGGAACATGGTAACATACTTCGGCAGTCAACACTGACCTTTGAGGAGAAAGTTAAGCTTCTCAAACCTTAAGTGCGCTTGTATCGTAGTGTATCGGTTCCATAGAACCAAAGTCCAAAGTCCTGGTGGATAAAACATAGAACAGTACAGCACAAGAACAGGCCCTTTGGTGGGAACCTCAGATGTCATCTCTGCACATTCTCCAGAGATGCTGCCTGACCCGCTGAGTTGCTGTGTTGAGTTTTGAGTTTAGAGTTCAGTTTATTGTCACGTGTACCGAGATTCAGTGATAACCATTTGTCAGTAGAAATACAACGCATGATTACAATCGAGCACTCCGCAGTGTATAGATACATGATAAAGAGAATAATGTGAATAATGTCTAGTGCAAGATAAAGCCAGTAAAGTCCGATCAAAGATAGTACGAGGATCTCCAGTGAGGTGATGAGCTACTATCTACATCGGACTATCCTTGATCGGACTTTGCTGGCTTTAACTTGCACTAAACGTTATTCCCTTATCATGCATCTAGACACTGTAAATGGATCTATTGTAATCATGTATATAGTGTAGTAAAAAAAGATAGTATGTAGACACAAAATACTGGAGTAACTCAGAGGGTGAGGCAGCATCTATGGAGGGGAGGAACGGGTGAGGTTTTGGGTCGAGACCCCTCTTTAGACTGATTTAGTTAGTAGCTCAGGGCTGCTCTCTAGTTGTAGGTGGGATGGTTCGGTTGGAGCTTGTTGTGTTTAATAGCCTGATGGTTGGAGGGAAGAAGCTGCTCCTGAACCTGGACGTTAGAATTCACAGGCTCCTGTACCTTCTTCCCGAAGGCAGGAATGACATGAGAGCGTGGCCAGGGTGGTGTGGGTCTGTGACGATGCTGGCTGCCCTCTTGAGGCAGCGACTCCTGTAGATCCCTTCGATGGTGGGGAGGTCTGTGCCCTTCTTGCAGTCAGCCAAACGCTCTCTGTCCACGCCATCAGCCTCTGTGACCTGACTTATCTAACTCCAAGTAGCCCTTGCTTTCCCTCTCTCTCCATCCCCTCCTCCTCGCCCAGTTCTCCGACCAGTCTTACCATCTCCGACTATCTCTGTGCCGCCCACTCCCCCGACATCAGTCTGAAGAAGGGTCTCGGCCTGAAACGCCACCCATTCCTTCTCTCCAGAGATGCTGCCTTTCCTGCTGAGTTACTCCAGCGTTTTGTTTCTGACTGTGATTATAAGCTTGGGTGTTGGCCACGGAGCAGTGTCTGTCTCTGAAAGGACTTATTCACAACACATTCTCTGCCTCCTCAGTCCAGTTTCTGCCGGTCATTCAATAATGGTCCTGCAGAGCAGCAAAGCTCACCAATGATTAAAATACATTCCTCATCGTGAGAATATCCCAATTATCTGTCCATTTGTTCCAAATAGTATCGTGACACGTATAACCAGCCATGACATACAGAGAATTCCATCGTACAGACGGCAGGAAATATGTCAATATATTCACAGAGTTTATTCTCCACTCAAACCTCTTCCTCCTGACGTTCCTCATCCAAATCTATCAGCATGACCCTCCCTTCTGTTCTCTCTTGTACTCCCTCATATGCTTGTCCAAACTCCACTTCGATATATAGGAAGGAACTGCAGTTGCTGGTTTTGCTAACCATGGCCTGTTTCCTTTATCATCGTTATCTTTTTGCACATCTTTCATTCATTTTTCTTTATCTCTCGGCATCATCGTCTATATCTCTCGTTCCCCTCATCCTTGCATCCACCATATCCAGCATCTCTGGAGAGAAGGGATGAGTGATGTTTCAGGTCAAGACCCATCAAGGATAGAGATCCTTCTATCGAGAGATGCTGCCTGTCCCGCTGAGTTACTCCAGCAGTTTGTGTCTGTCTTCTTTATATATACTGTATAGATATATATATATATATATATGTGTGTGTGTGTGTGTGTGTGTGTGTGTGTGTGTGTGTGTATATATATATATATATATATATATATATATATATATATATATATACACACATATATATATGGGTCTGCACCTGGTCTAGTATATATACTATATATATATATATATATATATATATATATATATATATATATATATATAGTGTGAGTGTGTGTGTGTGTGTGTGTGTATATATATGTATATGTATATAATATATATACTAGACCAGGTGAGGACCCATTGGGCCTGTCCCCCAAAGCAATATTCCACCACTGACCCATAGCCCCCAACTTTGCAGGTGCGGCTGACGGGTTCCCGTTGTGATGCCCCTCCACCATTATCCTCCCTCTCCGCACTCTCCACCAACCCTCCTCCCCTCACCCCCTCCCTCTCCTCCTTCTCCCCCCCTCCTACATTACCTCACCATCCCTCTTCCTACCCTATCCTCCTCCATTACCCTCATTCCCCAGCTCTCCTTCCCCCTCCTCTTCACCCTCCCTCTTCTGTTCCCTCTCCTCCTCCCCTCCCCCACTCCCTCCCTCACCTCTTCCTCCCTCTCCTGTCCCCTACCCTCAGTAACTCCTTCCCTCCCTTCATAACCCTTCTCCCCTCCCTAACCCCCTCCTCTCCCTCTATCTCCCTGCTCTCCCACTCCTCACCTCCCCCCTATCCCACCCCCCACAATGATATTTTCTTAAAAATTGAATTCGCAATGAAAATCGCGTTTTTCCTTTAAAATAACCTGAACACAATGTTGGCTGTTAATGAAAACGGAAGAACTTTATTAAAACTGAGTTAAAAAATAAAATAAAATCAATGTCAATGAAAATCTTGATTGTTTTAAATGAGATTCGGGATCCCCTTGTGACGTCATTGTGACGTCGAACGCAGGGCAAGTGGAAAAGTGTTTTTCGCAAAGTTTAAAATGTCAATAACTTGTAAAATATACCATCAATCTGAACGAAACTTGGCTATTGCACATCCCAGAACAATGGTAAGGTGGGCCAAAAAATGTAGCGCTATCGTGTACCGTTTTGGCAGAGTTTCCAGGACTCACTCACAAACAAACAAACAAACAAACAAGATGAGAGTTTGAGTAATATATCGATATATATATACACAGACGCACACATATGTACAACATAAAAACAAACAACAATAGTGTAAAAAGACAAAGCCAATGACCCTGTCTATGTGTTAATATGTCAATATCAGAGCTTATTTGGAGGTTGTAGTGTTTAATAGCCTGATGGCTGTAAGGAAGAAGCTGTTCTTGAACCTGACGTTACAGTTTTCGGGTTCCTGTATCTTCTTCCCAATCTCACTTTAAAAGTACCTAATTACGAAGCTGTAATGTTATGTAAGAAAACAAGATGGAGTGGCACTGAGGAAGTCCAGGATTGGGAGTAGGAGTGGGGTATAATAGCATCATGGTTAAATTCTTGGTGGAGCAGCCACAAACCTTCAAGAGTCAAGAGTGTCTTATTGTCATATGTCCCGGATAGCACAATGGAATTCTCACTGCAGACAGACAAAAAATGCTGTAGTAACTTAACGGGACAGGCAGCATCAAATGGAGAGAAGGAATGGGTGAGACCTTTCTTTAGACTTCTTCAAACCCTTGATCAGTTTGAAGAAGGGTCTCGACCCGAAACGCCGCCCATTCCTTCTCTCCAGAGATGCTGCCTGTCCCGCTGAGTTACTCCAGCATTTTGTCTCTATCTTTAGGCTTTACGGCACCAGAGACCCGGCTGCGATCCTGAATGCCGGTGCTGTCTGCACGGAGTTTGTACGTTCTCCCCCGTGACCTGCGTGGGTTTTCTCCAGGTGCTCCGGTTTCCTCCCACATTCCAGGCTCGTAGGCTAATTAGAAACATAGAAATTAGGTGCAGGAGTAGGCCATTCGGCCCTTTGAGCCTGCACCGCCATTCAATATGATCATGGCTGATCATCCAACTCAGTATTCCGTACCTGCCTTCTCTCCATACCCCCTGATCCCTTTAGCCACAAGGGCCACATCTAACTCCCTCTTAAATATAGCCCATGAACTGGCCTCAACTACCCTCTGTGGCAGAGACTCACCACTCTCTGTGTGAAAAAAGTCTCATCTCGGTCTTAAAGGATTCCCCCCTTATCCTTAAGCTGTGACCCCTTGTCCTGGACTTCCCCAACAATCTTCCTGCATCCAGCCTGTCCAGCCCCTTAAGAATTTTATAAGTTTCTATACGATCCCCTCTCAATCTCCTAAATTCTAGAGAGTATAAACCAAGTCTATCCAGTCTTTCTTCATAAGACAGTCCTGACATCCCAGGAATCAGTCTGGTGAACCTTCTCTGCACTCCCTCTATGGCAATAATGTCCTTCCTCAGATTTGGAGACCAAAACTGTACGCAATACTCCAGGTGTGGTCTCACCAAGACCTTGTACAACTGAAGTAGAACCTCCCTGCTCCTGTACTCAAATCCTTTTGCTATGAAATTGGCTTGGTAAAGTTTAAATTGTCCCTAGTGTGTGTAGGATCAGTCTGAAGAAGGGTCCTGACCCATGACGAAGGTCCATTCTGGAAGGTCCACAACCTGAAACGTTGCCTGCCCATGTTCTCCAGAGAAGCTGCCTGACCCATTGAGTTACCCCAGCATTTGGTGTCTTTTTTAACACAATTAATTTAAACACTTAAGTTAAGCACAGCGATATCTTCCATGCATTCTACTGACCTTCAGATGTGCAGGATTCATTTCAGTAAGACGCCATTGTGATAACCTAGCTTCCGGGTTGCTAGGCAACCAAACACCGCGGCAGTTAATTTAGATTATTACATTTAATCTAGCGCAGTAATTATTTTCACAAATTGAGTTTTATTTATATGCTGTCATTTATAACGACCCTTATCCCCCTATTCATCTTACATTTTTCATTATGATGTGTTGTGAACAAAGGCACAAAGAAATTGCCTTTCACAAACGCAAGATAATCCCAACTATGTTTTGCTAATGAAGTAAGAGCGAACAAATATCTTTGGAGAACTGCGGAGATTGTGGACAGGTCTGTTTTTGAATTCAGATGTATTTAGGCTATTGTGCTCAGTTGTGGTCACCGTATTATGGGAAAGATGGTGTCAAGCTGGCTCACCGAGTCCGCGCCGACCAGCGATCCCCGCACACTAACGCTATCCTACACACACACACACTAGGGGCAATTTACTATTAAACCAAGCTAATTAACCTACAAACCTGTACGTCTTTGGAGTGTGGGAGGATGCCAGAGCCCCCGGAGAAAACCCACGCAGGTCACGGGGAGAACGTGCAAACTCCGTGCGGACAAGCCCCCGTAGTCAGGATTGAACCCGGGTCTCTAGCGTTGTAAGGCAGCAACTCTACCGCTGCGCCACCGTGTCCGCCCCTTCTTTTGACATCCAGCGTAAGCCGTTCTTACCAATCACACTTATGGTAATATGTTGGCTCTGTGTTTTCAATATTTCACTTTTAAACTGGTCGTTCAGATTTATTGCATGCAGGCATCTGTTCTTTCATTACCCTGGAGCTGTAAATGGAGCTGAACACTGAGCCATCAGTAAACATCCCCACACCTGATATTTATAAATTCATCAGTTGTAGGAGAACAATTTGGCAATTCGGCCCATCGTGTACTATGCAATCCTGGCTGATCTATCCTTCCCTCTCAACCCCATTCCCCTGCCTTCTCCCCGTACTAATCAAGAATCTGTCAATATCCACCTTAAACGTATCCATAGATTTGGACAAGAACTACAAATGCTGGTTTAAATCGAAGGTAGTCACAAAATGCTGGAGTAACTCGGCGTGACAGGCAGCGTCTGAAGAAGGGTCTCGACTCGAAACATCACCCATTACTTCTCTGTAGAGATGCCGCCTGTCCCACTGAGTTACTCCAGTATTTTGTGTCTCCCATAGATATGTATATATATATATATATATATATATGTGTGTGTGTGTGTGTGTGAGTATATATATATTCTGCACTTTATTTCTCATGTATTATATTGTTTACAGAGTGCTATGTTTACTGCTGTGTTGTGCAAGTAAGAATTTCATTGTTCAGACTGGAATATATGACAATTAAACACTCTCGACTTGACTATGAACTATTGGGCATTTCATCCTCCCTGCCCGATGCCATGGTTCTGCTCCTGAATCGGCTATCTCTTCCCTTTTGGGCAATACATTCCGGGTTGTTAACAATGTGCTGTGCAAATGAAATTTCCCTCAGTTCCCACTCTTCAAGTTTAGTGTCGTTTATTATTATCACCTGTACCGAGGTACAGTGAAAAGCTGTTTGATTAAATGCGATCCAGTGTCACAACAGACTGCAGAAGACTATATTTCAAGTGGCACGGTGGCGCAGCGGTATAGTTGCTGCCTCACAGCGCCACAGACCCGGGTTTGATCCTGACTACATAGAAACATAGAAAAATAGGCGCAGGAGTAGGCCATTCGGCCCTTCGAGCCTGCACCGCCATTCAAAATGATCATTGCTGATCATCCAACTCAGTATCCCGTACCTGCCTTCTCTCCATACCCCCTGATCCCTTTAGCCACAAGAGCCACATCCAACTCCCTCTTGAATATAGCCAATGAACTGGCCTCAACGACCTTCTGTGGCAGAGAATTCCAGAGACTCACCACTCTCTGTGTAAAGAATGTTTTCCTCATCTCGGTCCTAAAGGAATTCCCCCTTATCCTTAGACTGTGACCCCTTGTTCTGGACTCCCCCAACATCGGGAACAATCTTCCTGCATCTAGCTTGTCCAACCCCTTAAGAATTTTGTAAGTTTCTATAAGATCCCCCCTCAATCTTCTAAATACTAGTGAGTACAAGCCGAGTCTATCCAGTCTTTCTTCATATGAAAGTCCCGACATCCCAGGAGTCAGTCTGGTGAACCTTCTCTGAACCCCCTCTATGGCAAGAATGTCTTTCCTCAGATTTGGAGACCAAAACTGTACGCAATACTCCCGGTGTGGCCTCACCAAGACCCTGTACAACTGCAGTAGAACCTCCCTGCTCCTATACTCAATTCCTTTCGCTATGAATGCTAACATACCATTTGCTTTCTTCACTGCCTGCTGCACCTGCATGCCTACTTTCAATGACTACGGGTGCTGCCTGTACGGAGTTTGTACGTTCTCCCTGTGACCTGCGTGGGTTTTCTGCGGGTGCCCAGGTTTCCTCCCACACTCCAAATACATACAGGTTTGTAGGTCAATTGGCTTTGGTGAAATTGTAAAATTGTCCCTCATGTGTGTAGGTCATCTTATGGGTTGATCGCTGGTTGGTGCGGACTCGGTGGGCCGGAGGGCCTTGTGTCCGCGCCGTATCTCTAAAGTCTAAAGTCTGAGGCAAATTCTCAGGTCCTGAGATGAGTAGAAGAATTTGGAGAAATTATTTTGTGCAAAAGGTATTTTGTGATGCATTGTCAAACTCTGAAGTCTTATGACTATTATCTCCTGGATGTTTCATAACCATGGTAACTCATTGAATCTGGGAGGATTTCTTTTGTGTGAAAAATACACACGTTTATCTTGTCGAATCATTACCTTAACAAAGAGCCGCGCTTGGTGTACTCAGTATCGAGCTCCCAAACTTCCAGAGGCAAGATCATACATCCAGTAATCCAGTAATCCTGTACTCACTCGGGTGAGCAGTGTCGAAAAGGAAAAGGTTAAATCTATTGAGAACATAATGATTATTTTTGTTAAATGTTGAGTCTGTGAGCAGGTTGGATGGGAACACAATGAGTACACTGTTCAGAGGTCATAGAAACATGTTTCTATTCACAGAAGACAAGCTACGAGAATTATGAACGGGGATATTCATCAGAACAGTAAAAAAGCAATGGGAAGCTTACACAATGGCAGAAGAGCTGCTGTATTCTTTATTTTGACCTGTTATTTTGTGGCCGAAAATAATTTTCACTATTTCTATTGAATAGGCGTACGGAAGGACGGCGCGGCGGCGCAATGGTAGCGTTGCTTCCTTGTAGCGTCAGAGATCCAGGTTCGATCCTGACTCCGGGTGCTGTCTGTTTGGGGAGTTTGTACGTTCTCCCCGTGACCACGTGGGTTTTCTCCGGGGGCTCCAGTTTCCTCCCACACTCCAAAGACATACAGATTTGTAGGATAATTTGTTTCGGTAAAGATTGTAGATTGTCCCTAGTGTGTGTGGGATAGTGTTAGTGTACGGGGTGATTGCTGGTCGGTGCGGATTCGGTGGGCCGAAGGGCCTGCTTCAGCTCTGTATCTCTAAAGTCTAAAGTATAACGTCTATCTGCCTCAACTACATCCTCTGGCAGCTCGTTCCACCACCATCGGAGTGTAGCTGGGACTAGTGTAGCTGGGACATGTTGGCCAGTGTGGGCAAGTTGGGCCGAAGGGCCTGCTTCCACACTGTATCATCCTATGACTCAATGATTATGACAAGACTAATCGCATGCAAAAGTCCAATAGCAATCGGAACAAAGAATGTGTCATGCTTACTTTTATTTATTCTGCATATCTGAGAATGACTAATCAAGTCCTTTTAAGAGTGCTTAAAGTGGGGATTATTCTGCAGCCTTTCCTAGTCTCGTTGTTTTTGGTAAATCGGGTGGAGTGCAAAAAGTGCCTCTCAGGATCCTATTAAATCTTTTCCCTCTCATCTTAAATCTACATCTGTTGCAAGGCTTCAAGGATCTGACGAGCAGGACAGAAAAAGGCTCACTGGTCTGTTTAGTTACAAATCAGTTTTATTGGCAAGAGAGAACAAAAACAGTACTTGTCAAGGTAAGCGCGGGGTCCAGTTAACAGCAGCACGCCACCCTTCTCTCTCTCTGCCTCCGTCTGCTCCTGCCTTTATACAGGTAAGTCCTGGCCCATAGCGCTGCTCCCAAATTCAAACTAGTTGGAGATACAGTATTATGGCCACACGCTATCGGTCACACTGTTCCGGCAACATTCAGGTATAACAACAAACTCTTGATTCGTGATTTCCCTACATTGGACAAATGATTCTGTGCATTCACTTAATTGGAAAGGCAGCGGAGTGGCACAGTGGTAGAGCGACCGTCTCACAGCGCCAGAGACCCCGGTTCGATCCTGACCTCGGGTACTGTCTGTGTGGACTTTGCACGTTCTCCCTGTGACCACGTGGCTTTCCTCTGGATGCTCCGATTTCCTCCCACGATCCAAAGACGTGCGGGTTTGTAGGTTACTTAGCCTCTGTAAGATTGACAATAGACGATGGGTGCAGGAATAGGCCATTCGGCCCTTCGGCCCTTCGAGCAAGCACTGCCATTCAATGTGATCATGGCTGATCATCCCCAATCAGTACCCCGTTCCTGCCTTCTGCCCATATCCCCTGGGACAATACTTTCAAGAGAGAGCTAGATAGGGCTCTTTAAGATAGCGATCGACTCACTAAAGATAGTGAGGACGGGAAAGTGGGATAACATGGAACTAGTGTGAATGATTGGTGTGGACTCAGTGGGTTGAAGGAGATACTACGCGGAAACGGAGCCCGTGCCGACCAGCGATCCTCACACACTGACACACTTTCCTATGCACGATACAATTTCACTACGCCAATTAGCCTACAAACCCTGAGTGCGGGAGGAAATCGGAGCATCTGGTGAAAACCTACGCAGGTCATTTGGGGGGCGAACGGACAAACTCCATAACGACAGCACCCGTAGTCAGGATCGAACCGGGGTCTCTGGCGCTGTAAGGCCCAAACTCTACCGCTGCGCCGCCGAGCTGCAGTGGATGATGGAACAACGGAAATGAGGAGCAGGAGTTTCTAGTTATCCAACCAACCGGGTAAATTTGCCTCTAAAATTGCCCCTGGTGTTACGTGGGGCGTGGATTTGAGTGGAATAACACAGAACGAGTGTGAATGGTCGGTGTCGGTCAAAGGGCCTGTTTGCATGCTGTATCTCTAATCGAAACAAAACTATTCCCCTCATGATTTTATACACCACATTTGTGCTGTTGTTTTAAATCTCAAGACCTACTGCCCACATCACACTCAGTCAAATTGACATTCATTTCTCCCCGCGCAGTAACTTTGTTTATAACTAACATTCAAAAATGTACAGTTCAATTTCCCAGAAGAAAAACACAATTTTTACGATGTTCAGTGTTTGGAGATGCAGAGGCAGTGAAAGGCAGTTTAGACCAGGCAGTATGATTTTAAAATAAGATGCCATTCTAATCAAAAAAATATAAAACATCAAAGGGATATGGGAGAATTAAAGAACCAATGGAAAGTTTTTCAAAGCTGCACATTTATGATATTCAATTTATCTTCTTGAATTAGATTTTTGCCTCAGTTTTAGTTTGGAGATACAGCCTGGAAACGGGCCCTTCGGCCCACTGAGTCCGCGCCGACCAACGATACCCCCATGCACTAGTTCCAGAAGATTTAGTAAAGATTTAGAGATTTAAAGGTCACTATTCCTTGGAACGTAGGAGGATGAGGGGCGTTCTTATAGAGGTGTACCAAATCATGAGGGGAATAGATCGGGTAGATGCACAGAGTTTCTTCACCAGAGTAAGGGAATCGAGGGCCAGATGACACAGGTCCATGGTGAAGGGGAAAATGATTTAATAGGAAACTGAGCGGTAACCTTTTCACACAAAGGGTGGTGGGCGTATGAAACAAGCTGCCAGAGGAGGTAGTTGAGGCTGGGACTATCCCAACATTTAAGAAACAGTTAACCAGGTACATGGATAGGACAGGTTAGGAGAGATATGAACCAAGCGCAGGCAGGTTCTTGGTTCTTGGTTACTTGGTCCTCCCAAATATTCCAACTGGAATTTAAACTGGAGGTGGTGAAGGGAGGGGTTTAGCCAGAGAGGGTTATTGGGAAGAAAGTGCCACTTTAAATTTAGTTGCATCTGGCTGGGCAACCGTGGCTTGGTGGAGATTATTCCATGCTTTAATAGTGTGTGGAAAGAACGAATTGCTGTACACATCTGTCTTTGAGGCTGGGACCACAAATGGGATCAAATGCCCTCGTCTGATCCTAATTGGTTTTAGGTTGGTGTAGGTCTTATGATCTATGTCTAGCTGACCATTTAACATTTTGTAAAACCAGGTCAAACGGTGAGCTTCACGTCTGTCTTGGAGACAGACGGTGGGACTAATGTAACTGGGACATGTTGGTCAGTGTGGGAAAGTTGGGCCGGGGGGCCTGTTTCCACACTGTATCACTCTGTGACTCTCTAACTATGACAAGGCCAATCGCATGCAAAAGGCCAGAGCATTCAGAAGCAAGAATATGTCACGCTAACCTTTATTTATTCTGCATATCTGAGAGTATCTAATTAAGTCCTATAAAGAGTGCTTAAAGTGGGGATTATTCTGCAGCCTTTCCTGGTCTCTCGTGGTGTTTGGTAAATTGAGAATATCATTTATTCAGTCCCTTGGGATCCACAAAATGAGGAATAATAAGCAGCATTTTCCCCACAGTCTATGACTACTTACAGTGCAATTCGCGCTATGTGGAATAATTGCAAGTGGAGGCCATTCACCCCCTGAACCTGTGCTAGATTTTTGTAAAGGAAGACAGCAGTTTAGTTTAGTTCAGAGATACAGTGTGGAGACTGGCCCTTTGGCTCACCGAGCCCACACCGACCAATATTTGTGCACTAATATTGGGTGTTTTCAATTAAGTGAACTTTTCTGTTGCGTTTGTTTATTATATTATCTACAGACCAAAGACAGACACAAGAAGCTGGAGTAACTCAGCGGGTCAGGCAGCATCTCCGGAGAAAAGGAATAGGCGACGTTTCGGGTCGAGACCCTTATAGACCTGTTCTACTGCTGCAAGTAAAAATTTCATTTGTCCGTTTCGGAACCCATGAGGAATAAAAAAATTTAATGGAAAGTTTTTCAAAGCTGAATGTTTATTATTTACAGTTTCTTTTCTTAGATGATATCTTTACTTCAATTTTAGTTTACAGATCCATAGTCTGTGATTTTTTTAAATCATTGCCTGCATAGATTGAGTCATGGAGTGATAGTGTGGAAACAGGCCCCTCGGCTCAACTTGCCCACACCGGCCAACATGCCCCAGCTACACTCGGCCCACCTGCTCCATATCCCTCCAAACTTGTCCTATCCATGTATCTGTCTAATTGTTTCTTAAACGTTGGGATAGTCCCAGCCTCAACCACCTCCTCTGGCAGACTTTGGTCCTGCAGCAAACTGTTAATGGGCAAGGGGCATTCAACTATCTGAATTGGTCATGACCCTACAATTTTCTCACTCGGAGATGAACATCCCTGAGCTACAGCTTTAGTTGGGCTTGGAGATACAGTGTGGAAGCAGGCCCTTCGGCCCACCGAGCCCACACCGACCAACGATCACCCCGCACACTAGCTCTGTCTTACAAACTAGAGACGGTTTAAAGAGGCCGAATAACCTACATATCTGCACATCTTCAGTGCATGGGAGGAAACCAGAGCACCCGGAGAAAACCCACGCGGTCTCAAGAAGAACGTGCAAACTCAGTGGAGATGACGGGTCTCTGGAGCAGTGAGGCAGCAACACTACCTCTGCAACACTGTACTGCCCCTGGCTACTACCCCCCACAGTAACAGATCTGTAATTGGGTGGCCCAGTGGTGCAATGGTAGAGTTGCTGCCTTGCAGCCAGAGACCCGGGTTCGATCCTGACAACGGGGGCCCTCTGCACGGAGTTTTATACGTTCTCCCCGTGAGCGTGTGGTTTTTTCTCCTGGTGCTCTGGTTTCCTCCCGCACCCCAAAGACGTACAGGTTTGCAGGTTAATTGGCTTCGGCAAAAAATAAAATTGTAAATTGTCCCTAGTGTGTGTAGGATAGTGCTAGTGTACGGGGCGATCGCTGGTCAGCACGGACCAGTCGGGCCGAAGGGCCTTTCCCCTGCTGTATCTCTAAAGTCTAAAGGCTGCCTAAAATCATCATCTATTTTGTTGGTCCCACCGGAAGCATCAATTTTTTGGTCTTTACGACTCAATAAAGCACCAGGTGGTTATGAGCATTCAAAATGAAATGAGATTTCCGAGGCTGCGATAATTCATGTTGTGTTCAAATGCTCTTTGAAGGTCTTTGTGAGCCTAGGTTCAAGTGCAATGTCTCTTGTGTTTATTTGTGGTTTCCCTGAGGCTGAATAGTAAATTAAATTGTGATCATTAATAGCTGCAGGAATCAACAAGGCTGAACAACCTTTAAAAAGTAGAGAATATGGGTTTGAAGGCTGCAGGGTTGCTGGGTTGCAGTGCTGTGTGCATCAAACCCTGTTATTACCTGCCAGAGGTTCATAACTAGAGGTGGTGACTTAGGCTTGAAACAGAAGAAAATGGAATCTATATATATAACATATAACATTGTTAAGGGTTTGGACACGTTAGAGGCAGGAAACATGTTCCCGATGTTGGGGGACTTCCAGGACCAGGGGCCACAGTTTAAGAATAAGGAGTAAGCCATTTAGAACGGAGACGAGGAAACACGTGTTCTCACAGAGAGTGGGGAGTCTGTGGAATTCTCTGCCTCAGGGGGCGGTGGAGGCAGGGTCTCTGGATGCTTTCAAGAGAGAGCTAGATAGGGCTCTTAAAAATAGCGGAGTCAGGGGATATGGGGAGAAGGCAGGAACGGGGTACTGATTGGGGATGATCAGCCACAATCACATTGAATGGCGGTGCTGGCTCGAAGGGTCGAATGGCCTACTCCTGCTCCTATTGTCTATTATCTGTATATTCCGCCCAGCACTTACAGCTGAGGAGGAGAAGAGTATTCTGCGTGCAGTTGATCAACAGACCATGTTCTCTGAACTTTAGCTAGACACCAAAACTCAGCGGGTCAGTCGGGCAGCATCTCTGGAGTAAAGGAATAGGTGACGTTTCGGGTCGGGACCCTTCTTCAGGCTGAGAGTCAGGGGGAACCGGAAGACGATAGATATCGGCAGTGATATAGAGAGATATGGAACAAGTGGATGAAAGATATGCAAAAAGTAACAATGGTCGAGGAAAGGTGGAGCCCACAAGGGTCCATTGCTGGCTGTGGGCTATGTGATAACGAGTTGTGCAGACGGCGAAACTCAGCAGGACGACGGTGAAACTGGTACGACGACTAGGGTGGGGGAGGGACGGAGAGAGGGATGGAAGGGTGGAGAGAGAGGGGAAGGGACGGAGAGAGAGAAGGGATGCAAGGATCACTTGAAGTTTGAGAAATCAATATTCATACCGATGGGTTGCAAGCTGCCCAAGCGAAATATGAGGGGCTGTTCCTCCGATTTGCCTTGTGCAGGTGAAGATCTCCAGGGATGTGCTGTGGAGCTGAAACCCGCCCAGGAGACCCAGTGGCTGGGTGAAGGAAGACCCTGCGGGCCATGGACCGTGGGGGGGGGAGGGGGGGGCTGGGAGGCCGCTGAGGAGGAGGGAGCCACTGGTGACGATGGTCGTGAGGAGTGGGCCGGTGGGTGTTGCCTCCAGCGCCTGCAACATCGGTTGCAGGAGGCTCCCCTCCCCGGGACACAGAGAGCGGGCAGGAGGGCGGGCGAGGAGAGGAGAGGGTCGAGGGTCGGCGGGCCGAGCCGTTCTAAGGCGACGGAGGAGGCCCTGCAGCAGCCTGGGGCTCGCCTGGACCGGGAGCCGCTCCAGTACATCTAGTGTTGCCAACTTTCCCGTATTAGCCGGGACATCCCGTGTATTGGGCTAAATTGGTTCGTCCCATACGGGACCACCCTTGTCCCGTATTTGACTGCTACTACTCGGGTCAAGGGGACTGTCGGGTCGGAGCGCTGCGTCCGGCCACGCCTCGCCCGTCCCGACGCAGTGCAGCCCATGGAGTGCAGCAGCAGCACCTCGCCCGTGGCCCCGTCGGTCGGCAGCCCGGCCAGCCGTTCCGACCTTTAGACCTTCGCTTGGATGGGGTGTCGGACTTTGCGCAACATCACGCAGCCCGGGCCGAAACTCCTCAGCTGGCCCGCCGGCCGGGCTTTGTGTGCAGTCCAGCACCCGGGGCCAACTCATCGTTCAGCCAGCCACGGCCAAGTTGGTCAACGAATTGCCGTCGGGAATTTGTCCCGTATTTTGACCACTTGCCCCTTATTTGGGAGTGAGAAAGTTGCCAACTCTAAGAACATCCACCTCGTGGGCCGGACTGTGGACCTTTTATAAATGGCGCCAAAATCCGGCGCCTCGTGCATGTATGATCTATTAAGAAAGAACTGTGCAGTGCACACGTGATAATAAAGGATCATTGATTGATTAAAGGTCACGCGTGTTTAATTGTCATGTATGTGGAACTGGATCTTTGTACAACAACTCGGGCAATGGGGATAGGTCTTCCCAGCTACCACCACCTACTTCCTTCTAAGGTCCCAATAAACCTAAAGTGCGGCACGGTGGCACACCGGTAGAGTTGCTGCCTCACAGACCTGGGTTCGATCCCGACTACGGGTGCTGTCTGTGCGGAGTTTGTACGCTCTCCCCATGACCCGCGTGGGTTTTCTCCGAGATCTTCAGTTTCCTCCCTCACTCCAAAGACGTACAGGTATGTAGGTTAATTGGCTTGGTGTAAATGTAAAATTGTCTCGAGTGTGTGTAGGGTGGTGTTAATGTGCGGGAATCACTGGTCGGTGCGGATTTGGTTGTTTCCGCGCTGTATGTCTAAACTAAAAAAAAAATTGGATTTTCATACAATTCCAGGTTTATTATTATCATGAGTACCAAGGTACCGTGAAAAGTGTTTTTGATTATCATTTGATTACCAGGTCTGGTGATACTATACATAAATACAATCAAGTACAAATAATAAAGGGAAGATACAGAGTGTAGAATATAGTTCTCAGCATTGTAGCGCACCAGGTCCAGAGACAAAGTCCAATGTCCGCAATGGAGTAGAGGTGATTCGGACAGCGCCCTAGCTATGGAAGGACCGTTCAGAAGTCTGATCACAGAGGGGAAGAAGCTGTTCCTGATTCTGGTGGTGCGCACTTTCAAGCCTCTGTACCTTCTACTGGATGGGAACAAGGAGAAGAAGGAATGACCAGGGTGGTACGTCTTTAATTATGTTGATTCAGGCAACTGAACCGTCCTCTCACCAACTGGAGAGCAGTCCTGACCTTCCATCTACCTCATTGTAGACCATCAAACAATCTTTAATTGGACTTTGTGTAAGAAAGAACCGCAGATGCAGGATGGATTCTGTGGATACTTTCAAGAAAGAGCTAAATAGGGCTCTTAAAAATAGCGGAGTCAGGGGATATAGGGAGAAGGCAGGAACGGGATAAGGATCAAACTTAAAACTGGTAAGTTCTCGTTTAATCTTACTATTTTATCTCGGAGTCACGTAAGTGACTTCGTGAAGACTTCAAAGCTCTGTGATTCCATGCCCTGGACCACGTCCATGCTCACACACTGCGTAATTACTGATGGAGGAAGTATGTTTACATATTTCAGACTTGAACAAAGCTGAAAAATAATAATGTATTTATTAAATACAAACAAAAATCCCTGAATTCGGGGAAAAAATGTTTAGCGGACAGCACTTAAAACTGAATCCGTGAACGTTGGTTATAAAAATGTTGAAACCTTCCTACATTGGCCCATCCCGCCGTTGCGAGGACATGATCCATGGGTACCTCCATGGTCCTCGCCGCTGATGTGGATGCAGCCCTGGTGGAATGAGATTTAAAAATGTCAGTGTCCACTCCTGCTGCACCCAATACCACCCTAAGCCACCTGGAGATAGTCTGCAACGTCACCCTGTGATGTGGGTTTTTGAAACTGATGAACAGACCCGTCTCCGATCTCCTGATGTTTCGAGTGACATTTATGTTTTGTCGGAGATAGGTGGTTATGCAGTCGTACATCAGCGGGGTATGCTTGGAATTCCAATTTCAGCCCTGTTGTCCCAGGCCTGTGATGTTTAAGTAACTCATCGATGACGAAGGTTACTTTTGTGGGGGTCAAGACCATCCTGTCCTGTTTCAGTTTTTGGAGGGTCTGGACCCGTTGTGCTGTAATCAGTGCCATTAACATCACCACTTTGAAGGTGAGTTTGTCCAGTGGTAGGTCTGCAACTGGTGACCAGCTCCTGAGGAGGGACAACACAGCCCCAATGTCCCAGGTAATATTGTAGTGTGGTCGAGGAGGGTTCGAATTGAATATACCCCTCATCAGTTTAGATACCAACTGGTGGGATCCTACTCCGATTTTGAGATAGGATGACAGTGCACTTCTGGCACTGTTGATGGCACTGTAGCTAAGGTCTTCATCATAGTGAAGGCCTGCGAGGAATTCTAGCATATCCGTAATCGTTGCAGAGTTGTAGGTGGTCTTGGTCTGAGAGCAGAAAGCCTCCCATTTTCTGATGTGGGTGAGGTACTGCTGTGATGATATCCATGGTCCTTGTTGACAGTCCGAATCCCAACAATGGTCTCTTCAGAACCTGCAAGCCATCAGGTTCGGATGACCATGGCACGGATGACTTTCCCCTGTTATAGGCTTTGTCACTAGTTTTGGGCATTTGGGAACATGCACCCATGGTTCTTTCACCATGTTGAGGACCACCGGGTACCATGGTTGTGTGGGCCAGTCGGGTATTATCAGAATTCCAGATGCAGTGTCTGGTTGGATTTTCTGTAATACCCGGTTGATGAGGCAGAAAGGGGGAAATGCATAGAAAAACAATTTCCCCCAGTGTAGCGTGAATGTGTCTATTGCCACTGCCCCAGGATCTGGTTCCCAAGAGACATATGTTGGTATCTGATGGTTTAACCTGGACGCAAAGAGGTCGATATCTGGTGTTCCAAATTTAGCTATAATATTAGCAAACATTTTTATGGGTTCAACATCCACTCGATGTTGTTATTGAATATTCGTGACCTGGTGTCCGCCACTGTATTGAGCTTACCCGGAAGGTACGTAGCTGATATCCAAATATTTCTTTCAATGCACCAGAACCAAATTCTGTTTGCCAATTCATCGCAAGATATCGACTTGATATCACCCATATGGTTTAAGTATGCCATCACTGTGGTATTATCTATCTGAAGACGGACATGCGTATGATGCATATTAGAGCAGTATGCCCGCAGTCCGTGAAATGCTCCCAGCATTTCCAAATAGTTTATACCTTGTGATTGGAGTAAAGTAGATTCGTGCAAATCCCATCTGCGGCCACAACTGGAAGTGGTGTCGGTAGCTCCCCAGCCCTAGGCGCTTGCGTCAGTTTGTACCACGACTGATGGGTTTGAGATTATGATGGGGTTAAAACAATTCCCAATGTTGTCAATCCACCATCGTCGCTCAATTTTTGCCTTGTATGGCAGCTGCATAGCTCTGTCAAAATGTCCAGCATTTATTTTTAATGCTGAGATTTTTGTTCTTTGCAAATTTTGATAATGCAAAGGCCCAAATTGTGCAGCTGGAAATGTAGCTACAAGTTTCCCAATCACCTTGGCAGCATGTCTAATAGTCAGTTTCCTGGCGCAAGCAAGGTTATTACATGCTTCTATAATGTCTGTTGCTTTAGTCTCTGGGAAAGTGATAATCATAAGATTGGTGTTAACCGTGAATCCCAGGTATTCCATAATCTCGGAAGGATGGAACTTAGATTTGTCTGGATGGATGATGAATCCCAGTTTTTCAAATAGTGACTTGGTGGCTGTCACAGCTGATTTGGCTATTTCCAAAGTTTTTCCCACAATTAAAATGTCATCAAGATAGGCCATGACTATGTAGTTTTGTCTTCTTAAAGACGCCAATACTGGTTTTAGTATTTTGGTAAACAATCTGGGTGCTGTAGTAAGTCCATTAGGTAAGGCTTTGTACTGCCATAGCTGTTCCATCCAGACAAATTTTAAGTATCTACGGTGATGTTTCCGTATAGGCACTGAATAGTATGCATCTCTTAGATCGATGTCCACCCTCTGGACATCAATTGCTTGGCCGTTTCAAATGTTTCCATTTTGAAATGGGTATATTGTACAAAAGTATTCAAATGGGTTAAATCAATTATGATACGACATCCACCATCTTTTTTGGTTTTAGTAAAGATGTTAGATACAAACTCAAGAGGTTCATGTATCGTTTTTTCTATGACCCCTTTGGTATAGAACCGTAAAAGTTCTGCATGTCCTTCCACTTTCTCTTTGTGAGAGAGTATACATTTTCGGCTACGTACATGCTGAGCTGGGGGCAATTGTCCATTTATGAACTCAATTTCGTGACCACGAATACTTTGTAATATAAATATATCAAAAGTTAAAGAACTCCATGCATCCCAGAACAGGAGCAATCTCCCACCTACTAGTGAGGTTTCGCATGCAGCACTCCCAAGAGAACCAGACCCCCTTACCTCCATGGTCACCAGTGGGGTTTGTTCGCCTGGCTTTTCTTGGGTTGCTGTGTTGCTGGGATGTTGGGTTGGCGCATCTTCCGGGCTGGTCGCTGTGGGCCCTGGCCTAAAAAAGGCCTTTGTGGATAGGGCGCGACCCTTGGGGTTGTTCCCGTAACTCTGTCGGGTTGTCCCCGTGGCCTGTTAGCTGGTGCCTGTGGTACGCCGATGGTCTGCCTGAGGAGAGCGGTTTGATCATTCCGACCGCTTTGGCTTCCTCATCCAGGTCTTTAACCCGTTTAGGCAGGTCATCGCCAAACAATTGTCTTGGTGATGGCGTAGCACTGGCCTTACACAAACCCGCAAACTTTGGGTTTAGTGTAGGACGGATGTAGCTTTTCCTGAGACAGTTAATCTCATATATTGGGTGTTGCTTAGCAACGCTAATGCATCTTGTTGCTCACCCGTTATGTCCGTACCGTCTATTGACCTGGCAAAAGCTGTTATGCCTGAGGTCAATAATTACAGGATCTTCTGGATTTTTAATTCCTGAGACCTGATCCCTGGGCTGATGTTACCCCAAATGGGCGTATTAACGGTAGGGACATTCAGCGAGACACAATTCTCCGGAGCTATGTATTTGTTAGTAGCCTCCGAGACTACCTGTTCCCGTAGTTGGTGGGTGGTCTGGTAGTTGATGCTGGCCGCTAGCCTCGGCTGAAGAGGCTGCCCTTTTTGGGATGGTTCAGCGAATATTGACACCACTCCCAGAAGTTCCTCTTCTGGAATCTGCAACAGTGGATCTCCGGCCAACCCCTCTTCGAAGTCAGCTAGTGCCTGACTTCTGGTGCTCCCTATTGAAGAGGGAAAGATGTTGGACAGCCCAGCAATGGGTGCTGCCATGGATCTGTGTGATCCTCGGGACGCCTGCTCCTGTAGGAGTATGTCCCTTTTGAGCAGTCGCTCGACCAATCGCTCCATGCGATCCATAATAATAATAATATTAATAACATCTTTTATTGTCATTACACATAAGTGCAACGAGATTTGGTTTGCAACTTCGAGATTACGGTTTGCAACCCTCGAGAACAAGGTTTGTAGAAACGAACATTTGACCAGTAACATCAACACAGACTAAAGTGCGAGGCCGGGGGAGACAGTCCATGGGGGTGGGGGGGTGGGGGGGGTTACTCAGCAGGGCCGGTTCAGAGCCGCTATAGCTCTGGGAATGAAGCTGTTCCCGAGTCTGGTAGTGCGGGCGTAGAAGGCCTTGTAACGTCTGCCGGAAGGGAGTAGTTCGAAAAGTCCATTACAAGGGTGAGAGGAGTCTTTATGGATGCTGACGGCCTTCCTGAGGCACCGTGTGTGGTAGATGCCCTCCAAGGCTGGTAGCTGTGTCCCAATAATCTGTTGCGCTCTGTGGACAACGGGCTGAAGAGCTCTCCTCTCCGCCTCCGTGCAGCTGAGATACCACGCAGAGATGCCACACGTTAGTATGCTCTCTGTGGTGCAGCGGTAGAAGGTCGTCAGCAGCTGTTGGGGCAGACCAGTCCGTTTCAATGTTCTTCGGAAGAACAGTCGTTGCTGTGCCTTTTTGACCAGCGCAGCGGTGTTGGTGGACCATGTGAGGTCCTCTGAGATGTGAGTGCCCAGAAACTTGAAGCTGGACACTCTCTCCACACTGTCTCCGTAGATGGAGATTGGGGCGTATTCCCCATTCTGTGACCTCCTGAAGTCGATAATCAGCTCCTTGGTCTTGGAGGTGTTTAGCGACAAGTTGTTCCGTGAGCACCAGTCCGCCAGGTTCTGCACCTCCGCTCTATAGTTTGTTTCATCCCTGTTGGTGATCAGCCCGATCACCGTTGTGCCGTCTGCAAATTTGACAATGGTGTTGTTGTCAAATGCACGGACACAGTCGTGAGTGAAGAGGGAGTAGAGCATGGGGCTCAGTACACAGCCCTGTGGTGTGTACTGAGGGTGCTCAGGGTGATAGTGGAGGACAGGTGCGGCCCCAGTCTCACTGCCTGCAGTCGCTCCGTCAGAAAATTCAGGATCCAGTCGCATATCAGCGAGCTGAGGCCTAGCTGGTGGAGTTTGGTGGTGAGCTTGGTGGGGATGACCGTATTGAAGGCAGAGCTATAGTCAATGAAGAGCATCCTCATGTAGGTGCCCTGTCTTTCCAGGTGGGTCAGGACAGTGTGAAGAGCCACAGAGATGGCTTCCTCTGTGGATCTATTTGCCCTGTATGCAAATTGATGAGAGTCCAATGATGCAGGGATGCTGGATTGGATGTGGGAGAGGACCAGCCTTTCAAAGCACTTCATTGGTATTGGAGTTAGGGCAACCGGGCGGTAGTCATTCAGGTTGGTGACTTTAGACTTTTTCGGCACCGTCACTATGGTAGCTGTCTTCAGGCACTTGGGGACCGTTGCCAGAGATAGAGACAGGTTGAAGATACTCGTGAATACCTCCGCCAGCTGTACAGCACAGTCCTTTAGTACCCTACCCTGGACTCCATCCGGGCCTGCAGCCTTGCGTGGATTGATCCTACGCAGAGCGCACTGTACCTCCTGGGTGCTCAGTGTTAAGGCCTGTCCCTCCGCACTAGCCGGGGCTGTTCCTCTTCTGGTGGTGCTGCCAGTTTCAAAGCGGGCAAAGAAGGTGTTTAATTCATTGGCCAGTGTGATATCACTGTGGGGGCAGGCGGGGCTGCTCTTGTAGTCAGTGATGTCCCTGACACCCTGCCACATGCTTCTGGTGTCCGCGGTGTTGAAGTGTTCTTCCACCCTTTGCCTGTGGATGTCTTTGGCCTTTTTTATGCCTTTGTTCAGGTTCGACCTGGCAGCACTGTAGGCAGAAGTGTCCCTGGATTTAAAGGCAATGTTGCGTGCCCTTAACAGATTCTGAACCTCCTTGTTCATCCACGGCCTCCGGTTTGGGAACATCTTTATTTGCTTGTCCACTGTGACAAACACCACACAGCAGTTGATGTAGGAGAGCACAGTGGATGTGTACTCCTCCAAGTCTACCTCTGTGCCACTGGTAGCCTGTTGTGCAAACAGGTCCCAGTCGGTGCGATCAAAGCAGTCCTGGAGTTGTAGGGTGGCGTCCTCGGGCCATATTTTGACCGTCTTTATTGCAGGTTTGGTCTTACGGATGAGGGGTTTGTATGCAGGCAGTAGAAACAGTGAGAGGTGATCGGATTTTCCCAGGGATGGGCAGGGGAGGGCTCTGTATGCGTCCTTGATATTGGTGTACACTTGATCCAGCGTGTTTGAGCCCCTGGTAGGGCACTGCACATGCTGGTGGAATTTGCGGAATGCAGCTCGTAGGTCCACCTGGTTAAAGTCCCCTGCAACAATGAAGGCACCGTCGGGGTGAGCATCCTGCTGCTTGCTGATGGCCGAGTGCAGCTGTGCTAGCGCTAGGTTAGCATTAGCCTGTGGTGGGATGTATACAGCCATGATGAAATCCATGCGACCGCCGCCGCTATCTGTGGACGGCAAGTCGTCTTCCCCACGTTCCGCTGAACAAATGGGTCTTCTACCATCAGTCCGCACCTCGTCGAGGTGATGTCCATGGGACCTTGGTAGGTAGTCGGTGCCTGTGTTCCTACGGGGCTACACGACTCCCGCGCGGATTTTCCGCTTGTCCGCGGTCTTCCGGACTGAAGCGATGGAGAGCTGGTGGCAGCCGCTCCAGCGGGGCTGCACAACATCCGCGCGGGCTTGCCGCCAGTCCTGGGTCTTCGGGACTGATGCGACGCAAAGTCGGTGCCTGCCGCTCCTGCGGGGCTTCACAATTTGTGTTTCTTTCCACCGGTCCGCAATCTAGCGGACTGAAGCGCTGGTGAGACGGTGCCAACCACTCGTGCGGGGCTACACGACTTAGGTGCGGTTTTTCCACCGGTCCGCTGTCTGGCGAACTGTAACGGTGGAGTGTTGGGGTGTGCCACAGAGGCAGGCCTTGTAATACGCACCGTAGTACCGCCAGCTCGAGTCTGTTCGGGCTGTAGCGGTAGGGAGTCGGGGTCTATACTACCCTGCTCCCGCGCGGTCCTCGTACCAGTACGCAGCTCGCTGGACTGCTGTGGTGGAGAGTCGGGTCCTGCCGACTGAGCGGGGCTCCCCGACTTCTGCGCTTTTTTCCCGGCCCGGGTTACGGGTGCTGCCGGTTCTACGGTCAGCTCCGGGGTCGTCGGCCGCTGACTTCGCTCTGAATTCCCGCGGTCTGTGGAGGCACACTCCGATCCATGGTCTCTGTAATACAATACAGAAACTAACTAGCTCAAGGTTAGTGCAAAACTTGTTAGTGAGGGGCTTTTTGAAGCTGCCGGCAGAGGAGCGCACTCCCCCCCCCAGCTGTCGACTGCAAATGCGAGCGCCGATATGTCGCGCATGCGTGCTGGCGGGGTCTTCACAAAGACACTCACGTGACTCCGAAGTAAAATAGATAAGTAAACTAAACTAAATTAAATTAAACTAAACTAATCACAAAAGGTGTAGGAGGGAACTTCAGATTCTGGTTTATGCCAAAGATAGACACAAAATGCTGGAGTAACTCAGCGGGACAGGCAGCATCTCTGGAGAGAAGGAATGGGTGACATTTTGGCTCAAGACCCTTTAAACCAAAATACAAGTATTTTGTTTAGGGAGCACGTTTTGATTATGTTGGCTGCTTTCCCAAGGCATCTTGCAGTGTGAATGGAGTCAGTGGTGTGAAGCCTGGTCGGTGTGATGGACTGGGCTACATCTACAACTGTCTGCAGTGTCTTGCAGTCCTGGGCAGAGCTGTTTCCAAAGCAGGTTGTGATGCAACCCGACCATATGCTTTCCTATGGTTTATATTATCAGCCAGACCCGGGGAGGTTCCAAAGTCTATTTAAAGAATTGATAGAAATAAAAAGCATTAATATTCTGCATTTTCATGACCTCAGGTATTTTGCGAAAATTGTAATTACTTTAAATTAAATTGAAATGTAGCAATCAAATTCTTCACAGCAAGTCCCCAAAATAGCAACGTGTTAATAGCCAAATAATCTGTTCTAGATATTGGTAGGCAAATAAAAATTGCCCAGAATACAAGGGAGAATTCCTCTTCTAATTCAGTTTAGTTTAGAGATATAGTGCGGAAACAGGCCCTTCGGCCCACCGTGTCCGCGCCGACCAGCGATCCCCGCACATTATCCTACACACTAGGGACAATTTACACTCATGCCAAGCCAATTAGCTCACAAACCTGTACGTCTTTGTAGTGTGGGAGGAAACTGAAGATCCTGGAGGAAACCCACGCGGTCACGGGGAGAACGTGCAAACTCCGTACAGACAGCACCCGCAGTCGATTTCGAACCTGGGTCTCCGGCGCTGCAAGCTCTGTAAGGCAGCAACTCTACCGCTGCGTCTGGTACATAACTCCCTAAACCTTTCCTATTTTAAACATTGTAATTGCTCCTGCCTCTACCACGGACTCTGTGAATCCGTTCCACACACCCACCGCCCTCTGTGGGCTTGTCACGCGTCTCGGTACAAACAAGCACCCGTAGCCGGGTCTGTGGCGCTGCGAGGCAGCAACTCTACTGCTGCGCCACCTGCTACAGTGTGACCACTGAAGGGGATATAATTTGAAGTGACTACCACCCCCCCCCCCCCCCGCCCCTCCGCCCCCAGGGGCTGTTGTGTTGTTGCAGCTCTCATGGTCGGATAGCTCAGCGCTGTCTACGGGAGGAGTTCCAGATCAGCCAAGCGAATCTAAACAGGACAGCGACAGATGTGTGAGCCGCGTGTGAGCGCTCTCTCTCTCTCTCTCTCTCTCTGCTGAACAATAAACATATTACTGCTCTGCGGGCCGGCTGCAGAAATATGAGAGCAATTTCTCTCACAGTGACTCTACATAAAGTGCTCAATTGTGTGTGCGTGGAGACTGGCGAATGCATAATGTGTCCGCTCAACAGTTAAGGTCTCGCTTTATCACTGCGAAAATTGGATGAGCTTAACAGAAAAAATGGAATTGAAAAATGGTGCATGACTTGAGATCACAGCGGTTTGTTAGGCAAATAAACAATAGGCAGTAAAGGAGGCAGAACGGGGGAAAGGCAGGGTGACAATTATCGCCAGAATATCACTCACCTTTTGGTTTTCACTTCAACGAGCTGGAAAGGGTGGCCGAGAAGGTTTACCAGGATGTTGCCAGGACTCGAGGGCCTGAGCTACAGGGAGAGGTTGAGCTGAGGATTCATTGGAGCGCAGGGGGATGAGGGGCGATCTTACAGAGGGGTAGAATATCATGATAGGACAGGTTTGGAGGAATATGTGCCAAATACAGGCAGGTGGGACTGGTTTAGCAGGGACATGTTGGCTGTTTGTGGGTAGGGTTGCCAACTGTGTGCCATATTAGCCGGGACACCCCGTATATTGGGCTAAATTGGCTTGTCCCGTACGGGACCGCATTTGTCCCGTATTTGACTGCTACTACTCGGGTCGAGGGGACTGTCGGGTCGGAGCGCCGCCTCTGACCCCGCCTCACCCGTCCCAAATGTAGTGCATCCCATGGAGTGCAGCAGCAGCTCCTCGCCTGTGGCCCCGTTGGTCAGTCGGCAGTCCGGCCATCTGACCGACCTTCGGACCTTCGCTTACTGCCGACACTACCACTCCTCCTTCTCACGGGCAATCATCGGTTCATGAGTTGGATGGGGTGCCGGAATTTGCACGCCGGCTGGGCTTTGAGTGCAAACCGACACCCGGGCCAACTCATCATTCACCCAGCCACGGCCGAGTCGGTCAATGAATTGCCGTCGGGAATTTGTCCCTTATTTTGACCTTTTGTCCCTTATTTGGGAGTGGGAAAGTTGGCAACCCAAGTTGTGGGCAAGTTGGGCTGAAGGGCCTGTTTCAACGCTGTAAGACTCTGAGACACTATGAGAGGGTTAGGTCGAGTAGATGAACAGAGTCTCTTGCCCAGAGTAGGGGAATCGAGAACCGGAGGACATAGGATTGAGGTGAGGGGGGAAAGATTTAATAGGAACCCGAGGGGTAACTTTTTCACACAAAAGATGGTTGGTGTATGGAACGAGCTGCCGGAAGAGCTGGTTGCAGAGGCAACATTTAAGAAACATTCAGAGAGGTACATGGATAGGACAGGTTTACAGTGATATGGGCCAACAGCAGGCAGGTACTGGTGTAGATAGGACATGTTGGCTGGGTGTGGGCAAGTTGAGCTGAAGGGCCTATTTCCACGCTATGACTCTATAATAATATTATTTTCCAAGCCCCACGTATGGCTGTGCCTTTCCCAACGTGCGATCAGTTTATTCTTTATTATTTAGTATATTGTCACTTGTGCCGAGGTAGTGAAAAGCTTTTGTTGCGTGCTAACCAGTCTGCAGAAAGACAATACATGATTACAATCGAGCCGTCCACAGTGTCCAGATACATGTTAAAGGGGATAACATGAGTGACGTTTAGTGCAAGGTAAAGTCCAGTAAAGTCCGATAAAAGATAGTCCGAGGATCTCCAATAAGATAAATAAGGAACTGCAGATGCTGGTTTACACCGAAGATAGACACAAAAATCTGGAATAACTCAACGGGACAGACAGCACAGCTGGATAGAAAGAATGGGTGACGTTTCCGGTCGAGACCGAAACATCGCCCATAGGTTTACAAGGTTAATTCCTGGGATGGCGGGACTGCCATATGCTGAGAGAATGGAGCAGCTGGGCTTGTACACTCTGGCGTTTAGAAGGATGAGAGGGGATCTCATTGGAACATATAAGATTGTTTAGGGCTTGGACACACTAGAGGCAGGAAACAGGTTCCCGATGTTGGGGGAGTCCAGAACCAGGGGCCACAGTTTAAGAATAAGGAGTAAGCCATTTAGAACGGAGCCGAGGAAACACTTTTTGGCACAGAGAGTTGTGAGTCTGTGGAATTCTCTGCCTCAGAGGGCGGTGGAGGCAGGTTCTCTGGATGCTTTCAAGAGAGAGCTAGATAGGGCTCTTAAAAATAGCGGAGTCAGGGGATATGGGGAGAAAGCAGGAACAGGGTACTGATTGGGGATGATCAACCATGATCACATTGAATGGCGGTGCTGGCTCGAAGGGCCGAATGGCCAACTCCTGCACCTCTTGTCTGTTGTCTATTGGCTTTTGTCTATTGTCACCCATTCCTTCTATGTCGAGGTAGATAGTAGCTCAGGACTGCTCTCTAGTTGTCGATAGGATGGTTCAGTTGCTTGATAACAGGCCAGTGACTCTGACGTACAATGTCCCAGGCATTGTGTGTCCATGCCTGATGCCAACATATCGAAAAGGTTCATATACCAGCCAACCGCAACCTTCTGCAGCTATTTGGACACATCTGCCGATCTCAGCGGTTCGTAAGATCATAAAACAAAGGAACAGAATTAAGCCATTCGGCCCATCAAGGCTGCTGCGCCATTTGATCATGACTGATTTACTTTTACCCCATTCTCTGGCCTTCATCGGTTTACGTCATGGGAGCAGAATTAGGCCACTCGGCCCATCGCTCTGCCATTCAATCATTCCCCTCTCTCAACCCCATTCTCCTGTCTTCTCCCCATAACCTCTGAATCCCGCACTAATCGAGAATCTATCAATCTCTGCTTTAGGAAAGGCACAATGGTGGCCTCCACAGCCGTCTGTGGCATAATTCCACAGATTCACCACCCTAGGGTTAAAGAAAGTCCTCCTCATCTCCATTCTAAAGGTACAACCTTTTAATCCGAGGCAGACTCACAACTCTCTGTGTGAAAAAGTGTTTCCTCATCTCCGTTCTAAATGGCCTACCCCTTATTCTTAAACAGTATGTGGCCCCTGGTTCTGGACTTCCCCCAACATCGGGAACATGTTTCTTGCCTTTAGCGTGTCGAAACTCTTAATAATCTTATATGTTTCAATAAGATCCCCTCTCATCCTTCTAAACCCCAGAGTATACAAGCCCAGCCGTTGCATTCTCTCAGCATTCATGTTCTATCACCTCCTTCCATGCTCTCCAGAGATGCTGTCTGACCAGCAGAGTTACTCCAGCGCTTTGTGCACTTTGTGTGTATTAACCAGCATCTGCAGTATTTTGTTTCTACAGGTGGGCAGGGGGAGGGGGGAGATACGGGAGAGAAGACTTATGAATTGTGAAGCCAGAGGAAGCGATCTGTAGATATCACGGCTGAATCCTGAAAGGAGAGGTTAGGCTCCATCCAGCACTGACCCATCTCTAAGGATCAGTTTGCTTTTTATCTCCGAGCTGCAAAGACCTGATGTTCCCACAGCAAATCTATACTAGAATTTAATACTAAATAAGTTGAAAGACATGTTTCCTTTGCCGAGTTTTCCATTTGTGTGAATGACATACTGTATATCAATAATTTCATTCTCGCTGGTAAATGAAAAACACGATGTTGCTTTGGTTGCCTCTCATGTGGGAATAGATTTTCTTATCTGCTGCTTGTCGGAGACCATGTTTTCCCAGGGCCTGAATGTCAAATCATGGCTTGTAGACTCTTCCTCCAATTTCCCAAGTTAAGATGTCCAGATTTTACCTTACCCACGTGTGAGGGGGGATTAGGACGGAGGATTCAAAAGTTGAATGAAGAAGTCTGTTTGAGAGAAAATGAATAACAGGGAAATAAGTGGGTGAATGGGATTACGCGGCGATCCAGCACAGAACTGATGGGTAGAATGGCCTCCTTCTCGCTCACAAAGAAATATTAATATTAGAGTCACAAGTTCACAAGTTCACGGAGTAGAATTAGGCCATTCGGCCCATCATGTCTACTCCGCCATTCAACCATGGCTGATCCCTGCCTCCAAATCCCATTTTCCTGCCTTCTCCCCATAACCCTTGACACCCGTTCTAATCAAGACTTTGTCTATCTCTGCCTTAAAAATAACCACTGACTTGGCCTCCGCAGCCCTCGGTGGCAATGAGTTCCACAGATTAACCACCCTCTGACTAAAGAAGTTCCTCCTCACCTCCTTTCTAAAAGAGCGCCCTTTAATTCTGAGGCTGTGACCTCTGGTCCCAGTCTCTCCCACCAGTGGAAACATCCTCTCCACATCCACTCTGTCTTTGCCTTTCATTATTCTGTAAGTTTCAATGAGGTACACAGTGTGGTAACAACTTCGGCCCAACTTGCCAACACCGACCAACATGTCCCATCTACACTAGTCCCACCTGCCTGCATTTGGTCCATATCCATCGAAACCTGTCCTGCCTATGCACCTGTCTAATTGCTTCTTAAACACTGCGATTGCCCTTGCCTCAACTACCACCTCCGGCAGCTCGTTCCGTACACCCACCACCAAAGTATGTGTGAAAATGTTTCCCGCACAGATTCCTATTAAATCTTTTCCCCCTCACCGTAAACGATTTCCCCGTCACCGTGGAGGTTGGCCAAACTTGGATTGTTTACTCTGGAGTGCTGGAGGTTGAGTAGAGACATAACAGAAGTACAGCAAATTATGAAAGGCATCAGCAGGGCAGACAGATAGAACCTTTTATTCCCCAGTGTGTGAAATGTCAAAGTCTAGAGGGCGTAGCGGTGAACGTGAGACGGGCAAGGTTTATTTACACAGAGGGTGGTGGGTACCTGGAGCGCACTGCCAGGGGTGGCGGTGGAGGCAGAGACGATAGTAGCGCTGAAGCTTTTGAATTGGCACATGTCTATGCATGCAGGGAATGGAAAGGGTATGGATTGCATGCAGGTAAATGAGATGACCTCTCTGTGGATTGTCACCTTGTTATAGAAACATAGAAACATAGAAAAATAGATGCAGGAGTAGGCCATTCGGCCCTTCGAGCCTGCACCGCCATTCAATATGATCATGGCTGATCATCCAACTCAGTATCCCGTACCTGCCTTCTCTCCATACCCCCTGATCCCTTTAGCCACAAGAGCCACATCCAACTCCCTCTTGAATATAGCCAATGAACTGGCCTTAACGACCTTCTGTGGCAGAGAATTCCAGAGACTCACCACTCTCTGTGTAAAGAATGTTTTCCTCACCTCGGTCCTAAAGGAATTCCCCCTTATCCTTAGACTGTGACCCCTTTTTCTGGACTCCCCCAAGATCGGGAACAATCTTCCTGCATCTAGCTTGTCCAACCCCTTAAAAATTTTGTAAGTTTCTATAAGATCCCCCCTCAATCTTCTAAATTCCAGCGAGTACAAGCCGAGTCTATCCAGTCTTTCTTCATATGAAAGTCCCGACATCCCAGGAATCAGTCTGGTGAACCTTCTCTGAACCCCCTCTATGGCAAGAATGTCTTTCCTCAGACAATGCCTTGTCGTGGTGGAGAAGCTTGTGAGCTCCTGTGAGCGATGCTGTCTGGAGCTATGCTCCTGGTCGTGCCACCCATGGCGGTAAGGTCGAGGGGGAGGTCTCTGACAAAGAGCAACCCAACCAAGACCTCAACAGTGGAACAGGCGGAGGACGATGGCTGACCTTAGTGGAGCGTCACAACGGCTGGGAAGGCGGATGAAGGCTGGAGCAGAAAAGGGTCTCCGGTCGTCTTGGACTCCATGCCACTGGATCCTGACCCAGATCTGTCAAGAACCGTGGGGTGGCTGTCTGTGCACCAGTCTCCCCACGTTAAACAAAGTCACACACTGGCGTCCTCCATATAGGGAATAGCACCCTGGAGACACCCATGGTCAGCCACGACCAAACGGGCCTAAGAAAATGATCCAGAAAAAAACCCACGCAGGTCACGGGGAAAACGTACAAACTCTGTACAGACAGCACCCGACGTCAGGATAAAACCCGGGTCTCTGGCGCTGTGAGGCAGCAACTCTACCGCTGCGCCACCGTGCCGCCTTGTTCTACATTCTATGTAGAAAATGTAAAACTATTGTAGTCCAGAGGTATTATTTTACTGCAAACATTGAAACATATTCATGAGACAATTGTAATGTCTGTGTGTCAGTGTGGCAGGCCAGGGGATAGTGGGAAGAATTAATAACACAGGCATTTTCCCGATCAATAAATATTTATATCATACTGTAAATGTGCCTCGAGATTTAATTGCACATTAAAATAAAGTTCCACTTGGACACATTTTCAGCTTTTAATTTTTAATGTGACCTTGAATAGTGGAGTGTTTTTTCACACTGAGCCAGAACAGAAAAGGATGGGAGATTGTTAAAAAAAAAACATGTCATTTATAATGGAATCATAAACAAAGATATTGTGAAGGGAGAAGCTATTTTTGTCAAGATTCAGATGAAGGAAATTCAGGACACTAAGTGCCAAGAATTGTGGAACTGCAGAGCAAATCTAGAGTGACTTCAACCAATCTTTGAAAGAATAGAATAGAAGAAGAACAGAATATAATGCCTTTTTATTGTCATTCAAACAGCTTAGTTTGAACGAAATTGCATTTTCTACAGTCTTAACAATTACAAAAAAACCTAAGACTCACATTTAACACACTTTACACAAACATCCATCACAGGGAATCTGAAGAAGGGTTTCGGCCCGAAACGTTGCCTATTTCCTTCGCTCCACAGATGCTGCTGCGCCCGCTGAGTTTCTCCAGCTCTTTTGTCTACCGTCGATTTTCCAGCATCTTAAACAGTGAATCTCCAACATCTCCTCGCTGTGATGGAAGGCAAAAGTCTTATCTCTTCCCTTTGTTCTTCTCCCGCGGTCCAGCAGTCCAACTGCAGCGTCGAGGCGACTGGGGCTCCCGATGTTAAAGCCCCCGGCGGGCGATGGTCAGTCCCGCGGCCGTTTAAGCCGCGCCGGTCAATGTTAGGCCCCGCTCTAAGTCATTTCGCCCCGCGATTCCGGCGGGAGAAGTTGCCGTTGCGGGAGCTCTGAAAAGCGGTCTCCCACCAGGGGCCTGCGAGCTCCCGATGTTCCTGTCCACCGGGTCTGCGGCCGGAGCCTCGAAGCTCCGAAGTCGGTTCGCAGCCGAGTGCCACCACAGCTCTCCCCTCTCCGAAGTCGGCCAGCTCCGCGATGGCAGGTCTGCAGGCTCCGCGACTGGAGCCCTCAGGCTAGTTCCAGCCATGTTAGGCCCCACAACATAGGACACCCGACAGGGAAAAAGTCGGGTGCCCGAACAGGGAAGAGATTAACGGTTTCCCCACCCCCCACATATACACAGCTAAAAAAATAATAAAAACCTGAGTCAAAACATAGATTTAAAGAGACAAAAATTTAAAAAAAACCCAGACGGACTGCAGTTGAGCTGCTGCCGTTAGGCACTGCCACAACACGAGTTGAAAGAGTTCATAAGATCAGGTTCATATGGTCCAGGAACAGAATTAGACCAATCGGCCCATCAAGTCTACTCCGCCATTCAATCATGACTGATCTCAACCCCATTCTCCTGCCTTCTCCCCATAACCCCTGACACCCATACTGATCAAGGATCAGTCAATCTCTGCCTTCAATATATCCACTGACTTGGCCTCCACATGAATTCCCCAGATTCACCACCCCCCCGACTAAAGAAACCCCTCCTTATCTTCATTATAAAGGCATGTCCTTTAATTCTGAGGCTATGACCCCTGGTCCTAGACTCTCCCACTAGAGGAAACATCCTCTCCACATCCACATTATCCAGGCCTTTCATCCAATCAGTTATCCAATCGGTCTCTATCCTCTGCTTATTTCCCTGCATGCAAATGTAAATTTTCTGCTTGCAAATGTTTGTCTGATTCCCTATTGAATGTACATCCAGGGTTCCGCCCCGAAACGTCACCTATCCATGCTCTCCAGAGATGCTGCCTGACCTACTGAGTTACTCCAGCATTTTGTGTCTTTTATAAATAAACGAGCATCTGCTGTTCCTTGTTGCATTGAATAGAGAAGATAGCTGTTGGGGGTATGTCTGTGGGTTAGTTTAGTTTATTTTAAAAGTTTAGTTTAGAGATACAGCGTGGAAACAGGCCCTTCGGCCCACTGAGTCCGCACCGTCCAGCGATTCCTGCACATTAACACTGTCCTACGCCCACTTGAAACAATTTACATTTATACCAAGCCATTTAACTTACAAACCTGTACGTCTTTGGATTTATTTGAAAGGCTTTTGTCTTGACACCTGCTGACTGAATTGTTTCAGTAGGTCACAATATCTGACCCACAAACCTGTACGTCTTTGGAGTGTGCAGGAAGGAACTGCAGATGCTGGTTTAAACTGAAGGTGGACACAAAAAGCTGGAGTAACTCAGTGGGAAAGGCAGCATCTCTGGAGGGAAGGAATGGGTGACTTTTCGGGCGGAGACTAGTCCGAAGAAGGGTCTCGACCCGAAACGTCACCCATTCCTTCCATCCAGAGATGCTGCCTGTCCAACTGAGTTACTCCAACTTTTTGTGTCCATCTTATAGACAATAGACAATAGGTGCAGGAGGAGGCCATTCGGCCCTTCAAGGCAGCACCGCCATTCAATGTGATCATGGCTGATCATTTCCAATCAGTACCCCGTTCCTGCCTTCTCCCAATATCCACTGACTCCGCTATCTTTAAGAGCCCTATCTAGCTCGACTTGAAAGTATCCAGAGAACTGGCCTCCACCGCCCTCTGAGGCAGAGAATTCCACAGACTCACAACTGTCTGTGTGAAAAAGTGTTTCCTCGTCTCCGTTCTTGTTCCTTATTCTTAAACTGTGGTCCCTGGTTCTGGTTCTAGACATCGTCTTAGGAGTGTGGCAGGCCCCTTTAGCTTAAGGGAGGTGTGCAAGGCAATTATTTTACATAGAGACTGGTGGGTGCTTGGAATGCACCGCTAGGGGAGGTGGTGAAGGAATGTACAATAGAGACATTTAAGAGGCTTTTTTAGATAGGCACATGGACATACAGCAGGGAATGGAGAAATAGGGATCGTGTGCAGGCCGAGGAGATTAGTTAAATTTAGCATCATTTGTGGCACGGACATTGCAGACTGAACCTGTGCTGTGGTTTAGTTTAGAGATATACCATGGAAACAGACCCTTCGGCCCACTGAGTCCACACTGACCATCGACCGTGCATTCACACTAGTTCTATGTTCTCCCACTCTCTCATCCACTCCCTGCACACGAGGGGCAATTTACAGAAGCGGATTAACCTACAAACCCCGCACGTCTTTCGGATGTGGGACGAAACAGGAGCAACTGTGGGGAACTCTTCGCGGGGAGAACGTGCGCGACTCTGCCAGCTGTGGTACTGTTCCACCCTGATCGTGACTGATTCTATGTTCCCATTCATAAGATTAATACTCTAATAGCCCTGTCCCTCGGTACGCGTTCATTCCAAGAGCTCTCCCGAGTCTGCCCTGATTCGAACCTGGAGATTTACGGTAATGGCCGCTCGTTGGTACTCGGGGCTCTCGTGGACATTTTTCAACATGTTGAAAAATCTTCACGAGTCTTCCCGTGCTAACGTGCCGTTAGCGAGTCTTCCCGAGTACCTGCCGTTAGCGTTACGAGCCGCTAAGAGACGTCCCCGAGCTCCGACGTACCCGCTACGCTCATTCTCCGTGCTTACCACGAGTTTGATGTTTTTTTAACTAGGGAGATCACTTGGAATGAACTCGTACCGTGGGACAGGGCTATTAAGCGTGATAAATTGTGCGCTTCAATTCAAATAAAGAGCAAAAATAAAAAAGAATAGGAGCCACGTAGCGGGCGGCACTGTGGCGCAGTGGTAGATCTACTGCCTCACAGCGCCGTATACCCGGGTTCGATCCCGACTACGGGTGCTGTCTGTACTGAGTTTGTACGTGACCTGCGTGGGTTTTCTCCGGGTGCTTCGGTTTCCTCCCACACTCCAAAGACGTGCAGGTTTGTAGGTTAATTGGCTTGGTATCATTTTCCCTCGTGTATGTCGGATAATGTTAGTGTGCGGGGACCGCTGGTGGGAGCGGACTCGGTGGGCCAAAGGGCCTGTTTCCGCGCTGTATCTTTTAAACTAAAAACTAAAAAAGTGATTGAACTTCTGTGCTCTTTCCTCTCTGCTATCCGTGTAAACGATCTAAAACTGAAGAAGGAAATGACAACCGGAAAAAAAAAGAAAGAAAAATCCATATATGGTCATAAGGTCATAAGGAATAGGAGTAGATTTAGGCCATTCGGCCCATCAAGTCTACTCCGCCGTTCAATCATGGCTGATCTATCTCTCCCTCCTATCCCCATTCTGCTGCCTTCTCCCCACAACCTCTGACACCCGTACTGTTCAAGGATCCGTCTTAAAGATATCCACTGTCTTGGCCTCCACAGCCTTCTGTGGCAAAGAATTCCACAGATTCACCACCCTCTGACAAAAGACATTTCTCCTCATCTCCTTCCTAAAAGAACGTCCTTTAATTCTGAGGCTGTGACCTCTGGTCCTGGACTCTTCCGCTAGTGGAAACATCCTCTCCACATCCACTCTATCCAAGCCTTTCACTATTCTGTACATTTCAATGAGGTCCCCCCTCACTCTTCTAAACTGCAGAAAAAAAATTCAGTTAAAAATAAAGGTGAAAGAAATGGTGAAATTGCGTATATAAAGGAAGGTTTGTGAGACTCTGGTACAAGGTGTATCCTGCAACACCATTATACTAGAACAGACAAGTCAAGAGTCTTGGTACTTGGTTCTTGGTTACTTGGTCCTCCAAAATATTCCAACTGCAATTTAAACTGGAGGTGGTGAAGGGAGGGGTTTAGCCAGAGAGGGTTTATCGGGAAGAAAGTGCCACTTTAAATTTAGTTGCATCTGGCTGGGCAACCGTGGCTTGGTCAAGTCAAGAGAGTTTGTTGTCATGTGTCCCAGATAGGACAATGAAATTCTTGCATTGCTGCAGCACCACAGAGTATTGTAGGCATAAATACAGATCAGATCAGTGTGTCCATATACCATAGAAAATATATATATACACACATCAGTAAATAGATAAAGTGCAATAGGCTGGTATAGTTCAGAGTTTGTTTGAAGTTGTCTTTAATAGCCTGAGGCTGTGGGGAAGAAGCTGTCCCTGAACCTGGATGTTGCAGATTTCAGGCTCCTGTACCTTCTACCTGAAGGCAGCGGAGAGATGAGTGTGTGGCCAGGATGGTGTGGGTCCTTGATGATGTTGGCAGCCTTTTTGAGGCAGCAACTGCGATAGATCCCCTCATGGTTGGGAGGTCAGAGCTACTGTTGGACTGGGCAGTGGTTACGACTTTTTGCAGCCTTTTCCGCTCCTGGATGCTCAAGTTGCCGAACCAGGCCATGATGCAACCTGCCTGGTTGCATGTTCTCTACTGTGCACCAGTAGAAGTTCGAGAGAGTCCTCCTTGACATACCGACTCTCCGTAATCTTCTCAGGACGTAGAGGCGCTGATGTGCTTTCTTTATAATTGCATCAGTGTTCTGGGACCAGGAGAGATCTCCGGAAACATGCACGCCCAGGAATTTGAAGTTCTTGACCCTTTCCACCATCGACCCGTTGATTTAAGCGGGATTGTGGGTCCCCATCCTACCCCTTCTGAAGTCCACAATTAGTTCCTTGGTTTTGCTGGTATTGAGAGCCAGGTTATTGTGCTGGCACCATTTGGTCAGTCGGTCGATCTCACTTCTATATTCTGACTCGTCTCCATCAGTGATACGCCCCGCAACAGTGGTGTCGGCGGCGAACTTGATGATGGAGTTCGCACTATGTCCGGCTACACAGTCATGAGTATAGAGTGAGTACAGCAGGGGGCTGAGCACGCAGGCTTGAGGTGCTCCCGTACTGATTGTTATCGAGGATGACACATTTCCACCAATACGGACAGACTGTGGTCTGTGAATAAGGAAGTCGAGGATCCAATTGCAGAGGGATGCGCAGAGACCCAGTTCTGCGAGTTTGGTAACCAGCTTGGAGGGGATGATTGTATTAAATGCCGAGCTGTAGTCAATGAATAACAGCCTGACATGTGAGTTTTTGTTGTCCAAGTGGTCCAGAGCAGAGTGGAGAGCCAGTGAGATCACATCCACCGCTGATCTGTAGTGGCGGTAAGGGAACTGCAGTGGGTCCAGGTTTTTGTCGAGGTATGAGTTGATTTGCGCCATGATCAGCCTCTCAAAGCACTTCATCACCGCAGACGTTAGTGCCACAGGTCGATAGTCATTGAGGCATGTCACCTTGCACTTCTTGGGCACTGGTATAATTGATGCTCTTTTAAAGCAGGTGGGACACGCCCGGGTATATCATCAGGTCCACAGTAGATTAATGAGTTGTAGATTATTAAAAGGTGTTTTTAACGTTAGGTCTTTATTCTTTGGAGCGCAGAAGGTTAAGGGGGGACTTGATTGAGGTCTTTAAAATGATGAAAGGGATAGACAGAGTTGACGTGGATAAGCTTTTCCCATTGAGGATAGGGAAGATTCAAACAAGAGGGCATGACATGAGAATTAAGGGACAGAAGTTTAGGGGTAACATGAAGGGGAACTTCTTTACTCAGAGAGTGGTGGCTGTGTGAAATGATCTTCCTGCAGAAGTGGTGGAGGCAGGATCGATTTTAACATTTAAAAGTAAAGTGGATAGGTATATGGACGGGAAGGGAATGGAGGGGTATGGTCTGAGGGCAGGTAGATGGGACTAGGGGAAAATGAATGGTCGGCACGGACTGGAAGGGCCGAGAAGGCCTGTTTCCGTGCTGTAATTGTTATATGGTTATATGGTTATACGGTTAATTATGAAGAGATTGATTATAATGCTACAAGCAGGCAGCTCATAGAGCTGATCAGTGTTATTTCCAAGATAGTTAACACTGGTTGTGTTAAAAGGCTGTTTTAAGTGACCATTTCTTATTGTAGGAAAATGCAAAGCTTCGCAAAGCTTTACTTTCGTGCCTTACATGTATGCTGCGTAAGTTCAGTTTAGTTTAGTTTAGAAATACAGTTTGGAAACAGGCCCTTCGGCACACTGAGTCTGCACAGACCAGCAATCCCCGCACCTTAACACTATTCTACACATGCAGGGGACAATTTTTTTTTAATATACCAAGCCAATTCACCTACGAACCTGTACATCTTTGGAGTGTGCGAGAAACATAGAAACATAGAAAATAGGTGCAGGAGTAGGCCATTCGGCCCTACGAGCCTGCACCGCCATTCAATGTGATCATGGCTGATCATCCAACTCAGTATCCCGTACCTGCCTTCTCTCCATACCCCCTGATCCCTTTAGCCACAAGTGCCACATCTAACGCCCTCTTAAATATAGCCAATGAACTGGCCTCAACTACTTCTGTGGCAGAGAATAGTAAGATTGAACGAGAACTTACCAGTTCGAAGGTTGATCTTTATTTTATGAGGAGTCGAAGTGAGGGATTTCGTGAAGAGCCCGCCGGCGCGCATGCTCGACATACTTCAAAGTAGTGGCGTGGAATCACAGAAACCAACAATAGAAATGACTTCGCATAGTAAGATTGAAGTGACTAAGATTACCAGATGAAGGTGATTGAGGGTTGGGCGAGGAGGGCACGAAATCCCTCACTTCGACTCCTCATAAAATAAAGATCAACCTTCGAACTGGTAAGTTCTCGTTCAATCTTGCTATTTCATTTCGGAGTCACGTGAGTGACTTCGTGAAGACTTCAAAGCTTCTGTGATTACACGCCCTGGACCACGTCCATGCTGACACACCACTACCAGGGATGGATGGGAGGAACAAACTTGCTCAATAGTTCATACTGCAAAACAAGAGCATATTTATGAATAACAAATCAAAAACCCCTCATGCGGGGACATCTCCACGTTCTTGACCTGCATTCAGCACGGCTTCTGTGAACTGTAGAGGAGCAGCAACAGGCTTGTTATAAAAACGCTAGAACACAGCTTCATTAGCCCATCCTGCTGTGGCGAGAATTTGGTCCATAGGCACCTCCATAATCCTCACCGCTGACGTCGATGCAGCCCTGGTGGAATGAGACTTGAACACATTAGTGTCGATACCTGACTTACCCAAGACGACTCGAAGCCACCTGGATATCGTCTGGACTGTCACTCGATGATGAGGTCTCTTATGAGTGACCAGCAGGTATCTCTCCATTCCTCTGATGCGTGCCGTCACCTTGACATAGTGGCGGATATGTGAGGCTAAACATAGCCTAGCATCTGCGGGGTATGCTGGGAACTTCAGCTGCAGCCCTGTGCACCCAGGTCTATGCTGCTTTAGTAGCTCGTCAATGAAAAAGACTACTTCTGTAGGGGTAGATGTCATTCTGTCGACACAAAGTTTGTGTAGTGTCTGTACCCTCTGAGCTGAAGTCAGCGCTAGTAACATCACCAGCTTCATGGTGAGTTTGTCCAGTTGGAGCCCTTCCATGGGAGACCACGTCCTGAGCAGGGTTAATACGTCCCTGACATCCCAGGTGATATTATAGCGTGGTGTAGGCGGATTCATATTGAATATACCCCGCATGAGTCTGGACACTAGCCTGTTGGATCCTACCTCAATATTGAGGTAGAATGAGAGCGCACTTCTGGCGCTGTTGATGGCACTGTAACTTAAGTGTTCATCATGGTGCAACCCCGCGAGGAATTCCAGGACGTCGGTTATTGTCACGTCATCGTACGTGATGCGAGAGCGGCTGCAGTAGGCTTCCCACTTCTTAATATGCGAGCGGTATCTTCGCCTTGTTGACTCTCGACACGACGCCCCGATGGTATCCATGGTCCGAGCTGAGAGGCCGTATTGGACTAACGGCCTGTTCAGAACCTGCAAGCCAACAAATTTAAATAGCCATGGCAGGGATGTGGCTCCCCTGAGACAGGGTGAGTAACCAATTGTGGGCAACCCTTCAAAAGGACCCAAGGTTCGTTGAGCATGTCAAAGACCAGCGGATACCAAGGCTGTGTGGGCCAGTCGGGTATAATAAGGATGCCCTTGGCAGCATCTGCCTGAATCTTACGCAATACCCGACTGATGAGGCAAAACGGGGAGAAGGCATAGAAAACCAATTCTCCCAGTCCAGCGAGAATGCATCTAGCGCTATTGCCCCAGGATCTGGTTCCCATGAAACGTAGGTTGGTACCTGATGGTTCAACCGTGACGCAAAAAGGTCAATGTCCGGTTTACCAAATTTGGCTGTGACTTTAGCAAAAATCTCAGGATGCAACATCCATTCAATATTGTCATTAAATTTGCGTGACCTGGTGTCCGCCACAGTATTAAGCTCACCTGGCAAATAGGTAGCTGAAATCCAAATGTCTCTTTGAACACACCAGAGCCAAATTGAGTTAGCCAATTTGTCACACGAAACTGACCTGGTACCACCCATATGGTTTAAGTATGCCACTGCTGTGGTGTTGTCTATTTGGAGACGGACATGTGCTCCAACAAGCTTGGAACAATACGCACGAAGTCCGTGGAATGCTGCCAGCAACTCCAAATAGTTAATCCCTTGAGTCAACAACATCGTTGACTCAAGGGTGTCCCATCTGCCCCCACAACTAGAGCAATTATCCGTAGCTCCCCAGCCATTGGAGCTTGCATCAGTCTGCAAATATACCACCGGATTAGCCTCCCTGATAGGCTTGAATGAGCTGCTAATGTGGCACACCCACCATTGCAACTCATTTATCGCTTCGGACGGCAGCTGCATTGATCGATCATAATGACCAGCGTCCTGTTTTAACGCAGCAATTTTAGCTCTTTGCAAACTCTGATAATGCAAAGGTCCATATCGCGCTGCCGGAAACAAAGCTACAAGCTTACCAATTACTATAGCTGTATGCCGAATCGATGGTATATTGGTGCGGATTAAACCTTGACACGCCTGGGTAACCTCTTCAATCTTGTTAATTGGTATGGTAACCCTCATACTCATAGAGTTCACCGTGAACCCTAGGTAATTAATCACCTGGGCAGGGCAGAACTTTGATTTCTCTGGATGGACAATAAACCCTAATTGTTGAAATATATTGACAGCAGCTGCAACTCCATGTTCAGCCAATTCCAGGGTGTGGCCCACAATTAAGATATCATCTAAATAGGCCATAACTATATGATGTCGCTGTCTCAAATAAGCCATAATTGGTTTCACTAATTTAGTGAACAATCTAGGGGCTGTGGTGAGCCCATTAGGCAAAGCCTTGTACTGCCAGAGTTGCCCCATCCAGATGAATTTCAAAAACCTCCTGTCGTATTTCTGGATGGATACTGAATAGTATGCGTCTTTCAAATCGATGCATGCCATAAAGCAACCATGAGAAATCAATGATTTGGCTGTTTCAAACGTATCCATTTTAAAATGAGTATATGTTACAAAAGTATTCAAACGGGTTAGATCAATAATGACACGACAACCTCCATCCTTCTTAGGTCTGGTGAATATATTCGAAACAAATTCAACTGGCTCATGCACCGCTTTCTCAATCACTCCCTTCTGTTCAAGCCTTAAAATTTCCTTGTAGCCTGCTGCCTGTTCTGCAGCAGATAATTTAAACGTTCGACCGGGCATGTGCTGGGATGGAGGAATGTCGCCATTAATAAACTCAATTTTATGCCCCTGAATATTCTGCAACACATACTCGTCACCAGTAAAATTACCCCATGCACCCAAAAACAGCCGAAGGCGACCACCAACATGTGAAGTTAAACAAAGAGAAAAGAGAGAACCAGACCCCCTCACCCCCGTGGTTACCGGCGGTCCTTGACACGTGTGGGTGGACGTGGAGGTGCTGGGTTGGCTTGAGGGCGCGGCGTCCTCGTTTTCCACCAGGGTCTCTGCCGACCCTGTCCTAAAAAAGACCCCTGGTGCTGGGTCTGATGTTGCTGTCATTGTGGAGCTTGAGGGTGGGTCCTCGTCGAGGTACTAGCAGACCCTCGTGAGCGAATGTATGGAGCTTTTGAGCCTGACGGTGTGGGGGCACTCTGAGAGCGCATGATCCCCACCGTTTTGGCTTGTTCGTCAAGCTCTTTGACTCTCTTCGAGAGGTCCTCCCCAAAGAGTTGACGGGGCGGCGGCGGCGGCGGTGGTTTGCACAATCCTGCAAACTTCGGGTTGAGCGCTGGGCGGATGCTGTTTTTGCGAAACCCGTTGATTTCGTGCTGGGTCGCGCACAGGAGGGCCAGAGCATCTTCCTGGTCCAAATTCAGTTCGTCCCCGTCCACCGACCGCGCAAAGGCGGTAATACCGGCCGTGAGGAGCTTCAGGATCCGCTGCAATTTTACCTCTTGTTGACGGATAGCCGCACTGATGTTGCCCCATATCGGCGTATTGACCACAGGCACGTTGAGGGAGTTGCAATTGGATGGAGCCTTGTGACGGCTCATTGCCTGAATGAGGACTTCTTCCTGTAGTTGCTGGTTGTTAAGAAAGTCCACAGTGGCTGCCAGCTTTGCGTTTAAAGGAAGTCCAGATGAATGTGGGGCCGCAAATTTGGTCGCCACATCCAGAAGATCCTCCGCTGGCACCTCCAACGGAGGTGGTATGGAATCCACCAAAACCTCCTTCGCCTGCTGCTCCAGGCTGATGGTAGAGGCTGGTGACGACGCCCTGTGCCTGTTGCTGCCCTGCTGTAGTTGACGTTGAAGCAGGAGCTCCAGCAGCCGCTCCATACGGTCAATACGCCCTTCACCCTGAACACTCAGGTGGTCGGAGTCCTCCGGCTCTGAAAAGAAAACCGGGCACCTATCATCGGCCCGCACCTCATCGAGGCCCAGCCGGTGCCGGTAGTTGTCGCTAACAGCCGCCGAGGCGAAACTGCGCGATTCCCGCGCGGGCGTGTTCAACCGCCTCCGTTTAGCGGGAGCTGAAGCCGCTGCCACTAAGGGCACTTGCGGCGTGGTGTCGGCACCAGCCGAAGCATGGCTGCCTGAAGCCCGCGCAGGCTTGCCGGCTGCCCACATCGTGGACTTTGCCGACGTATGGTCTCGCCCACCCATCCATGGGGGGCTCGGCGACCGTGACGAGACCCGACTCAACCGACCCGTCCCGGCGTCGAGAGTCGGGGTGTGCCGGATGGACCTCACAGCCGCCCCGGGTCTCGCCCTGGAACCTGACCGCTCCTCCGTGTCAGGCAATGCCTTAGCCCTGGCAGGGTTAGGCTTCTGGGCTCCTGCCCTTCCCCTACTCGGAGGGCTGAGTGGAACGGGCCGTGCAGCCGCACGCACCCAGCTCGAGGTCGCCAGCGAGCCCGCTGACAACCTGACTGCCATGGCAGGGTCCCCCTGCTCTGGCGGCACACCACACTCCTCCTCGTCGAACTCCTCCGAGCTGTGGTGTGCTGGCGGATCTGGACCTGTAATCACAGGGCTTACCCACATCTCCGCCTGAGTCCCGGCCTGCGTTGCAGGTACTGCCGATGGTAAAGGCCCCGGAACTGTTGACCGGCGAACTCGTCCTGACATCCTCCGGCCCTTGGAACTCCCATCCATGCTGCAAGACATAACCAACAACAAGGACCACCAACTAAATGTAGGATACTTACCTCCGTGGCCCCTTATGAAGGGCTGGCGAGGAGCGCGCTCCACCGCCAGCCGTCGCAGCAACGCGGTACGACGATATGTCGAGCATGCGCGCCGGCGGGCTCTTCACGACGTCACTGACGTGACTCCGAAATGAAATTCCAGACACTCACCACTCTCTGTGTAAAGAATGTTTTCCTCATTTCGGTCCTAAAGGAATTCCCCCTTCTTAGACTGTGACCCCTTGTTCTGGACTCCCCCAACATCGGGAACAATCTTCCAGCATCTGGCTTGTCCAACCTCTTAAGAATTTTGTAAGTTTCTATAAGATCCACACCGAAGATGAAGAAAACCGAAGATCTCGGAGAAAACCCACGCAGGTTACAGGGAGAACGTACAAACTCCGCACAGACAGCACCCGGTGTGAGCACCGCCTCCCTTAAATTTATGATTTAAAAAAAAAAATTCTCTAAGCTTCATTTTGGTGAATGACATTTATTCTGTGTAAGTTTAGTTTAATTTAGTTTCGAGATACACCGGGTCCACGCCAACCAGCAATCACCTGAACGCTAGCTCTATCCTACACACTGGGGACCATTTGCAGAAGCCAATTACGCTACAAACCTGCTTGTCTTTGGAATGCGGGAGGAAACCAGAGCACCCGGAGAAAACACACGGGGTCGCGGGGAGACGTACAATCTCTGTGCAGACAGCGCCCGTAGTCGGGATCAAACCCGGGTGTCTAGGGCTGTAAGGCAGCAACTCTACCATTTAGCGTGTATGGAATTTTCCACGAAAGATTAGTGTAGGGCAGTCACGGTGGCGCAGCGGTAGAGTTGCTGCCTTACAGCGAATGCAGCGCCGGAGACGCGGGTTCGATCCCGATAATGATGGAAGCTTATCCATAATTTTTGAATTTAGGTTAATTTAGATCCCCCTCCCCTGACAAGGGCCTGAGAGGATGGAGCGGCTGGGCTTGTACACTCTGTAGTTTAGAAGGATGAGAGGTCATCTTATTGAAACATATAAGATTGTTAAGGTTTTGGGCACGCTAGAGGCAGGAAACATGTTCCCAATGTTGGGGGAGTCCAGAACCAGGGACCACAGTTTAAGAATAAGGGGTAAGCCAATTAGAACGGAGACGAGGAAACACTTTTTCTCACAGAGAGTTGTGAGTCTGTGGAATTCTCTGCCTCAGAGGGTGGTGGAGGCCGGCTCTCTGGATACGTTCAAGAGAGAGCTAGATAGGGCTCTTAAAGATAGCAGAGTCAGGGGATATGGGGAGAAGGCAGGAATGGAATTGGCCCCAAGTGTGTAGGGTGTGGATGAGAACATGGGATAACATAGAACTAGCATGAATGGGCGATCGATGGTCAGCATGGACTCGGTGGGCTGCAGGGCCTGTTTCCACTCTGTATCTCTAAATTAAACTTTGGGGCGGCACAGTGGTCGAGTTGCTGCATCACAGCGCCAGAGACTCGGGTTCGATCCTAACTACGTCTGCTGTCTGTACGGTGCTGTGACAGCGTGGGTTTTCCCCGGGTGCTCCGGTTTCCTCACACAACCCAAAGACGTACAGGCTTTTGTGTTAATTGGCTTCGGTAAAAATTGTAAACTGTCCCTATTGTCCAGTGAGTGCTAGTGCACTTTTTTTTAATTTTTTTTTTTACAAAATGCTTTTATTCAGACCAAACAAATACAAAGTTGTAACACGATCAGAGAATGCCTGTATATTGGCATTTTACAAAGAAAGTTATCAAATTAAAATATTAATATTTTTATCAATAATACATTCGACCTCCTGCGGTGACCAGCGTTCACAGAAGGCCTCCACAGTCCCTGTGGACACCACGTGTTCCAGTGCTAGTGCACTTTTTTTTTTTTTTTTTTTTACAAAATGTTTTAATCAAACAAACAAATACAATTACAAACACAATCAAAGAATGCCTAAACTGGCATCTTACAAAGAAATTTCAAATTAAAACATTAACATTTTCATCAATAAAACATTCCACCCCCTGCGGTGACCAGCGTTCACAGAAGGCCTCCACAGTCCCTGTGGACACCGCGTGTTCCAGTGCTAGTGGACTGGGATCGCTGGTCGGTGCGGATTCAGTGCACTGTTGGGCCTGTTTCCCTGATGTATCTCTAAACTAAACTAAACTAAAACTGAACTAAAGGTTGACTCACAGAATCCATATGTTTGGTGCCTCATGCCTCAAAGAGCCGTTAAGTCCTTTGGCTATTCCCGGCAGCAGATGCGAAAGGTTATCATGAAGGAAGTAGCAGTATGAATATGGATTTCTCTCACTTCAAGTAACCCTTGCTTTCCCTCTCTCTCCGTTCCTCCCACATCCTGGTTCTCCGACTAGTTTCACTGTCCTGATTTATTTTGCTGTTTGTACGCCTCGTCACCTTCCCCTCAGCCAACAATGCTCTGACCTCCCTTCCATCGAGGGGATCTATCGCAGTCGCTGCCTCAAAAAGGCTGGCAGCATCATCAAGGACCCACACCACCCTGGCCACACACTCATCTCCCTGCTACCTTCAGGTAGAAGGTACAGGAGCCTGAAGACTGCAACGTCCAGGTTCAGAAACATCTTCTTCCCCACAGCCATCAGGCTATTAAACTCAACTCAAACTAAACTCTAAACATTATTAGCCCATTATCTGTTTATTTGCACTTTATCAGTTTATTTATTGAAATGTGTATATATTTATATAATGGTATATGGACACACTGATCTGTTCCGTATTCATGTCTTCAATTCTGTTGTGCTGAAGCAAAGCAAGAATTTCATTGTCCTATCTGGGACACATGACAATAAATCTTGAATCTTCAAACTTGAATCTTGAACCATTGTACATTCCCTTGATCACTGTCTGCTTTGATCTGTAATTTTCACACCTAACCCTTCCATATCTCTAGTCTCCCCCTCCCCTGAAAATCAGTCTGAAGCAGGGTCTCGACCCGAAACGTCAACCATTCCTTCTCTCCAGAGATGCTGCCTGATCCCGCTGAGTTACTGCAGCATTTTGTACCTATCTCGAGCCAGGTGGTTTGGTCACGTTGGTCGAGGGATAAATGTGATGAGGATTCCTCTTTGAATAGCTCCAAGAGATGAAGTGCAGTCACAAAATGGCTCCTCTGCCAAAGCAACACTCTTCCATCGTTACAATGGGATTGTGAGTCTGAGACAAAAAAAGGGATTTGAAACATTAAACTAAATCTGCCTGTCTATCCTGGAGTCTTAATGCCACCTTCAAACATAAGGTCATCAAGTGACAGAGTCACACATAGGGTCATAAGGAATAGGAGTAGAATTAGGCCCATTCAGCCCATCAAGTCTACTCCACCATTCAATCATGGCTAATCTTTCTCTCCCTCCTAACCCCATTCGTCTGCCTTCTCCCTGTCACCCGTACACCTCTCACACACGTACTAATCCAGACACATGGTGGAAACAGGCCCCTTGGCCCAACTTGCCTACACTAGTCCCAACCTGCCCGTGTTTGGCCCATAACTGGGGTTACTCCGGCATTTTGTGCCTATCTTCGGTGTAAACCAGCATCTGCAGTTCCTTCCTAAACAAAACAAAAAGCACGTCACGGAAATCTGGTTGGGGGATGGAGGGTTACACATGGTCCATCGGAACTGCAGTAAGGTTGCTTAAATGCTATCTTCACTCTGGTTACCATGGGAATAGAAACTACTTCGGTGAATGGCGAAGGCAACCTGACGAACCTTATAGAAACACATAAAATTCTTAGCGGATTGGATAGGTTCGATGCATGAGAAATGTTCCCATGTTGGGGGAGTCCAGAACCAAGGGTCACAGTTTAAGAATGAGTGGTAGGCCATTTAGGACTGAGATGAGGAAAAACCTTTTCAGCCAGAGAGTTGTGAACCTGTGGAATTCCCTTGTCCCAGAAGACAGTGGAGACCAATTCACTGGATGTTTTCAAGAGAGATATAGCTCACGGAATCAGGGGACATGGGGAGAAAGCAGGAACAGGGTACTGATTTTGGATGATCAGCCATGTTCATATTGAATGGCGGTGCTGGCTCGAAGGGCCGAATGGCCTACTCCTGCACCTATTTTCTATGTTTCTGAATCAAGCAGTGTTTGGTGTCCTGTGACTCTCGCCATAAATCACATATAAAACGTCTCCATTTATTTAGGTAGCCCCGGCATTCCCTCTCTCCCTATCCCTCTCGAAGGGCCGAATGGCCTACTCCTGCACCTCTTGTCCATTATCTATTGTCTATTGTCCACCACCCCAGTCACACTCGTTTCTCATTTTCACGCAACAAACTGCTTACAATGGCCTGTTTCCTTTATCATCGTTAGTTTTTTGCATATCCTTCATTCATTGTTCTTTATCTCTCCACATCACCATCTATATCTCTCGTTTCCCTGATCCCTGACCAGTCTGAAGAAGGGTCTCGACCCGAAACGTTGCCTATCTCCTTCGCTCCTTAGATGCTGCCTGACCCGCTGAGTTTCTCCAGCTTTTTGTGTAACCCTCGATTCTCCAGCATCTGCAGTTCCTTCTTTAACACCTTCTCTCCAGAGATGCTGCCTGAGTCACTCCAGCATTTGTGTGTCTACCTTCCCTCTATCCTTAGACTGTCTTCCATCAGGTATGCCCATGTACGAGAGACAGACGCCTCGCCAAGCAGCCAGGAATTGTCCGTGTGTTGCCTGCATGTTAAGTATCACGGGCCCGAGAATAAATTCAAATGCATAACAGGGTATTAGGCAATGCTGAGACACTAGGCTCTGAGCAGTGTCCCCGCTGGCAGCCAAGATACCTCGGTGAGCTTTCGATGGAATCATTCTCATCCACTCTGTCTCTCTGCAGTCATTCACTGCTCGCTGTCCTCTATCCCAGCGGGGCTCCGGTGTTCATCACCTCCTTCCGCGTGACAGACTAAGAATAATCAAACATGAAACCCAGCCCTCTACATCTTAATGGGTTTGTGATCCGTGTTTCTGCTCTGCTTTTACCACAGAGCGTTGGCAGTCGGCAGCTTCGATGCGCTCTCAGGAGTTTTAGTCCCTTTTTTTCCTGAGAGTCATGGAAGCACACAGACCCTTCGTCCCAACTTGTCCACACCGCCCAACATGTCCCATCTACACTAATCCCACCTGCTCGCATTTGGCCCAAATCCTAATGTACCTATCCTATCCACCCACATTTTTTAAACGTTGTGAAACGTCACCTCAACTTCCTTCACTGGCAGCTTGTTCCATATACCTGCCGCGCTTTCCTCGTAAAAGACTGGCAGGTTTGTAGGTCAATTAACCCCTGTAAAGTTGCCCTTAGTGTGTAAGGAGGGGGTGCGGAAGTGGGATAACGTAGAACTAGTGTGAATAGGTGAGCGGTGGTCAGCGTGGACTCACTGGGCCAAAAAGCCTGTTTTCATGTGGTGTCTTTAAACATCACATCTTCAACCTCGTGCATGTATCGCTAGACTCATCCACTGATGGTGTAAATAGTGGCAAACAGAATGGGCAGATAGGGAACTGGTGATGAATTAGACCGCTCCTCCCACTCTTCAAACAGAGCCTCAGCCTTTTATTCCTTGCTCAATCAATCGATCGATCGATCGATCGATCGATCAATTAATCAATCAATCAAAGGACAAAGAACAAAGGACATTTATTGTCACATACACCAATTGGTGTAGTGAAATTTAACTTGCCATGCAGCACACAAATAAAGATAAGACACAACACTAAAGAATTAACAATGAACATAAAAACATCCCCCCACAATGGTTCCCACTGTGGGGGAAGGCACAAAGTCCAGTCCCATCCCCATGTCCACCCACAGTCGGGCCTATTGAGGCCTCCGCAGTCGGCGCTACGGTGGCCCGATGTTTTAGGCCTTCTCGCCGGGTGTTGGTGTTCCGGCGTCGGGAGAGTCGTCACAGCGGCTTGGGACACCTGGAACGGCCGCTTCCCTACCGGAGTCCGTGGCTTCCGAAGCCGACAAGGTCGCGCTGGATGGAGCTCCACAACTGGCGATCTCGCTGAGAGATCCCAGGCTCCCGATGTTGAAGTTCAGCGCTGCCGCCCGCAGCCGGCCGCCCCACAGTCCCGCAGCTCCGCGATGGTCACCTGCGGTCTCAGCATTCTGCAGCTCCAGCGCGGCGACCCAGGCAAGGTATCGCCCGCTCCGCTCCCCGATGGTGCTCCAGCGCTCCGCCGCTGTCGAAGCCGAGGTTCTGGGCGGCTCCCTCAGGAAACGCCGCTCCAGGCCCGCTGGTAGGCCGTGAGGACGGGTCGACGGTGCAGCCCGGAGAAAAGCTGCCTCTCCGACCAGGTAGGGACCGGGAAAAGTAGTTTCCCCCTTTCCCCCCCCCCATAAAAAAGGCTAGGGCTCCAAAAACAAAACACTAAAAATAAAAGAAAGAAGTTAAAAAACAGACAGCTGCAGGCTGGGCAGCCATACCAACTGGGCGGCGCCCCCTAGGCTACTATCGATCGATCAATCAATCATCCGATCAATCAATTGATCTATAATTTTCCTGGGTTTAAGACTAGATTGTTTTGACTCCAGTTCTGTCTTGAGGTGCGTGACGCGGCCAGTGTACGAAGGCCAGTCTTTTCCACAGATGGGGCAGGAGATATCTGTTGGGGTGGGTGCATGCGTTGTCTGGTGGGTTCCTGCTGTGGTACCTGGGCTTCCACTTACTCCTGGGCACCCAGAGCCATCCTGAATGCTCATCCATTGTGTTCCATCTCCCAAGTCAACGTTCCCTTCATTGAGAGACACAAAGTGCCAAGAGTAACTCAGCAGGTCAGGTGATGTTATGGATCAGAACTCTGAGTTAAGTTTAGTTGAGGTTTGAGGTACAATATGGGATCGGACCCTTCAGCAGTTCCATCATTCTTTCTGTACAAATAGTTATCCTTCAGGTTCCTATTAAATCTATTCCCTCTCACCTTAAACTTATGTCCTCTGGTTCATTATTCCCCTACTCTGGGCAAGAGACTCTGTGCGTTTACCTGACCTATTCGTCTCATGGGTTTGTACACCTCTATAAGATCACCCTTCACCCTCCTGCACTCAAATGAATAGTCCCCTAGTCTGCTCAACCTCTCCCTATAGCTCAGGCCTTCAAGTCCTGGCAACATCCTCATAAATCTCCTGCACCCTTTCAAACTTGTAGCCTGGTGCTGATAACATGGTGCCCAAGACTGAACACAACACTCAGAAATGTGGCCGTACCACCATCTTATATAACTGCAACATGGCCTCCCAACTTTAGTTTAGTTTAGGGATACAGCTCGGAAACAGGCCCTTCGGCCCACCGAGTCTGTGCAAACCAGGGATCCCGGCACACTAACACTATCCTACACACACTAGGGACAATATGCATTTATACCGTCAAATATAGCCTACAAACCTGTACACCTTTGGAATGTGGGACGATACCAGACCTTCCCGAAGAAATCTCAAACGGGCACAGCGGGAACGTATAAACTCCATACATACCAGTGCCCGTAGTCAGGATCGAACCCGGGTCTCTGGTGCCGTAAGGCGGAAAATCTACAACTGCGCCAACCGATTCGCCAGATGAAAACATCAGAGAATGTCCAGAGGAGGTTTACAAGAATGATCCCAGGAATGAGAGGGTTAGCTTATGATGAGCGCTTGGCAGCACTGGGCCTCTACTCGCTGGAGTTTAGAAGGTTAAGGGGGGACCTCAGTGAAACTTACTGAATAATGAAAGGCCTAGATAGAGTGGATGTGGTAAGGGTGTTTCAACTGGTGGGAGAGTCTAGGACCAGAGGTCATAGCCTCAGAATTAAAGGATGCTCTATAAGAAAGGAGGTGAGGAGGAACTTCTTTAGTCAGAGGGTAGTTTATCTGTGTAGATGTGGAAGAAGGCAGGCGCGGGTTATTGATAGGGGATGATCAGCCATGATCACAATGAATGGCGGTGCTGGCTCGAAGGGCTGAATGGCCTCCTCCTGCACATATTGTATATGTTTCTATGTTTCTATGTGGAACTCATTGCCACAGAGGGCTGTGGAGGTCAAGTCAATGGATATTTTTAAGGCAGCGATAGACAAATTCTTGATTAGAACAGGTGTCAAGGGTTATGAGGAGAAGGCAGGAATAAGGAATTAGGAGGCAGTGATCAGCCATGATTGAATGGCGGAGCGGACTCGATGGGCCGAATGGCCTAATTCTACGCCTATAAACTCGTGAGACTTGCGAAAACCTTTGATGACCCGACAGACTTCAGCCCAATATTCCATTTCAGTTCCAATTCATTACAATGATGACAATTAAATACTCTTGACTCTTGACTCATTGAGTTGCACTGACGACTTGTGATTGTGCAGCACGATCAATAGTTTGTACTCCGAGTCGGGACTCGGGGACAAGCACATCAATTTGGCAAAAAAAAACACAATGCAATTCTTGGCAGCAAAATCCAATAGCAACCGAAGTCTGTAGGAAAGGCAACGTCTTTCCAGTGCCTACCTCTGATTGCCACTTGTAATGAACGCGAACTGACAAGGCAGCGCAGAGGTTGCAAAGGAACAGATGTGAGGGAATCATTTTCTTTTCCTGAGTGGTTTGCCTGACCAATGAATCTTGTAAAACCGAGCCCTTATTAACTGTGAAAGTCGGCGCAAAAAAAAGACACCAAAATTAAAAGCCTTGTATTTGCTAATGTACCAAGGCTCGAGAGATCGCTGTTTGTCGCTTGAAGCGGCGGCAAACGGGAAAGGATTATTGCCGTGAATCGACACAAATTGCCAGAGTAACTCAGCGGGACAGGTAGCATCTCCGGAGAGAAGGCAGCAGGCGATGTTTCGGGTCGAGGTCCTTCTTCACACTCGAGAGGCAGGGGGAGGGGAAACGGGAGGTATAGATGGTGGTGTAGAGAGATATAGAACAAATGAATGAAAGGTAAGTCAAATAAAAAGTAACGATGACGAAGGAAACAGCTGCTTGCTAGGTGAGAACAAGAAGCTGGTGCGACTTGGGCAGGGGAGGGGCGGAGAGGGAGGCAATGCAGAGGTTGCTAGATAAATCAATATGCATCCCGCTGGGTTGTAAGGATTATTTATTTCATGGGCATCTGCCATAAAACATCCATTGGCACTTCACTTCTCCCACTCTTCATTCCATGAGTCAATGAGCCATATACACATCACGCTGCCTCGGCAAGGCCAGCAGCATTAACAACGGCAAATCACATCCCGGCCACTCCCTCTTCTCCCCTCTCCCATCAGGCACAAGGTACAGAAGTGTGAAAACGCACACATCCAGATTCAGGGACAGTTTCTTCCCAGCTGTTATCAGGCAACTGAACCATCCGACCACAACCAGGGAGCAATACTATCTACCTCATTGGTGACCCTCCGACTATCTTTGATCTGACTCTACTGGCTTTACCTCGCACTGAACGTTATTCCCTTATCATGTATCTATGCACTGTGAGTGGCTCGATTGTAATCATGTGTCGTCTTTCCGCTGACTGGTTAGCACGCAGCAAACGCTTTTCTCTGTACCTCAGTACATGTGACAATAAACTGAACTCAATCTTCAGCTCCAACTCGGGTTGGGAGATTGCAACCTTCACGTGGTCCGCCCTGTCTCAACGAATGCAATCAACCCAGCGTGCTCAATCAAATAAGATCAAATAGAACAAAGTGGTCTTACAACTTTAGATTGTGCACGCCATACGCAAGAAGAAGAAGAAGCTCTAACTCAAACTCAGTGGGTCAATGATACTCTACGGTCACAGTGAAACGCTTTGTTTTGCGTACGTCCCGGTGAAACCGTGCCGCACACCTCATCTCGGCAGTGCACAAGCGTCTGGCACCAACAAAGTTACAAAAGTTCACCGCACGTTCCTCTCTACTGCCTGCCTGTGCGCAGCCTCCGCGGTGTTGATTTAGCTTTCGTGGATGCATTGAAGATTCGTCGCCTTAACTACTCCAAGTGCAATTCTGTTCCACCGTCTGAAGAATCTCGGGATGAAGGGGGTTATCTGTCTAAGGATGGGTCCCGATCCCGAACATGACCCTTCCGTATCTTCCACACCCGATGAGTTAATCCAGCACTTTGTGGGATTTTTTTGTAAACCAGCATCTGCAGTTGCTGGTATTTATGCTACAATGCTGCCTGATTTGCTGCCCTTTTATTTGCCGTCATAGAATCATACTGCACGGAAACAGGCCCTTCGGCCCAACTCGTCTGCGTGGAGTTTGCACCTTCTCCCTGCGACCGCATGGATTTCCCCCGGGTTTCCTCCCAAATCCCAAAGATGCGCGGCTTGTAGGTTAATTGCCCCTCTGTAAAAAAAGTTTTTTAAGCCTCTAATGTGTCAGGAGTGGATGTGAAAATGGGAAAACTAACGTGAACCGGTGATCGATGGTCAGTGTGGACTTGCTTGAACAAAGTGGCTGTTTCCATGCTGTATCTCTACCCCAAACTAAACTCAGTTCAGTTTATTGTCACATATACTAAGGTACAGTGAAACGCCTTAAGGGCCTGTCCCACCAGCATGCAACTCTATGCGATTAGCGTGACCTAACGTGGTCGTTTGAGCCGTCCGGCGTCGCGGGGCCGGTCCCACTTCGATCGCCGGAGCCGTGCGGAATTGTGCGGAGTTCGTCCCGACATCGCGCGGGGCTCCGAAAAACTGACTATGTTCAAAAATTCCGCGCGGCAACGGCTTGTCGGCTCGCAGTCGTCTCGACGCATTACACACCGCCCCGACATCGTGCCTCCGTGAACCTATCTGTAGGTGCCTCCGTGACCCTTTATGTGTGTGGCTCCGTGGCCCTCTGTGTGTGTGTGCCTCTGTGCCCCTCTCTGTGTGCCCCTCTCTGTCCTGGCGAACTTACCTTAGACTTTGCTCCAGGTTCGTCGCACTTTGCGCCGCGTTGCGCCACTCACCCGACCTCCGTGCGGCCCCTGCTGCCGGTTTGGTCGCGCTTGCCGCATGCAGGCGCATGCTGGTGGGAACGGCCCTGTACAGGGGATCACCCGACCTCCGCACGGCCCCCGCTTCTAGTTTGATCGCGTTCATCGCATAGAGTTGCATGCTTGTGGGACAGGCCCTTAAGTTGCGTGCTGATTAGTCAGTAGAAAGATCACAATGAAGCCAACATGAACTGACATTAATTCTGCGAGTATTTCTGCACACACGCACACTTTTCCCTGTTTTATTCCTGTGGTTTGGAGCTCCTGCTGTTTATAATTGTTTTATTGTCGCTTACCTCCCCGTGGCGGAATAACTAACAGCTACGTTTGCACAAACTTCCGGAGGGGATGCTGTGACAATAGGCTGTGTGATGACACAACTGATGGGATTAGTCAAAGAATTGCTCAATTTTGAAATTCATTGCCAAAGCATCCAGCGACCATTTTAATTCCACTCCCTAACCCAAAGTGAATGGGGAGGTGTCCATGATTAATGTCCAACCAGAACATATATTCCATCCCAACTCAAGCAACCTAACAGTGGGAAGGACGGAAAACAATTAGTGACGGCTCGGTGGCGCCATGGTAGAGTCGCTGCCTCACAGCGCCGGAGATCCGGGTTCGATCCTGACCATGGCTGATTGTCTGTACGGAGTTTGTACGTTCTCCCCGTGACCTGCGTGGGATTTCTCCGGGTGCTCTGGTTTCCTCCCACCAGAGGACAAAGGTCTAAGGTGAAGGGGGAAAGATTTCATCGGAATCTGAGGTAGACAACTGATGGAACCGATTTTTCCAGCATCTGTAGTAATTTCTTAAACATAGGAATCCGAGGGGTAACTTTTTCCACACAAATGGTGGTGGGTGTATGAAACGAGTTGCCAGAGGAGGTAGTTAAGGCAGGGACAATCCCAACAATTAGACAGGTACATGGATAGGACAGGTTTGGAGGGATATGGACCCAACACAGGCAGATAGGACTAGTGTACCTCAGGCATGTTGGCCAGTGTGGGCAAGTTGGGTCGAATTGCCTGTTTCCATGTTGTATCACTCCATGACCCTGAGTCTATTGGACTTGTGCGTATCAACACTTCGACAAAGGTTACCCATTTTCCTTTTGAGCAATAGTCAGTTTTTACCAATCATATAAGGTCACAAGGTCATAGGTGATAGGAGCAGAATTAGGCCAATCGGCCCATCAAGTCGCCAATCAATCATGGTTGATCTATCTCTCCCTCCGAACCCCATTCTCCTGTCTTCTCCCCATAACTCCTGACACCCGTACTAATCAAGAATCTTTCTATCGATTTAGTGGCAAAGTCAAATGTGGGTCCCTTGAAGGCAGACAGGGGTGAAATTATTATGGGCAACAAGGAAATGGCAGAAGAGGTGAATAGGTACTTCGGATCTGTCTTCACTAAGGAGGACACAAACAATCTCCCAGATGTACTGGAGGACAGAGGATCTAAGGGGGTAGAGGAACTGAAATAAATTTTCATTAGGCGGGAAATAGTATTGGGTAGGCTAATGGGACCGAAGGATGATAAATCCCCTGGGCCGGGTGGTCTGCATCCCAGGGTCCTCAGGGAGATGGGTCTAGAAATAGTGGACGCATTGGTGATCATTTTCCAATGTTCAATAGATTCAGGATCAGTTCCTGTGGATTGGAGGATAGCTAATGTTATCCCACTTTTCAAGAAAGCAGCGAGAGAGATAACGGGGAATTACAGACCAGTTAGCCTGACTTTGGTGGTGGGAAAGATGCTGGAGTCAATTATTAAAGAGGTAATAATGGGGCATTTGGATAGCAGTAAAAGGATTAGTCCAAGGCAACATGGATTTATGAAAGGGAAATCATGCTTGATAATCTTCTGGAATTTTTTGAGGATATGACAAATAAAATGGATGAAGGGGTGCCAGTGGATGTAGTATATCTAGACTTTCAGAAAGCCTTTGATAAGGTCCCGCATGGGAGATTGGTGACTAAAATTGGAGCACATGGTATTGGGGGTAGGGTGTTGACATGGATAGAAAATTGGTTGACAGACCGGAAGCAAAGAGTAGGAGTGAACGGGTCCTTTTCAGAATGGCAGGCAGTGGCAAGTGGAGTGCCGCAAGGCTCGGTGTTGGGGCCGCAACTGTTTACCACATATATTAATGATTTGGAAGAGGGAATTAGGAGCAACACTAGCAAGTTTGCAGATGACACAAAGCTGGGTGCCAGTGTGAACTGTGAAGAGGATGTTAGGAGGTTGCAGGGTGACCTGGACAGGTTGAGTGAGTGGGCAGATACATGGCAGATGTAGTATAATATAGATAAATGTGAGGTTATCCACAAAAACAAGGGGGCAGATTATTATCTCAATGGGGTTAGGTTAGGTAAGGCGAGACCTGGGTGTCCTTGTACACCAGTCACTGAAAGTTGGCATGCTGGTACAGCAGGCAGTGAAGAAAGCTCATGGAATGTTGGCCTTCATAACAAGAGGATTTCAGTATAGGAGTAAAGAGGTTCTTCTGCAGTTGTATAGGGCTCTGGTGAGACCACATCTGGAGTATTGTGTACAGTTTTGGTCTCCTAATTTGAGGAAGGACATCCTTGTGTTTGAGGCAGTGCAGCGTAGGTTCACGAGATTGATCCCTGGGATGGCGGGACTGTCATATGAGGAAAGATTGAAAAGACTGGGCTTGTATTCACTGGAGTTTAGAAGGATGAGGCGGGATCTTATAGAAACATATACAATTATAAAAGGACTGAACAAGCTAGATGCAGGAAAAATGTGCCCAATGTTGGGCGAGTCCAGAACCAGGGGCCACAGTCTTAGAATAAAGGGGAGGTCATTTAAGACCGAGGAGAGAAAAAAACTTTTTCACCCAGAGAGTTGTGAATTTATGGAATTCCCTGCCACAGAGGGCAGTGGAGGCCAAATCACTGGATGGATTTAAAAGATAATTAGATAGAGCTCTTGGGGCTATTGGAGTCAAGGGATATGGGGAGACGACAGGCACGGGTTATTGATAGGGGATGATCAGCCATGATCACAATGAATGCTGGCTCAAAGGGCCGAATGGCCTCCTCCTGCACCTATTTTCTATGTTTCTATGTTTCTATCTCGGCTTTAATAATATCCACTGACTTGGCCTCCACAGCCTTCTGTGGGCAAAGTATTCTACAGATTCACCACTCTCTGACTGGAGAAATTCCTCCTCCTTCCTAAAGGAACGTCCTTTAATCCTGAGGCTAAGACCTCCGGTGCTAGACTCGCCCACTAGTGGAAACTTAATCCAGGCCTTTCACTACTTCTCAGTAAAGTCTTGAGAAGCGAAGGAAGAATCTTTACTCATCTACTAAGCTTTAGATTCATCATCATAATTCTTCATCTCATTCGAAAGTAGTCAAACATAAATTTTGTTGGACTGATCTCAGCCATAATGAATTGACTTAACAGTAAGTAGGTAAATGAACAGTACCAAATGCATACTATAAATTTGCGGGTGTTATGAAATGTAATAATTTTCTCCGAAAGCTCCAGTAATGTTTATAGTTTCATTATATATCACTGATATTTGCGACTTGGCTGTCCATGTTTCACCTGGCCACTTGTAGCTGTGGACTAGCTATAAGCTACTGAAGATCAGCCATCGGTTAGTGACACCGTAAAGGGCCTGTCCCACCAGCATGCAACTCTATGCGATTAGCGCGACCTAACGTGGTCGCTTGAGCCGTCCGGCGTCACGGGGCTGGTCCCACTTCGACCGCCGGAGCCGTGCGGAATTGTGCGGAGTTCGTCCTGACATCGCGCGGGGCTCCGAAAATCTGACTATGTTCAAAAATTCCGCGCGGCAACGGCTTGTCGGCTCGCAGTCGCCTCGACGCATTACACACCGCCCCGACATTGTGCCTCCGTGAACCTATCTGTAGGTGCCTCCGTGACCCTCTATGTGTGTGGCTCCGTGGCCCTCTGTGTGTGTGTGCCTCTGTGCCCCTCTCTGTGTGCCCCTCTCTGTCCTGGCGAACTTACCTTAGACTTTGCTCCAAGTTCGCCTCACTTTGCGCCGCGTTGTGCCACTCACCCGACCTCCGCGCGGCCCCTGCTGCCGGTTTGGTCGCGCTTGCCGCATGCAGGTCCATGCTGGTGGGAACGGCCCTGTACAGGGGATCACCTGACCTCCGCGCGGCCCCCGCTTCTAGTTTGATCGCGTTGTAGGACAGGCCCTTAACTCCTGAGCCAAATTGAGAGGATTGGGAACCACAAGGAACTGCAGGCACTGGAACCTTGAGCCAAAAGAAAGGAATGAATGTACGTATAGGTTTATTGGCCAAGTATGTTCACATACAAGGAATTTGCCTTGGTGCTCCGCTCGCATGTAACAACACGACATACACCAAACAATTAAGAATTAAACATAAAATATTAAAATATTAAGAATAAAACATTATAGTTTAAACATGTGAATGACATAAAATACCAGAGCAAAAGGAGGCTACAGACTTTTGGTTATTGAGTAGAGCTACTGCTCGTTTTTATGTCTGGCTGTGGCAGCTTTGACAGTCCAGAGTCGACTTCCAGAGGGAAGTGTTTCAAAGAGTTTGTAGCCAGGGTGAGAGGGGTCAGAGCTGATCTTACCCGCTCGCTTCCTGGCCCTTGCAGTGTACAGTTCATCAATGGGGAGAAGGTTGCTGTCAACAACCTGCTCGGCTGATCGAACAATAGACAATAGACAATAGGTGCAGGAGTGGGCCATTCGGCCCTTCGAGCCAGCACCGCCATTCAATGTGATCATGGCTGATCATCCCCAATCAGTACCCCGTTCCTGCCTTCTCCCCGTATACCCTGACTCCGCTATTTTTACGAGCCCTATCCAGCTCTCGCTTGAAAGCATCCAGAGAACCTGCCTCCACCACCCTCTGAGGCAAAGAATTCCACACTCACCACTCTCTGTGAGAAAAAGTGTTTCATCGTCTCCGTTCTAAATGGCTTACTCCTTATTCTTAAACTGTGGTCCCTAGTTCTGTACTCCCCCAACATTGGGAACATGTTTCCTGCCTCTAGCGTGTCCAAACCCTTAACAATCTTATATGTTTCAATGAGATCCCCTCTCATCCTTCTAAACTCCAGAGTGTACAAACCCAGCTGCTCCATTCTCTCAGCATATGACAGTCCCACCATCCCGGGAATTAACCTTGTAAACCTACGCAGCACTCCCTCAATAGCAAGAATGTCCTTCCTCAAATTAGGGGACCAAAACTGCACTCAATACTCCAGGTGTGGTCTCACTAGGGCCCTGTACAACTGCAGAAGGACCTCTTTGCTCCTAAATTTGATTCCTCGTGTTATAAAGGCCAACATGCCATTCGCTTTCGCTTTTGCCGAACGATTCGCTGCAGCCTCCACATGAAGTGCGAGAGAAAATCAGTGGGTCAGGCAGCATCTGTGGAGGGAATGGACAGATGACTCTTGGAGTTAGTTTATTGTCACAGGTGTACCGAGGTACAGTGAAAAGCTTTTGTTACATACCATGCGGTCAGTGTAAAGACCAGACATGATTACAATTGAGCCACCACAGTTTGCAGATGCACGTTAAAGGGAATAACATGAATAACGTTTAATGCCAGGTAAAGCCCGTAAAGTCTGCTGTTAAAAACTGGAAGTCCGGGGATCTCAAACAAGGTCGATGGTAGATCAGGACCACTGTATAATTGTTGGTAGGATGGTTCAGTTGCCTGATAACTGGGAAGAAACTGTCCCTGAATCGGGAGGTGTGCGTTTTCACACTTCTATACATTTTTCCCGATGGGAGAGGGGAGAAGAGGGAGTGGCCAACGTGCAATACTGATTAAAAAGAGTGGAGCGATGATAATGTGTGATTGCGGCTCCAGTCAGCATCATGCACACAAAGAATCGCCAGGCCTGCCCGCCATCTTGGATCTAAACTTTGGGTTGGCATCTTGGAATCAGTTGGAAGATGAGCCGCAGTCTGAAACGTTCCCTCCACAGAAGCTGCCTGACTCGCTGAGTTCCTCCAGCACTTCATCTTTTGCAGAACGTGGACAAGATGAGTGTTATATTCCGGGTCGCAGAATGAAGAACACGACTTACACACTGGTTGCCTGGATCACAAGAGAGGTTTATTACCCAGCATTCCCTGCTTATATTGAACACCAACTCATTAACATACACTTGAATATGTATGAACACATTACAATGACGTTTCAAGATGAAGTTAGATTTAGCTCTTAGAGGTGCACGGCGATGAGAAATAATTTTCACACTGCAGGCAACTAAGAGCTGGAATTCACTGCCAGAAATCACAGCAGAAGCAGTTTAAATGATGCTTTGATTAAGAAGAAATAGACTCTGGTCCTATTTTGAGTGCTTGTCAATAATTTTACTGGCTTTTTAATTAGACTGGCTTTATCTTGCACGAAAGATTAGATTTAGCTCTTAGGGGTAACGGAATCAAGGGATATGGGGAGAAAGCAGGAACGGGGTACTGATTTGGGATGATCGGCCATGATCATATTGAATGGCGGTGCTGGCTCGAAGGGCGCAATGGCCTATTCCTGCAACGTTTTTTTTTTTAAGTTTCTATGTTTGGGGTCGGGACCCTTAAAGGTTGTGGAATAAGGAAAGAAGATGCACTAAGTGTTGTGGATCCCCTGCTGTAGCTTTCCTTGTGTTGGAGGTTATATTATGGTGCTTGTCCCTGTTTAGAAATACAGAATGGAAACAGTCCCTTCGGCCCACCGAGTCTGTGCCGCCCAGCGATCACCCGTACACTAGTTCTATCCAACACAGCAGGGACAATTTGCTGAAGCCAATTAACCTACAAACCTGCAGGTCTTTGCAATATGGGAGGAACCAAAGCACCTGGAGAAAACCCACACAGTTATGGGGAGAATGGACACACTCCATACAGTCAGCACCCTTAGTCAGGATTATACATATATATATATATATATGTGAGTATCTGTGTATATACACACTGAACATTTTTTTTTCTCTCTCTTGTTTATCGTATTGTCTACAGTGTACTATGTTTACATATTCTGTTGTGTTGCAGCAAATAAAGGCCCTGTCCCACTGTACAAGGTAATTCAAAAGCTCTCCTGAGTTAAAAAAAAAATCAAACTCATGGTAAGCACGTAGAATGTATGTAGCGGGTATGTCAGAGCTCGGGACGTCTCTTAGCGGCTCATAACGCTAACAGCAGGTACTCGGGAAACGTGGTAAGCTCGTGAAGACTCGTGAAGATTTTTCAACATGTTGAAAAATCTCCACGAGAGCCCCGAGTACCTACGAGCGGCTATTACCGTAACTCTCCGAGTTTGAATCAGGGGAAACTCGGGAGAACACTTGAATTAGCTCGTGCAGTGGGACAGCCCTTAAGGATTTCATTGTTCTATCTGGGACATGTGACAATAAAACATTCTCGACTCTTGACCGAACCCGGGTCTCAACTGCTGCGCCGCTGCAGGTTTCCCCCTCTGCTGCACCTCGTCCTCAGCTGCCGTTTCCTGCGCTGTTGTTCGCCCATCGCTGCATTACACCCCCTGCGCTGCATCATCGGTGAAACTGCATGGGTGGCTGCCTGCCTGCACACTGCAGCACGGAGAAAACTGCTGTTAATAAAAAGAAAAACTGCAAGTCAGGAACACCCGCTGCTGCGACCAATGTGCTGTGTGTTTCCCGGGTCGTTGTTAAATTCTTGCGTTGCAGTGTTTCTCCTAACAGCAGTCTCCTCTGCGCTGTAATATTTCCTACACTTGCAGCCTCACCTGCGCTGCACTGCAGTTTATCGCTTTGCTACCACGACCGAAAATGTGCCTTGTCCTGCAGATGTAATTGTGCTGAAACATCAACTACTGCCTTACCCTCACCCTGCCATGTCACCTTTACTCTGCTGAAGCCTCTCCTCCTCCCCTCCCCTCCGCCCCCCCGCCCCCCATCACTTTTTAAGTGCTGCTGCATTATATTTCCTGGCGCAGTTTTTAATTCTCTGCGACCATTCACGGGGTGCTGTGCTTTCCCATCTGCAAGTCCTGCAGGTTTCTTTTCCTGCAGTCAGTCTCCCTGTCCTAGGGGCACAGTTTTCCTCTCCACATACACTCTATCCAGGCCTTTCACTATCTGGTACGTTTAAATGAGGTTTTCCCTTCATCCTTCTAAACTCCAGCGAGTGCCACTGTGCCACTGAACATCTGGTAGAGTAAACAGATCCTTTTAGAACACTTTGAGCAGATAGTGGTCCCTCTACAAGGCGTCCAAACGGCAGCAGGGTCCAGTTCTATCTTCACCACGCTTCCCAACGGCAAGAGACAACTACGCCACTTCACACCGTCGAAGGGATCTATCGCAGTCGCTGCCTCAAAAACCATATAACCATATAACAATCACAGCACGGAAACAGGCCTTCTCGGCCCTTCCAGTCCGTGCCGACCATTTATTTTCCCCTAGTCCCATCTACCTGCACTCAGACCATACCCCTCCATTCCCTTCCCGCCCATATACCTATCCACCTCTGTGTATTGCTGCAAAAAACTATCCTGCACACATTTACCAAACTCCAAACCATCCAGCCCATTTACAGAATGTGTTTCCCAGTCTATTTTTGGAAAATTGAAATCACCCACAATCACTACCTTGTGCTTACTACTAATATCTGCTATCTCCTTACATATTAGCTCTTCCAATTCTCGCTCCCCATTTGGCGGTCTATAATACACCCCTAAAAGTGTTGCTACACCGTTCCCACTTCTCAGTTCCACCCAAATAGCCTCCCTAGACGAGCCCTCTAATCTATCCTGCCAAAGCACTGCTGTAATATCTTCTCTGACAAGCAATGCAACCCCTCCACCTCTGGTCCCTCCAATTCTATCACACCTGAAGCAACAAAATCCTGGAATATTTAGTTTCCAATCACAACCCTCCCGCAACCATGTTTCACTGATTGCCACAACATCATATTTCCTGGTGTCAATCCAGGCTCTAAGTTCATCCACCTTTACAATGCTCCTAGCATTAAAATAGGAACCCACCATCCCTTATTCTCTGTTTATTATCTTTTTCCTCTTTCTCGCCTCCATTTTGGGTCCGAGTGCTTCCCTTCTCTGCCTCTTGCCCCTCACCCTGTCCCCTAGCCCCCTCTACCCGAGTCCCTCCCCCCAGCCTTTCTAGTTTAAAGTCTCCTTTGCAAATCTCCCTGCCAGGATATTGGTTCCCCTTGGGTTCAAGTGCAACCCGTCCTTTTTATACAGATCATGCCTTCCCCAAAAGAGGTCCCAGTGATCAAGAAACTTGAATCCCTGCCCACTGCACCAGTCCCTCAGCCACGCATTTATCCTCCACCCCATTCCATTTCTACTCTCACTGTCACGTGGCACAGGCAGTAATCCTGAAAGTGTTACTCCTTTGGTCCTTCTCCTTAACTTTCCCCCCAACACCCTAAATTCTCCTGTCAGGACCTCTTCTCTTTTTCTGCCTATGTCATTGGTACCAATGTGTACCACAACATCAGGCCCCTCTCCCTCCCTTTTCAGAATCCTTTCGACACGTTCCGACACATCCGGGACCCTGGCACCGGGGGGGCAAACTACCATCCGGGTCTCCCGACTGCGTCCACAGAATCGCCAATCTGACCCCCTAACTATGGAGTCCCCTATTACAATTGCCCTCCTCTTTTTGCTACCCTTCTGAGCAAAAGGCAGCAACATCCTCAAAGACCCCACACCATCCTGGCCGTACACTCATCTCACCATTGCCATCGGGAAGGTACAGGAGCCTGAAGACTGTAACGTCCAAGTTCAGGGAACAGCTTCTTCCCTACAGCCATCGGGCTATAAAACACAACAACAAATAAGCTCTGAGCTCAGAGCTGCAAAAGACTATATTATTATTGCACTATATTTGTTAGTTATTGAACTTTTTTTTCCTCTTCCCCCGTTATGGACTATGTTTACATATTCACATATTCTGTTGAGCTGCAGCAAGTAAGAATGTCATTGTCCCATCCGGGACGTCTGACAATAAAACACTCTTGACTCTTGACTCTTTCAGCCTGTCCAAGGATGAATCGCCGGAAGGGTAGCTCAGTATTGTCTCCCCAGTCGTACCCATTTAATAAATGATGATCGCTCGGAAAGAACTGTCTCAGCATTCGCAGTGGCACTAGAAGCCCAAATGCCACATCAAATCCCACTGACGTACGCCACAGTAGACCCAGCTCAGCCACAGAGGCAGAGCATTCAGCGATTCCTTTCAACGGGGTAAAAAGCTCATCCCTCAGTTGCTCGCCGCTGATCACAGCTGTCGTGAATTTTAAGTTATGAACATTGAATTTACTCCGGGGGAGATCGGCTAATGAATCTTTTAACTGCGTTTCATCAAATGCACGGCTGTCTAATTCCAGCTGAGGCCCATTTTCTGTTTTTTAAAAAAAAGATAAGCATTTAATTAAAACTGTGGGAAAGCGAGCTGCGTTAAATAAAGAAAACAACCGGTTTGGATTCTAGGACCTCGATGGTTCTTGAAGTACGTTTGAAACATACGCACTGCTTTACTTTTGGAAATGCATATTTTAGATTAGGGGTTGGACAAGCTAGATCCTGGAAGATTGTTCCCGATGTTGGGGGAGTCCAGCACAAGGGGTCACAGTCTAAGGATAAGGGGGAATTCCTTTAGGACCGAGATGAGGAAAACATTCTTTACACAGAGAGTGGTGAGTCTCTGGAATTCTCTGCCACAGAAGGTAGTTGAGGCCAGTTCATTGGCTATATTTAAGAGGGCGTTAGATGTGGCACTTGTGGCTAAAGGGATCAGGGGGTATGGAGAGAAGGCAGGTACAGGATACTGAGTTGGATGATCAGCCATGATCACATTGAATGGCAGTGCAGGCTCGAAGGGCCGAATGGCCTACTCCTGCACTTATTTTTCTATGTTTCTCTATGTGATACAGCATGGAGCAGGCCCTTCGGCCCACCTTGTCCATGCCAACACCTGAGCACCCGTTCAGACTAGTTCTATGTCAGAGGGCTCCCAACATTTTTCGTTCCACTTACCCCTGGCAACTTTAATAGCGCATAGCGATGTCATTTCACTTATTTATGAACAACTAATGATGAACAGATACCGGTGTACCAGAACCAAACACAGTCAGCCAACGAGAAAAAATATGTACAAAACCCGAATCAACAAATTTACCCCCTGGGTAGGTGAAATTTACCCCAGGTTGGGAACCCTTGTTCTATGTTATCCCAATTCGTCATCCTCTCCCTGCACGCTAGGGGCCATTTCAAGGCTAATTGACATATTTTTGGGTGGCACAGAGGTAGATTTGCGCTACCTCTGTGCCACAGAGACCCCGGTTCGATCCTGGCTGTGGGTGCTGTCTGCAAGGAGTTTGTACGCTCTCCCCGTGACCGATGTGGGTTTTCTCCAGGTCCTCTGGGTCTCCAGCGCTGCAAGGCAGTAACTCTACCGCTGCGCCACTGCGATGGGCCGTGAGCCAACAGTAAGCAACATACATATAAATCAGATAGACACAAAATGCTGGAGTAACTCAGCGGGAAACTGAAGTAACTGAAGTCTGAGGAAGCGTCTCGACCGGAATCGTCACCCATTCCTTCCATCCAGAAAATCCGCCTGTCCCACTGAGTTACTCTAGCATTTTGTGTCCATCTACGGTTCAAAGGTTCAAGGGTTCAAAGGTTAATTTATTGTCACACACACCAATTGGTGCAGTAAAAATTCAAGTTGCCATTAAAAAGAACATTAAAAAGAATACAAACATAACAAAAATAAAGACATTTAAACATAAAAACATCCCCCCACAATGGTTCCCACTGTGGGGGAAGGCACAAAGTCCAGTCCCCATCCCCATGTCCACCCATAGTCGGGCCTATTGAGGCCTACGCAGTCGCCACTACAGGGGCCCGATGTTCCAGGCCGTTCTCGCCGGGTGATGGTGCTCCGGCGTCGGGAGAACCCTCTTTATTTTGCTCCCTGGCGTTTAAACCAACATCTGCAGTTCCTTCCTACACACGAAGAAACATTATCTGATTAAACGTCTTAATACAATTGTAGCTCTCTGCCTCGAGACAGGAAGTGGGAAGCAACCGATCTATTAATCTTTTTGACATATAATTCTGAAAGATGGTTGAAGTGAAAGGGAAAGGTTGATGACATATAAATACTCACCGCTCCAGTTAGGCCCATTCATCGGGAAAGGTTCGACGCGTAATTAGCAAAGCAAGCGGTTCGCACTCTGTTGCGGGAACCGTTTAATGAAGGGGATTATTAATATTTTTTTAAGCTGTGGAGAAAGACGCATTGTGTGGGGGGAAATGCAATTGTTCCGATCAGCATTAATGTCATGATCGGAGTTGATTTTGAGCTACTGCACTGGTGAAATTAGAGTATAACATCGACTAGGGTTAGCAATCTACCAGGATTACCACGGTCTCCAGGGAATGAAATCGAATCTCTACAAGACGACCATGAAAAGAAAACAGTACAGACAGCAACATTTTTATTTTCTCTTAGAGCTTCCCATTCTTAAAACATCTGGGGGGTGGGAGGGGAGGGCAGATGCTTGGTAGTGGAGAAATCCAATAGGAGAGATGAAGTCAATCCAGCTTCGGAAGTTCAGAAGGGTTCATAAGAGTTGTGTATAAGATCATGAGAGGAATAGATCGGGTAGATGCACAGGATCGCTAGGCCAGAGTAGGAGAATCGAGGACCAGAGGACACAGGTTCAAGGTGAAGGGGAAAAGATTTAATAGGAATCTGAAGGGGTTACACAAAAAAAATTATAGGGACAATCCCATAATTTATAATATTAGACGTATTTGGAAACAAATAGTTAAGACTCTACACTTAGATAATTTCTCACTCAGACTTCCAATTATGAATAATCCATTATTTAAACCTTCAATATTAGATGGAGGGTTTAGACGCTGGAATGACTTAGGAATCAAAAGGTTAGAACATCTTTATAGAAAAGGAAAATTTCTTTTATTCCAGGAATTACAAGATATTTATGGACTGTCTCCGCAACATTTGTTTAGGTATTTACAAATCAGAGACTATATTAAAACTAATACACAAGATTACAAAAGTAAAGAACCAGGATTACTAGATGATTTGTTTAATTTGCACCCAAATACAGAAAAATTAATAGCTTATATATACAATATCATTTTGGATAAAGAGAATCCAACAACTGAAATGTATCGTCAAGCATGGGAAAATGAAATTGGATTAGCTATAACAAAAGAAAATTGGGAAGAAAGTCTACAACGAATACATCGGTGTTCATTAAACGCCAGGCACATATTGATTCAATATAAAGTATTATATAGATTACATTATTCCAAAACCAAATTAAATAGTATTTTTCCTAATATTTCTTCTATCTGTGATAAATGTAGAAATTCTGAAGCAAACTTAATACATAGTTTTGTTACATGTCCTAAATTGAATTATTACTGGACAGAAATTTTTAAAGTTATTTCTGAAGTCCTTAAAGTTAAATTGGATCCTGACCCAAAGTTAATAATAATTGGAATCCCTGACTTAAATTTGCCACTTACAGGTAATCAAAGAAATTTCTTAGATTACTGTTTGATAATTGGGAAAAAAATTATTTTGAAATTTTGGAAGGGAATATCAATCCCCACAACTAAAATGTGGGCAGCAGAAATGTTGGAGACGCTACATCTGGAAGAAATTAGATTTGTCCTATTGGACGAATATAATTCCTTCGAACAGATGTGGTCTCCATACATACAGTATTTAGAGAAGTAGCTGTTCTTGGCAACACGGCTCGACGGGCACCCTGCGGGATTCGGCGGGAATGACTCATTTTCACATTGGGATTGACATGCATGTTCTCATGGATATTATTATCTGTAATAGTTTTATCGATAATGTATATTGCTGTTTACATATATATATATAATATTCTATCAGTTTTTTTTTTCTTGATAACTCTGTTCTCTTTCTTTTTTTTTCCTTTTTCTTATATATAATCAAATTATTATTTAATCACATCTTTAATGATTTATATCTGTTCTATTCTTTTTCTATCTATATATCAAAAAATAGAGTATAAGAAGAATTATTGATGCATTGTTGGTAAAATAATGGAATTAAGTTGACGTTTGGAAAGTTGTTAAAAGCATTATAATTGGTTACTGTTAATAAAAATATTTAAAAAAAAAAAAAAAAAGGAATCTGAAGGGTCACTTTTTCACACAAAGGGTGGCGGGGTGTATGGAACAAGCTGCCAAAGGGGGTGGTTGAGGCAGGGACTATCCCAACGTTTAAGAAACAGTTAGACTGGTACATGGATAGGACCAGTTTGGAGGGATATGGACCAAATGCAGGCAGGAGGGACTAGTGTAGCTGGGACATGTTGGCCGGTGTGGGCAGGTTGGGCCAAAGGGCCTGTTTCCACACTATATCACTTTATGACTAAGTGAAAGGAGTAGAATTAGGCCATTCAGCCCATCGAATGATAGATGAGGTCATTTGGAATCAGGGATTCATGTAATGGAGACAATAGAAGAAAAAACATAGAAGATAGAACACAGAACAACATAGACACAAAATGGCTGCAGTAACTCAGCGGGACAGACCGCATCTCTAGAGAGAATGAATGGGAGACGTTTTGGGTTGAGATCCTTCTTCAGAAGAGTATCGACCCGATAGGTCGCCTATTCCTTCGCTCCATAGATGCTGCCTCACCCACTGTGTTTCTCCAGCTTATTTGTCTACCGTCGATTTTTCCAGCGTCTGCAGTTCTTTCTTGAACATATCCCAATAACTCAGTGTTTCAAGTCCACGTAACTGCTAAGGCGTGAATTCTCCCAAATCTTAGATTCTCCCAGATCTGTCCTGCACTATTTTCCAGCTTCTTTCCTTGAGTAGGGCGACCAAAACTGAACAGAATGCTCCAGGTGAGGCTTCAGCAAAATCTTGTCCAACTGCAACAGAACATCGCGACCTCTGTACTCAATGTCCATGAGCCAAAGGCCAGCGTGTCAAAAGTCTTCATCACCACCCTGAACACCTGTCATGTCACCTTTTTCACACAGAGAGTGGTGAATCTGCGGAATTCTCTGCCACAGAAAGTAGTTGAGGCCAGTTCATTGGCTATATTTAAGAGGGAGTTAGATGTGACCCTTGTGGCTAAAGGGATCAGAGGGTATGGAGAGAAGGCAGGTACAGGATATTGAGTTGGATGATCAGCCATGATCATATTGAATGGCGGTGCAGGCTCGAAGGGCCGAATGGCCTACTCCTGCACCTATTTTCTATGTTTCTATGTTTCAAGAATGGTGTGATTGCATTCAAGGGAAATATGTACTTGTATGACATTATGGCTCTGACATACACCTTCACGTTGTCACGTGGTCACCTCGTGAACAAGATGGTTCTGATAACATTTAGAGTGTCTTACTTAAAAAAAAAAAAAATTTTTTTTTTTTTTAAAGATAGAAAGCAAGAAAGAAAGGAGATTTCAAATCTAAAGATTGTGGAGATAGATCCGGGAGTACAGTTGTTCATCCACCCCTAAACTCAAGTTTTGACTTTAATTTTGTGTTAAACCAGTAAAAAATGCAATGAATGGAGACCACATCTTAAAAAATTAGTTCTGGTTTGTCAATTAAGCCATATCTTATTTGTTCCAAATGCACGGTCTCGGTCATTTCCGTAATCCACATTTTAATTGTGGGGGTTAGAGCGTTTTACTGTTAATGTAAAAATGTCTGATAACATTCAGAGCGTTTTACTTTTAGTTCGTAGTTCTCAGTTTTAGAAATACAGCGTGTAAACCAGGATGGGAGATCGCAACCTTCACGTGGTCCACCCTGTTTCAACTAACGCAATCAACCTGACATGTGTACGTTATTGGGGCAAATCCTCCAAAATTATGGCAGAACTTGGATAAGGACATGGACATTTTAAAAAGACAGATTTGCTGGCTGCCACGGAAAAACCTGCAATCCACAGAAAGACTCAGTTTCAAGTTTCAAACCGTCTGGTCCGTGGACTTGGACATCACACAACGGTGTGAACAAAGGCAGAGACGGAGATAACGAGATTTTCTTGGATACACAAAGGAAGGAACCAAGCCTCAGCAGACGATGGTAAACAGGCCAGCAACAAGCACAATCACCATCGTGGATGACCCATCCATCGAGACAATAGGAGCCCATCCAGGCGGTGGGATAACGATCAGGCTGAGGGATCATGACATCAGCAAACCCCTTATCATCGGAAGCCTATTGTTCATGCCAGATCGAAACTGGGAAACATCAAAAGAAGCCCTTTTATCCAGAGGACCACCTGGGGGGTTCAAAGGAATCTCAGGTATAAAACAGGAGTCCAACCAGAACTCGCTCTCTGCTCTTTTTGGCTCTTCCTGCTCGTCTCTCTCTGCTCTTTTCGGCTCTTCCTGCTCTTCCTGCTCTACTGGACAGCTCGTGAGCCTGCATCGACTTAGCTGTGAGTATCCCGGTGACTTGGTGAAATTCCCGAAATAGGATAGGAGGTTGAGTAAATAAGGGGAAAGGGGAGTAAAATATTGTTAAAGTAAGTTTTCCGACGTGCCCGATAGTTTTCCTTCCATAGTCTTAGTTTAAAGCATAAGTTTACCCACGTATTATGTAATGTTGGTGAGATTCGATTCCTCATTGTTTAATAAAGCCTGTAAATTTAGACTTGCTTTGAGTCCATCTTGGTTTCTGTTTTCTCTCATCAGCACACTCTGGTCAATTCAACCTTTTATCATATCCCACCATAATTCCGAGGTCTAGAACCTAGGGGAATCCCTTTTGTGGGAAACGAAAGAAACCCCTACACATGCACAAACAAAAGATCAAATAGAACACGTTGACCTGCAACTCTAGGCTGTGCACGCCATACGCAAGAAGAAGAAGCGTGTAAACTGGCCTTCCAGTGGACAGAGTCCGCGCCGACCAGTGTTCACCTCGTACACTGGTTCTATCCTGCGCACTAGGGCCAATGTACAGGAGGCGATTAACCTACAAACCGGCGCGCCTTTGCAGTGTGGGAAGCATCCGGAGCACCTGGAGCAACGCATGTGGTCACAGGGAGAACGGACAAACTCCACACAGACAGCACCCGTGGTCAGGAATCTTAATCTCTGGCGCTCTAAAGCAACAACTCTACCGTTGCGCCACCGTTGATGCGTAAATAATGTAAATATGTAAAGAAGAGAATATGTGAAATACTTTTCCTTTATAAAAAGTTGGATGCATGGCACTATATGTAAACATGTAACATCTATTATGTATGAACACATGCAGAGAGTAGTTGGGGAGTGTAAACAGGATACAGATGTTTTATCATTTCTCCAGCTCTCTGAATAATCTCAAACAATCCTGCTGTGGCTGACAATTAGAATAAGAAGATAAGAGACGCAATGAACTGCAGCAAAACACCAAGTGCAGGAGTAACTCAGGGAGCCACCACCATCATCTATTGTAACGAGCGGTGGCTCCCGTTGATTGTCGTCGGAAGTTTGCGTCCTTTTCCGGACGGACGATGACAGCGATGTCAACATTTGCAACAAGATGGACTCGAAAGAAGAAAAAGAAGGAACAGCTGTGGAGACAAGATGGACACCCATTCTCTGGAGGGAACGAATGGGTGACATCTCGGGTCGAGACCCTTCTTCAGACTGAGAGTTTTGGGGAGAGGTGAAGCTAGAGATATGGAAGGATAAGGTGTGAAGACGACAAATCAAAGCTGATGATGATCAAGGAAGTGGGGAATGGTTCATTGTTGGCTGAGGGGAAGGTGACAACGAGGCGTGTGAACAGTAAAATTAATTAGGACATGGTAACTAATCTGATGGGGGAAGAGGGAAAGTATTTCCTTGAGCACCATCTGCTTTGATTTTCCGTTTTCACACCTTACCCATCCATATCTCTAGTTTCCTTCTCCACTGACTCTCAGTGTAAAGAAGGGTCTCGACCCGAGATGTCAGCCATTCCTTTTCGCCAGAGTTGCTGCCTGTCCCGCTGAGTTACTCCAACTTTTTGTGTCTGTCTTTGGTGTAAACCCACCCCGTTGGATTGCAACCTTGTCGTGGTCGGGGTCGGGGTCCTTGTGTGTCTCAGTGATCCCTAGAGCTACGCCAGCGGGAGTTTTGTCTCCTGTTAGGGTCCCCCATTGCTGGAAGGTTAGAGGCGAGACGAAGAGCGATCCACTGGTCCTCCAGGTTGGGGGTTGAGCACAGGGCTAACAACCCTGTCTCGTAAAACAAATACGTTAAGGACACGTTACGGACACAAGGAATCAACACTACTGAGTGGAGGACCTTCGTTGCTGCCCTACATGCCAGGAGGCATAATAGACAGTAAGTAAGTAAGTTGGTGTAAACCAGCATCTGCAGTTCCTTCCTATACAGCTATGGAGGGAATGGATGGGCGATGTTTTGGGGTAGGGACCCTTCTACAGACCATAACTTAAACTCACACACAGTGACACAGCTGGTAGAGATGCTGCCTCACAGCGCCAGAGAGCAGGGTTCAATCCTCCAAGGTCATAAGTGATAGGAGTAGAATTAGGCCATTCAACCCATCAGGTCTACTCCGCCATTCAATCATGTCTGATCTATCTCTCCCTCCTAACTCCATTCTCCTGCCTTCTCCCCATAACCTCTGACCCCTGTACTAATCAAGAATCTATCTATCCCTGTCTTAAAAATATTCACTGACTTGGTCTCCACGGCCTTCTGTGGCAATGAATTCCACAGATTCACCACCCTGTGACTAAAGAAATTTCCTCCTCATCTCCTTTCTAAAAGAACATCCTTTAATTCCGAGGCTGTGACCTCTAGTCCTAGACTCTCCCACCAGTGGAAACATCCTCTCCACATCCACTCTATCCAAGCCTTTCACTATTCAGTACATTTCAATAAGATCCCCCCTCACTCTTCTAAACCAGTGCAGTCAAACGCTCATCCTGACCTCGGGTGAAGTAATAGAATGTTTGTAATGCCTATATTATAGGGTATTTAAAGCTCAATAGAGGTTTTTTTTCCAGCTGCAGAGCATAGCATTGACATATAAGTAGTTTTACCCTCTTTTGTATGAAATAAAATATAAAATAAATGAAATAGTAGCAGAAATCGTAGCTGTTGGTTGCAGCAACTAAAAATACATTGTGTAGGAAGGAACTGCAGGTGCTGGTTTAAACCGAAGATAGACACAAAATGGTGGAGTAACTCTGAGGGTCAGGCTTCCCTGGAGAAGAGGAATGGGTGATGTTTCGGGTCGAGACTGAGTCGGGGGAAACGGAAACAAGAGCATATATTGCATCTTCTAAGAAAAAATTTTAAAACATTTTCATTCCTGTGATGTGTATATCATTTTCAACGCCAGCAAATAGATCTTGTGACAGCCTTTTCACAATGCAACAATTATGCTCATAGTTAATTTGGACTCCAGTCATCATGTTTTGAACCAATAGGGCGGCAGGGTGGCTCAGCAGTAGAGTTGTTGCCTTGCAGCATACCTGGGTTCGATCCTGACTGTGGGTGCTGTCTGTACGGAGTTTGCACGCTCTCCACGTGACCGCATGGATTTTCTCCGAGATCTTCGTTTTGGCCCACACTCCAAAGACGTACAGGTTTGTAGGTAAATTGGCTTGGTCAATGTAAAAATTGTCCCTAGTGTGTGTAGGATAGTGTTAACATGCAGGGATCGCTGGTCGGGGCGGACCCAGTGGGCCGAAGGGCCTGTTTCTGCATTGTATCTCTAAATTAAACTAAACTAAACTAAATTATTCCAACAAACCATGAAGACAAAGATCATTCATTCGCCATCTTACAGCAAATGGCTGACCAGCAATCTTCTCGGATTTCTTCTACCTCCATTGACTCCATTTGCACCTCACGCGCCTTGGCAAGGCCAGCAGCAGAATCAAGGACGAGTCGCACCCTGGTCGCTCCCTCTTCTCCCCTCTCCCATCGGGCAAAAGCTATAGAAGTGTGAAAACGCACACACCTCCAGATTCAGAGACAGTTTCTCCCCAGCTGTTATAAGGCAACTGAACCATCCTACCACAACCAGAGAGCGGTCCTGAACTACTATCTACCGCATTGGTGACCCTCGGACTATCTTTGATCGGACTTTGCTGGCTTTACCTTGCACTAAACGTTATTCCCTTATCATGTATCTGTACACTGTGGACGGCTCGATTGTAATCATGTATTGTCTTTCCGCTGGCTGGTTAGCACGCAACACAAGCTTTTCACTGTACCTCGGTACACGTGACAATAAACTAAACTAAACTAAACTTACCATGTATACCTTGTCAATGTAATCTCTGCAGTTCATTGTTGTGCCTGCACTATTTCTCCTGAATTTCTTAGAACTCAGAATGGTTCCTTTTGTCAGCCACAAGCAAGGGTTTTATGGTGTGTATTGATTTTTCTTCAATTGCAGCTTTGTAATGTTCTGTCTCAGTTGTGCTTTCAATTGAAAGAGTGAATAAAGGAAATTTAAATGGTACTTTGACTTTTTGCCATTGAACGGTAGTTTAGTTGAGTTTAGAGATACAGTGCAGAAACAGGCCCTTCGGCCCATCGAGTGTGTGCTGACCCATGATCCCCGCGCACCAGCACTATCCAACACACACTAGGGACAATTTTCAATTCTACCAAAGCCAATTAACCTAACAAACCTCTACGTCCTTGGAGTGTGGGAGGAACCCAGAGCATCTGGAAGAATGCCCACGCAAGTCACGTGGAGAACGTGCAAACTCCGTACAGGCAGCTCCCGAGGTCGGGATGGAACCCGGGTGTCTGGCGCTGTGAGGCAGCAACTCTACCGCTGCACCGCCATGCCACACTATCGTCAAGAGTCAAGAGAGTTTGATCGTCATGTCCCAGATAGGACAATGAAATTCTTGCTTGGTCGCTCAGTTCTGCAGACTGAGAGTCAGGGGAGAGGGGGTCTAGAGATATGGAAGGGTCAGGTGTGAAAACGATAGATCAAAGCAGGCGGTGATAAGGAAATGTGCGATGGTTCATTGTTAGCTGAGGGGAAGGTGACAATGAGGCAGACAAACAGTGATATTTAATCAAGAGGACAGTGAAACTAGTGTAACAACTAGGGTGGGGAAGGGACGGAGAGAGAGGGAAAGCAAGGGTTGCGGAGTTAGAGAAATCAATGTTCATACCGCTGGGTTGTAAGCTGATTGATGTTTTTAAAATGACTTATTCAGAACGGTGGCACAGCGGTAGAGTTGCTGCCTTAAGGGCCTGTCCTACCAGCATCCGACTCCATGCGGTGAGCACAACCAAACTGGAAGCGGGGGCCGCGCGGTGGTCGAGTGATCCCTGTACAGGGCCGTTCCCACCAGCATGTGCCAGCATGCGGCTAGCGCAACCAAACCGGCAGCGGGGGCCGCATGGAGGACGGGTGAGTGGCGTGACGCTGGGCGAAGTGGCGCGAAGTTGGAGCGAAGTCCGCAAGGTAAGTTTGCAAGGACAGAGAGGGACACACAGAGAGGGTCACGGACGCACACAGAGATAGGGCCACGGAGGCACACGGAGAGAGGGCCACAGAGGCACACACAGAGAGGGTCACGGAGGCACATTTAGAGAGGGTCACGGAGGCACGACGTCGAGACGGTGTGTAATGCGTCGAGGCGACTGCGGGCCGACAGGCCATTGCCGCACGGAATTATTCAACATGGTCAGTTTTTCGGAGCCCCGCGCGATGTCAGGACCAGCTCCGCACAATTCCGCACGGCTCCGGCGATCGAAGTGGGACCGGCCCCGCGAGGCCGGACGGCTCAAGCGACCACGTTAGGTCGCGCTCACCGCATGGAGTCGCATGCTGGTGGGACAGGCCCTTTACAGTGTTTGTAGCGCAGGTTTGATCCTGCCTACGGGAGCTGTCTGTATGGAGTTAGTACGTTCTCCCCAAGACCTGCCTGGGTTTTCTCCGAGATCTTCGGTTTCCCCCCACAATCCAAGGACGTACAGGTTTGCAGGTTAATCGGCTTGGTATTTAATGTGAATTGACCCAAGTGTGTGTAGGATCGTGTTAGTGTGCGGGGGTCGCTGGTCGGCACGGACTCGGTGGGCCGAAGGGCCAGTTTGCGCACTGTATCTCTAAACTAAACTGTAGAATGCGCTTCATTCACAGGTTTTATCAGAATATCAGGCACATTTACTCGAATTACCAATATTGTCAATTTTAAAGATGCATTGGATTGGAAGTTTCCTCAAGAGAGCCACCTTGGAAGCACATCATGTTGTGATGATTCACCAACAGATGGTGGAAGTTGAAACCTAGCCATTAATCTATCCTGCCATTGAATTACTGAGCCTCTATGTGTATTAAGCACTTGTATCCATATATGCCAAGGACTGGGATTTGCTTTAATCTTTGATAATGAAATTCCTGTGTTTTGTTTCACTTGTAAGTGGCTGTCGGTTTGTATCGTGGCTAGACATACTTAAATGTCGGGATGCATCACAGTTTGGTCTGGGAACAGCACCGTCCAAGACCGCAAGAAATTGCAGCGAATTGTGGACGCAGCCCAGACCGTCACACAAACCAACCTCCCTGCCATTGACTCCCTTTACGGCTCACGCTGCCTCGGCAAGGTCAGAAGCATAATCAAGGACGAGTCGCACCCTGGTCACTTTGTTTAGTTTAGCGATACAGCGCGGAAACAGGCCCTTCGGCCCACCGGGTCCGTGCCGACCAACGATCCCGCATATTAACAATATCCTACACACACTAGGGATCATTGTAATTGATGTTTTTAAAATGGTAAAGTTGCTGCCTTACAGTGCTTGCAGCAGCAGAGACCCCGGTTAGATCCTGACTACGGATGCTGTCTGTACGGAGTTTGTGCATTCGCCTCGTGACCGCGTGGGCTTCCTCCCACACTCCAAAGACATACAGGTTTGTAGGTTAATTGGCTTGGTCTAAGTGTAAAATTGTCCCTAGTGTGTGTAGGGTAGTGTTAATATACTACTAAACTAAACTAAAACAAAAATATATAGGGGGATATTTAATGGCAAAGGTTGATCATTTGGGAGTTTTGCAATATCATAGAAACATAGAAAATAGGTGCAAGAGGAGGCCATTCGGCCCTTCGAGCAAGCACCGCCATCCATTGTGATCATTGCTGATCGTCCGCTATTAATAACCCGTGCCTGCCTTCTCCCCATGTCCCTTGACTCCATTAGCCCCTAGAGCTCTATCCAACTCTCTCTTAAATCCTCCAACTCTCTGTTAAATCCTTGATCAAGGACCTTGTTAAGGACCAAGGATATCCTTGATATCCTTGATCCTTAACTGATATCTTAGGTTTTATTGCTAACAGCTATGGTCGTTACCATGATGAATCAGCACGCACTGGGTGTGTAACTAGAACTCTGGAAGATACGGAACCTTCTTGAAAAACGTTCAGAGTCAGGATCAACAAAGATTCTTTCTTTGCCTGGAGATAATATGGGTTAATTGTAATTATTCCTCTGTGGAGGATTTAGATAAAAACACTAATTACCAATGACTGAAGCACGAGTCGGCTACCTGGCCATTTGTACCTGCTCCACATTAGTGAAAGGCTTGGATAGAGTGGATGTGGGGAGGATGTTTCCACTGGTGGGAGAGTCCAGGTCCGGAGGTCACAGCCTCAGAATTAAAGGATGTGCCTTTAGGAAGGAGATGCGGAGGAACCTCTCTAGTCAGAGTGCGGTGAATCTGTGGAATTTTTTGCCACAGACAGCTGTGGAGGCCATGTCAATGGATATTTTTAAAGCAGAGATAGATAGATTCTTGATTAGTACAGGAGTCAGGGGTTATGGTGACAAGGCCGGAGAATGGGAATAGGAGGGAGAGGTAGATCGGCCATGATTGAATGGCAGTAGATTTGATGGGCCGAATGGCCTAATCCTATCACATGACCTTATGACTTCAGACTTTAGAGATACACACGGAAACAGGCCCTTCGGCCCACCAAGTCTGCGCCCACCAGCGATCACCCCGTACACTAACACTATCCTACACACACTAGGGACAATTTACAAATTTATCAAAGCCAATTAAACTACCAACTGGTACACATTGTATGAGAGTGTGGGAGGAAACCAGAGTGCCCGGGGAAAATGGTCACGAGAAGAACGTACAAACTCCGTACAGACAGCACCCGTAGTCAGGATCGAACCCCGGTCTCTGGCATTGTAAGGTTGCAGCTCTACCATTGTGCCACCGTGCTGCCCCTAATGGGGGGGGGGGGGGGAGCATTTTGGGTTGAATGGGTAAGTTGGGCCGAAGGGCCTGCTTCTGTGCTCCATGCCATTCATGATTGTGTAAGAGAAAGAGAGAGAATTCTCACAATCCAATTCCTGTTATTTGTTCAGCGTGGGTAGGTAGTGCAGTTCCCTTTGTGTTGAGAAAGGCAAGGCAATAATGAAAAGACACTGTGCTCCTGTAGAATTGCTGTAATCAAAGGGCGTAGGACATTCGTTCAATGGTTGAATCATCACTCCAGGAGCCCCATTGATACCTAGCTTAGGCCACTTTGGATAGGAGCCAGAGAAAATATCTCTCCAGTAAACTGGTTCATGATGCTTTTTACCCATATATATTGGGCTTCCAGTGGAGGGACATTGTCCACTTGGAGCTGGACTGAAGTCAAACGTGACTTTTATTCCAGTCGAACAATATTTATGCTTAACCTGAACTTCTACAGAGCATAATAGCCTCTCAACATAATGAGAAGCCAGGTTCCTTTTCTAAAGTGTATTCTTCACTTGTTCATTGTGGGATATTTTGTTCCAACAGAGAGTATTAATACAGAACCTTCATTCAGTACTCCTATTGTACAGCCCAGCTTTGGTGTTCTCCAAAATGTTTCCCTGAATGCAAATCATTTACCCCATCGTTTCATTTTTGTTGGGATTTTGTTTAAGAGACACAGCGCGGAAACAGGCCCTTCGGCCCACCGAGACAGCGCCGGCCACCGATCTCCGCACACTGACTCTATGCATTACTTACACACACCAGGGGCAGTTTTTACACAAAAACCAAGACAATGAACCCTCACACCTGTACGTTCCCCCATGACCTGCGTGGGTTTTTCTCCGAGATCTTCGGGATTCCCCCCACACTCCAAAGACATGCTGGTTTGTAGGTTAATTGGTTTGGTGTGATTGTAACAATTGTCCCTTTTGTGTGTAGGATTGGGTTGGCGTGCGGGGATCGCTGGTCAGCGTGGTCTCGGTGGGCCGAAGGATCTGTTTCTGCGCTGTACCCCAAGTTCAAGTTCAAATTCAATAGAGTTTATTGTCATGCATCCCTGAAAGGACAATGGAATTCTTGCTTTGCTTCAGCACAACAGAACATAGTAGGCATTGACTACAGAACAGATCACCATGATATAAATATATACACACATGAATAAATAAACTGATCGTGCAAATAACAGATAATGGGTTATTAATGTTCAGAGTTTTGTCCGAGCCAGGTTTAATAGCCTGATGGCTGTGGGGAAGTAGCTATTCCTGAACCTGGTCGTTGCAGTCTTCAGGCTCCTGTACCTTCTACCTGAAGGCAGCAGGGAGATGAGTGTGTGGCCAGGATGGTGTGGGTCCTTGATGATGTTGCCAGCCTTTTTGAGGCAGCGACTGCAATGGATCCCCTAGATGGAAGGAAGGTCAGAGCCGATGATGGACTGGGAAGTGTTTACTACTTTTTGTAGTCTTTTCCTCTCCAGGGGGCTCAAGTTGCCGAACCAAGCCACAATGCAACCGGTCAGCAAGCTCTCTACTGTGCACCTGTAGAAGTTAGAGAGAGTCCTTGACAAATCGACTCTCCGTAATCTTCTCAGGAAGTAGAGGCGCTGATGTGCTTTCTTAATAATTGCATCAGTGTTCTCGGACCAGGAAAGATCTTCAGAGATGTGCACGCCCAGGAATTTGAAGCTCTTGACCCTTTCAACTATCGACCCGTTGATATAAACGGGACTGTGGATCCCCATCCTACTCCTTCCAAAGTCCACAATCAGTTCCTTGGTTTTGCTGGTGTTGAGGGCCAGGTTATTGTGCTGGCACCATATGGACAGTCGCCCGATCTCTCTTCTATACTCTGACTCATCCCCATCAGTGATACGTCCCACAACAGTGGTGTCGTCAGCGAACTTGATGATGGAGTTCGCACTATGACCGGCTACGCAGTCATGAGTATAGAGTGAGTACAGCAGGGGGCTGAGCACGCAGCCTTGAGGTGCTCCCGTGCTGACTGTTATCGAGGCTGACACATTTCAACCAATACGAAGAGACTGTGGTCTGAGAATGAGGAAGTCGAGCATCCAATTGCAGAGGGATGCGCAGAGACCCAGTTCTGCAAGTTTGGTAAACTAAACTTAGCTAAACTAAAATCCTCTCATTACTTTCACGGCTCTATGAGTTTCTATAAATATGCAAGGAGGCAACGATACCTGAACAGCAGTTTTGGAGAGAAAATGGAAGTGGAGTTTTGCATAAACAAGAAGTTTGCCAGAGCATGATTCATTGTGTATCCCAGAACAGTTTTTGGAATATTGGCTTCTTCAAAGTTTCTTTTAATAGATGACTGGATATCTCTGCTGCCTCATTGAAACTACAATGAAGTGACATCTACAATCAATAGATGTTTGATGCCATTACAGAATATTGCAGACTCTTAATTGTAGTATGATTCATTGTCAGCTATTACATCTGCCGGTGGGCACAGAGATCAACCTTAATTCTACATTAGCAAGTCTATGGTTGTGCAATTATCTTGTTTTTCCTACCTTGCCAAAGTCTATGTGGATTTGTTGAAATGGTAGAAAACTGTAACGTCCAGGTTCAGGAACAGTAACTTCCCTTGAACTATCAGGCTATTAAACACTGAAACCTCTGAATTACGTAGACTTGGGGCATTGGTTTAGTTTAGTTTAGTTTAGAAATACCATGTGGAGATTTTCATCTCCAAATCTGAGGAAAGACATTCTTGCCGTAGAGGGAGTACAGAGAAGGTTCACCAGACTGATTCCTGGGATGTCAGGACTTTTGTATGAAGAAAGACTGGATAGACTCGGATTGTACTCACTAGAATTTAGAAGATTGAGGGGGGATCTTATAGAAACTTGCAAAATTCTTAAGGTGTTGGACAGGCTAGATGCAGGAATATTGTTCCCGATGTTGGGGAAGTCCAGAACAAGGGGTCACAGTTAAAGGATCAGGGGGAAATCCTTTAGGACCGAGATGAGAAAAACATTTTTCACACAGAGAGTGGTGAGCCTTTGGAATTTTCTGCCACAGAAGGTAGTTGAGGCCAGTTCATTGGCTATATTTAAGAGGGTGTTAAATGTGGCCCTTGTGGCTAGAGGGATCAGGGGGCCTGGAGAGAAGGCAGGTACGGGATACTGAATTGGATGATCAGCCATGATCATATTGAATGGCAGTGCAGGCTCGAAGGGCCGAATGGCCTACTCCTGCACCTATTGTTTATTGTCTATTGACCACGATCCCCGCACACTACCACTATCCTACACACACTGGGAACAACTTACATTTATACCAAGCCAATTAACCTACAAACATATGCTACATATCATTTGATTCGCCTAATCAAAAATCTATCAGTCTCTGTCTTCATTACAATCACTAAACTATCTTTATCTAAACTAAATTTTATCACTAAACTGAACTAAACTAAACCGCAATCAGTATTCAATCTCAACAGCTAACACAGGTACGGCTGCCACAAGGATGGCACAGTGGCGCAGCGGTAGAGTCGCTGCCTTACAGCGCTTGCAGCGCCAGAGACCCGGGTTTGATTCTGACTACGGGCGCTATCTGTATAGAGTTTTGCACGTTCTCCCCGTGACCAAGTGGGATTTCTCCGAGATCTTCGGTTCCCTCCCACACTCCAAAGACGTGCAGGTTTGTAGGTCAATTGGCTTGGTGTGTGTGTAAATTGTCCCTAGTGTGTGTAGGATAGTGTTAGTGTGCGGGGATCGCTGGTCAGCGTGGACCCGGTGGGCTGAAGGGCCTGTTCCCGCGGTGTATCTGTAAACTAAACTAAATTAAACTAAAGGTAGAGAAATCCAAAGATTTTCTAACCTCTGATTGAAAACATTTCTTCCCAGTTTGGTCCCGAATCCTTTATTTTGAGTTTATGACCCATAATTCCAGATGCCCTTGCCAAGGCGAGTAGCATTCCTGCCTCTTCTGTACAAATTCTGAATAGTATAATGATGTCACCTCCTACTGTTGCAAAGTAAAGAGCGTAGGTCCAATCTGGTTAATCTCGCCTCATTGTGCATTTAATTATTTTAGGCAGCACAGTCGCGCAGCAGTAGAGTTGCTGCCTTACAGCACCAGAGACCGGGATTTAATCAGTTTAAGAATAAGGGGTAGGCCATTTAGGACTGAGATGAAATTTCTCTGCCACAGAAAGCAGTGGAGGCCAATTCACTGGATGTTTTCAAGAGAGAGTTAGATTTAGCTCTTAGGGCTAACGGAATCAAGGGATATGGGGAAGAAGCAGGAACGGGGTACTGATTTTAGATAATCAGCCATGATCATATTGAATGACGGTTCTGGCTCGAAGGGCCAAATGGCCTACTCCTGCACCTATTTTTCTATGTTTCTATGATCTTGACTACGGGTGCTATCTGTACGGAGTTTGTACGCTCTCCCCGTGGCCACGTGGGTTTCCTCCGGGTGCTCTGGTTTCCAACCCGCACTCCAAAGACGCAGAGGTTTGCAGGTTAATTGGCTTCGTGAAAATCGTAAATTGTCCCAAGTGGGTAGGATAGTGCTTGTGTACGCGGTGATTGCTAGTTGGCATGGACTCGGTGGGCCGAAGGGCCTGTTTCTACGCTGTATCTCAGTCTAAATCTAAATCTAAGACACAATGCCTGGATATAATATTGCAGGCACCACGTCCCTGAGGCTTTATATAATTGCTGTAAGATGTTTTTGACTCTTCTCCATAAATCATCCTACAAAAAAGACAAATATATACCATTTGCCTACCTAGTTTCTTACTACCTTTCATTCATTTGTTTTATTTACCTATATCTCTCGTTTCCCTATCCCCTGACTCTGAAGAAGAGTCTTGGCCCGAAAAGGTCACCTACTCCTTTCCTCCGCAGATGCTGCCTGTCCCGCTGAGATATTCCTGCTTTTTCTGTCAATCTTCGGTGTAAACCAGCACCTGCAGTTCCTTCCTACAAATAACTTTTAATGATTCAGGTACAAGGACACAGAGATCTTTCCAAACACCATTTTTCAATCTCCTGCCATTTTCAAAAACACTTCTATTATTTTCTATTAAAATGGATCGCCTCTCATCTATCTGCCTTGTGCTCCATCTGCCTTGTCATCTTCATCAATATTTGGCCATTACACAACATGTTTGGCAAGGGCTTTCATGTTTGTGACTTCAGTATGTTTGGCAGGTAATTCATCTACGATTCACCCTCTGAAGATGCTGGGACAGATTACACAATGTCCTCATCGTTCCCTCCGCAACTCCCTGGTTAACTCATCCCTTCCCACACAAACCACCCCCCTCCCCAGGTACTTTCCCCTGCAACCGCAGAAGATGCAACACCTGTCCCTCTACCTCCTCCCTCGACTCTGTCCAGGGACCCCGACAGTCCTTTCAGGTTAGGCAGAGGTTCACTTGCACCTCCTCCGACCTCATCTGCTGTATCCGTTGTTCAAGATGTGGACGCTTATACCTCGGCGAGACCAAACGCAGACTGGGCGATCGTTTTGCGGAACACCTTTGATCGGCCCATCTGATCCAACCTGATATGAATATTGATTTCTCTCCCTTCAGGTAGCCCCGGCATTCCCTCTCTCTCTATCCCTCCCCCACCCAAGTTGCACCAGCTTCTCATTTTCACCCAACAAACAGCTGACAATGGCCTATTTCCTTTACCATTATTACTTTTTTGCATATCTTTCGTTCATTGTTCTTTATCAGTTGCAGCTTGGGACCCATACACAGATAAAAACATTTCATCCATCGAACGTGTCCAAAGACAGGCCGCTCGATTTGTTACTAACACCTACGAGAGAGAAGCGAGTGTCACCAAACTTCTGAATTCTCTGGGGTGGAACCCTCTCCAAGACAGACGTGAAGCTCACCGTTTGACCTGTTTTTACAAAATGTTAAATGGTCAGCTAGACATAGATCACAAGATCTACACCAACCCCAAACCAATTAGGAGCAGACGAGGGCATTCGATCCAATTTGTGGTCCCAGCCTCAAAGACAGATGTGTACAGCAATTCGTTCTTTCCACGCACTGTTAAAGCATGGAATAATCTCCACCAAGCCACGGTTGCCCAGCCAGATGCAACTAAATTTAAAGTGGCACTTTCTTCCCAATAACCCTCTCTGGCTAAACCCCTCCCTTCACCGCCTCCAGTTTAAATTCCAGTTGGAATATTTTGGAGGACCAAGTAACCAAGAACCAAGAAGACTCTCTCCACATCATTGTCTATATCGCTCATTTCCCTGATCCCTAGCCAGTCTAAAGAAGGGCCTCGACCTGAAACGTCACCCATTCCTTCTCTCCAGAGATGCTGCCTGTCCCGCTGAGTTACTCCAGCTTTTTTATGTCTGCCCTCATTTTAAGCATCTGTGGTTTGTTGTTGATTCAGACCCGCGATATATGGAATGCCGAGGAGATTCACATTATGGGGACAAGGAACTGCAGATGCTGGTTTACACAAAGGGACACGAAATGCTGGAGCAACTCAACGGATCAAGCAGCATCTCTGGAGAACATGGGTAGGTGACGTTCTGGGACTGGACCCTTTTTTTGTTAGGTTTAGAGTTTAGCTTAGAGGTACAGCATGGAAACAGGCCCTTCGATCCACCAAGTCCATGCCGACCAGCGATCACCATACACAAGCACTATCCTACACATTAGGTACAATTTACTACAGAGGCCAATTAACCTACAAACCTGTAAGTCTTTGGAATGTGGGAGGATACCGGAGCAGCTGAAGAAAACTCATGAGGTCACAGGGTGAACGTGCAAACTCCACACGGACAGCACCTGTGTTCAGGATCAAACCCGAGTCTGAGGCACTGTAAGGCAGCAACTCTACCGCTGCGCCACTGTGCCGCCCAATTATACAATTATACTGTGTAGGAAGGAACTGCAGATGCTGGTTTAAACCAAAGATAGACACAAAAAGCTGGAGTAACTCAGCGGGACAGGCAGCATCTCTGGAGAGAAGGAATGGGTGGCGTTTCGGGTCGAGACAATTCTTCAGTCTGAAGAAGGAGCTCGACCCGAAACGTCATCCATTCCTTCTCAACAGAGATACTGCCTGTCCCGCTGAGTTATTCCAGCTTTTTGTGTCTATCTTTGGGTGCTCCGGTTTCCTCCCACATTCCAAAGTTGTGCGGGTTTGTAGGTTAATTGACTTCTGCAAATTGACCCTAACGTGTTCGGGAGTTGATGAAAAAATGGGATAACATAAGACTAGTGTAGACAAATGCAATGGCTCAATGGCTCTTTCTGTTCACAAGTACACTGCACAGTGAAATTATTTTTGCATAGCTTACACAGATGCATAGGTTGTCTTATTTCAGCGCCATTTACACAGATCGATGGTTAGTGTGGACCCAGTGGGCTGAAGGGCCTGTATCTATGCTGTATCTCTAAACTAACATAAACTAAATTATGGCACAAAGTGAACCTTAAAGTCTATAAGACATGGGAGCAACATGAGACCATTCATCCCATCAAGTCTGCTCCACCATTCAATCATGGCTGATCTATCTTTCCCTCTCAACCCAATATTCTGTCTTCTCCCCATAACATTGGACTCCCTTACTAACCTAGAACCTATTAATCACCACCTTAAAAATACATAGAAACATAGAAACATAGAAAATAGGTGCAGGAGTAGGCCATTCGGCCCTTCGAGCCTGCACCGCCATTCAATGTGATCATGGCTGATCATCCAACTCAGTATCCCGTACCTGCCTTCTCTCCATACCCCCTGATCCCTTTAGCCACAAGTGCCACATCTAACGCCCTCTTAAATATAGCCAATGAACTGGCCTCAACTACCTTCTGTGGCAGAGAATTCCAGAGACTCACCACTCTCTGTGTAAAGAATGTTTTCCTCATTTCGGTCCTAAAGGAATTCCCCCTTATCCTTAGACTGTGACCCCTTGTTCTGGACTCCCCCAACATCGGGAACAATCTTCCAGCATCTAGCTTGTCCAACCCCTTAAGAATTTTGTAGGTTTCTATAAGATCCCCCCTCAATCTTCTAAATTCCATCGAGTACAAACCGAGTCTATCCAATCTTTCCTCATATGAAAGTCCTGACATCCCAGGAATCAGTCTGGTGAATCTGGTGAATACCTAATGTCTTGATCCCTACAGCCGTCTTAATTCCGGTGATTCACCACCTTCTGGCTAAAGAAATTCCTCCTCAGAGGCAGCATGGTGGCGCAGCGGTAGAGTTGCTGCCTTACAGCGCCAGAGACCCGGGTTTGATCCTGGCGACGAGTGTTGTCTGTACGGAGTTTGCACGTTCTCCCCGTGCCCTGTGTGGGTTTTCTCCAGGTGCTCCGGTTTCCTCCCACACTCCAAAGACCTGCAGGTTTATAGGTTAATTGGCTTTGGTCTAATTATAAAATTGTCCCCAGTGTGTGTAGAATAGCATTAGTATGTGGGGATCGCTGATTGGCGTGGACTCGGTGGGCTCCTTTGTATCTCTAAACTAAATTAAACTAAACAGAATCTCCATTCTAAAGGTACCTTTTATTCTCAGGCTGTGCCCTCCAAATAGTTTCAGCATAAAGGGCCTGTCCCACCAGCATGCAACTCTATGCGATTAGCGCGACCTAACGTGGTCGCTTGAGCCGTCCGGCGTCGCGGGGCCGGTCCCACTTCGATCGCCGGAGCCGTGCGGAATTGTGCGGAGTTCTTCCCGACATCGCGCGGGCCTCCGAAAAACTGACTATGTCCAAAAATTCCGCGCGGCAACGGCTTGTCGGCTCGCAGTCGCCTCGACGCATTACACACCACCCCGATATCGTGCCTCCGTGAACCTATCTGTAGGTGCCTCCGTGACCCTCTATGTGTGTGGCTCCGTGGCCCTCTGTGTGTGTGTGCCTCTGTGCCCCTCTCTGTGTGCCCCTCTCTGTCCTGGCGAACTTACCTTAGACTTCGCTCCAAGTTCGCCTCACTTTGCGCCGCATTGCGCCACTCACCCGACCTCCGCGCGGCCCCTACTGCCGGTTTGGTTGCGTTTGCCGCATGCAGGCGCATGCTGGTGGGAACGGCCCTGTACAGGGGATCACCCGACCTCCGCGCGGCTCCCGCTTCTAGTTTGATCGCGTTCATCGCATAGAGTTGCATGCTTGTAGGACAGGCCGTTTAGATGCTATCGTCACATTAAAGGTTCAAAGGCTCATAGATGATGGGTGTTCCCGATGTTGGGGGAGTCCAGAACCAGGGGCCACAGTTTAAGAATAAGAGGTAAGCCATTTAGAAGGATGAGGAAAAACTTTTTCACACAGAGGGTTGTGAATCTGTGGAATTCTCTGCCTCAGAAGGTAGTGGAGGCCAATTTTCTGGATGCTTTCAAGAGAGAGTTAGATAGAGCTCTTAAAGATAGCGGAGTCAAGAGATATGGGGAGAAGGTAGGAACGGGGTACTGATTGTGGATGATCAGCCATGATCACATTGAATGGCGGTGCTGGCTCGAAGGGCCGATAGGCCTACTCCTGCACCTATTGTCTATTGTCTATTGGATGGGAAGAGCCTGTAGCATTCTCTTCGTGTTCCTATCTAAAGCAAACACAAATATCTGCAAATTGAAAAGGAGCGCACGCAATTATCTTCAGTGCGGGGTTGCCTCGCCAGTTCCAGCTGAGACTCTTTTCTTTGTTCTTGCTGCCAACTATCATACAGTATCGCTGGTGATCCCGGATCAGAAGGTAGTGTTTCTATCAACTGCAGCTTTCAAGATACAATGATGGGCAGATCTACGGTCTGAGTAGGATTGCACGATGGAATACAACTCATCTACGCAAAAATGTGATTGCTGAAGCTCTCTCTACACTACCAGCAGCTGCCTGATTTACATTGCAAAAGAATCAGCCTTATTATTAATGTCACGTACACCCAGGTAGAGCGATAAGCTTTGATTTGCATGCTATCTAATCAGATCAGATAATACTATACATTTGTACAGTCAAGTCAAACTCAAGTACAATAGGTTGAGCAAAGGGGAAGTTGCAGAGTGCTGAATGTATGGTGTTAGATATACATGTAGCAAATAGATAGACAATAGACAATAAGTACAGGAGTAGGTCATTTGATCCTTCGAGCCAGCACCGCCATTCACTGTGATCATGGCTGATCATCCACAATCAGTGCCCAATTCCCGCCTTCTCTCCATATCCCTTAACTCCGCTATCTCTAAGAGCTCTATTGAACTCTCTCTCGAAAGCATCCAGAGAACCAGCCTCCACCACCCTCTGTGGCAGAGAATTCCACAGACTCATAACTCTCTGGGTGAAAACGTTTTTCCTCATCTCCGTTCTAAATGGCCGACCCCTTATTCTTAAACAGTGTCTCCTGGTTCTGGACTCCCCCGACATTGTAGATGAGAAGAGTGATTTTAATGGATGGTTATACCTGGCTTTTCTCCGGGTGCTCTGGTTCCCACCCACGCTCCAAAGACGTGCTGGTTTGTAGGATAATTGGTTCTGGTAAAATTGTAAATTATCCCTCGTCATCGGATAGTGCTCGTGTATGGGGTGATCGGTAGTCTGCACGGACCCGGTGGGTCGAAGGGCCTGTTTCCGCGCTGTATCTCCAAAGCCCATAGGTCTAAAAGCTATGCTTTTGCATTTAAGTATGATACAAGCCTTCAGTTGGTTAAATCCTCACCAAATATCTTCCATCCTTAGTGAATTATGAAAATTATGCAGGGCATTGATAACATTTTGAATTCTGCAGCTAAAACAGAAGATAATTCATCTGCTTCCGAGATTCGTTGATTTTTATGAGGGTTTGCCATCGTAATGTGAAATTGAAACGTTCTGCCTTTGTACGGTCAGTGACGGTGCGTTCGAGTGTGAATGCATAAGGTTGGTGGATAGGGTCTGAAATCTGTTAAAGACAAGGTTGATCCTATCATGGAAAGCTAAGCATTCAGAGGGTATGAAATATCATTCCAACTCCATGTCAGAACCTGATCAAGCAGTGACCTGGAATAATATCAAATCATTCCCAGAAGGAAGTAAATCGCTTCCCCATACTATGAGCGCTTAGGTTTCTTGATGTTATCTACATGAGGATGAGAAGATGATGGGAATCTGTTTCCTTGTCCCCTTTCAACAGCTTGGGATGAATTTCATCCAGTCTTGGTGATTTCCTCTTTTTTTAAATTTAGTTTAGAGATACAGCGCGGATTCAGGCCCTTCGGCCCACCGAGTCCGCACCGACCCCGCAATCGCCGCACACTAACGCCATCCTACACTAGGGACAATTTTAACATTTTTATCCCAGTTTTTATGCCAATGAACCTACAAACCTGTACGTGTGGGAGGAAACTGAAGTTCTTGGAGAAAACCCTCGCAGGTTGTGTGAAGACACGTCCAAACTCCATAAAGACAGTACCCGTTGTCAGGATCGAACCTGGGTCTCATGCTCTGTAAATGATTTTTAGTTTAAAGGACACTGAATCCTTTAATGCATCCTCTCTCATCCCATCCTATTTTTTACATTTTCTCCTCTACTGCAACATTGGCTTAGGTTTTTAGTTTTTAGCTTGAGAGATTCAGCGTGGAAACAGGCCCTTCGGCCCACCGAGTCTGCGCCAACAAGTACACTAGTTTTATCCTGCACACTCAGGGTCATTTACAGAAGCCAATTAACTTACAAACCTGTACGTGTTTGGGATGTGGGAGGAAACCGGGGAAAACCCATGTCGTCACAGGGAGAACGTGCATACTTCGTACAGACAGCACAATCAGTCTGAAGAAGGGCCCCGACCAGAAATGTGAAACGTCATCTATCCATGTTCTCTACAGATGCTGCCTGACCCGCTGAGTAATTCCGGCATTTTGTGGTTGGATAATCTATCCATCTCTGGAACTGTGCCTGAAATCAGCCTCTCACCGACTGTCCTTAATCAACCCTTACAATGCTATAGCCATGCCCATAGGCTCCCATTGTATATGACGCAAAGTGCTGGAGTAACTCTGAGAGTCAGGTTGCATCTCTGGAGAACATGGACAGGCGACATTCCGGGTCAGGACCCTCCTTCAGACCTGAAATGTGGCCTGTCCAGTCCCACGAAAAGTCCCAACCAGAAATGCTGCCTGATCCGCTGAGTTACTCCAGTACCTTGTGTCTTTTTGTGTAAACCAGCACCTGCAAGTTTTTTTATTAGATGACGCAGCATGGAAACAGACCCTTAAGACCCTCCGAGTCCACGGCGGCCATTAATCACCTATTCACACTAGTTCTATGTTATCCCAATTTTGCATCCACTCCATACAGATGAGGGGCATTTTACAGAGGCCAGTTAACCTGTAACTGGGCCTGTACTTGCGTGAGTCTACAAGGTTGAGGGAAGACTTAATTGAAACTTATAGAATAATGAACGGCATATATAAAGTGGATGTGGAGAGGATGTTTCCACTGGTGGGAGAGTCTGGGACCAGAGGATATAGCCTCAGAATTGAAGGGCGCTATTTTAGAAAGGAGATGAGGAGGAACTTCTTTAGTCAGAGGGTAGTTAATCTGTGGAACTCATTGCCACAGAGGGCTGTGGAGGCCAAGCCAGTGGATATATTTAAGGCATAGATAGACAAATTCTTGATTGGAACGGGCGTCAAGGGTTACGGGGAGAAGGCAGGAAAATGGGATTTGGAGGCAGAGATCAGCCATGATTGAATGGCGGAGTAGACTCCATGGGCCGAATGGCCTAATTCTACTCCTATAACTTGTGAACCTACAAATCTGCACGTCCTGATTCTTTATTAGTACGGGTGGCATGCGATATGGGGAGAAGGCAGGAGAATGGGGTTGAGAGGAGGAGTAGACTTGATGGGCCGAATGGCCTAATTCTGCTCCTATCACTTACGAACTTATGAATGTCTTTGAGATGTGAGAACCCACACAGTCCCAGGGAAAACATACAAACTCCACACAGACAGCACCCAAGGTCAGGATACTTTTGCAGCATTCAACAGATTGCATCTGTTTGTAATTCTTTAGCTTTAAGACTTAAGGGCCTGTTCCACTTACCCGATTTTCTCGGCGATTGCCGGCACCCGTCATAGTCGCAGCAGGTCTCCGAGAATTTTCAACATGTTGAAAATCCAGCGGCGACCAGTAAAAAGGTGCGACACTTTGGGCGACCACACATGACCATACAGGCGTCGCCACACGTCATGTCACCTGTATGGTCGTGAGTGGTCGCCCAAAGAGTCGCACCTTTTTTCTGGTCGCCGCTGGATTTCCAACATGTTGAAAATTCTCGGAGACCTGCTGCGACTATGACGGGAGCCGGAAATCGCCGAAAAAAATCGCGTAAGTTGGACAGGCCCTTTAAGGATGCACTGTTTAAATCTCCAAGTCCCAACTCGCAACATCCCCTGTGCATTCCCTCTCCTGATTCCCGCCTGACCTGCTGAGTTACTCCACTTACCAAATGGTCTTTCCGCTGAAGATTCCAGCATCTACAATTTCCTCTGTCTCAATGTCATTCTTTAGTTTGAATAGAGAAAATAAATGATGTCAGGAGATTTGTAATGCAACAAATCACCTTTCCTTCACCTTACCTGGAAAGGTACTTCACCTTGCCTTGATTCATCATTGCTTTCTGCATGTTTTCCATTCATTCGTTCATTCACTCATCCATTAATTCACTCATTCATTCATTCATTCATTCATTCATTCATTCATTCATTGATCCATTCATTCATTCATTCATTCACTCATTCATTCATTCAAGGTTTTCTCCACAGCCCACAATGGATCATTGTGAGCTCCACCTTTTCATCTGGCTGGCTTTGATTTGTTCTCAACATACCTTTCATTCATTTGTCCTTTGTGCCTTTTCATACCTCTAGGTTCCCGTTCCCCTGATGCTCAGTCTGAAGAAGGGTCAAAAAGACCCAAAACGTCACCTATTCCTTCTCTCCAGAGATGCTGCCTGACTCCAGCTTTTTGTGTCTGTCTTTGGCATAAATAAAACTGATGTGCTAAATCTGTGAAATGGAAGTTTCACCAATTAAACGGGTTTTAAGAAGGATCTTAGCTAGGGCGGCTTGGTGGCGCAGCGGTAGAGTTGCAGCCTTACAGAGCTCACAGTGCCAGAGATCCAGGTTCGATCCTGGCTGCGGGTGCTAACTGTACAGAGTCTGTACGTTCTCCCTGTGACCAGTGTGAGATTTCTCCGAGAACTTCGGTTTCCTCCCACACTCTAAATGTCCCTGGTGTGTGTACGATAATGTTAGTGTGCGGGGATCGCTGGTCGGTGAGGCCGATGGGCCTGTTTCCGCGCTGTATCGCTAAACTACACTAAAGTTGAAGGGATGTGAAGGCGTGAAGTGGTTAAAGGAGACGAGTCCAGGGGTTTGAATGGTAATAAAGGCCTCAGCGATGGGCACGGCAGAGTGCGTTGGTAGCCAGGATCAGGAGGAGAATGGCAGAGGTAGCGGAAGAGGAGGTTTGAGGTGGGTGAATGGAACATCAGGGAACCGGGATAGTGTTCAAACATGAAGAATGAGAATTTTCAATCTAAAAGTATATCATGTATTTATGAGTCATGGTGATATATCACTGCAGTAAATCTGCTGTATGATAATGTTTCCACTGCAGTGTGACTGCAGAACACAGCAGAAATTTCAGTTTACCGACTGACTGGGGACTTGGCCAAGAAGATCCACTAGTTAATACAAAAAGGTTTGATCGGAAATCGCTTGATGACTTGTCCGAAGTGGACCGAAGCGCTGTGTCTTGTACCCCCGGTCTGAAACAACCTCTCCCTCTCAACCCCATTGTCCTGTCTTCTCACAACCCCTTGACACCCTTACGAATCACGAATCAAGACATGTGGGTTTGTCGGCTAATTGGCCTCTGCAAAAAGCTCAGAGTGTTCATAGTGACGTTTCCTCTTTAAAAGTTGCATCATGATATTTTGGCTATGGATGCTAGGCTCAAAGGACTACACAACACAATATGTGAGACTAACTCAGCAGGGCAGGCAACATCTCTGGAGAGAAGGAATGGGTGACGTTTCGGGTCGAGACTCCTCTTCAGGCTGAGAAGGGTCTCGACCCGAAACGTCACCCATTACCTTCACTCCAAAGATGCTGCCTGTCCTGTTGCGTTAGTCCAGCATTTTGTGTCTACGATTCGATTTAAAACAGCATCTGCAGTTCTTTCCTACACGATATGCGAGACCCTGACATTCCTGAGACTATTTCCATGGTGATCAGTTTAATTTAGTTGAATTTAGTTTAGAGATACAGCTCGGTATCAGGCCCTTCGGCCCACTGAGTCCGTGCCGACCAGTGATCCCCGCACTTTAACACTATCCTACACACAGTAGGGACAATTTATAATTAAACCAAGCCAATTAACCTACACCTTTGGAGTGTGGGAGGAAACCGAAGTTCTCGGAGAAAACCCACGCGGTGACGGGAAGAACGTACAAACTCCGTACAGGCAGCGGCTGTAGTTGGGGTCGATCCCGGGTCTCTGTTGCTGCAAACGCTGTAAGGCAGCAACTCTACCACTGCGCCACCATGCCGCCCTGTTGCAAAAGGTTTGCAGATACATTTATGTTTCATTTCATTATGGGTTCCATGCAATTAGCTTTCAGATGCAGGGATCTTCAGATAGTGTAACAATCTTCCACACCCATTATTGTGGCCTGTAATCCTGCTCTTGTGAGTTCTGCAAGGTTTGGCAAGGCAGCGGCAGCATTTAAATTGTCAAATCTACATTCTCTATCAGGATGATTCAGACATCGATCTTACTGCTTATAGCTGAAACAAAGCTGATATTAAGCAGCCGGGCAGTGCCGTAAATTCTGTGCAGAAGTGTCATCTGAACATTGATTTGTCACAGTGTACGAAGGAACCGTAGATGCTGTTTTGTAGGTTAATTGGCTTGGTGTAAATCCCGAGTGTGTGTGTGGGATAGTGTTAGCGTGCAGGGATCGCACGTCGGTGAGGACTCGGTGGACCGAAGGGCCTGTTTCCACGCTGTATCTCCAAACTAAACTAAAAGCTAAACAGGCAGGTGGACTAGCGTAGATGGGGCATTTTCGCTCAGCATGGACAAGTTGGGCCGAAGGGCCTGTTTCCACGCTGTGTGACGCTATGATTTTAAGGATCTATCTTTTGTAAATCCATGTGTAGGAAGGACCTGAGACTGCTGTCTGTGTGGTGTTTGCACGTTCTTCCTGTGACCACGTGGGTTTTCCACCAGGAGCTCCGGTTTCCTCCCACACTCCAAAGACATACAGGTTTGTAGGTTAATTGGGCTCTGACTAAAGAAATTCCTCCTCACCTCCTTCCTAAAGACATGTCCTTTTATTCTAAGGCTGTCGCCTCTGGAGAGGAGAGAAAAATTGGTAGGGTGCGATTTGCAAGGGTCTTATGACTGCAACTATTATTTACTTTTCACTAGAGTTACAAGTGATTCATATAATAGAATGTACGGTTGCATTATCCTGGTTACCGATGACTCACTGAGAGGGTTCATTGTAAATAGGCAGAGATATTAATAGTTTAGTTCAATTTGGAGATACAGTACAGAAACTGGCCCTTCGGCCCACTGAGTCCGCACCGACCAGCGATCCCCACACACTAACACTATCCTACACTGAGGATTCGTAAGTAGCAGAGCAGCTACCTCTCAGGTTAGGTCGGGCTGAGTTCCCCCAACCACGGGCACCACCATGTAATCCCGTGCTACCTGCTCCATGGTCAGATAGTCGGCGACTAAACCGTCTCCCCCACCTGGTTAGCCAGGTGAGGAGGGGGCTGTGGACCCCCAGCAGGACCAAAAACAAGACCTGTCAAAGGGCGGATGAGCTCCTAGCGAGCCAACGGCCATTCCACACTTCAGTATAAGTTGCGATCACTGACGTACGTAGCATTGTAAGGAACGATGATAAAGCACACACACACACACCAAAATCCTGTACTTCCAGCGGCGGAAGTCGGCAGGAACTGGAGGACGGAGAAGTGTGGTGCGTCCGTCACCGTTCCCGTCGGAAACCAGCACCACTGCGTCACTAATGTTTTCACCGATGATGAATGAATGAATGAATGAATGAATGAATGAATGCACTAGGGACAATTTTTTACATTTTTATACCAAGCTAATTAACCTACAAACCTGTCCGTCTTTGGAGTGTAGGAGGAAACTAAAAATCTTGGAGAAAACCCACGCAGGTCACGAGGAGAACGTACAAACTCCATAAAGACAGCATTGAACCCGGGTCTCCGTCGCTGTCAGCACTGCATGGCAGCAACTCTACCGCTGCACCTCTGTGCCGCCAGAGAGAGAACTAATTGGCAAATCTGTGGTAAGGCCTGGATAAATGTTTGGGTCGGAACCCATCTTCTAACTGATGCCGTGGCCCCGACCCAAAACATCATCGGTCTATTCCCCCTACAGATGCTGCATGACCTATTGAGTTCCTCCAGCACTTTGAGCTTTACTAAATATTCCAGCATCTGCAATCCCTTCTATCTCTGTTCCCTTGTACCTGACGTTGCTATGTTGGGGATGTATTCTCAAGTTGATCCTCTCTTCCTACCTAAAATCTCCCATAGGGCGGCACAGCGGTAGAGTTGCTGCCCCACGGCGCCAGAGACCCGGATTGGCACCTGACTACGGGTGCTGTCTGTACGGAGTTTGCACGTTCTCCCCGTGACCTGCGTGGGTTTTCTGCAGGTGCTCCGGTTTCCTCCCACACTCTAAAGACATGTGGATTTTTAGGCTCTTTTTCTCTGGTAAAATTATAAATCATGGACTTCCGGTGGCGCCATGTTCTAGGGGAGAACAGCGCCAGATCAGCTCCGTAAAAATCTGTAAAAAAAAACGGGGCTAAAGGAGGGTGCTAACGCTACTTACCGCAGGAGATCGATTAAAAACGGCTCCGGTGCGATTGAAGGCTGCGTGACGTCATCAGGCGCGCGACTTCGGTAAGAAATTTAAAATGCAGCACTCCTCCCCTCCCCCGAAGAAAACGGGCCTAAGAAGAGAGGCTGGCACCACCAAAGCCTCGGGCTCGAGTCTGACTGCCTCCCAGGAAGAGATCTCACAGAGAAAAGTGGAAATGGAAGAGTTCAAAAATTCCATGATAGGTGAGATGAAGAAACTGGTGAAAGAAATAAAAGATCTGAAGAAGGAATATAAAGATGAATTTAAAGACATGAAGAAAGAATATAAGGATGAAATAAAAAATCTAAAAGCGGAGATTCTGGTGTCTCAGGAGAGAATTAAAGTGGAATTAACAAAAGAAGTTACCGAGACGGTAAAGATTATGATGAGCGAATGGAAAAGTAAGACGGAGGCTGAATTTCAAAACCGATTCTCTGAGATAAACGCCAAGGTTGCTGGGTTGGAACAAATGCTGAATGATAAGATAGATCCTATTGCCATTACAATTGACCAACACAATGATACACTTAAAGATTTGGCTGATTTTGCTGTAAAAAGTGCCAAGGAAACTGAGAAGTTACTTGCCGAGAATAAACGCCTCTCAGAACTACTTCGCAAAATAAATGAGAAATGTATTGATTTGGAGGGCCGACAAAGACGTAAGAATTTGCGAATTGTAGGATTGACTGAAGGTTGTGAAGGAAATCAAGATCCACGAAAATTTGTTGCAAAACTCCTAAAAGACATTTTGGAATTGGATGAAGAACCACTGTTGGGCCGTGCCCACAGGGCTTTAAGACGGGTCCCTGGGAGAGGTGCACCACCCAGACAAATGATTGTAAAGGTGGTGTATGATCACGTCTTTGAAGATATGATGAAGATAATAATGAAAAAGAGAAATTTGAAATACGAAGGAAATAACATTAGTATCTTCAGAGATTACCCAGCGGAAGTTGCTAAGAGAAGATCCTTATTCACTGAAACAAGAGGCATTCTACGGAATTTAAAGAATACAGTGGATCTCAGATATGGCTTGATGTACCCAGCAACACTGAGAGTGACCTATGACAACGAGGAACACCGCTTCGTTAAGCATACTGATGCATTGAAGTTCGCTCAAGGCATACAGAAGAAGGCAGAAGAGGAGGAAGCAGACGATGAATCACGGGAGGAAGAAGACGACGACTGAACATTTTGGACTTTTATCATTAACCTGCGGTTATGAATTATTCATTGAGAAAGAGGGAAAATAATGGGAATGTAGCAGTGGTTTGGTATCAATTTGTAGAATTTCAATAATTCCCCTAACATAGTATTATTTATTATAATACTAATTACAATAGAATAGTAATTAATAAATAGTTTCATGAATAATAGAAATAATTACTAAATCCTTAAAGTTAGTACCCCACCCCAATATACACAGTATTCTAGTTAGGAGCTGGAATATTTAACATCTTTTTTAAACACGGAAGTCATTAGATTAATCGCCACGTTAGTGTGGCGTTCACTAACACACACTACACAATCTATCAGTGTAGTCTTTTTTTTCTTTGGGCACCCTTTTAACACTCTTTTTTCTTTTTTCACTTATATTTTCTATTTTTTTTTATATATTAAGTATTTGAATTTATGTTATATATTATATGAATGTAATTATGAACAATACCGTATAACTATTTTAGGTAGACATGGATATGGATTATTGAGATTGGTAATTTTCGTCGGATTGGCGTTTGGGTGCCTTGTTGAGCTGGAGGGGCCGAGAGGGCTACTCCAAAAAAACCCACCCTAATACTAAAATGCAAGATATGAATTTGAAGACTGGGGATGATGGAATCACTTTCTGTAGTTGGAATGTTAAGGGAATTAATGAACCAATTAAAAGGGGTAAGGTGTTAGCGCAGCTGAATAGATTGAAATCAGACGTTATTTTCCTCCAAGAGACGCATCTCAAAAGAGATGATCAATATAGATTAACAGCTAAATGGATTTCAAAGGTATATCATTCTTCATTTATACATAAATCTAGGGGAGTTGCAATAATTATTCGTAAAGGTATACCTTTTAAACAAAGTTCTATAATAGAAGATAAAGAGGGCAGATATGTAATAATTACAGGGGAATTATACTCAAAAAAAGTAATTCTTATGAATATATATGCTCCTAATTTCGATAACCCATTATTTTTCAAGAAAATATTCAATAATATTCCTATATCCACTCAACATAATTTAATAATTGGGGGCGATTTAAATTGCACTTTGGATAACTACTTAGACAGATCCTCAACAAAAAGGAAAGCTCTTTCTAATTCAAGTAAACTTATAAATTCTTTCATTAACTCAACTAACGTTAAGGATATTTGGAGATTAGAGAACCCATCCGGACGAGAATATTCTTTTTTCTCGCCCGTATTCGGAACCTACTCGAGGATAGATTACTTTTTAATAGACTCAAAACTGCTTCCCTTTACGTACAATGCAAAATATCACAATATTATTATTTCAGATCATGCACCATTAACATTTAAGATAAAACTAAAAGATATATCTAATAAAACTATGACTTGGAGATTTAATCCTCAGATACTGAAGGACAAGGATTGTTGTAATCATGTGACAGAACAGATTAAATTATTCTTTGAGACAAACGACACACCTGAAATTTCACCATTGTTACTTTGGGATACATTTAAGGCATTCATGCGTGGTGCAATAATATCGGCACAAGCATATTTTAATAAAGAAAACCGAAAGAGGGAACAGAAGTTAGAAATGGAGATAAAACAACTAGACAATGAGAATATAAAACACCCTTCTAAGGAGTTAAGTAATAAAATTGCAATAGCAAAGTATAGACTAAATAAAATATACTCTAATCAAGTCATCAAACTTTTTCAACAAACCAAACAAGTGCATTTTGAATTTGGAGATAAACCGCATAAATTGCCAGCACGACAATTAAGAAAATTAGACGATGAAAAAACGATACATGGAATCAGATCAATGCAAGGAAATATACTGACCATACCAAAAGATATTAATGATAGATTTTTACAATATTACCAAAATCTTTACTCATCAAAATTAACAGGACAAACAGATGGAATGGAAACATTTCTACAAGAATGTCAAATTAAGAGTTTAGATCAGGAAGGGAGACATTTGTTAAATGCTGAAATATCAGTGAAAGATATCGCAGAATCAATTGGTTCATTAAAGAATGGAAAAGCTGCGGGGCCTGACGGCCTGAGTGCAGAATTTTATAAAAAATTTCAAGATCTGATCTCTCCAAGACTACATACAGTGTATAGACATGCATATGAACAAGGAAAATTACCAGACTCTTTAAATGAATCCACAATTACACTCATACCTAAGGTAGATAAAGATCTGGAAGATCCTGGTTCATATAGAGCGATTGCCCTTCTAAATACAGACCAAAAAATATTAGCTAAAGTTTTATTTAGGAGACTAAGTTTGGTGATTTCTAAATTAATACATTATGATCAAACAGGTTTTATTCCAAAACGCTATTCATCTCATAATTTAAGACGCCTGTTTAATATTATATATTCTAAAAGAATACGAGATACGGAATTAGCAGTCATATCGTTAGACGCAGAAAAAGCATTTGACCAGGTGGAATGGTTATATCTATTTAATATAATGGAAAAGTTTCAATTGGGGGATCAATTTTGTAAATGGGTAAGAATCCTATACTCAGATCCTACTGCAAGAATTCTAACTAATCAAATACTATCAGTTAAATTTAAACTCTTTAGGGGATGTAGACAAGGATGTCCGTTATCGCCTTTACTATTTGCCTTGGCGATAGAGCCTTTGGCGGAAAGAATTAGATCAGAACCTGAAATATACGGTTATAATACTGACAGAACAACTAATAAAATATCCTTATATGCAGATGATGTTTTGATTTACATCACAAAACCTGAAATTAGTATTCCAATGTTGTTTGATGTTATAAATAAATTTAGTACATTTTCTGGATATAGGATTAATTGGAATAAAAGTGATATTATGCCAATAACTAATATAAATTTAAACATATTACAACAATATCCATTATCAATAGTTACTGACAAAATTAAATATTTAGGAATTAATGTATCTAAATCTCATAACTCATTAATTAGATCGAATTATCCTCAATTATTAGATAAACTTAAAAAAAATATTTTATATTGGAAAACACTGCCTATATCTTTGATTGGTAGAATAAATGCTATAAAGATGGTTTTTCTACCACAATTATTATATCTGTTTCAAGCTATCCCTTTTTTCCTTCCGAAAACCTTTTTTAAAAAAATTGATAATATTGTTAATAGTTTTATCTGGGATTATAAAAATCATAGAATAAGTAAAAAACATTTATGTAAGTCAAAGATAAACGGAGGATTAGCACTTCCAAATTTTCTATACTACTTCTGGGCAGTACAGATTAAGAATATGAATTTTTGGTGGGTAAATACGGACCTGGAACCAACGTGGCTAAAGATAGAAAAGGAAGATTGTTTGCCTTTCAACGTAGATTCAATTATTTTTGCCCCAAAGGAAGTTCAAAAAAAAATTTATAGGGACAATCCAATCATTTATAATAATAGACGTATTTGGAAACAAATAGTCAAGACTTTACAATTAGACAACCTTTCATTTAGATTACCAATTATGAATAACCCATTATTTAAGCCCTCCACATTGGATGGAGGGTTCAGACATTGGGATAATTTAGGAATTACAAGGGTAGAGCACCTCTATAGAAATGGAAAATTTCTTTCATTTCAGGAATTACAAGATATCTACGGATTGTCTTCACAGCATTTGTTTAGGTATTTCCAAATTAGAGATTATATTAAATCTAATACACAGGATTTTAAAAATAAGGAACCAGGATTATTAGATGAATCGTTTAACTGGCATCCAACCACAGAAAAATTAATAGCTTATATATATAACATCATTATGGATAAGGAGAATCCAATAACTGAAACATATCGTCAAGCATGGGAAAATGAAATTGGATCACCTATAACCAAAGAAAATTGGGAAGAAAGTCTACAACGAATACACCGGTGCTCGTTAAATGCTAGACATATATTAATACAATTTAAAGTATTATACAGATTACATTATTCGAAAACCAAATTAAATAGTATATTTCCTAATCTCTCCTCTATTTGTGATAAATGTAAGAATTTAGAAGCAAATTTAACACACAGTTTTGTTACATGTCCTAAATTGAATTATTATTGGACAGAAATTTTTAAAGTTATTTCTGAAGTTCTTAAGGTTAAATTAGAACCTGACCCAAAGCTAATAATACTGGGAATTGATCAAATACTGATCAAAGAAATTTCCTTGATTATTGTTTGATATTAGGGAAAAAAATAATACTGAAATTTTGGAAGGGAACATTATCCCCAACAATTAAAATGTGGGCATCAGAGATGTTGGAGACGTTGCAGTTGGAAAGAATCAGATTTGTCCTTTTGGACGAGTATAATTATTTTCAACAGATATGGTCTCCATATATACAGTATTTAGAGAAGTAGCTGTTCTTGGCATCACGGCTCGACTGACACCCTGCGGGATTTGATGAAAATAATGTATTGGTATACCAGGATATATGCATGTCTTTACTGATATTATTATTTGTAGTTGTTTCATTTATAATATATTGTGTGGCTTTTAATTGATATATATACATAATATGTCTTTTTTCTTTTTCTTCATTTTTTCTTTTTCTTTTATACCAAATAATTATTAAGGAATTATAATTTTATTGATTAATAATGGTAATTCTCTTTACCCACTTTTATTTTCAAAAAAAAAAAAGATAATAATCATTAGAGTACAAATATTGATTTAAGTTGATGTTTATAACTCAGTTTTAAACATTGAGAATTGTTTATTGCTAATAAAAAAATTATTCAAAAAAAAAAAAATTATAAATCATCGCTAGTGTTGGTAGGATAGTGCTAGTGTACGGGATGATGACTGGTCGGCGTGGACTCGGTGTATCAATAGGCATGTTTACCCGTTGTACCTCTAAACCAAACTGAACTAAACCTAAGATAGACACAAAAAGCTGGAGTAACTCAACGGGTCCGACAGCATCTCTGGAGAAAAGGAATAGGTGACGTTTCGGGGTCGAGTCCCTTGTTCATACTAAACCTAAGCTAAACCTAAAATAGCACCATCTTGATTATATGAATCGCTCTTGTACGTCTACGACATGGACATTGAATCCCATTAGAAGAAGTGCATGAGATGTGTTTGGATAATTTTGATTCCCTTTTGCTATTTTGCTGTCATGTCGGTCGTTATTCAAACTGCACCCGCTGCCTCTCGTTTGACATAATCACCATTTCGCAGACTTTAAACCCGTGTCGAGAAATGAATGACAGAATGTTAATTTTTTTCCTTCTGGAGATCCTGTAGTTCAAAGCTTGCTCGCGCAGCAAGGCCTATCATTGTCTAACAGATTGAAAACGGGAGTGGTGTCGCCAGGACAGGAAGAGACAAATGCAAGCAGGGAGGAAGGCATCGGTTTATAAGGCCAATGGCTGCAAGCAGGCGAATCCCTCGACTCTGATGAAACGCTGGAGGTGGCTTAGACCTCCTGCTGGTCCCTCGAAAAATGAAGCTTATCTGACACTCGGTAGAAAATGAAGTTAATGGATTTTTAGCAGACAGCGAAAGAAACCGAATCTAATCTCCTTAAAATGCTCAGACTTTAAACTTGGCCCAAATGACTGGGATTACTTGGAATTAACACGACATACCAAAGCCAAGTTAGATTTTAATTTTAATTGGTTCATTATTTACTCTCTGGCACGTTTCTAAGGCTCGTCAGAGAGTGAGAATGCCACGGTGTGGGGGCTGACTGTCACCACATCCCTGCACACTTGAGGGCAATCAGTTTTGGTCCCAGAGTTAGCGTGCAAGACCGTCTGGTGTGGGACGGAACTGCAGACGCTGGTTTAAACCGAACACAAAAAGCTGGAGTAACTCGGCGGGTCAGGCAGCACCTCCGGAGAAAAGGAATGAGGTGACGTTTCGGGTCGAGACGCTGCTTCAGTCTGGGAGAAGACGCTGATACTCAAATCACTCAGCTACTTTCAGCATAACCCTGTCTAAGGGTTGGACATCATTTTCAGTAACTATGGCACGATGGCGCAGCGGTAGAGCTGCCGCCTCACAATGCCAGGGAACCGGGTTTGATCCTGACCTCGGGTGCTGTCTTTGTGGAGTTCGCATGTTCTCCCTGTGACTCGCGGGTTTCCTTTGGGTGCTCCGGTTTCCTCTTGCATTCCAAAGATGTGAGGGTTGGCAGCTTAATTGGCTTCTGTGAGTTGTGAATTGTCCCCAGCGTATAGGATAGTGTTAGTGGACGGGTTTATCGTGTGTCGGCATGGACTTGGTGGGCCGAAGGGCCTGTTTCCATGCTGTATCTGTAAAGTCTAAAGAATACAAAATTGGTTTGATCTAGCATTTAGAGGCATGGTCTAAAAACTGGCGCCATCTCATTTAGCAATTAGGAAACTTTTCAATACACATTTAGTTTAGTTTTAGTTTAGTTTAGAGATATAGCGTGGAAACAGGCCTTTCGGCCCACCGAGTCCGCAATGACCAGCGATCCCCGCACACTAACGCTATCCCACACACACTAGGGTCAATTTTTAGAGGATAATTAACCCACAAACCTGCATGTCTTTGGAATACTGTACTTTGGAGATACAGGGTGGAAACAGGCCCTTCGGCCCATTGAATCCGCGCCGACCAACTAGTTCTATCACACACACTAGGTACAATTTGCAGACGACAGTTAACCAACAAACCCGCATGCCTTTGGAGTGTGGGAGGAAACCGGAGCACCCGGAGAAAGCCCAATGCGGTCAAGGGGAGAACGTACAAACTCCGTACGGACAGCACCCATGGTAAGGATCGAACTCAGCTTTCTGGCATTGTAATTTGGGGGTCCTTGTACATCAGTCTATGAAAGTAAGCATGTAGGTACAGCAAGCAGTGAAGACAGTGAATGGCATGTTGGCCTTCATAACAAAAGGAATCGAATATAGGAGCAAAGAGGTCCTTCTGCAGTTGTACAGAGCCCTAGTGAGACCACACCTGGAGTATTGTGTGCAGTTTTGGTCCCCTAATTAGAGGAAGGACATTCTTGCTATTGAGGGAGTGCAGCGTAGGTTAACAAGGTTAATTCCCGGGATGGCGGGACTGTCATATGCTGAGAGAATGGAGCAGCTGGGCTTGTACGCTCTGGAGTTTAGAAGGATGAGTGGGCATCTCATTGAAACATATAAGATCGTTAAGGGTTTGGACACGCTGGAGGCAGGAAACATGGTCCCGATGTTGGGGGAGTCCAGAACCAGGAGCCACAGTTTAAGAATAAGGAGTAAGCCATTTAGAACGGAGACGAGGAAACACTTTTTCTCACAGAGAGTGGTGAGTCTGTGGAATTCTCTGCATCAGAGGGGGGTGGAGGCAGGTTCTCTGGATGCTTTCAAGAGAGAGCGAGACAGGGGTCTTAAAAATAGCGGAGTCAGGGCATTTTAACTTGGTCAGTGCAAACACCATGGGCTGATGGGCCCAATTCTGTGCTGTACTGTTCTATGTTCTATGTTCCGAACTGCTTCATTCTGTACTCAAAAATGTTATTTAACTCTGCTAACATTGCCTGTTGCTTTCAGATAATCTGTACAAACAATCTTTCCCTTTCCCTCGTCCTTTAATCCTAATTGCTGTCTCCCTTCGCGAGTGGCTCAAAGCATAATTATGCCTCTGCTCTCCTTCACAGCAGTTCAACTCAGAGTATAATTTAGAAGTAAGTGACTCGTGGCTTCTCTTGAATTGAGACCAATTGAAGATATTTAACGACAACTGCTGGTGGTATATTTAATGAAGCTTGTCCCGCTGAAACGATGACTCAAATATTTCCTGCATCAAATTAATATCAATGAAATTAGGTCAATGGCTAAATGCATTATTTCCTTGTAAAATATTTCCAGGCATTCCTAGAAACGTCTGCAAAGCCCCCCCCCCCCCCCCCCCAGTGCTGTAAAGAACTGCTGTGAATTGAATATTGACTTCTCTAACTTGAATTAACCTTTGCCCTCAATCCCTCCCCCTACCGAGTTCTCCGACCAGCCTGACTGTCCCCCTGATTACATTTTAGTCTAGTTTAGTTTAGAGATGCAGCGTGGACATTCCAGGGCGTGCACATCTGTGAAGATCTTTCCTGGTCCGAGAACACAGATGCAATTATTAAGAAAGCTCATCAGCGCCTCTACTTCCTGAGAAGATTACGGAGAGTCGGTCTGTCAAGGAGGACTCTCTCTAACTTCTACAGGAGCACTATAGAGAACTTGCTGACCGGTTGCATCGTGGCTTGGCTCGGCAACTTGAGCGCCTTGGAGAGGAAAAGACTACAAAAAGTAGTGAACACTGCCCAGTCCATCATCGGCTCTGACCTTCCTTCCATTGAGGGGATCTACCACAGTCGCTGCCTCAAAAAGGCTGGCAGCATCAAGGAACCACACCACCCTGGCCACACACTCATCTCCCTGCTATCCTTCGGGTAGAAGGTACAGGAGCCTGAGGACTGCAACGACCCGGTTCAGGAATAGCTACTTCCCCACAGCCATCAGGCTATTAAACCTGGCTCAGACAAAACTCTGAACATTAATATCCCTCCATCGGTTATTTGCACTTTATTAATTTATTAATTCATGTGTTTATCTATGTATATAATTGTAGTCAATGCCTTCTATGTTCTGTTGTGCTATGCAAAGAAAGAATTTCATTGTCCTGTCAGGGACACATGACAATAAACACTTTTGACATTGACTTTGAAACAGGCCCTTCGGCCCACTGGGTCCGTGCCGACCAGCGATCCCCACACATTAATACCTACACCCACTAGGGCCAATTTTTACATTTATACCAAGCAAATTAACATACAAACCTGTACGTCTTTGGAGTGTGGGAGGAAACCGAAGATCTCGGAGAAAACCCACGCAGTTCACGGGGAGAACGTACAAACTCCGTACAGACAGCACCCGTAGTCGGGATCGAACCCTAGTCTCCGGCGCTGCATTCACTGCAAGCCATCAACTCTACCGCTGCGCCACCGTGACTGCTCTAATGAAGCATACAGAGATTTTATCACCTTCCCCAAGCTAACAATGATCTATTCTACATTTTCCTTGATTATAATCCCCTTTGATGTCTCATTTTCACACCTTACACTTCCTTATTTCCGTCGCTCTCTCCCCTGACTCTCAGTGTGAGGAAGGATCTCGACCCGAAAAACGCCACCCGATGCCGCCTGTCCCGCTGAGTTACTCCAGCATTTTGGGTCGATCTACTGTGCAAACAAGCATCTGCAGTTCCTTCCTACACGTCGATGCAGGCTCTGCCTTATTCTTAACCTTCCCTTACCTCTAGTTTCCCCCTCCCTTGGCTCCTAGTCTGATGAAGGGTCTCGACCCGAAACGTCACCTATTCCTATTCCTTCTCTCCAGAGATGCTGCCTGACCTGCTGAGTTACTCCAGCATTTTGTGGCCATCTTCAATGTTAGCACCGTAACCTACCCAGGTGGAATATGAGATGCTTTCCTTCATACTCGCTCCGTAACCTGTGGCACTGTGCCTTTAACCAGCTGGTTGATAACAGCGGTCTGCGGGACTTCATCAGGGATGTAACGCTGAGGCTCTATGAGGCGCTGGTCAGGCCCCATTTGGAGTATTGTGAGCAACTTTGGGCACCATATCTGTGAAAGGATGTGCTGGCTTGGGAGAGGGTCCAGAGAAAGTTTGCAAGAATGATCCCAGGAATGAGTGGGTCAACCTACGATGAGCGTTTGTCGGCACTGGGCCTCTACCCGCTGGAATTTAGAAGATTGAGGGGTGGACCACATTGAAATCTGCAGAATAGTGAAAGGCCTGGACAGAGTGGATGTGGAGAGGATGTTTCCATTAGTGGGAGAGTCTCAGACTAGAGGTCATAGCCTCAGAATTAAAGGACGTTCTTTAGGAAGGACATGAGGTGAGATTTCTTTAGTCAGAGGGTGGTGCATCTGTGGAAATCGTTGCCATAGAAGGCTGTGGAGGCCAAGTCAGTGGATATTTTTAAGGCTGAGATAGATAGATTCGTGATGAGTAACGGTGCCAGAAGTAATGGGGAGAAGGGGTTAGGAGGGAGAGATGGATCAGACATGATTGAATGGCGGAGTAGACTTGATGGGCCGAATGGCCTAATTCTACTCCTATTCCTTGTGACCCAAGGACCTTAACATCTTCCCGAATTGGAAATATTTTGCTTTTCATTTATCCTCAGTTGCTCAGACTCCTGAAGTGCATTAGGGCAACACGGTGGCGCAGTGGTAGAGTTGCTGCCTTACAGGGCTTACAGCGCCAGAGACCCGGGTTCGATCCCGACTATGGGTGCTGTCTGTACGGAGTTTGCACGTTCTCTCCCCGACCGCGCGTGCCTTCTCCGACATCTTCGGTTTCCTCCTACACTCCAAAGACCGTAAAGGTTTGTAAGCCAAGTGACTAGGTATAAAATGGAACATTGTCCTTGGTGTGTGTAGGGTAGTGTTATTAGGTGTAAGAAAGAACTGCAGATGCAGGTTTAGATCGAAGGTAGACACGAAATGCTGGAGTAACTCAGCGGGTGAGGCAGCGTCACTGGAGAGAAGGAATGGACGATGTTTCGGGTCGAGACCCTTCTTTCTTTGTCATGTGTGACTAGGCTCAGTGAGATTCTTTGCTTGTATACACAATGTACACAATAGTGGCCACCTATGGTGCTGACAAAGTTATAAGCACGCCGGCTCCCCCTTTTGTGGCCCCTTCCCCCCCACCCCCAGCAGCTCCCCCATGCCGAGCCCCCATTGTCTTTTTGTTCCCCCCATCTAATGTCCATTGTTCTCCCCCCACCTCTTTCACGGCAGTCACCCCCCCCCCCCCCTACGTCGGGACCTCCATTGTACTTCCCCCTCCCTCACGGCGGTCCTCCACGCTCTAATCGACCGTCGACCGCCACCGTGGCCCCATCGTCGCGAGGCTTCACAGCCGCCGAGGATGTGCAGGGATCGCTGGTCAGCACGGACTCGGTGGGCCGAAGGGCCTGTTACGGCGCTGTATCTCTCAACTAAACTAAACATGACCACATCATGGAGCAGTGAGCTGCGGTGGATCAAGACTCTGGCTCACCGTCATTATCCTGAGGGTAATTAAATGGTGGCAATAAACCAGTGATGCCCAGATCTTGTGAATGATTTATTAAAAGAAAATCAATTCTCGCATCTGACTTGTTCCTTACTGGTGTAGATTTATAGACTCTGCTCCTGCAAGTTTCTGGACTCTTTTGCTTTCACTGGAGTTTGTGCATCGGTAGAAATGTTTTCCTTTCTATTTCCCACTCTTTGCAAGTTGTAAAGGGCCTGTCCCACCAGCATCCGACTCCATGCGATGAGCGCGATCAAACTAGAAGCGGGGGCCGCGCGGTGGTCGGGTGATCCCCTGTACAGGGCCTTTCCCACCAGCATGTGCCTGCATGCGGCAAGCGCGACCAAACCGGCAGCGGGGGCCGCGCGGAGGTCGGGTGATTGGCGCAACGCGGCGCAAAGTGAGGCGAACTTGGAGCGAAGTTTTAAAGGTAAGTTCGCCAGGACAGAGAGGGGCACACAGAGAGGGGCACAGAGACACACACACAGCGGGCCACGGAGCCACACACAGAGAGGGTCACGGAGGCACCTACAGAGAGGGTCACGGAGGCACGATGTCGAGACGGTGTGTAATGCGTCGAGGCGACTGCGAGCCGACAAGTCGTTGCCGCGCGGAATATTTGAACATGGTCAGTTTTTCGGAGCCCCGCGCGATGTCGGGAGGAACTCCGCACAATTCCGCACGGCTCCGGCGATCGAAGTGGGACCGGCCCCGCGATGCCGGACGGCTCAAGCGAGCACGTTAGGTCGCGCTCATCGCATAGAGTTGCATGCTGGTGGGACAGGCCCTTAAAGCTTCAGTGTGACCTCGTCAAGGTGCATATCTTGCGATCGATCGCTCTCTCAGTCAACTGAGACGTGGTGGTTTCACCGCTTTAGCTTAGTTTAGTAGAGAGATACAGCGCGGATACAGGCCCTTCGGGCTACCAAGTCCACACACCACACCGGCCAGCATGTCCCATCTACACTAGTCCCACCTGCCCGCGTTTGGCCCATGTCCATCTAAACCTGTCCTATCCTTTGCGCTGTTGATATACACAAAAGGCTGGAGTAACTCAGTGGGACAGGCAGAACCTCTGGAGAGAAAGAATGGGTGACGTTTTGGGTCAAGACCCTTCTTCTTCTCGACCCGATACATCCCCCATTCCTTCTCTCCAGAGAAGCTGCCTGTCCCGCTGAGTTACTCCAGCTTTTTGTGTCTATCTTCGGTTTAAACCAGCATCTGCAGTTCCTTCCTACACTATCCATGTACCTGTCTGATTGGCTTAACAGTTAACAGGTATTTCATGACTTTGGAAACACGTCCAATAACTTTTCAACATTCCCGGAGCATTCATTATTCCTGAGCATTCATACTCTCTCTCTCCTTTCCATGTGTCCTGAGTGCAGTCACGGTGGCGCTGCGGTAGAGTTGCGACCTTACAGCGAATGCAGCGCCGGAGACCCGGGTTCGACCCGACTACGGGCGCTGTCTGTGCAGAGTTTGTACGTTCTCCCCGTGACCTGTGAGGGTTTTCTCAGAGATCTTCGGTTTCCTCCCACATTCCAAAGACAATAGACAATAGGTGCAGGAGTAGGACATTCGACCGTTCGAGCCAGCACCGCCACTCACTGTGATCATGGCTGATCATCCCCAATCAGTACCCCGTTGCTGCCTTTTCCCCCATATCCCCCGAGTCCGTGCTCTTTACAGTACAGATTTGTAGGTTAAAGAAGGAACTGCAGATGCTGGAAAATCAAGGGTACACAAAAGGCTGGAGAAACTCAGCGGGTGCAGATTTGTAGGTTAATTGGCATGAAGGTCATGAAGGCCACTTAAACATATCCCAAAACAGACACAAAGTGCTGGCATAACTCAGCAGGTCAGGCAGCATCTCTGGAGTCTGAAGAGCAGCATGGTGGCGCAGTGGTAGAGTTGCTGCCTAAAGGGCCTGTCCTACCAGCATCCGACTCCACGCGATGAGCGCGATCAAACTAGAAGCGGGGGCCACGCGGAGGTCGGGTGATCCCTGTACAGGGTCCGTTCCCAACAGCATGCGCCTGCATGTGGCAAGCGCGACCAAATCGGCAGTAGGGGCCGCGCGGAGGTCGGGTGAGCGACGCAACGCGGCGCAAAGTGAGACGAACTTGGAGCGAAGTCTTAAAGGTAAGTTCGCCAGGACAGAGAGGGGCACACAGAGAGGGGCACAGAGGCACACACACAGAGAGGGCCACGGAGCCACACACATACAGGGTCACGGAGGCACCTACAGAGAGGGTCACGGAGGCATGATGTCGAGGCGGTGTGTAATGCGTCGAGGCGACTGCGAGCCGACAAGCCGTTGCCGCGCGGAATTTTTGAGCACGGTCAGTTTTTCGGAGCCCCGCGCGATGTCGGGATGAACTCCGCACAATTCCGCACGGCTCCGGCGATCGAAGTGGGACCGGCCCCGCGACGCCTGACGGCTCAAGCGACCACGTTAGGTCGCGCTCAGCGCATGGAGTTGCATGCTGGTGGGACAGGCCCTTTACAGCATCAGAAACCGGGGTGGAAGATTGCAACCTTCACGTGGTCCGCCCTGTTTCGACTAATGCAATCAACTCGACGTGCACAAACGGAAGATCAAATAGAACAAGTTGTCCAACAAGTCGCACGAAAGAAGAGGAAGCACCTGAAACCCAGGTTTGATTCTGACTACGGGAGCTGTCTGTACGGAGTTTGTAGGTTCTCACCATGACCTAAGCATGCAGGTGTAGCAGGCAGTGAAGAAAGCGAATTGTATGTTGGCCTTTATAACAAGGGGAATCGAATATAGGAGCAAAGAGGTCCTTCTGCAGTTGTACAGAGCCTTAGTGAGACCACACCTGGAGTATTGTGGGTAGTTTTGGCCCCCTAATTTGAGGAAGGACATTCTTGCTATTGAGGGAGTGCAGCGTAGGTTTACAAGGTTAATTCCCAGGATGGCGGGCCTGTCATATGCTGAGAGAATGGAGCAGCTGGGCTTGTACATTCTGGAGTTTAGAAGGATGAGAGGAGATCTCATGGAAACATATAAGATTGTTAAGGGTTTGGACACGCTAGAGGCAGGAAACATGTTCCCGATGTTGGGGGAGTCCAGAACCAGGGGCCACAGTTTAAGAATAAGGAGTAAGCCATTTAGAACGGAGACGGAAACACTTTTTCTCACAGAGAGTGGTGAGTCTGTTAAATTCTCTGCCTCAGCTGGCGGTGGAGGCAGGTTCTCTGGATGCTTTCAAGAGAGAGCTACATAGGGCTCTTAAAAATAGCGGAGTCAGGGGATATGGGGAGAAGGCAGGAACGGGGCACTGATTGGGGATGATCAGCCATGATCACATTGAATGGCGGTGCTGGCTCGAAGGGCCAAACGGCCTGCTCCTGCACCTATTGTCTATTGTCTATTGTCAATTGACCAGCGTGGGTTTTCTCTGAGATCTTCGGTTTCCTCCCATACTCGAAAGACGGACAGGTTTGTAGGTTCATTGCCGAGGTATAATCGTAAAATAGTCCTTAGTGTGTGCGGAGATCGCTGGTCGGACCGGTTCTCGGTGGGTCGAAGGACCTGTTTCCGCGCTGTATCACTAAACTAAATCGAAGTAAGGATTCCTACCCAAAACGTCACCTATTCCTTTTCTCCAGAAATGCTGCCTGGCCCGCTGTTACTTCAGCATTTTGTATCTATATTCCATCCCACAACCTTTGTTGCAAAGGTTAATTGAAAGGCAGAGATAAGAACAATAGGTGTGAGACAGGTTTGAGGAGTAGAGGGTCGTGAATGAACCTAGAGGGCTGGAGGCTGGGAGGGGGGGGAAGGGGGATATAGGGGGGAAAATAGGTGGGTATCTAGGGGGGGAGGGGAGAGGGGGGAAGGGGGGAGGGGGGGGAGTGGAGGGGGGTGGGTTGGGGAAAAGAGAGGGAGGGATGTGGGGGAGAAAAGAGGAGAGGGGGGTTACTTAGAATTTACCTAAGATTGAACAATTGAGAAATATGGGGGTTACACAAAAAGCTGGAGAAACTCAGCGGGTGCAGCAGCATCTAAGGAGCGAAGGAGATAGGTGACGTTTCGGATCGAGACCCTTCTTAATGGGAAATATGGGGAACTGGCACAGGAGAAAATCTGAGACCAGCATAGATCAGTCATGATCATAGTTGATAGTGAAGCAGTTTTGATCTCCTGGTGACCTCCTCTCACTCTCCTCCTATTTAATTGCGGTTCTTGGTTGCTCACTATTACCATTGGAAGAGGGAGTGTTGTTTTAATCTGATTATAGTTTTTCTATGGATCAAGCCCTAACCAAGAAGAACAAACGTTCAGTTTAGAGATACAGCGCAGAATCAGGCCCTTCGGCCCACCGAGTCCGTGCCGACCAGCGATCCCCGCACACTAACACTATCCAACGCACGCTAGGGACAATTTACAATTTTACCGACGAGAGTTAACCTACAAACATGCACATCTTTGGAGTGCGGGTGGAAGCCGAAGCACCCGGAGAAAACCCACGCAGGTCACGGGGAGAACTTACAAACTCCATACAGACAAGCCCCCGAAGTGAGGATCGACCCCGATCCCCTGGCGCTGTAAGGCAGCGGCGCTACTGCTGCGCCATCGTGCTTCCCCAAATTTTCCGCTGCTGAAGATTGCATATCGAGTGTCGATATGTCACATGACCTTCCTACACTCTGTCCTGGGTCTCCTCCATTGTCAGAGTGAGGCCCAGCGTAAATTGGAGGAACAGCACCTCATATTTCGCTTGGGCAGCTTACACCCCAGCGGTATGATCATTAACGTCTCTAACTTCAAGTAACCCTTGCTTTCCCTCTCTCTCCATTCCGTCCCCTTCCCGGTTCTCCGACCAGTCTGACTGTTCCCCTGACTACATTGTATCTCCTCCGCTCCTTAGATGCTGCTGCACCAGCTGAGTTTCTCCAGCCTTTTGGGTACCCTACATTGTACCTCTGTTTGCTTTGCTGTCACCTTCTCCGAGCTAACAATGATCAATTCTACATTCTCCTTGACCCACATCCCCTTTGACGTCTCGTTCTCGCGCCTCACCTCTGTGTCTCCTTCTCTCCTGACTCTCGGTCTGAGGAAGGGTCTCGACCCAAAAACGTCACCCATTCCTTCTCTCCAGAGATGCCGCCTGACCCGCTGAGTTACTCCAGCATTTTGTCGTCTATCTCCTCTGCATATCGAGGACAATCTTTTGACAAAATAGTCATAAATGAATCGCAAGTCATTGCTGGGACTCTGATCGAACCCTTGCCTTTATGACCGCAGCATATTTGCTGTCATTCATGTCGAGAACACTACATTATTCCTCGGATGTCTTTGTCAAGAGCGGTGCCAGAACCCAACTGGAATTTTGCCCATTTCAAAGCGGAGTACTAAGCACTAAATGGAAGTTTTGCAGGTTGAATTTTAATTAACAGGAGATGCCTGTACACCCGCCATGAGGTTTATCTGCCTTCAGACGCTTGACAAAACAAGTTGTATCTTTTCTCCTCCTCTGCATTATATACTTTTAATTAAAGGCTGTGCAAAAATGTTTAGAGAGAGAGATTAATTATGTAATTTTTTACAAGTCGCTCAAAGATTCGTATCAGTCACAACATTTTGCTAATTAAAGGAATCAGCTAATGTGATCTTTACACTGAAACACTGAATAAAGATAGACGCAAAAATTGCCGGTTGCTCAGCGGGGCAGGCAGCATCGCTGGAGAAAAGGAATGAGTGACGTTTCGGTTCGAGACCCTTCTACAGACACCGAAAATTAACTTCACTATTGATTTTCATCCTGCACTCGAGTTCACTTGGTAAATCTGGGGCGACAAATTACACATCTTTGCTAACAATCTTACAGTGGTCTGAATTGGAATGTGATATGATTCTGACCAGAAAACAAGAAGCATGCAATGAGGGTTTCAGCCCGAAACGTTGCCTATCTCCTTCGCTCCTTAGATGCTGCTGCACCCGCTGAGTTTCTCCAGCCTTTTGTGTACCCAAGAAGCATTTAATTTCCACCAACTATATAGTTAACCTTCTCTTAATGAAGGCACTCTTGGTTTCACCTGGGTGTACTTGTGTTGTTTTAATTCAATCTACAATCAGGGTGGCACGGTGGCGCAGCGGTGGAGTTGCTGCCTTACAGCGCCAGAGACACGGGTTCGGTCCTTGTCTGTACAGAGTGTGGGAGGGGGGTGTTCCCTCTCCCATTGGTACAGAGCTTTTGCATTTCTCAGCTTGAAATTGTGCAATCTGGTGCATACTGTAGCGAGTCTTTTAACTTACACTTGAATGCAATATTTATGCTTTAAATTGGATCAGCTATGAATAAGGTTCAGCTAAATTATATTCCTAATTACATTCTACAGTGGAGCCGGGCTCTGATCAACAGGTGCAGCACATGAATGATCTTAGTATATTCATGTATGGAAATCAGATTATAATCAAGCACTTGGCCCATGTTGACCAACCTGGGTCTCACTGCACACATGAGGTACTACTCCTGACCCTGACTCCAGTTGCATACCTTCTCTCATTCCTGACCCTGAGTCCAGCCTTACACCTGGCTCTCTATTCTACCCTGATCATAGCTGGTTACCTGCTTAGATTCCCAGTGCTGAACACACCCCTGGTCCCAGTGTTGACTGCACACCTAGTACTATTCCAGACCTTGACTCTGCATGCACACTTGGCCTTGCTCCTAACCCCTCTGCACTGACAATATATCTGGCCCACACATAAAGACCCATATCTGACCCCCTGGACTTAACCTATTACGTTCAAGTCCACAGGTGCTTATCTAATGCAGTAATCTTTTATGGGGCACTTCACAGACCAAATTTTATATGACAAAATTTGCTACATCCATTGGCTTCCTTGTTATCTAACATGCTAGTTACTTTGTCAAAGAAGCCATCAATTGGTTGAACACAATTTCTCATCCATAAAATTACACTCACTCAGCTGTATAAGTATTCTGTTACCACTTCCTTCATTTCCCTAACAAACTATCCTGAAGTCATTTACACCCCCAATATTTTGCTGTCTTCCTCTCAGCTGGAACTTTTCCGAAATGCAAAGTCCAATAACTATGTTTTTAAGCAATATTATTCAATTAAATGTGATCTTGAGAATACATAACATTTCTGTGGTATTCATAACACAACAATGATAAAAAGATATTTGTTTTGATTGCACCTACCAACATGCATACATTATTATATTACAGTTAATATGTACTGAGGGCAAGTTTTTGTTCCGATGCTCCCCATCCCAATTACTTTTACATTGAACTGATTGAAATCCAAGTGAAGTATAAATGGCATCAGAAAAATAAAGCTCCGGAATGGATGATATTCATTACGTGGTTGGTTGGAGTCAGTATCAGCACAATTACTATATTAAACTTTGAATCTTCAGATGTCCTGGTTCAAGCTAAAACTAAAGGAAAATAATAACCTCCTTCACACATTCTTCTGCAAGTATCTCTGTCAGTCCTTTAAATTATGCCCCTTCTTTGAACAAGCTCTTAAACATCGCATCTGAATCAGTTTCCATCTGATTGCACTCCTTGAGGATGTTCATCTACGTGTTCAATTAATAAAACAATGTGATTGGGGACATTTCTATTCAACCTGTCAAAGGAATTGGCGGGGGGGGGGGGGTTAGAAATAGTCAATGAGGTAAACAAACATAGTTTACAATAGTTGACAATAGTGCTACCTTCCCAATATTTAACTGAAGGAAATAATGGGTTATTGGGGCTGTATGTTGTGACAGACAGCATGACACCTTGCATGTCATTTTAATATTGCACTTATCCCATCCCCCTGGATATTCCAGATTAATACATTAAGGTTTTGTCAACTAATTACAAATCAGGCTAATTACAAATCGATAACATTAGCCAACTCCGAAACACGAAGCGCTGAGCATTGGGATCCAGACATCACGGACAACTGGCCTCAGTTCCCTGCTCACATCTGGCAGTGCTCACTGTCTGAACCAGGGGCCACGGAGCGTTTTTGAAAGTGGGGAGGCTAAGCGATCACTGATCACTGGCCTTGGGGTTTCCCGGCGAGGGAGTGGAGCAACTGAGTGGGGGGAAAGTGTGGAAGGGGGTGTCCCCCATCCCACGGTACGGACCTTGAAATTTGATGTATTAAAATCATGTTTTAGTGCATTGTAGAAGTATGATTCCAATGTTTTGTTTAAAGTATTTTTAAGATGTAACTTTTTAAGGGGTGACTTTTTCCACACAAAAGGTGGTGGGTGTATGGAACAAGCTGCCAGAGGAGGTAGTTGAGGCTGGAACTATTCCAACATTTAAGAAACAGTTAGACTGATACATGGATAGGACAGGTTTGGAGGGATATGGACCAAAAGCAGGTAGTGTAGCTGGGACATGTTGGCGGGTGTGGGCAAGTTGTGCCGAAGGGCCTGTTTTCACACTGTATCACTCTAGGACTACATTATACCTCCACCATGTATGAATGCTTCAAAATCAAGTGGTCGAGTTTTATTGCCATATACTCAAGCATAGCAACATAGGAAATAGGTGCAGGAATAGGCCATTCTGCCCTTCGAGCCAGCACTGGCATTCAATATGATCATGGCTGTTCATCTAAAATCAATACCTCTTTACTGTTTTTTCCCCATATCCCTTGATTTTGCGAGCCCCAAGAGCTAAATATAACTCTCTCTTGAAAACATCCAGTGAATTGGCCTGCACTGCCTTCTGAGGCGGAGAATTCCACAGATTCACAACTCTCTGGGTGAAGAAAGTTTGTCCTCATCTCAGTCCTAACTGGCCTACCCATTATTCTTAAACTGTGACCCCTGGTTCTGAACTCCCCCAACACCAGTAAGTGAAAATCTAGCAGGCAAGCGGGATGCTTTACCCAACCACCCCCATTTTTGATGTCCACTATCTTCCACTGCTTCTACCCAGTGCTTGGTACCTACTTCCAGCAGCCACTGGTTGTCCTTCAGGATGCACCGAGCTGCAGCCTGATCCATGCTGGTCACCTGGGCGAATGTCGGCACAAAGACTCTCACGGCAGCAGCGCAATGCTTTTGATGCGTCCGACGGCCCGGGACTCTTGCACTGAGTCTGCTCCATGGCCGGAGCTGCAGCGAGCGACTCGCCAGCCCGGCAAACACTCGCCAGCCCGGCAAACACTCGCCAGCCCGGCAAACACTGGCCAGCCCGGCAAACACTCGCCAGCCCGGCAAGCACTCGCCAGCCCGGCAAACACTCGCCAGCCCGGCAAACACTCGCCAGCCCCGGCTCCCCATCCGCATCTGTCCCCGCCGCTGCTTCTGCTTCCATCCCTCCATCAGCCGCGCTCTCCAACACCCGCGGCCCATGCAGTTGATATGAGTTTTGAAATTCTCGTTGATCACAGAATTTCCCACGCCAGAGTGTGAGAAATTTGTGATCAGCGTGAGAGTCAGCGAAATGCGTGTGCCTCCCGCTCAATGCACGAGAGTTGGCAGCCCTCTAAATGTAAAATTGTCCCGAGTGTGAGTGTGTGTGTGTTGGTGTGCGGGGATCGATGGTTGGTGTGGACTCGGTGGGCCGAAGGGCCTGTTTCTGCGCTGTATATATGAACATAACCAAACTACAGTTGGAAACAACATTGAAAAGGAATTGGATGCTGTAATTTAGAAATGCACGGCGTCCTTTACATGGTTCAAATGACACATCAAAGTGATTTCTTATTTCTCAGGAAATTCGTAGGCAATTCAGGAATGTAAAGCATGCTGGTTGCAAAGACGAACCTTCCCTTATCTGGTGTTAAAATTGGAAGTTGCCAACCAGAGATTCTGCTGTACAATGGGTAGATTAAAAGCAATGGGTTTTGAAGGTCACCTCTCTCTCGATTGATGTTGAAATGCATTTCCGGTGGCAGAAGATGTATAAATGACGACTTTGTCACTTACTTCTGAAATGACAGCACAATGGAACCAATGCCACTTTATGGAGGGTCATTTTACACTTCGCTGCACTGTGATGGTGTTCTAACCATTGTCGAGCGTCTGGTCATTGTTCAGTCGTGATGCTGGATGGTAAAAATGTTTCCATGTGATCCGGAAAATAATTAGGGTAGAATGAAGATTTCTCGGTGGTAATGTTGCTGCAGGTTGCAGTCCTTCCCTGTGGTGGTTGACTAAATGCGTAGGAAGGAACTGCAGAGGCAGGTTTATACTGGCGAGAGACACATGAAGCTGCGGTAACTCAGCGGGTCAGGCAGCATCTCTGGAGAAAAAGGAGGGGGTGTGACGATTTGGGCCGGGACCCTTCTTCAGACTGCTGCCTGACTCAAAACGGCACCCATGTCTCCAGAAACGGTCTCCAGAGATGCTGCCTGACCCGCTGAGTCGCTCCAGCACTTTGCGTCTATCATTCGGAGTAAACCAGCATCTGCAGTTCCTTTCTGCACAAGGAACTGCAGATGCTGGAATCTTGAGCAAAGCACAAAGTAACAAAGCGGGTCAGACAGCATCCGTGGAGCGAATGATAGAGGATGCTTCTGATCGCGACCCTTCTTCAAACCCAACCCGAAACTTCTTGTGTTAAAGATGGAACTGCAGATGCTGGAAAATCGAGGGTACACAAAATGCTGGAGAAACTCAGCGGGTGCAGCAGCATCTATGGAGCGAAGGAGATAGGCCACAGGAGTTATGGGAAAAAGGCAGGAGAATGTGAAAAATTGATCAGCCACGATTGAATGGCGGAGTAGACCTGATGGGCTGAATGGCCTGTTCTTTCACTTTGAGCTTGACTTTGGTTGAACTGAGACAAAGGTATCTTTTGTCATCCAGTTACACCAAAGGTATTCAAGTTGATCAATAAAAGGGCTTCATATATTAAAACCGCGCACATATAGATTGGCGATGCCAGTGATGTATTTTGTCATTTAGCTGTGAGATTTCCTATAAAAATGACTCCATTCACTCAACCATCACAACCTAGATGTCAGGGAGATTTACTGTAATGTATCTTAAGTTTTAGTTCTGCTTAATATGGAACAAGTTTAGAATTGCAAAGAAGCAAATTGCTAATGGTTAAAATACCAATGGACCACTTCAGTGTCTTTACTTTAAACTTCAACTTTACTTTAGCGATAAGAGGCCCTTCAGCCCGCTGAGTCCATGCCGACCAGCGAACACCCCGGTCAATAGTTCTATGCTACACACCAGGGACCATTTACTATTTACTGAGACCCGGGTTTGATCCTGACTACTAACGGGTGCTTGTCTGTACGGAGTTTGCACGTTCTCCGTGTGACCACGTGGGTTTTCTCCAGGTCCTCCGGTCTCCTCCCACACTCCAAAGATGTACAGGTTAATTGGCTTGGTAAAATTGTAAATGATCCCTAGTGTGGGATAGTGTTGGTGTGTGGGGATCGCTGGTCGGCGTGGACTCGGTTGGCCGAAGGGTCTGTTTCTGCGCTGTATCTCGAAGGTAAACCAAGCCAAACTAAAGCCAATTAACCTACAAACCTGTACCCCTTTGGGATACGGGAGGAAACCGGAGCACCTCTCTCTCCATCCCTCCCCACACGAGTTGGTGTACTAGTTTCAATGCCGTCCTGGTGAGTCTCTTTGTCTGTAACTCGCTTTCACCTAGCCCACGGCTAACAATGGCCTGTTTCCTTTATCATCGTTACTTTTCCGCACATTCTTCATTCATTCGTCCCTAGACCTCTCTACATCAGCGTCTATGCCCCTCGTTTCCGTTTCCCCTGACTCTCATAGAAACGTAGAAACATAGAAAATAGGTGCAGGAGGTGCAGTATCAGTCTGAAGAAGGGCCGCGACACGAATCTCTGCCTATTCCTTTCCTCCAGAGTTGCTGCCTGACCCGCTGAGTTAAGGGCCTGTCCCACCAGCATGCAACTCTATGCGACGAACGCGATCAAACTAGAAGCGGGGGCCGCGCGGAGGTCGGGTGATCCCCTGTACAGGGCCGTTCCCACCAGCATGCGCCTGCATGCGGCAAGCGTGACCAAACCGGCAGTAGGGGCCGCGCGGAGGTTGGGTGAGTGGCGCAACGCGGCGCAATGTGAGGCGAACTTGGAGCGAAGTCTAAGGTAAGTTCGCCAGGACAGAGAGGGGCACACAGAGAGGGGCACAGAGGCACACACACACACAGGGCCACGGAGCCACACACATAGAGGGTCATGGAGGCACCTACAGATAGGTTCACGGAGGCACGATGTCGGGGCGGTGTGTAATGCGTCGAGGCGACTGCGAGCCAACAAGTGGAATTTTTGAACATAGTCAGTTTTTCGGAGCCCCGCGCGATGTCGGGACGAACTCCGCACAATTCCGCACGGCTCCGGCGATCGAAGTGGGACCGGCCACGCGACGCCGGATGGCTCAAGCGACCACGTTAGGTTGCGCTAATCGCATAGAGTTGCATGCTTGTAGGACAGGCCCTTTACTCCAGCATTTTGTGTCCATCATCGGTGTAAACCAGAATTCTTCATCAGGAGCCCCAGTATATTGGCCGAGCGATGAATGATATATATGTTCCAGAACGGCGCGTACATTAGTATCTGTGGAGTGTTGAAGGCGAGACCTACAGAAGAATAGCAATGACGGTAATCTTGCCGTTTATGGTGCCATTTCAATCTACGAGATTACCATATTTTAATTGCATTTGGGGAACCTGTTATGCTCCATTTGAAAAGCTAATCACCATTTAATTAACACTTTTTACATACTAATAGTGGCACGAGCGGAATGTGTCGAGGATAAATGCGTAATAAAACTCAAATTTGGCCATCTCGGTTCACCGTTACTTGCAAGATGCTAAAAGACCCTTTTCAGTGAAAAGGTACATTGAGGATTCCACCCTTATTCTGAATATCAAACATCGCGATAATGATATGCTAATCAAGCTGGATAACTAATCGCCCATAACTTTAAACACCACGAGGAATATTTTTTACTAAAACTGGTGGGTGTTTATCCATCCAAATGTAAAGAAGACACAAATCATGAATTATGCTAATTAGACGCTATTTGCATATGCAATTTCGAATCCAGTACAAAATGAACTTTTCCAAATAATTCCAAACCTTGGTCTATCGTCAAAATACTGAATAAAATCCCAGGAGATTTTCATCCAATTATAGTGTCTGTTACTTTATAAGGCAAACGAGACTCTGCTAATACTGTACTGTATTGTAATGAAACAATATCAGTTAATTAGGGATATCCCCGCTAATAGCACTGTATTATTAACACTTAGCGTTCATAGAAACATAGAAACATAGAAATTAGGTGCAGGAATAGGCCATTCGGCCCTTCGAGCCTGCACCGCCATTCAATATGATCATGGCTGATCATCCAACTCAGTATCCCGTACTTGCCTTCTCTCCATACCCTCTGATCCCCTTAGCCGCAAGGGCCACATCTAACTCCCTCTTAAATATAGCCAATGAACTGGCCTCAACTACCCTCTGTGGCAGAGAGTTCCAGAGACTCACCACAACTCTGTGTGAAAAAAGTCCTTCTCGTCTTACTTGAAACTCTGGAACTTCAGGGGCTGTGGGGAGACTTGGTTGAAGTATATAAAATTACGAGAGGCGTAGATAGGGTAGACAGCCAGAGGCTTTTTCCTGGAAATGAATGGAAATGTCTCAGACGAGAGGGCAGAGGGTACAAAATGGAAGGCGAGAGGGGGAAAGTTTAAATGGGAGAGTTTGCAGGGCAGAGGGTGGTGGGTGCCTGGAACGCATTGCCAGGGGTGGTGGTGGGAAACACAATTGCAGCGTTTAAGAGGGTTTAAGAGGATGAAAATGTCCAGGACTAGAGGGCACAGGTTTAAGGTGAGAGGGGTAAAGTATAAAGGAGATGAGCCGGGGCAGGGTTGTTACAGGGGTGATGATAGAGACAGATAGATGGGCACAGGAAATGTTACGAGGATATTGCCAGGGCTTGAAGGTCCGAGCTACAGGGAGAGGTTGAGCAGACTGGGACTCTAGTCCTTGGAGCGCAGGAGGATGAGGTGTGATCTTTTAGAGGGGTATTAAATCATGAGAGGCATAGATCGGGTAGATGCACAGAGTCTCTTGCCCAGAGTAGGTGAATCGAGGACCAGAGGACATAGGTTTAAGGTGAAGGGGAAAAGATTTAATAGGAATCTGAGGGGTAACTTTTTCACTCAAAGGGTGGTGGGTGTATGGAACAAGCTGCCAGAGGTGGTAATTGAGGCTGGGACTATCCCAACATTTAAGAAATAGTTAGACAGGTACATGAATAGGACAGGTTTGGAGGGATATGGACCAAACGCAGGCAGGTAGTACTAGTGTAGCTGGGACATGTTGGCCGGCATGGGAAAGTTGGGCCGAAGGGCCTGTTTCTACGCTGTATCACTCTCAGGAAACACAGGAAAATGGAGGGATATGGATGATGTGCAGGGAGATGAGATCAGTTTAAATCTGTCATCATCGGGGGACAAAAGTGCTGGAGAAACTCAGTGGTCGCAGCAGCATCTATGGAGCGAAGGAAATAGGCAACGTTTTGGGCCGAAACCCTTCTTCATGTTCGGTGTAAACATTGTGGGCCGAAGGGCCTGTGCTGCACTGTTCTATAAGGTGGTAACGTGGCCGGGTATGGTTGCTCTCCGAGGCTTAGCAATGAACCCAACCGCATGGCAGTAGATTATCAGGTCAACGATTAGCCTGTGTACGGGATGTGAAGACGAGGGGCGGTAAGAACCAAATAATACTGTATCGGCATGTGAACGGGACACACCTGAGCGGTGAGGTGGAGCTGAAGAGAAACTACAATGGAAGTACTTGAGGAGGCAGAGAGCTCGTTGAGATCTCACACCTTCAAAGAGCTTAACTCCAGAGGTGAGGCGTGCCTCGGTGGCACAGCGGTAGTGCAGCTGCCTCACGGCGCCCGAGTCCCGGGCTCGATCCTGACTACGGGTGCTTGTCTGTACGGAGTTCGTACGTTCTCCCCGTGACCTGCGTGGGCTTGCTCCGGTTTCCTCCAAGGACGCACAGGTTTGTAGGCTGATCAGCTTGGGTAAAATAGTAAATTGTCCCTAGTGTGCGTGCAGGATAGTGCTAGTGTGTGGGGATCGCTGGTCGGCGCGGACTCGAAGAGCCCGTTTCCAATAGACAATAGACAATAGGTGCAAGAGTAGGCCATTAGCCCTTCGAGCCAGCTCCGCCATTCACTGTGATCATGGCTGATCATCCACAATCAGTACCCCGTTCCTGCCTTCTCGCCATATCCACGGATCCGCTATCTTTAAGAGCTCTATATGATCATGGCTGAGTTGGATGATCAGCTATGATCATATTGAATGGCGGTGCAGGCTCGAAGGGCCGAATGGCCTACTCCTGCACCTAATTTCTATGTTTCTATGTAACTCTCTCTTGAAAACATCCAGAGAATTGGCGCCCACGACCTTCTGAGGCTGAGAACTCCACAGATTCACAACTCTCTGGATGAAAAAATTAATCCTCATCTCCGTTCTAAATGGCCGACCCCTTATTCTTAAGTTGCGGCCCCCTGGTTCTGGACTTCTCCAACATCGGGAACATGTTTCCGCGCCGTATCTTTAAGCTAAACTAAATTAAACTAAACTGCTGCGGAATTAAATGTTCCCCCTCTGCTGTATTTACTATGTGGGGGTACTCAAATGCCTGTCTGTCACTCCTCGGATGTTGTAAGCGGCACTAACCGGGGGAACGCACATTGATGGTCATTGGTAAAGGAACTAGAGGGGGTATTTAAAAGGGTTTTCTTTTCCCCTTCATTCACAGAGTTGTGATGCTGTGGAATACATCGCCTGGAAGCAAGGTGGAAGCAGGTTCAAATGCTGCCTGGGAAAGGAAATGGGATAATTACTACAAAAACATTCTCGGGCTAGAGGGAAAGTGCAGGGAAGAGAGATTAAATGGACAGGTCTACCCCGACCCCCACCCCCCCCCACCAACAGATTCCACAGGCACAATCGAATGAACCACGCCAAATGATCCTCTGATCCCGCATCAAACTTTGTGCAAATTATTTCACAAGGAGCATTAAGTAAGATGAAGGAAGCTCATCATTTCCTGCACGGCCTTGGGAGAGAAGCAATCAATTCGCAGATCACCAATTTACAGGAACCCAACTGCCTTCTAATTGATCCCCGACTGTGCGAGCTCTCGGTAGTTAGATTTTATGGGGCTGAAGCAAAAGAGAGAGTTCCGCAGAGCTTCCCGTGCTTCCCGGGAGGGTGACAGTTTAGAGGTGCAGCGCGGAAACAGGCCCGTCGGCCCACCGAGCCCTCACCGGCCGGCGATCCCCGCACACTGACGCTATCCCTCGGGGTAGTTTACATTTATACCAAGCCAATTAACCTGCCAACCTGCCCGCCTTTGGAGTGCGGGAGGAAATCAAAGATCTCGGAGAAGACCCACGCAGGAAACCGAACAAACTCCGTGCAGACAGCAACCGTAGTCAGGATAGGAACCAGGTCTCTTGCGCTGCAAGGCAGCAACTCTACAGTTGGGCCACCGTGACACATTTTCACCCTCGTTCAATGATTCCCTTCCTAGTCAACAAAACATCCCTCAAATTCCCATCTCCCAACGAGTCCAACTGCGCAGCGGTAGAGCTGCTGCCATACGCCCCTGTCCCACTTAGGAAACCTGAACGGAAACCTCTGGAGAATTTGCGCCCCACCCAAGGTTCCCGTGCAGTTCCCGGAGGTTCCCGGAGTTTTTTGTCTTCCGGCAACCACCTCCAACTAGCATCGCAACCGGCTTCGACTAAAAAATTTCCGATTTTTTTAAACGGAAACCACTTTCGACCATTAGGGAGACTGACAAAAACCTCCGGGAACGTCCGGGAATGGGCACGGAAACCTTGGGTGGGGCGCAAAGTCTCCAGAAGTTTCCGTTCAGGTTTCCTAAGTGGGACAGGGACATTACAGCGCCAGAGACCTGAGTTCGATGCTGACCTCAGGTGCTGCCGTACGGAATTTGTACGTTCTCCCCGTGACCGCGTGGGTTTCATCCAGGTGCCCAGGTTTCCTCCCACACTCCAAAGATGTGCAGTTTTGTAGCTTCTGTAAAATTGTAAATTGTCCCTAGTGTGCAGAGTAGTATTAGTGACTTTGGGGTGATCGCTGGTCGGCGCGGGCTTGGTGGGCTGAAGGGCCTGTTTCCATGCTCGTATCTCTAAACTAAACTCAACTCAACTCGTATTTAAAATGGAATCCACCACAGTTTAGTTTACTGTAAAGACACAGCGCGGAAACAAGGCAGCGATCGCCATTACACTTCACACGAGGGACAATTTACAATTTTTAACTAAAGCTAATTAAACTACTAAACCGGCACGTCTTTGGAGAGTGGGAGGAAACGGGAGCACTCGAGGAACCTGCAAACTCCCTACAGACAGCACCCATAGCCAGGATCAAACCTGGGTATCTGGCGTTGTGAGGCAACAACTCTACCGCTGTACCACTGTGTCGCCCCTAGTTGGAGTCAACGTATCAGTGCCACTGTTTCTCCTGATCGGTCTTCAAAACATCATCATGAGGAAAGTTCTGAATTTAAACTACTGTGGATGGTACGATGGATTGTGCTCCATTTATTATTGAAGAACACGTAGTATTTGTGCAGACAAAGTGATCATCATCATCGACGGTCACTCGAAACGAGGATGACTGTCCTCTCATGGAGGACGCCTGTGCGTGACTTTGTTTAACGTGGGGAGACTGGTGCACAGACAGCCACTCCACGGTCCTTGACAGATCTGGGTCAGGATCCAGTGGCATGGAGTCCAAGACGACCGGAGACCCTTTTCTGCTGCAGCCTTCATCCGCCTTCCCAGCCGTTGTGACGCTCCTCTAAGGTCAGCCATCGTCCTCCGCCTGTTCCACCGTTGGGGTCTTGGTTGGATTTCTCTTTGTCAGAGACCTCCCCCCTCGACCTTACCGCAATGGGTGGCCCTACCAGGAGCATAGCTCCAGACGGCATCGCTCTCAGGATCTCAGGACCACACAAGCTTCTCCACCACGACAAGGTGACAAAGTGATAAAGATGTGTACAAGATGGTCATTGTGTTGCACTGGTACAAGACGTATGTGAGGCCACATTTGGAGTAGTGCTTTCATTTATGGCTACCCTACAATGGCTAGATGGTGGTGAATCTGTGGAATTCACAGACGGCTGTGGAGGCCAATTCAATGGGTATTTGTGAAGTGCATATTGACAGGTACTTGATAAGCAGGGGTGTCAAGGGTTACGGGGAGAAGGCAGGAGAACGAGGGGTTGAGAGGGGAAAAGAAATCAGCCATAGTCGACTGGCAGAGCAGACTCGATGGGCCGAATGGCCTCATTCTGCTCCTGTGTCTTACAATCTTATGACCTTCAGACTCTTCAGCCACAAATAGGCGACGTTTTGGATTGGAATGCTATTTCAGACCATCCTGCCTGATTAGCGGTCCCGACCAAAAAACGTCACCCATCCATGTTCTACAGAGATGCTGCACGGCACGCTGAGTTACTCCGGCACTTTGTGTCCATCTTTGGTGTCAACCAGCATCTGCAGTTCCTTCCTACACCATTGGCATAGTTACTGTTTAGAACACAGAGGTTAATTTTCGGATTGGTCATCTGTTTCACGACTATAAATCGTACATGAATGACTATAAAAATGACGGTGATTCACGGCACCAGATGTCGGCCAGTTTTTCTCCCATCTCATTTCCCTGTCATGCTTTGAAACGGCCCCAGAAGAATGTTGCAGCTTATAGTTAATTGTATTAAAATGTTTCCTCGATGATGCCATCAATTTCCTGGTGTTAATTCCATTGCTGTCATTAATCACCGGCCAATCTGTATAAAATGGGCTCCCTTACCTTCTGAAGGTTGCAGCTTGCTGGAGCAACCTGGATAATGGCTCGAATTAGAATCACAGAGTGATACAGTGTGGAGACAAGCCCTTCGGCCCAACTTGCCCACACCGGCCAACAATGTCCCAGCTACACTAGTCTCACCTGCCTGCGCTTGGTCCATATCCCTCCAAATCAGTCCTATCCATGTACTTGTCTAACTTTCTTAAATGTAGGGATAGTCCCAGCCTCAACTACTGTATCTGGCAGCTTGTTCCATACACCCATCACCCTTTGTGTGAAAAAGTTACCCCTCAGATTCCTATTAAATCTTTCCCCCTTCACCTTGAACCTAAGTCCTCTAGTCCTAGATTCCCCTGCTCTGAGCAAGAGACTGTGCATCCAGCTGATGTATTCCTCTCATGATTTTGTATACAATACAATGAACTTTATTTTTCCGTTAGGAACTTTGGTTTCTGCGGCCGTACAATAAAAATAAACATTTTCACAAGACACACAACCAATTCAATTCACACAAACATCCATCACAGTGAATCTCCGCCTCACTGTGATGGAAGGCAAAGTCTTGTCTCTTGCCTGCTCTCCATCCTCTCTCGATGTTAAAGCCCCCGGCGGGCGATGGTAAGTCCCACGGCCGTTAAGTCCACGCCGGGCGATGTCAGGCCCTGCTCCGGGCCGTTTTCAGCCCCGCAGCTCGGGCGGGAGAAGCTGCCGCCGTGGGAGCTCCGGAAAGCGATCTCCCACCAGGGACCCGCTAGCTCCCGATGTCACCGTCCACAGGACCGCAGCTGGAACCCCAAAAACTCCGAAGTCTGGTCGCAGCAGCGCGCCACCACAGCTCTCCACGCTCCGAGGCCGGCCAGCCCCACGATGGTAAGTACGCAGGCTCCGCGACTGGAGCCCCCAGGTCGTTCCGGCTGGAGGCCGCTCCACGGTGCTAGGCCCCAACGACAACTCTACCACTATAAGATCACCCCACATCCTCCTGCGCTCCAAGGAATAGAGACCCAGCCTACTCAACCTCTCCCTATAGCTCACACCCTCTAGTCCTGGAGACATCCTCGTAAATCTTCTGTAAACCCTTTCAAGCTTGACAATATCTTTCCTCCAACATGGTGCCCAGAACTGAACACGATATTCTAAATACGGTCTCACCAACGTCTTATACAACTGCCACATGACCTCATCTGTTCAAATCTTGCTGGCTTTCACGAACCTCCCTGCAGCCAAGGGTCAAGGGTTACGGGGAGAAGGCAAGAGAATGGCGTTGGGAGGTAAAAATAGATCAGCCGTGGTCGACTGGCAGACCAGACTCGATGGGCCGAATTGGCCTAATTCTGCTCCTGTTTTTAACCAGGATGACATTATCAAAGATTAGAGGGTTCTGACTGCCTACCCTATATCTACATCTATCAGGTCTCCCCTTAACCTCCAGTATGAAGATACTATTCCGAGTGCTGTCACGGGACGAAATTACCAGAAAGACACAAGGTAAGGTTCGCTTGCCCTTAGATGCCTTGTTTGAATGGTGGCACAGCGGTAGAGTTGCTGCCTTACAGCGCCAGAGACCCGGGTTCCATCCTGACTACGGGTACTTTCAGATTGTATCGATTATATCAGATAATAAAATGGAAGAAAGCCAGAATCTTATGCCAGTCTGAACATTTAATCTGTGATAATGTATCCATAAAGTTAGACAATAGACAATAAGCGCAGGAGGAGGCCATTTGGCCCTTCGAGCCAGCATCACAATTCACTGTGATCATGGCTGATCATCGACAATCAGTATTAAAGAAGGAACTGCAGATGCTGGAGAATCGAGGGTTACACAAAAAGCTGGAGAAACGCAGTGGGTGCAGCAGCATCTAAGGAGCGAAGGAGATAGGCGACATTTCGGGTCGAGACCCTTCTTCAGACTGGTCAGGGATCAGGGAAATGAGAGATATAAACAGTGATGTGGAGAGATAAAGAACAATGAATGAAAGATATGCAAAAAAGTATTGATGATAAGGGAAACAGGCCATGGTAAGCTGTTTGTGGTGTGAAAATGAGAAGCTAGTGCGACTGGGGAGGGGGTTTCCCTCCCCCACTAATAGTCATCACAAATGTCCTTGTTCTTCAGAGAACGGGGATTCCCCTCCCCCACTATAAATGAGGCTCGCACCAGGGTCTCCTCCATGCCCCGCAACACTTCCCTCTCTCCCCATTCCCCCACTCACAACAAGGGCCGAGTCCCCCTGGTTCTCACCTTTCACCCCACCAGCCAGCGCATACAACAGATAGTCCTCCGCCAGTTTCGCCACCTCCAACGTGACCCCTCCACTCGCCACATTTTCCCATCTCCCCCCCTGCTTCCTTCCGCAAAGACCGCTCCCTCCGCAACTCCCTTGTCAATTCTTCCCTTCCCTCCCGCTCCACTCCTTCCCCGGGCACTTTTCCTTGCAACCGCAAGAGATGCTACACTTGTCCCTTCACCTCCCCCATCCACTCCTTTCAGGGACCCAAGCAGTCATTCCAAGTCCGACAGAGGTTCACCTGCACCTCCTCCAACCTCATCTACTGCATCCGTTGCTCCAGATGCCAGCTGATCTACATCGGTGAGACCAAGCGGAGGCTGGGCGATCGTTTCGCCGAACACCTCCGCTCGGTCCGCAATAACCAACCCGACCTCCCGGTGGCTCAGCACTTCAACTTCCCCTCCCATTCCGTATCCGACCTCTCGGTCCTGGACCTCCTCCACGGCCAGAGTGAGCAACACCACAAGTTGGAGGAACAGCACCTCATATTCCGCTTGGGGAGTCTGCATCCTCTGGGCTTAAACATTGAATTTTCTCAATTCTGTTAACCCAGACTGCCCCCACCCCTCCCCACCTCTCCCTCAGCCCTCGGGCCGTGACATTCCTTCTCCATCTCCCCCCCCCCCCCCCCCCAGTCGCACTAGCTTCTCATTTTCACACCACAAACAGCTTACAATGGCCTGTTTCCCTTATCACCAATACTTTTTTGCATATCTTTCATTCATTGTTCTTTATCTCTCCACATCACTGTTTATAACTCTCGTTTCCCTGATCCCTGACCAGTCTGAAGAAGGGTCTCGACCCGAAACGTCGCCTATCTCCTTCGCCCCTTAGATGTTGCTGCACCCGCTGAGTTTCTCCAGCTTTTTGTGTAACCATCCACAATCAGTACCCCGTTCCTGCCTTCTCCCCATATCCCTTGACTCTGCTATCTTTAAGAGCTCTATTTAACTCTCACTTGAAAGCCTCCAGAGAATTGTCCTCCATTGCCCTCTGAGGCAGAGAATTCCACAGATTCACAACCCTCTGGGTGAAAAAGTTTTTCCTTATCTCCGTTCTAAATGGCTTACCCCTTATTCTTAAACTGTGGCCCCTGGTTCTGGACTCCCCAACATCCTGCTTCTAGCGTGTCCAAACCCTTACTAATCTTTTACGTTTTGCTCTTGAATTCGTAACAGTTGCTATTTTCATTGTAAACATGTTCATTCCTCTCATTCAGCGCACTACAATTTAAGAAGAGGTAGTTTTCCGGGGAATATTTTGAAGTCCATTTAAATAAATTATGGCAAGAGAATTGTCAGCATTGATTTCGAAACATGGGATTAAAAAACTTGGGGGCAGCATGGTGGCGGTAGAGTTGCTGCCTTACAGCGCCAGAGACCCGGGTTCGATCCTGACTACGGGTGCTGTCTGTACGGAGTTTGTACGTTCTCCCTGTGACCTGTGTGAATTTTCTCCAAGATCTTCAGTTTCCTCCCACACTCCAAAGACGAACAGGTTTGAAGGTTAATTGGCTCGGTGCAAATGGAAAGTTGTCCCTTGTGTGTGTGTGTGCAGGGATTGCTGGTCGGTGCGGACTCGGTGGGCCGAAGGGCCAGTCTCCACTCTGCACCTCTGTACTTTAGTTTAAACTAAAGTAGAAGACTCTTTGATCTTCTTGAGGAACTGAATCAATGGCAGGGAACATAATGTATTTTTGTAACAATTTGATGCAAGCCTGCATTTGGGACGTTTAATTATAACTATGATTAGTGAATTGATAAACTATTTAGCTCGATTGAAAGCCAACTTGTTAAAAGAAAGTTGGGGGTGATGAATACCTAGGCCCTTGTAAGATTGGCTCTGATACGTATCCATGCGTCTACCTAAAGGCCTCTTAAACATCACTGTCGTATCTGTCTCCACCACCACCCCATTGATTCAGTTCCTCAAGAATATCAAAGAGTCTTCTAGTTTAGTTCCAGCAATCCCCCCGCACACATACACACACTAGGGACAACTTTACATTTGCACCAAGCCAATTAACCTTCAAACCTGGTCGTCTTTGGAGTGTGGGAGGAAACTGAGGACCTCGAAGAAAATTCACACAGGTCACAGGGTGAACGTACAAACTCCGTACAGACAGCACCCGTAGTCAGGATCGAACCCGGGTCTCTGGTGCTGTAAGGCAGCAACTCTACCGCTGCGGTTTCCTCCCACACTCCAAAGATGTGCAGGTTTGTAGGCTAATTGGCTTCTGTTCATTGTAACTTGTCCCCTAATGTGTAGGATAGTGCCAGTGCATGGGGTGATGGCTGGCCCGAGCGGACTCAGTGGGCCGAAGGGCCTATTTCCGTGCTGTATTTCTAAAGTTTAAGATCTAAAAGTTTAAAATAGAGGCAGGAAGGACTTGTTTCACCCCCTTGTGCCTTCCTCTCTATACAAGATCAATAAGATAATGCCTGGTATTTTTTAATCCATTACTTTTATGTACTAACCCCAAATCTCGTCATTCTCCTAAGCCTGGAGAGGAAATATTTAAATGGCTTTGGGGAAAGGTTTAGGGAGGGGACCATTTGATATATTTACTGAACTGATGTGCTGAGTGTTATTCTTCTGGGATACATAAGTTCATAAGTGATAGGAGCAGAATTAGGCCATTCGGCCCATCAAGTCTACTCTGCCATTCACTGTGGAGGGCCAAGTCAATACCAATGGATATTTTTCAGGCAGAAATAGATAGATTCTTGATTGGTACGGGTGTCCGAGGTTATGGGGAGAAGGCAGGAGAATGGGGTTGGGTGGGAGATGTAGATTGGCCATGTTAGAATGGCGGAGTCGACTTGATGGGCTGAATGGCCCAATTCTACCCCTATTCCTTATTGCCTTATGACCTTATGTCTCTTTGCGTGCTGGTCCCAGTAGTGGATTCTATCATAGCACAACCAGGCAAAGCAAATGGGGCTCGATCCTCTCCTCATCTTAAAATCCCTGTGCCTATCTACACCTGTGAGTTCTGAACCGATGATTACCAGAAGCCCAACTTTCGTTGACCCTGCAAAACAGTAGCTGAAATACCTGGAGAATTGAAGATTAATCTTCCTGCCAATACTATCAGGAGCCCAGGAGACAAATAAGGGCATTAAAGAAAAAAAATGAAGTCTCTCCCTCAATGCCTCTGTTTACCAGTTATGTCCTTTGTGTCTATTTTCACAAATCAGACTCATAAATCAGCCTTTCAACCACCTTCTAAACTCTCTTGTTATCGCACGGCACAGGGGCATGTGGTACTGAGGTATCGCTGCTCGATTATCCAGTTGGTCACATTCCCCCTGGTCTCTGTCATCACCCCGCTTTTAGTTTTTATGTTTCGTTTTAGAGCAACAGCATGGAAAGAGGCCCTTCAGCCCATCGAGTTCATGCCGACCGCTGATCATCATTCATGCCAGTTCTGCGTTATCCCACTTTCCCGTCCACTCCCTGCACACTGGGGGCAATTTACTGAGGCCAATTAACCAGATTTTGACCAGAATGAAAGATTCCAGCAGCTGCTCTTTCCTGCTCCTCCATATATCAAGTTCCGTTTTATTGCCGTCTCTGCTTCTGATTGCTAATCCCTGGAATCAACCGAGATTCAAATGGAACGATCTCCACCAAAACGTGTAGGAAGGAACTGCAGATGCGGGTTTACATCGAAAATAGACACAAGTTGCTGGAGGAACTCAATGGGTCAGGCAGCTTCTCTGGAGAAAAGGAAGAGATGACGTTTCGGGTCAAGACCCTTTTCAGACCCGCCGCGACCCAAAACGCCTCCTATTCCTTTTCTCAAGAGATGTTGCCTGGCCCGCTGAGTTACTCCAGCATTTTGTGTCCATCATCTCCAACTAAAGACATTCTATCATTGCTTACAAGCGTGGCCGCTAAGCTTCGATTCAAGTTTTCCCCAACGAGATCTCTTCGCATTGAAATGGGATTGTCCCTGGCGTGTGTCGGATAGTGTTAGTGTACGGTGATCGCTGGTCGGCGCGGACATGGTGGGCCGAAGGGCCTGTTTCTGCGCTGTATCTCTAAACTAAACTAAACTAACGTAATGTAAACTCAACTATATTCTGCACTCTGTATCTCCCCCTTTGCTCCATCTTGAGTTTAAAATGATTTATAAGTGTGGTACAGCTGATCTGTTTGCATGGCAAAGCTTTTCAATGTACCTCGGTACAGGTGACAACAATAAACCTAAGCCTAACTCCTTAGCCCATAACTGTTGCAATCATATCAAGCCATATCTCATTTTGGGTTCGTTGACGATGATTCCTTGACCAATTAGATAACGAGTCACATGAATTATGAATGAAGTGGGCAAGCAGCAGAAAAGAAAACCATACATGAAGCACATCGTAGGCTGAAGAGTCTTCAGTTTAGTTTAGAAATATAACGCAGTCACAGGCCCTTCGGCCCACCGAGTCCGCACAGACCAGAGATCCCCGTACATTAACACTATCCCACACACACTAGGGCCAATTTATGGGTGTGCTGTTTTAAATACCTGGGAGTCCATATCTCTGAGGATACGACATGAACATCACACGTGAGTAAGGCAAGGCAGCGCCTTTACCACCTCAGGCAATTGAGGAAATTCAGAGTGTCTCCGAGGATCCTCCAGCGCTTCTACTCCGCGGCTGTGGAAAGCATCTTGTCCGGAAACATCACAATCTGGTTTGGGAATTGCTCTGCCCAGGACAGGAAGGCTCTGCAGAGAGTATTGCGTTCGGCCGAACGCACTATGGGAACTTCATTCGTCCCTCTGCAGGAACTATACATCAGGAGGTGCAACTCCAGAGCCAATAAGATAATGGGAGACCCCTTCCACCCCTGCAACGGGCTGTTCCAGCTGCTACGGTCAGGCAAACGCCTCCGTTGCCACGCTGTGAGAACGGAGAGGATGAGAAGGAGTATCTTCCCAGAGGCCATTCGGTCTGTAAACTCCTATCTCACCAGGGACTAACTTTACTGGACCACAATACCACCCACAATGTTTAATATGTAAAATAGCATGTGATTCTGTTCCATTCTGTTCGTAGTTTGTTGTTTGTTTGTTTTTTGCACAAAGTCAGCGAGCGTCAACACTTTTCATTTCACTGCACATCCCGTCTGTGTATGTGACGAATAAACTTGACTTGATTTATATGTACACCAAGCCAATTAATCTACAAACCTGCACGTCTTGGGAGCGTGGGAGGAAACCGAAGATCTCAGAGAAAGCACACGCAGGTCACGGGGAGAACGTACAAACTCCGTACGGACAGCACCAGCAGTAGGGATCGAACTCTGGTCTCCAGCGCTGCAAGCGCTGTAACTCTACCGTTGGAGTGTGGGAGGAAACCGGAGCACCTGGAGCAAACCCACGTGGTCCCAGGGAGAACGTATAAACTCCTTGATCAATTTATGGGTGAGCTGTTTTAAATACCTGGGAGTCCATATCTCTGAGGATACGACATAGATATCACACGCTGCAGCACTCGTGAGTAAGGCAAGGCAGCGCCTTTACCACCTCAGGCAATTGAGGAAATTTAGAGTGTCTCCGAGGATCCTCCAGTGCTTCTACTCAGCGGCTGTGGAAAGCATCTGTGGTCGCGATCGAACTCTGGCGCCGTGAGGCAGCAACTCTACCGCTGCACCACCATGCCGCAGAAAGAGGGAGGATGAGGAAATGCTGCTTTGTGAGAGCACCCTTAATTACATTCCTCAGTCTGAGCTGCGACCCAAGGCGACATCCTCAGTGGGTATGTGCATGGAAATTATTGTAAATGTCATGAAATCGTAAGTACCGAGAGCGGCTTCAAACGAATAATTCTCAGCAAATGCATTAGCTCTGGACATTGATTGACGCGCCCTCTATGTTCTCTTTTGTATTTCTGGCTTTGTGCATTTTCATTGCCATTCTCTTGACAAAAAAAAAGAGAAATATAAAGATTGTCATCTGTGATTCTCTTGAAAATAGAATCTTACACAATTGAGATTTTTAAAAATCTCAGTATAATCTACACTCCCGTGCTTAAGTATTATGGTGCCTATTTATTGTCCGCTTATCACAGAATTGAATGCAAAAAGGGAATTTCATTGTACCTAGATACATGTGACAATCAAGTGCCATTGAACCTTTGAACTAATCAGGGGCGCAGCGGTGGTGCTGCTGCCTCACAGCGCCAGAGAACCGGGTTCGATCCTGACTACGGGCGCTGTCTGCACGGAGTTTGTACATTCTCCCCGTAACCTTGTGGGTTTCCTCCGGTTGCTCCGGTTTCCCCCCACATTCGAAAGACGCACGGGTTACTCGGTTAATTGGCCTGTGTAAAATTGCTCCTCGTGTGTAGGGAATGGATGCGAAAGTAGGAAAACTTTCCCGCTGAGTTACTCCAGCACTTTGTGTCTCCCTTCGATTTACCAGCATCTGTAGTTCTTTCTCAAACGTGAATGGGTGATTGATAGCCGGCATGGACTCAGTGGGCCGAAGGGCCTGTACCTCTAAACAAAACTCTAAACTAAACTGGGGGAATCCAGAACCGGGGGTCACGGTTTAAGATGCAAGGGTCGGCCATTTAGGACATAGAAACATAGAAACATAGAAATTAGGTGCAGGAGTAGGCCATTCGGCCCTTCGAGCCTGCACCGCCATTCAATATGATCATGGCTGATCATCCAACTCAGTATCCCATACCTGCCTTCTCTCCATACCCTCTGATCCCCTTAGCCACAAGGGCCACATCTAACTCCCTCTTAAATATAGCCAATGAACTGGCCTCAACTATCCTCTGTGGCAGAGAGTTCCAGAGACCCACCACTCTCTGTGTGAAAAAAGTCCTTCTCATCTCGGTCCTGATGAGGACGGATGAGGAAAAACCTTTTCACCCAGAGAGTTGTGAATCTGTGGAATTCTCTGCCACAAAAGGCAGTGGAGGCCAATTCACTGGATGTTTTCAAGAGAGAGTTATATATAGCTCTTAGGACTAAAGGAATTAAGGGCTATGGGGAAAAAGCAGGAACGGGGCACTGATTCTGGATGATCAGCCATGATCATATTGAATGGCGGTGCTGGCTATATGTTGAACCTCCCTTTGGGGAAGTTTGGGATGGGGAGGGGGAGGGGGGGGTGGTAAATGGAATGGATTCAGTTGTGTTTAAAATATCGTTCAGCACACCATAACCTCTTGTGAAATGAGTGCTGCCTCATTTCTTTTTCCCTTTACAGTTTTGCCCTGTCTTGCTTGATTCGAAGATGGACAAAAATAGCTCGATTAACTCAGTGGGACAGGCAGTATCTCTGGAGAATGGGTCGAGGGCCGAGAGCCTTCTTCAGACTGCGGCGTTTCGGATCGAGATTCTTCCTCTTACCTTGCCGAAGATGCGATGTTTCTTTTTCCGGTCGCTCTGCGGCCTACCATCATGGAGCTGGCGGCCTTGCTTGAGACTGACTTAGAGCCCCACCGTGGGGCCGTGAACCTACCATCGGAGCCTGCGATCGCTTGCCTGGGATCAATCCTCCAACCACGACCTGCAGATTTCAACATCGAGGAGCTCGCAGTCTCAGGTAGAGACTGATGTCGGGAAATGACTGATGTCACAGGAGGTTCAACCAGCCCGAGCCAGGGTCTGATCGCCCGGCGCGGGGGAGCTGAGATCGCCCCAACGCGGAGAGCCCGACCGCCAGCTACAGGAGCCAAGATCGTCCCTGCGCGGTGGGCCCGACGCCACTGGCTACGGGACTCAAGATCATCCCGACAACGGAAGGCCCAAGGTCCCCGATCGCGGGAGAACAAAGAAGGGAAGAGATTGAACATTTTTTTTCGCCTTTTTCCATCACAGTGAGGAACGTGGAGGAGTCACTGTGGTGGATGTTTATGTTAAAATGTGTTTTGTGTGTCTTGTTGCTTTTTATTGGTATGACTGTGCGGCAAATCAAATTCCTCGTATGTTGCAAAACACACTTGGCTAATAAAGTATGATTATGATTACGATCCTCGATCCCTGGATAACTGCCCACCCTGCCTATCCCGACTTTCTTATCCCAATCACACCGGAGGGGATCTTTACCATTCATCTTCCCATCCTCCCAGCATTAGTGAATCCCACTGGAACTTTTCTTTTCCCTCTGCCTGGTCAGCCTCCTCTGCGCTCAGCACTGCTATTAATGTCCCCACTGATCATTACTGGCCTTTGTTGATCTTCCTGTCGTTTAATGTACAGAAGACGATTATTTGTCCGCTCGTGTTTTCGTTATTTATTGCACTGCCTCGGGCTGTGAATGTAAATGTAACTTCATTCACGTGGGGAGAAAGACTGTCTTTATTCAACACTCAAGCCTCGAGGTTTGTTTCCCACCTTTGATCCATCCTGACACACAAAATGGAAATATGTGTGTGCAATAGATATATTTTAAAACTGTTGACATTTTAAAGAATTCTTTCTCTTTCCATGCAAACATAAAAATAGACGTGCATTTAAAAAAAAGACTACAACATACCCAATCTATTTTTAAAATATATTTCGAAGTGTAATGTCTTGTAATGCAGCCAATTTGCAAACAGCAAGCTCTCTTAAACAGCAATGTTTAAGAAAGAACCGCAGAAGCTGGAAAAATCAAAGGTAGACAAAATTGCTGGAGAAACTCAGCGGGTGAGGCAGCATCTGTGGAGCGAAGGAATAGGTGACGTTTCGGGTCTGATCTGTGGGATTTTCAGCTGTTTCTCCAACCCTTTGCATAGAAAGGATTTGTGCAATTCCTTACTGTATAATATATACTTTTTAAACAACTATTCTGAGATTAAATTGAGCATTGCATCACTTGCTGCAAAACAAGTTTCTTAACTGTTCAAATATGTTTGAGATTCAAGGAAAGGCACGAAATGCTGGAGTAACTCAACGGGCCAGGCAGTATCCCTGGAGAACATAGTAGGTGATATTTCGGGTCGGGACCCTTCTTCAGACTTTATACTGAGTCTGAAGAAGGATCCTGACCCGATACGTCAGCTGTCCATGTTCTCCAAGGTCCCACTGAGTTACTCCGGCATTTTGTGTCTTTCCTCGGTAAACCAGCATCTGCAGTTCCTTGTGTCTACATTTTCCCGACTCAGACCCGAAACCCATCCCTTCGCTCCATAGATGCTGCCTCACCCGTTGTGTTTCTCCAGCATTTTTGTCAACCTTCACACTCTTAAACAGCAAGGAAATAGCAACCCGACGGAATACTTCAGCGGTGTTGATGGAAGGTTTAAGTATTGGAAGGGTTTTTGGAGTAACTAGTTTAGTTTAGTTTAGTTTAGGTTAATGTCACATGTACCGAGGTACAGTGAAAAGCTTTTTTATTGTGTGCTAACCAGTCAGCAGAAAGACTGTACACGATTACAATCCAGTCTGCATGGAGTTAGTCTAGTCTTGGCACAATGAAAAAGATAGTCTAGTTTAGTTCAGTTGAGTTTAGTTTAATTTAATTTAGTTTGTTGTCACGTGTACAGAGGTAGAGTGAAAAGCTATTATAGACAATAGACAATAGTCAATAGGAGTAGGCCATTCAGCCCTTCGAACCAGCACCACCATTCAATGTGATAATGGCTGATCATCCCCAATCAGTACCCCGTTCCTGCCTTCTCCCCATATCCCCTGACTCCGCTATTTTTAAGAGCCCTATCTAGCTCTCTCTTGAAAGCATCCAGAGAACCGGCCTCCACCACCCTCTGAGGCAGAGAATTCCACAGACTCACCACTCTCTGTGAGAAAAAGTGTTTCCTCGTCTCCATTCTAAATGGCTTACTCCTTATTCTTAAACTGTGGCCCCTGGTTCTGGACTCCCCCAACATGGGGAACATGTTTCCTGCCTCTAGTGTGTCCAAGCCCTTAACAATCTTATATGTTTCAATGAGATCCCCTCTCATCCTTCTAAATGCCAGAGTGTACAAGCCCAGCTGCTCCATTCTCTCAGCATATGACAGTCCCGCCATCCCGGGAATTAACCTTGTAAACCTACGCTGTACTCCCTCAATAGCAAGAATGTCCTTCCTCAAAGGATTGTTGCGTGCTAACCAGTCAGCGGAAAGACTAGACATGATTACAATCGTGCCATCCACAGTGTACAGGTACATGATAAAGGGAATGATGTTTAGTGCAAGATAAAGCCAGTAAAGCGATTAAAGATAGTCTGAGGGTTTCTAATGAGGTAGATAGTAGTTCAGGACCGCTCTCTAATCTTTGAATAGTTATCTAGTCGTGGAAATAGTTGTCAAAGGGTGTGAATTGTGTCTACATTTGGATGGCACAGTGACACAGTCAGCAAGACACAGCTCCTGCGACCAGGGTACTCTCCTAACCCCTGGTGCTGTCTCTGTGGAGTTTGCACGTTCTCCTTGTGACTGCCTGAGTTTCCTCTGCTGCTCCGGTTTCCCCTCAAATCCCGAAGGTCGTAAATGCGAGGAATTGCAGGTGCTGGAATCGGGCGTAGCCCACTACATGATGGATTAACTCAGCAGGTCAGGCAGCATCTGAGGATAGGTGACAGTTCAGGTCAGTACCGTTCTTTGGGTTGGTAGGTCAATTGGCCACTATAATTTACCCTAATGTTTAGTTTCGTTTAGTTTAGAGATACAGAGCAGGACCGCGTTGACCAACGATCCCCGCACATTAACAATATCCTACACCCATAGAAACATAGAAAATATGTGTAGGAGGAGGCCATTCGGCCCTTCGAGCCAGCACCATCATTCATTGTCATCATGGCTAATCGTCCCCAATCAATAGCCCGTTCCTGCCTTCTCCCCATATCCCTTGACTCCACTAGCCCCTAGAGCTCTAACTAACTCTCTCTTAAATCCATCCAGTGATTTGGCCTCCACTGCCCTCTGTGGCAGGGAATTCCACAAATTCACAACTCTCTGGGTGAAAAGGTTTTTTTCTTACCTCAGTCTTAAATGGCCTCCCCTTTATTCAAAGACTGTGGCCCCTGGTTCTGGACTCGCCCAACATTGGGAACATTTTTCCTGCATCTATCCAATTATCCAACAAACCTGTACGCCTTTGGAGCGAGGGAGGAAACCGAAGATCTCGGAGAAAACCCACCCAGGTCACGGGGAGAACGAACAAACTCCCTACAGACAGCGCCCGTAGTCAGGATCGAACCCGGGTCTCCGGCGCTGCATTCGCTGTAAGGCAGCAACTCTACCGCAGCGCCACCGTGACCGCCCAAAGTGCCATAAGCAAGTGAGTGGTAGATTTTGGAGGGTGAAGAGAATATGGGCAGAATATGGGGTATAAAAATGAATACACCTTACACTGGATGTGGTGCCCTTCATCCCTTTTCTGTGCACTGATTGATTTCATGTGCAGTCTTTTCTCTGACTGGATCGAACACAAACAAAAGCCTTTCACTATAATAAACTGAATAAACAGGGCAACACTGTCTTGTACCTTACAGCGTACAGGCAGCACAGTGGTACAGCGGTAGAGTTGCTGCCTTAAGGGCCTGTCCTACCAGCATCCGACTCCATGCGATGAGCGCGATCAAACTAGAAGCGGGGGCCGCGCGGAGGTCGGGTGATCCCCTGTACAGGGCCGTTTCCACTAGCATGCGCCTGCATGCGGCAAGCGTGACCAAACCGGCAGTGAGAGCCGCGCGGAGGTCAGGTGAGTGGCGCAACGCGGCGCAAAGTGAGACGAACTTGGAGCGAAGTCTTAAAGGTAAGTTCGCCAGGACAGAGAGGGGCACACAGAGAGGGGCACAGAGGCACACACAGAGAGGGCCACGGAGCCACACACAGAGGGTCACGGAGGCATCTACAGAGAGGGTCACAGAGCACGACGTCGAGGCGGTGTGTAATGCGTCGAGGCGACTGCGAGCCGACAAGCCGTTGCCGTGCGGAATTTTTGAACATAGTCAGTTTTTCGGAGCCCCGCGCGATGTCGGGACGAACTCCGCACAATTCTGCACGGCTCCGGCGATCGAAGTGGGACCGGCCCCGCGACGCCGGACGGCTCAAGCGACCACGTTAGGTCGCGCTCATCGCATAGAGTTGCATGCTGGTGGGACAGGCCCTTTACAGCACCAGAGACCCGGGTTCGATCCTGCCCACGGGTGCTGTCTGCATGGAGATTGTACATTCTCCCCGTGATCTGCGTGAGTTTTATCCGAGGTCTTCGGTTTCCTCCCACACTCCAACAACGAGCAGGGTTGTAGGTTAATTGGCTTGTTATAAATTTAAAATTGGCTCGCGTGTAAGTAGGGTAGTGTTAATGTGCGGGGATCGCTGGTCGGTGCGGACTTGGTGGGCCGAAGGGCCTGTTTCCACACTGTATCCCTCAATTTTTAAAAAACTAAGAACACCTTACATCTTAGTCCTCGAAAGTATGGAGGAGACAAAAATCTCTTTGGTTTTTATCTGTAATCTAGTTACAATTTACACTCAACTAAAATCTTTGCTCAATTTCACCACTGTCCAATAGAAAATCGTCCATGAATGTTATGAGATTTAAACGTGAAATAAGAAAAAAAATCATTTCCATTCAAATAATACGTCTTGTTGCACCGCGCTTTGGATAACCCTTGCATGGAGTTATAGAGTCATACAGTATGGAAACAGGCCCTTCGGCCCTACTTGCCCATGCCGGCCAACCTGTCCCAGCTACACGAGTCCCACCTGCCCGCGTTTGGTACATATCCCTCCAAATCTGTCCTATCCATGTACCCGCCTAACTGTTTCTTAAACATTGGGATAGTCCCAGCTTCAACTACCTCCTCAGGCAGCTCGCTCCATACACCCACCACCCTTTGTGCGAAAAAAATTACCCGTCAGATTCCTATTAAACCTTTTCCCCTTCACCTTAAACTTACAGTATGTCCTCTGGTCCACAATTCACCTACACTGCACACGCGACTTTGTGCATCTGCCCGATCTATTCCTCTCATGGTTTTATACACCTCTCCAAGATCATCCCACACCCTCCTGCTCTCCAAGGAATAGAGTCCCAGCCGACTCAACCTCTCCAGAAAGCTCGGACCCGCTAGTCCTGGCAACATCCACTTAAAATCGTCTCCGCACCCTTTCCAGCTTGACGACATCTTTCCTGTAACACGGTGCCCAGAACCGAACACGATACTCCTCGCCAACGTGGAGTTTTTCTACCAAATGAAAATAAGTTAATCATATAAAATAAGCCTTTTTATTCGGTAACGAGCCCATCAAATGTGAGTAACGCTATTTTTAAATCACGGCAAGTCACATTAAAGGAGATTCAGATGAACCACTCATAGGTTTCATCGGTGTAATGTACTCAGTTTCTCAGTCGTTTAAAAATAAAATGTTATCGATGATCATACATGTTTCCTTTCACCTATTTTAAATGATACATGAATTAAATAGTGGAGTCTGAAGGGCCTGTCCCACTTAGGCAATTTTTTAGGCGACTACAGGTGACTAGGCTGTCGCCACATGGTCGCCAGGGTGGCGTCTGTATGGTCGTGAGTCGTCACCTCAGTCGCTCAAAGAGTCGTAGCGTTTTTCTGGTCACCGCTGGATTTTGAAATGTTCAAAACTTTTCGGCGACAGTCGGCTTGATGCCAATGAGAGTAGCTTGACTTCTCCTGACGTCGGTGCTGTCGTAGGTTGTTGCCAGGATGACGTTGGTTTGTCTCCGGTGCTGGCTTCGGTGAATTCCATTGGCGATGACCTAAGTTAACCTACGTCAACTGGCGACAGGACCGGTGACTGAATTGCCTTAAATCGTCTTCGGTTGTGGTCGACAAGGTCGTACCTTGTCGTGGCTTGTCGCGGGTAGACGTAGGTTGGCGTAGGTGTGATCGTAAGTGGACGCTCTATTGGGTCGCCGGTTGTCGGTAGTTTGCCGTAGCTTGACGTCGACTAGGTGGTGGGTTGTTGTAGACATTGTCGTAGGGGGGTCCAGTCACCGTTTTTTCGTCGACCTGCTACGACTATGACAGTCACCGAAAAATCACCTAAGTCGGACAGCCCCACAAAGCGTACAAATGAACCATGTGAATGTGGATACACCAGCATTGTGCGTGCACCCTGTTTGCAACAGAATGTTCACGTGGTGGGACTGTGGTGCAGCCCTTGCAGCACCGGAGACCCGGGTTCAATCCCAACTACGGGTCTGTACGGAGTCTGTACGTTCTCCCAGTGACCGCGTTGGTTATCTCCGAGATCTTCAGTTTCCTCCCGCACTCCAAAGACATCCAGGTTTGTAGGTTAATTGGCATGCCATAATTGTAAATTTTCCCTGGTCTATGTAGGGTAGTGTTAATGTGCGGGGATCGCTGGTCGGTGCGGATGCGGTGGGCTGAAGGGGCTGTTTATGCACTAAATTAATAAACTAAATTGCGTAGGAAGGAACTGCAGGTGCTGGTTTAAACTGAAGATTGACATAAAAAGCTGTGGCCACTCACCGGGTCAGGCAGCACCTTTGGAGGAAAGGAATAGGTGACGTTTCGGTTCGAGACCCTTCCTCTGACCAATCTTCCTCATATGTGGTCTGAAGTAGGGTCTGGACCTCAAACGCCACCTTTTCTCCAGAGATGCTGTCTTATCTTATAGAAACATGTAAAATTCTTAAGGGATTGGACAGGCTAGATGCAGGAAAAAAATTCCCGGTTGGGGGAGTCTAGAACCAGGTGTCACAATTTATGAATAAGGGCAGGCCATTTAGGACTGTAATGAGGAAAAATATTTTCACCCAGAGTTGTGAATCTGTGGAATTCTCTGGCACAGAGAGCAGTGGAGGCCAATTCACTGGATGTTTTCAAGAGAGAGTTCTATATAGTTCTTAGGGATAATGGAATCAAGGAATATGGGGAGAAAGCAGGAATGGGGTACTGATTCTGAATGATCAGCCATGATCATATTGAATGGCAGTGCTGGCTCAAAAGGCCGAATGGCCTACTCCTGCACCTATTTTCTATGTTTCTATGTTTCTACGTCTGACCTGCTAACAAACTAAAGTGTTATTCACATGAATGAATGAATGGATGATTAGGTTTATTGGACAAGTACGTCCACATACAAGGAATTTGCCTTGGTGCTCCGCCCGCAAGTAACAACACGACATACATTAAGAATAAAACATTATGGTTTAAACATGTGAATGAAACAAAATACCAGAGCAAAAGGAGGCTACGGACTTTTGGTTATTCAGTAGAGCTACTGCTCATGGAAAAAAAAGCTGTTTTTATGTCTGGCTGTGACAGTCCGGAGTCGCCTTCCAGAGGGAAGTGATTCAAAGAGTTTGTGGTCAGGGTGAGAGGGGTCAGAGATGATCTTGCCCGCTCGCTTCCTGGCCCTTGCAGTGTACAGTTCGTCAACGGGGGGGGTGGGGGAAGGTTGCAGCCAACAACTTTTTCGGCTGATCGAACGATTCACTGCAGCCCCCGGATGTCGTGCTTGGTGGCTGAGCCAAAAACCAGACCATCCAGGGCAACACAGACCGAGTGACAGGTAGCCTGTTTATCATGTTAAAATTACTTTTCTCTCCACCCCATTAACACGCCCTGGGCTATCTACAAGAGGAATGGCCATATCTCTCTGGGGGCTCATTCATTGTAGATGCTGGGGTGAGAGTTGGAGACACCACCAAGATACCTTGCGTAACTAACTGGGAAGGGAGGCAGACAAAATCTAACACACGGATATGGAGCATGCATATTTAATAGTTAACTCATTTGAATAATTTACATTGCGATATTAAATTAATAACGGCAACTTTTACTCATTTTCTTGCAGAGGTCAAAGAGAGAGAAGAAAAAAATTCCCCGCATTACCTTCTTGATAATTTCAATTTAGGTCACTTTTCCCTTAGGAGCTGAAATTAGTTGGTGGAGCACTATTTGACTTGCTAGAAGAAGCAGAATAGATGGGTCTAATAGCTTTAAATAATTAAGGTAATTGGCTAGAGAACTTGATTGGGGATACTGAGATTTTTTTCATACATGCTGCAGGTTATATTACATGGCTTGAAAGTGTTTGAGAAGGAACTGCAGATGCTGGAAAAATCGAAGGTAAAGACAAAAGTGCTGGAGGAACTCAGCGGGTGAGTTTCTCCATCATTTTTGTCTTGCTCGAAAGTAGCAATTTTATACTTTAGACTTTAAGGGCCTGTCCCACTTGCCGATTTTTTTAGACGACTGCCAGCATCTTTGACTGACGTATCAGGTCACCGTAAAATTCGCAGCGTGATGACGTGTTGACGCACGGTATTTTTTTTCAAGTGTCGCAACAATTTTTTTTGTCGCCGCTGGATTTCGAAATATTCCAAATCTTTTGGCGACGCTGATATGACGCCGGCAGTCACCGAAAAAAGTCACCAAGTGGGACAGGCCTTTAAGAGATACAGCACGGAAATAGGTCCATGCTGACCGAGCGATCACCCTGTACACTAACACTATACTACAGCTTAGGGACAATTTTAATACTTTACGGAAGCCAATAAGGGCAGCACAGTAGTTGTAAAATTGTAAATTGCCCCTAGTGTGTAGGATAGTGTGAGTGTGCGGGGCGATCGCTGGTCAGCACGGACTCCGTGGGCCGAGGGGCCTGTTTCCGAGCTGTATCTCTGAAGCCTGAAGTAAAAGTCTAATTAACATACAAAGCTGTACATCCTTGGAACGTGGGAGGAAACCTGAGCTCCCGAAGAGAACCCACACGGTCACAGGGAGAACGTACAAGCTCCCTAAGGACAGCGCCCCTGGTCAGGATCAAACCCGGGTCTCTGCCGCTGTGAGGCAGCAACTCTACCACTGCGCCACCGTGCTGCTCCAGTGTTCCCCACGTTCTGTGATCGCCTTTGTTCCTGGGCGTTTGGAGTTACCGATCCAGGCCGTGATGCAACCAGACAATATCCACTTTAAACCATCTCAACACAGCAAACACTCTTGTTTCTAACAAGAGTTGCCCTTGTCAATTCTTGCCTTCCCTCCCACTCCACCCCTTCCCCGGGCACTTTCCCTTGCAACCGCAAGAGATGCTACACTTGTCCCTCCACCTCCCCCATCCACTCCTTTCAGGGACCCAAGCAGTCCTTCCAAGTCTGACAGAGGTTCACCTGCACCTCCTCCAACCTCATCTACTGCATCCGTTGCTCCAGATGCCAGCTGATCTACATCGGTGAGACCAAGCGGAGGCTGGGCGATCGTTTCGCCGAACACCTCCGCTGGGTCCGCAATAACCAACCCGACCTCCCGGTGGCTCAGCACTTCAACTCCCCCTCCCATTCTGTATCCGACCTCTCGGTCCTGGGCCTCCTCCACGGCCAGAGTGAGCAACACCGCAAGTTGGAGGAACAGCACCTCATATTCCGCTTGGGGAGTCTGCATCCTCTGGGCTTAAACATTGAATTTTCTCTATTCTGTTAACCCTGGCTGCCTCCTCCCCTTCCCACCTCTCCCTCAGCCCTCAGGCCCTGGCATTCCTTCTCTCTCTATCTCTCCCCCACCAAAGCCGTACTAGCTTCTCATTTTCACACCACAAACAGCTTACAATGGCCTGTTTCCTTTATCATCAATACTTTTTTGCATATCGTTCATTCATTGTTCTTCATCTCTCCACATCACCGCCTATATCTCTCGTTTCCCTGATCCCTGACCAGTCTGAAGAAGGGTCTCGACCCGAAATGTCGCCCATCTCCTTCGCTCCTTAGATGCTGCTGCACCCGCTGAGTTTCTCCAGCCTTTTGTGTACCCTTGTTTCTAACAGACCTGATCGCCACCATCCTCTCCTCCCCCACAACCAACCCACCAACTGAATCATAATGGACTGCACATGAAAAGGCTTTTGAACCCATTTACTCTGCTCCTTCCAACGTCAAGTGGTTGCCTGGTAAATATAACCTCTCTGAGGGAATAAGTGGTCTTAGCTGAAAATTATAATTAATACTGGGATTTGTATTTTTTGGGACTGGCTAGCTGGATTTATTCTAACCAGAACATATGGGGCTGAGGAGAGACCTGACAAAGGTTTACAACATTTTTAGATAGGTGAAATAGTCAGATTCATTTTCACAAAGCAGGGGAACTTAAAACGAGAAGGCACAGGTATAATGTGGAAAGGGGATAAAGAGCCTGCCCGTCCCACTGTACGAGGTAATTCAAGAGTTCTCCCGAGTTTTCCCCTGATTTGAACTTGGAGAATATCTGTAGCGGGTCCGTAGGAGTTCGTGAATGTCCCGTAGCGGCTCGTACGAGTAGGTACTCGGGAAATCCAGTAAACTCGTGACGTTTTTTCAACTGTGAAAAAGGTCCACGAGTAAAAAAATACTCGTGATGGAATAAATGGTTACTTTTTACTCGCACGAGCCGCTAGGGGACATCCACGAACTCCTACGGACCCGCTACGGACATTCTCCGCGTTCGAATCAGGGGGAAACTCGGGAGAACGCTTGAATTATTTCGTACAGTGGGACAGGCCCTTAAGTTTCCAGAGAAATTTAGCAGGAATTGAGTTGCTGCCTCACAGTGCCAGAGATCCGAGTTGAATCGTGACTATGTGGGCTGTCTGACAGAGTTTGCACGTTCTCCCAGAGGACCGCGTGGGTTTTATTTGGGTGCCTCCGTTTTCTGCTCACATTCCAAGGACGTGCAGCTTTGTAGGTTTAGTGGCTTCTGCAGTGCAGGATGCAAATCTGGGAACGGCATAGAATTAGTGTAGGGGTGGTCGATGGTCGGTATGGACCCGTTGGGCTGAAGGGCCTGTTTCCACGCCTTATCTCTAAACGAAACAAAACTAAACTAAGAGACTAGAGACATTGTGAACAACAGTGGTAGATCTGGGATTGGGAGAATGTTAGAAACCTTTAAAAGACGTCTAAAAAATTGATAAAGGGGAAGAAAATAGAATATACTTGTATACCATTGGGGAATATAAAAAATATCCAATACCATCTATGAAGGTAAAAGGGAAGAGAAAATCAAAAAGTAAAGGTTGTTCTCTTGAGAAGCTTCAAGGGAATTAATAATGAGGTTTGAGGAAATGTCAAAAAAAAGTTTAAATAAATATTTTGTATCTGTATTCACAGCAGCAAACACTAAAAGCATGAAAAAATAGCGGGAACTAGCGAGGGAAATGGAGAAACTTAAATCAAATTACATTTAGAGATACAGCATGGAAACAGGTCCTTCTGCCCACCGAGTCCACATTGACCATCGATCGCCTATTCCTACAATTTCTCTGCTATATCCACACATTCTCATCCAGTCCCTACACACTGTGGGCAATTTACAGAGACCGTGCAGGGCGGCAAAGGTAGAATTGCTGCCGCAAAGCTCCAGAGACCGGGGTTCGATCCTGACTGCGGGTGCTGCCTGTACGGAGTTTGTATGTTCTTCCCGTGGCCTGCGCGGGTTTTCTCCGGGTGCTCTGGTGTTCCTCCCGCATGCCAAAGGTGTACAGGTTTGTAGGTTAATTGGCTGTGGTAAAGATTGTAAATTGTCCCCAGTGTGTGTAGGAAAGTGCTAAAGTGCGGGTATCGCCGGTCGGTGCAGACCCGTTGGGCCGAAGGGCCTGTTTCCACGCTGCATCTCTAAACTAAATTAAACAATCAACCTACTAACCTGCACCTCCTTGGAGTGTGGGAGGAAACCGGGGCACCCGGAGGAAACCCACTCGGGAGAATTGGCAAACTCCGTACAGACAGCACCCGAGGTCAGGATTGAACCGGGGACTCTGGCAACTGTGAGGCAGCAACTCTACCGCTGGCTGCGACATTGTGCCAGCCATCTTGAAACTTTCACCAAGAAATCTTTTGTTGAGAGAGGCGTAAAAAGTGAAGCGCAAGAATTCTCCCCTGATATTCCGCACATTGAATGGTAGACGTGCTATGGTTAATTTAAAAATTCGACAGCAATAAATAGAAATAAATTAGAGATGAAAGTAATTGGTAGCAGAGTCGTTTCTTGTCACAGTAGTTGGAGATAATTATGTAACTTGTGCAACAACAAGGAGGTAAAACGCTGTGGCCCTGCTAATTGATTTGAGAAATGCTTTCGACAATGGGTTAATTAATTCTAACGCATTATGGTAAGGTGGGAAGATCGACACAAAATGCTGGAGTTAAGGGCCTGTCCCACTTGGGCGCCATTTGCACGTCATTTACGCGGCACGCTGCACACGACGTGACGCGCACGTGATGCGCGCATAGTGCGTGGTGACATAAGCAGTGGCGTGCGGTCGCGCGAGACGCTCCAGGATTTTGGGATGTACAAAATCTTCCCGTGCCATGTGGGACAGGCCCTTAACTCAGCGGGCCAGGCAGCATCTCTGGAGGAAAAGGAAAAGGCGACGCTTCGGGTCGGGACTCTTCTTCAGACCCTTCATCAGACTTCATCAGTCCGAAGATGGATCTCGACCCAAAACGTCACCTATACCCTTTTCTCCTGAGATGCTGCCTAATCCGCTGAGTTACTCCAGCATTTTGTGTCTATCCTTGGTGTAAACTAGCACCTACAGTTCCTTTTTACACGTTCTAAGATGAGTTAGACAATAGACAATAGGCAATAGGCAATAGATGCTGGAAAAGGCCATAAGACCCTTCAAGCCAGCACCACCATTCACTGTGATCATGGCTGATCATCCCCAATCAATACCCCGTTTCTGCTATCTCCCCATATCCCTTGACTCCGCTAAGGAGGGGGAAAGGTATGAAGCCCGCGGGTCCGGGTGAGAGACCGCTCTCCGGAGCACCCGCAACACAGCTTTTCCCGCCCGCGTCGCGGGGTTGGAGCGACCCGGAGCGGGGCCGTACATGGCCCGACGTGGCTTTAATGGCCGCGGGACATTTCAACGCCTGCCGGGGGCTCCAACTGTGACCTGTGGGCCTAGAGCAGGGCCGTACATCGCCCGGCGCAGCCTCAATGGCCGTGGGACTTAACACCGCCCGCCTAGGGCTTCGACCTCGGGAGAGAAATGGTGCGGGGGAGAGAGAAGACTTTGCCTTCCATCACAGTGAGGAGGAGATTCACTGTGATGGATGGTTGTGTGAATTGAATTGTCTGTGTATTTTTTTATGAATTGTTTTGTTGTATGGCTTGTAGAAACGGAGTTTCGTTCGAGCCTCTCTGAGGTTCGAATGACAAGTAATAAAATCAAATCGAAGGAAGGAATGTTTGATATAGCGGTGAAAGTTCTATTTTGAATCATGCACTTTCATGGATGTGGAGGAGATGTTTCCACCAATGGGAGAGTCTAGGACCAGAGGCTACAGCCTCAGAATAAAAGGACGTACATTTAGGAAGGAGATACGGAGGAATTTCTTTAATCAGATGGTGGTGAATCTGTGGAATTCATTGGCACGGAAGGCTGTTTGGAGACCAAATCAATGGATATTTTTAAGGCAGAGATAGATAGATTCTTGATTAGTGTACGTGTCAGGGGTTATGGGGAGAAGGCTGGAGAATAGGGTTGATAGATGAAGATAGATCAACCGTGATTGAATGGAGGAGTGGACTTGATGGGCCAAATGGGCGAATTCTGCTCCTACAACTTATGAACTTATGAAGTCTCTCTCACTGGTGCAAAAACACACACATCGGCCGTGATTGAATGGCGGAGAAGACTGGATGGGCTGAGAGGTCTTGTCAAATATTACCTGTCATGCATTTGAGAAGGTCATAAGAATGAGAAAGGATTCCGTGCAGAATGTGAGTCGTTTATCTTGCCGTGTATCATTCTTCAAATAGATTAACGAGGGGCAAAAGTGTTCTTTTTAAGGATACAAAGCCCTTTTAAATGGTTCAAACTGGAGAAGGTACTCGCTCAGCTCAGTGAGTTGAAAGTGAAAACCAGGCGACTCTTCATGCTCAGCGGCTGCAGGAAGTACCACTTAATTCGCAACAAATTTGTAATATGCCAAGCATAAAAAATTAATATTTGTGTAATGAATTGATATAAATAATTACCAAATGCTGCCACATTATTACATTAAAAATGTAATTCGCTGGAGCAGTCCGTGCAAACTACACTGTTTATGAATGTTTCATACTTCCATGCAAACTTATTAATTTGTAATAAACACTGGTTTTAAAACATTTAAATACTCGCTGATTATATACAAGACAAAAATAAGGTGATTCTCGCTGAAACTAATTAAATGTGATGCATGTTTATGCATTTTTACATTATCATTATGGCACAAAATCAGGCTGTTTGGCCCAACTGGTCGTGTTGGTAATTTTCCACGGAAGCCTGCTCCATTTTTTTCCCCTTTCCCTGATCTAATCTATCAATCTAATCTTTTACTCTGTGCTCTTTTTTAGTGTTTGTCCCTCTTCTCCATAAATGCATCAAGGTTGCTTGTAGCCTTGTACCATCGGGCAGGAGGTGCGGAAGCCTGAAGTCTCCCACCGGCAGGTTCAGGATCGGTTGCTTTCCTACGACCTTCATGGCGGCACGGTGGCGCAGCGGTAGAGTTGCCGCCTTACACCGCTTACAGCGCCAGAGACCCGGGTTCGATCCTGACAACGGGGTGCGGTCAGTACGGAGTTTGTACGTTCTCCCCGTGACCTGCGTGGGTTTTCTCCGAGATCTTCGGTTTCCTCCCACACTCCAAAGACGTACAGGTTTATAGGTTAATTGGCTTGGTATAAATGTTAAAAAATTGCTCCTAGTGGGTGAGTGGGTTAGGGTAGTGTTAATACGCAGGGATCGCTGGTCGGTGCGGACCTGGTGGGCCGAAGGGCCTGTTTCCGCGATGTATCTCTAAACTAAACCATCATGGCGGGACGCTGGCGCAGTGGTAGAACTGCTGCCTTACAGTCCTAGAGACCCGGGTTCGATCCCGACTACGGGTGCTGTCTGTACGGAGTTTGTATGTTCTCCCCGTGACCTGCGTGGGTTTTCTCCGATGTCCGTGAGCCAAATAGCACGGAACAGATGCAACTGATCAACACGGCACAGGTCAAGGTCCAAACCAGAGAACCTTCTCAAAGCCTCAGCTTCCTTTCACATAACCAATCTACACTCGCTAGAAAGTGCCAGTGGAAATTCTGCACAGAATCTCACCTTCACTCCACAGTCATGGTAAATGTGTTCACCATGGCAACAGTACTCCTCTCAAATAGAATCTCATCAGCACGGCAACACAAATAGAGCAAAGTCCACAAATCCAACCGCACTTAAGCTGTGCAGCGACTGTGTGTGTAGGCGTGTGTGTGCGTGTGTGTACCTATGTGTGTGTGTAAGTGTGGGTCAGGGAGAACAGTGCGTGAGAATAGGTGTGAGAGAGAGTAGGCGTGAGAGGGTAGGTGCGTAGGAATGGGTGCGTGAGGGAGTGTGGACGTGTCTGCTGAGATAGTGGGTGTGAGAGTGGGTGTGAGAGAGTGTGTGCATGAGACTGCGTGTGTGTGAAAGCAGGGTGTGAGAATAGGTGTGTGAGAGAGTGTGCGTGAGAGGGTGTGCGCGTAGGAGTGGGTGCGTGAGGGACTGTGGTCGTGTCTGCTGAGATAGTGGGTGTGAGAGTGGGTGTGAGAGAGTGTGTGCATGAGACTGCGTGTGTGTGAAAGAGCAGGGTGTGAGAATAGGTGTGTGAGAGAGAGTGTGCGTGAGAGGGTGTGTGCGGAGATGGTGTGTGTGATAGTGTGCGTAAGAGTGTGTGTGTGAGTGTGCGTGAGAGTGTGCGTGAGTGTGTGAAAATGTGCGTGAGAGTGTGTGTGAGTGTGTGCGTGAGAGTGTGTGTGAGAGGGTGTATGTGAGAGGGTGCATATGAGAGGGTGCTTGTGAGTGTGTGTGCTGAGTGTGTGTGCGTGAGATTGTGAGTGTGCAAGTGTGAACGTGAGAGTGTGAGCGTGCGAGTGTGAGAGTGAGGGTGTGCGCATGCGAGTGTGAGCGTGAGAGTGTGAGCGTGAGAGTGTGAGCGTGCGAGTGTGAGTGTGAGAGTGTGTGTGTGTGAGTGTGAGCGTGAGAGTGAGAGTGTAAGCATGAACGTGAGAGTGTGAGCGTGAGAGTATGAGCGTGCAAGTGTGAGAGTGAGGGTATGTGTGTGAGGTTGTGAGCGTGAGAGTGTGAGCGTGCGAGTGTGAGAGTGAGTGTGTGTGTGAGAGTGTGTGCGTGAGTGTGAGCGTGAGAGTGTGAGCGTGAGAGTGTGTGCGTGAGAGCGCGTGCGTGGGAGCGCGTGCGTGAGAGCGCGTGCGTGAGAGCGCGTGCGTGAGAGCGCGTGCGTGAGAGCGCGTGCGTGAGAGTGTGTGCGTGAGAGTGTGTGCGTGCTACTCATTAATCTTTGCCTCTAGATGTTGCTGCTGTTTGCTGATTATGGATATCTATTAAATTGAAAAGCTGGTGAACCAGTGGTGCAGCTGGTAAAGCTGCTGCCTCACAGCGCCAGAGACCCAGGTTTGATCCTGACCTTAGTGGGAATGGGTGACCGATGGTCAGCATGGACTCGATGGGCCGAAGGGCCCATTTCTAAATCTCTACAGTAAACCACAAATGCTTTATCCGTTGTTCAAGATGTGGACTCTTAAACATCGGTGAGACCAAACGTAGACTGGGCGATCGTTTCGCCGAACACCTTCGCTCAGTCCGCCTGGACCTACCTGATCTCCTGGTTGCCAAACTCTTTAATTCCCCTTCCCATTCCCACACTGACATCTCTGTCCTGGGCCTCCTCCACTGTCCGAGAGTGAGGCCAAACACAAATTGGAGGAACAGCTCCTCATATTTCACTTCGGCAGCTTACAACCCAACGGTATAAATATTGATTTCTCTAACTTCAATTAATCCTTGCATCCCCTCTCTCTCCGTCCCTCCCCCACCCAAGTCGTTGTGCAAGTTTCAACGTCGTCCTGGCGAGTCTCATTGTCTGCGACTCGTTTTCACCGAGCCCACAGCCAACAACGGCCTGTTTCCTTTATCATCGTCACTTTTCTTTGCATATCTTTCATGCATCTGGTCTATATATCTCTCTATGTCACCGTCCATATCTCTCGTTTCCCTCTCCCCTGACTCATAGTCTGAAGAAGGGTCTCGACACGAAACGTCACCCATTCCTTCTCTCCAAAGATGCTGCCTGTCCCGCTGAGTTACTCCAACTTTTTGTGTCTGCCTTAAGAACATCTAAATTGTCCTGTCGCACTGTACGAGATAATTCACGAGTTCTCCCGAGTTTTCCCCTGATTCGAACTCGCGTAGCGAGTCCGTAGGAGTTCGTGGATGACTCGTAACAATTGTTTTCATCACAAGTATTTTTTTACTCGTGGACATTTATTTGCAGGGATGAAAAAGCGTCACGAGTTTACCGGATGTCGCGATTACCTACCGTTAGCATTACGAGCCGCGCCGAGCCACGGGAGAACTCGAGAATTACCTCGTACAATGGGACAGGGGCTTAACCCCAAATTGCACTTTAACACATGAAACAAATAATGACAGAAACACGACCGCTTAATGCGAACCATGGGCTCTTCCCTGTCTGTAGACAGAGAGCATGTTGCCTGGCATCAAACTGGGAAGAAAAGGGAGACTAGGGTGTGGAACTCTGCAGGGAATGATTTCACTAACGAGCCAAATGAACACAGGCTGAATCGTCATCCTCGGTGCCATTAGCAGCTGCAGTGTGAGCTCAGGTAGTAATTGAATAACAAAAAAAAGGAGTCACACTCATCCCAAGTGCTAAGCATCGCTGTGCCAGCTCCCACAGTCTCCGCCTGATTAGTCACCAGCGATGACTCTCGCGTTTAGTTGCAGGCGCTGTTAATACAACAGGTTATCCCTGGTCACAAACACCTACACAGTGTACATGCCAGCTTATTATCGACAACAAATATAGCCTTGATGAGGGGATTCCGAGAACCTTTCAGCGCCTCGCTTAACGGGGAATGGGGAAGTGGGAAACATAATTTGGTGCGAATGGGTGATTCAACGGTTCATTCACTTGAGGGCAGCATGGTGGCGCAGCGGCATTTCGATCCTGACTACGGGTTCTGTCGGTACGGAGTTTGTGCATTCTCACTGTGACCTGCGTGGGTTTTCTCCGGGTGCTCCGGTTTCCTCCCTCACTCCAAAAACATGCAGGTTTGTAGGGTAATTTGTATTTTGTTGGTTCACATGCTTGATCAATGGTGTTTTATCATTAATGGTTTATTATTATTAATGTTTAGTGTTTTGTGAGCCATTCGTAACTGTCACTGTATGTGATGTTGTTACTTGTGGGCGGAGCACCAAGGCAAATTCCTTGTATGTGAATATTTGGCCAATAAGCTTACTTACTTACTTAATTGTCCCCAATGTGCAGCATAGAGCTAGTTTATGGGTAATTGCTGGCCGGCACGGACTCGATGGGACCAATGGCCAGTTTCCATGCTGTATATCTAAACAAAATTAAGTAACACCGTAGACATTTAGGCTTTAGTGAGACAGCATGGGGACAGGCTCTTCGGCCCACCGAGTCCGTGCCGACCGCGATCCCCGCACGCTAACATCATTCTACACACACTAGGGACAATTTACAATTTTTACCGAAGCCAATTACCTTACAAACCTGTGTGGGAGGAAACAGTAGCACCCGGAGAAAACCCACGTGGTCACGGGGAGAATGCCGCACAAACCCCGTACAGACAGCGCCCGAGGGCAGGATCGAACCGGGGTTCCCTGGCGCTGTGAGGCAGCAGCTCTACCGCTGCGCCACCGTGACTCACGTCACCTCTGGATTTCTGCTCTTTTGTCCACGTTTGGGCCAAGGTCGGAAGCTGAACATTCATGCAGTATCACGACTAAGAATAAGGGGTCGGCCATTTCGGACTGAGATGAGGAAAAATAATTTTGTCCAGAGAGTTGTGAATCTGCAGAATTCTCTGCCGCAGAAGGCAGTGGAGGCCAATTCACTGCAGGTTTTCAAGAGACAGCTAGATTTACCTCTTAGGACAAAGGGAACCAAGGGGTGCTGATATTTGGATGATCAGCCATGGTCGCATTGAATGGGAGTCAGGGAAAGAGCGTTCACGTCGCGGCCCTGTTTCCACCAATCCTTCCACCGCCACACACACAAGAAGCGACAAGACAGACACCACTGTACGCAGATGCCGAGAGGTGTGTTCAGCTCTGGCCGAACAACTTCTAATCTTGTGTGTGGACTCGATAAGAAGATCATATTGAATGGCAGCGCTGGCTCAAAGGGCCGAATGGCCTACTCCTGCACCTATTTTCTATGTTTCGAGGCCTATAAAGCTCTCCACATCACTGAGTAATTGTAGCTTCTGTTCAGCTTATCCTCTCCTCTCATTTTTTTTCCTGTTCAAATGCTGATACAATATTTTTTGGATATTACTTTAAACTTTGCTGCCAGTCTTTTCTCGCTCTGCCTGTCTTATTTCCTGTGGGTTTTTTTTAACTTCCCCTCAGAATATTCTGGATCAAGCCGAGTTCTCACTTATTTTAACAACCTGCCACCCGCCGTTCAGTCTTCTTTCCTGTTCTGTTTGACTTTCTCTCCCTCTCGTCATCCACGAGACCTGGGTTTCAATTGCCCATCTACCTCCCTCCTCGAATGTGCCTCAACTTGTAGCCAAGCCGTCTCCATTTGGCTCACTTAGTTTGATTTAGTTCAGGTTAAGGGCCTGTCCCACCAGCATGCAACACTATGCGATGAGCGCGACCTAACGTGGTCGCTTGAGCCGTCCGGCGTCGCGGGGCCGGTCCCACTTCGATCGCCGGAGCCGTGCGGAATTGTGCAGAGTTCGTCCCGACATTGCGCGGGGCTCCGGAAAACTGACTATGTTCAAAAATTCCGCGCGGCAACGGCTTGTCGGCTCGCAGTCGCCTCGACGCATTACACACTGTCTCGACGTCGTGCCTCCATGACCCTCTCTGTAGGTGCCTCCGTGACCCTCTATGTGTGTGGCTCCATGGCCCTCTATGTGTGTGCCTATGTGCCCCTCTCTGTGTGCCCCTCTCTGTCCTGGCGAACTTACCTTTGAGACTTCGCTCCAGGTTTGCCTCACTTTGCGCCGCGTTGCGCCACTCACCCGACCTCCGCGCGGCCCTCGCTGCCGGTTTGGTCGCGCTTGCCGCATGCAGGCGCATGCTGGTGGGAACGGCCCTGTACAGGGGATCACCCGACATCCGCGCGGCCCCCGCTTCTAGTTTGATCGCACTCATCGCATGGAGTCGGATGCTGGTAGGACAGGCCCTTAAGAGATACAGCGGGGAAACAGGCCCTCCGGCCCACCGAGTCCACGCCGACCAGCAATCCCCGCACACTAAAGGGCCTGTACCAACTTGGCAATTTTTTCGGTCATATCAGGTTCGCCAAAAGATTTTGAACATTTCAAAATCCAGCGGCGACAAAAGAAATATTGCGACACTTGAAAAAACACCGCGCGTCATACGTCGTTACGCCGCAGGTTTTTCGGTGACCTGATACGTCAGTCAATAATGCTGGCAGTCGCCGAAAAAATCGGCAAGAGGGACAGGCCCTTATCACAACCCGACACACATCGGGGACAATTTACAATTAAATTAAGCCAATGAATCGACAAACCTGCACGTCTTTGGAGTGTGGGGGGAAACCGGAGCGCCCGGAGAAAACCCACATAGGTCACGAGGAGAACGTGCAAACTCCGTACAGACAGCACCCGTAGACGGGGTCGAACCGAGGTCTCTGGCGCTGTGATGTGGCAACTCTACCGCTGCACCGCCCTAGTGAGTGATTCCTCTTGGTAGAATTGTTAAAGACACCTTTTATTACTTCCCTGCTGCCTGATGACTGAGCAGTAATCAGCCGGATTTAATTTTTCCTGTTATTTACGTATGAACAGAACATGCCTGGGCATTTTTCCAGATTTTAAGACAGCGCTGGTATTGTAAGTAATGGTGAAATGGGCATTAAGAATTGCAACAGCCAATTTAAAACCAGCTGGTTCCTGCAGTCAGCGATAAGTCAATGAATATTCCTAAGGCAGAGATGGATAGATTCTTGATTAGTACGGGTGTCAGGGGTTAATGGGTGAGAAGGCAGGAGAATGGGGTTAGGAAGGATAGATAAATCAGCCATGATTGAATGGCAGGGTAGACGATGGGATGCAAGCAGAAGCCTCCACGTGGCACATCCCGGGCAACGTTGACGACAGGAAGTAGCCAATTCTGCAACCACCGACCGTCAACCGTCACCGACCGACCGGAAAGCCGTGATATAGAAGATGGCCGGACACGAGGAAGAAGAAGGGTAGACGATGGGCTGAATGGCCTAATTCTGCTCCGAGAACTTGTGAACCTATGAGGTCAATGGACCAAATATTCTTTTTCACGTTTTGGTTGAGGGCTAATTATTGGTTTACATTCTCCTGCAAAGGTAACACCTCCAATGGCTATCGCTGGGTTGTGCAGTCCTTACCTAGACATTGTGGGTGGTCACGATGGCACGAGGGTAGAGTTGCTGCCTTACAGCGCACGCAGCGCCGGAGACCTGGGTTCGATCCCGACTGCTGTCCGTACGGAGTTTGTACGTTCTCCCCGTGACCTGCGTGGGGAATTGTCCCTAGTTTGTGTAGGATAGTGTTAATGTGTGGGGATCGCTGGTCGGCGTGGACCAAGGGCCCGTTTCCACGCTGAACCAAGAATGGGGTCGGGAGGGAGAGATGGATAGATTCTTGATTAGTACGGGTGTCAGGGGTTAATGGGGAGAAGGCAGGAGAAGGCAGGAGAATGGGGTTAGGAAGGAGAGATAGATCAGCCATGACTGAACCTGCGGAGTAGACCTGATGGGCCGAATGGCCTAATTCTGCTCCAAGAACTTACAAACATACGAAGAATGGACTCCCACCCCCTGCAGCCACTGCTTCCAGCTGCCCACCATCCCTCCCTTACATGCTTCCTCTCTCACCCTTCCTCTCTGCTCAAATTCCAGAATCTATAGCCCTTTGGCGATTCCACTTTTCACTTCCCAGCTGTGTCGTCATCATCAGGGGGGAAATACCTCACCCTCAACACAGGAACCCCCCAGGGTTGCGGCCTCAGCCCCCTACTGTACTCCCTGTACACACACGACTGTGTGGCCAGGTTCAGCTCCAACTCCATCATCAAGTTTGCTGATGACACTGTGGTGGTGGGCCTGATCTCGGACAATGGTGAGAAGGCCTACCGGGAGGAGGTGGCTGATCTGGCACTCTGGTGTCAGGACAACAGCCTCCTCCTGAACATCAAAAAAACTAGGGAGCTGATCGTGGACTTTAAGGTTCAACATCCGAGAACGTACACACCATTGAAGATAGGGTGAGCTGTTTTAAATACCTGGGAGTCACCATCTCTGAGGATATGACATGGACTTCGCACGCTGCAGCACTGGTGAGTAAGGCAAGGCAGCACCTCAGGCAATTGAGGAAATTCAGAGTGTCTCCGAGGATCCTCCAGTGCTTCGACTCAGCGGCTGTGGAAAGCATCTTGTCCGGGAACACTACAATCTGGTTTGGGAATTGCTCTGCCCAGGACAAGAAGGCTCTGCAGAGAGTAGTGCGTTCGGCCGAACGCACTATGGGAACTTCTCTCGCCCCTCTGCAGGAACTATACATCAGGAGGTGCAACTCCAGAACCAACATGATCATGGGGGACCCCTTCCACCCCAGCAACGGACTGTTCCAGCTGCTACGGTCAGGCAAACGCCTCCGTTGCCATGCTGTGAGGACGGAGAGGATGAGAAGGGGTTTCTTCACAGAGGCCATTCGGACTGTAAACTCCTATCTCACCAGGGACTCACCAGGAACATGGGATTCTGTTCCATTCTGTCTGTAGTTTTTTTGTTTGTTTGTTTGTTTGTTTGTTTTTGTGCACAATCCACGAGCGTCGCCACTTTTCGTTTCACTGCACATCTCGTATGTGTATGTGTTGAATAAACCTGACTTGACTCGAACTTTCTCACCTGTCCCTCCCCCATCTAACTCCATCCGGCAATCATCTCCTCACCTGGATCTTTAGTCAGCGGGTGGTGAATCTGTGGAATTCTTTTTTTGCCACAGTAGGCTGTGGAGGCCAGGCCAATGGAGATATTTAAGGCGGAGATAGATAGATTCTTGATTAGTACGGGTGTCAGAGGTTCTGGGGAGAAGGCAAGGGGATGGGGATAGGAGGGAGAGATAGATCAGCCGTGATTGAATGGCAGAGTAGACTTGATGGGCTGAATGGCCTAATTCTACTCCTATCACTTATGACCTTATCGTCCACCTTTCACTCATCACCTCTTCTTCACTCCTCACCTCTTTATACTGCCAATCCCCCCGCATCTCTTTTTGACCAGATGATGTTCGACTGCCCATTCCACTCCCACAAATGCTGTGTCTTCTAGCATCTTGGCTTTTGCTCCAGATTCCAGCATCAGCAGAATCACCATCTTGCAGCTCCATAACCTGGGTGAGGATATAATTTGTGGGAAGAAACTGAAGATGATGCTGGTTTAAACTGAAGATAGACACAAAATGCTGGAGTAACTCAGCAGGACAGGCAGCATCTCTGGAGAGAAGGGATGGGTGACGTTTCAGGTCGAGACCCTTCTTCAGACTCGACCCGCAAAGGTCACCCATTCCTTCTCTCCAGGGATGCTGTCTGTCCCGCTGAGTTACTCCAGCATTTTGTGTCTACCTATTGATATTATTTAATGACTGCTCTCCTGAATAATGAAGGTTGCCTTACGAAATTACTTCGAAGATTCCTCTCTCATGTATATGCCTGCTGACTTCAGAGAGATCTTGGAGTGAATTACAGCCACCCTTGACATCAGAGTTGAAACACACTCCAGCAGTGAACACGAGCAGGCTCCATCTACAGATGGCGATAGCTCAACAAGGCAGAATAACTCTTCAATAACGTCCAAATGCAACAGGGTTAGTTCTATAGAGTCAGCCCTGCTATCGTCACCACTGGATCTGAAGGTTTAGTCTCCAGTAATGAGGCCCAACCCCAGAGCCATTCCCTATGTGGAGTCGTAAGGACGACTTGCTCCATTGGTGTAGTATCTGAGGTTCAGTTTAGCTTAGCTTAGAGATGCAGCATGGAAACATGCCCTTCGGCCCACCGGGTCCGCGCCGACCAGCATTTTAACACTATCCTGCACAATAGGGACGATTTTTACATTTATACCAAGGCAATGGTGGGAGGAAACCGAAGATCTCGGAGACAACCCACTCAGGTCACGGGGAGAACGTAAAAACCCCGTACAGACAGCGCCCCGCCCGCAGTCGGGATCGAACCCGGGTCTCTGGTGCTGCAACGCTGTAAGACAGCATCTCTTTGGAGTGCGGGAGGAAACCAGAGATCCCGGACAAAAACCCACGCAGGTCACGGGGAGAACGTGCAAACTCCGTACAGACAGCGCCCGTAGTCGGGATTGAACCCGGGTCTCTGGCGCTCTAAGCACTGTAGGGCAGCAACTCTACCGCTGTGCCACCGTACCGACACAATAACTTGCAATTTTTGGTTTTCCTTTGCATCCAGATTTTCAATTGCCATTTCCACACAATTGCCTTCACAGTTGTGAATTAATCGTATTAAATGTTCTTGCTTACACATCTACTTGCTGTCACCAACTGTTCATTTAAATTTTGCACATAATTAGCATTTTTTATCCACCACCCCTTAGTTACAGATTGACATTGTGTTTGGTGCATTAGTGGGTACTTCAAAATCATTTCAAAGACATACTGGTTTTGTGGTTAATTGGCTTTGTTAAGTTGTAAAAAAAATTATGTTATATAGTGCTAGTGTACGGGGTGGACTCGATAAGCCACTATAGTCAATGTCTCTAACGTCAAAAATCTAATGTGATTCTTCATCCACCTTCAAGCATTGAATTGGAACTGGAGAGGTACTGATAACTTCATAAGCTCATAAGAGATAGCAGATTTAGGCCATTCGGTCCATCAAGTCTACTCTGCCATTCCATCATGGCTGATCTATCTCTCCCTCCTAACCCCATTCTCCTGCCTTCTCCCCATAACCCCTGACACCTGTACTAATCGAGAATCTATCTATGTCTGCTTTAAATAATATCCACTGACTTGGCCTCCACAGATTCACCACCGTCTGACTACAGAAATTCCTCCTCATCTCCTTCCTCAAGGAACGTCCTTCAATAGTGAGGCTCTGCCCTCTAGTCCTAGACTCTCCCACCCGTGTGTTTGTGTACAAGAAGAGGAAATCTTGCTGATTTATTTATCCCTTCCCTTGGACCACGATCAGTTCTCAAAGCTCCAATGCCTGCTCCTTCTCTATTCAGAAGACACGGCTTCAGAAAAAAACGCCTGTCGGGAAAAGCTGAATCCTGAAATAAGAACAGAAATTGGTGGAACCGCTCAGCGGGTCAGGTATTAACTGTGGAAACAGAAGCAGAAGCTAATGTTTCAGACTGAAGACCCTTCATCATAGGTGGGAAAGACAGAGAAAAATAATATGACCTTGCGGAGAGGGCGGGGAATGAATTAGCGATATTAGAGAGAGATGCCCCCAAAGGCAGGAATGACCAGTTCTGATACAAACAGTGCTGAATTCAATCCCAAATCCAGCATGCAAAGTGTCCAGGTCTTTTACAGCCTTTTCTTTCCAGTTTCTCTCAACTTTCAGCACTTCAGTTGTCAGGACAATGTAATTCTTTCACTCTGACTCTCTCCGTCTGTGAATCAAGGACCAGGACATTGTAACAACGAGGGGTTTCCCCTGGGCCCAAGAGAGCACAGAAATGAATTGACGAGTATTGTACACTCTGGAGTTTAGAAGGATGAGAGGGTCTCTTATTGAAACATATGAGAATATTAAGGGTTTGGACACGCTAGAGGCAGGAAACGTGTTTCCGATGTTGGTGGAGTCCAGAACCAGGGGCCACAGTGTAAGAATAAGAAGTAGGCCATTTAGAACGGAGATGAGGAAACACTTTTTCACACAGAGAGTTGTGAGTCTGTGGAATTCTCTGCCTCAGAGGGCGGTGGAGGCCGGTTCTCTGGATACTTGCAAGAGGGAGCTAGATAGGGCTCTTAAAGATAGCGGAGTCAGGGGATATGGGGAGAAGGCAGGAACGGGGTACTGATTGGGGATGATCAGCCATGATCACATTGAATGGCGGTGCTGGCTCGAAGGGGCCGAATGGCCTACTCCTGCACCTATTGTCTATTGTCTATTGTGGTCTCCAAAATCATGAGAGGAATAGATCAGGGAAACACACAGTGTCGAGAGGAAGTGCAGATCCTGGTTTACACCGAAGATAGACACCAAATGCTGGAGTGACTCAGCGGGACAAGTAGCATTTCTATCCGGGTAAACACACAGAGTCTTTTTGTTAAAGAAGGAACTGCAGATGCTGGAGAATCGAGGGTTACACAAAAAGCTGGAGAAACTCAGCGGGTGCAGCAGCATCTAAGGAGCGAAGGAGATAGGCGACGTTTCGGGTCGAGACCCTTCTTCAGACTGGTGATAGGCGACGTTTCGGGTCGAGACCCTTCTTCAGACTGTGAAGAAGGGTCTCGACCCGAAACGTCGCCTATCTCCTTCGCTCCTTAGATGCTGCTGCACCCGCTGAGTTTCTCCAGCTTTTTGTGTAACACAGAGTCTTTTGCCCAGAGTAAGGGATTTGAGAAGTAGAGGAGATAGGTTTTATGGTGAGGGTGGGAATATTTAATAGGACCTTGAGGGGCAACTTAATTACACAAAGGGTGGTGGGTGTATGGAATGAGCTGCCGGAGGAGGTAGTTGAGGCAGGTACTATTGCAACGGTTAAGAAGCAGTTAGACAGGTACATGGATAGGACAGGTTTGGAGGGATATGGACCAAACGTAGGCAGGCGGGACTAGATGGGGCATGTGAGTTGGCATGGGCAAGTTTGGCCAAAGGTCCTTTTTCCATGTGGTATAATTATGACTTAGATGGGGCATGTTGGTCAGCCTGGACAAGTTAGGAAACATTTAAGAAATATTTAGACAGGTGCATGGAGAAGACAGATTTAGAGGGATATGGGCCAAACACTGGCTCGTGGGAGTAGTTTAGATGGGGCATGTTGGTCGGCATAGGCATGTTGGGCTGAAGGGCCTGTTTCTACGCTGTATACCGCGATGACTATGCCTCTGAGTATGTTCATTTTTTACAAGCCTTTCGTCACTTTGGAAAATGGTGAAGGCAGGAGAATAGGGTTGAGAGGGACAGATGGATCAGCCATGATTTATCGCAGGAGACGTGATGGGCCAAATGGCCTAATTCTGCTTCTAGACCTTAGGAACATGGAGTATTTTGACTGTGATGTGAAAAACAGAGCAGTTCTTTTCTGAAGAAGGGTCTTGGCCCGAAACGTCACCCATTCCTTCTCTCCAGAGAAGCTGCCTGTCCCGCTGAGTTAATCCAGTTTTTTTTTTTGTCTATCTTCGGTTTAAACCAGCATCGGCAGTTCCTTCTTACACACGTCGCCTGCTCCACTGCGAAATCTCCTCAGGGTATGCCTACGTTGAAGAAGTTCTCCTCCTCTCTCCGACAAGAGTGCTGCAACACCCTCTCACCATCTATATCTCTCGTTTCCCTTATCCCTAACCATTCTGAAGAAGGGTCTTGACCCAAAACGTCACCCATTCCTTCTCTCCAGAGATGCTGCCTGTCCCGCTGAGTTACTCCAGTTTTTTTTAATGTATCTTCGGTTTAAACCAGCCTCTGCAGTTCCTTCCTACATCGTTCATTTCATCTGCTTATTTCCTGGTTACACCAGCCAGTTGACATGTATTTATTCATTAAGTCATCTCCCAACCCATCTTGATGGTCCCTGGAGTCATTGTCTCCTCTTTCACCAATTACATGCATTGTTAAGCCATCCGCAAGCAGTGGATTTATCTGTGATGTGTTTGCCAACCAGTTGGCTAGGAGCCCTGATTGTAATGAATAGCCTATTGTATATGGAGAAATGTACACTATTGTGACGTGACTGATATAATCTTAGCAGCAACTGCAACGCTGTGTCTTAATTTCTCAAGCGCCGATCCGGACTAACCACGCATATTATCAGTCACAGCTGATCGGTTCAAGCCAGGACTTTTAGGAAAGAACTGCAGATGCTGGAAAAATCGAAGGTAGACAAAAATGCTGGAGAAACTCAGCAGGTGAGGCAGCATCTATGGAGCGAAGGAATAGGTGATGTTTCGGGTCGAGACCCTTCTTCAGACTGATGTGAGGGTGGGGGCGGGAAGAAGAAAGGAAGAGGCGGAGACATTGGGCTGTGGGAGAGCTGGGAAGGGGAGGGGAAGGAGGGAAAAAGCAGGGACTACCTGAAATTGGAGAAGTCAATGTTCATACCGCTGGGGTGTAAACTACCCAAGCAAAATATGAGGTGCTGCTCCTCCAATTTGCGGTGGGACTCACTCTGGCCACGGAGGAGGCCCAGGACAGAGAGGTCGGATACGGAATGGGAGGGGGAGTTGAAGTGCTGAGCCACCGGGTGATCGGGTTGGTTAATGCGGACCGTGCGGAGGTGTTGGGCGAAGCGATCGCCGAGCTAGCGCTTGGTCTCACAGTTCAACCCAGGAGGCTCTTTGTGTGCTAGTCCCAGTAATGGATCTGCAATCAATCATTACATTCCCTCCACTCTTATAAATCTCCACTCCCAATCTGTACGCCATGGACGGCTTGAGTGTAATCATGTATTGTGTTTCCATTGACTGGTTAGCACGCAACAAAAGTTTTTCACTGTACCTCGGTACACATGACAATATACTAAACTCAATCTCAATTCAACTCAATATGGATAGTACAGGTTTTTTTTTAATTTTAATAAAAAATATTGATCAACAGAACCCACCACCATAATACACGATAAACGCTCAACTATTATGCAACTGTCTTAACCCTGGAAATAGTACAGGTTTGGAGGGATATGGATCAAATGCTGGCATTTGCGGGACTAGTGTAGCTGGGACATTGTTGGCCGGCAAGTGTTGTGGGCATGTTGGGCTGAAGGGCCTGTTTCCACACTGGATCACTCCATGACTCAATTCTAACAATATCTGCATTTTCTCCCGGGCATTTTATCTTCGTCCAATCTAAATGTGTCCAACCAATACTGTAAAGCTCAGCTAAACATAATCCTCCTAAGAATGGAAAATATATTTGCAAAACTGCTCTAGGTTTAAAACTATCACAGGAGACAAAAGTAGAATTGCAGCTCATTTCTCATCTTCTGACCATGGATCAGATGGCACAGTGGAGCAGCTGGTAGAGCTGCTGTCCCACATTGCCAGAGACCCAGGTTCACTCCTAACTACGGGTGCTTTCTATACTCTTTTTCCTCAGAAGGCTCAGATCCTTCAGTGTGTGCAATGAAATGCTGTACTTGTTTTACCGTACTGTTGTTGCAAGTGTCATCTTCTACGCTGTTGTCTGCTGGGGTAACAACATCGCTGATAAAAACAGCAAGAAGGTGGACACGCTGGTGAAAGGAACTGGCTCAGTGCTGGGGTGGTAGAGTGGACTCTGTGGTGGATGTGCTTGAGGGGTGTATAAGGAGCATGGTGCAGGTTATCCTCAACAACTCCGGGCAACTCCGCTGATGATTGTTTGCTGTACCTTCCAATTAAGTCAGCTGATGATGAAGATGCTCTCCAAAAGGATCTCATACTATGGTCCAGTGGTCACAACAATGGGGCATGCAGTTCAACCCTTCCAAATGTGAAACCATGCGTGTCACCAGAAAGAGGAATCCAGGCGTCACATCTTACAACATACTTGGTGTCACCCTTGAAGAATCCAAACAAACCAAGTATCTTGGCATGAAATAGCAGAATGATCTACGTTGGAATGGTCAGACTCATCATGCAACAGTGAAAGCAACAGGTGTCCTAAACTTCCTGAAGCGCAACTTCCATCATTGTTCAGCTTCTGTCAAGGAGAAGCTGTATTTCACCCTGGTTAGACCCCATCTGGACTACGCAGTTGCAGCTTGGGACCCATACACAGATAAAAACATTTCATCCATCGAACGTGTCCAAAGACAGGCCGCTCGATTTGTTACTAACACCTACGAGAGGGAAGCGAGTGTCAAAAAACTTCTGAATTCTCTGGGGTGGAACCCTTTCCAAAACAGACGTGAAGCTCACCGTTTGACCTGTTTTTACAAAATGTTAAATGGTCAGCTAGACATAGATCACAAGATCTACACCAACCCCAAACCAATTAGGAGCAGACGAGGGCATTCGATCCAATTTGTGGTCCCAGCCTCAAAGACAGATGTGTACAGCAATTTGTTCTTCCCACGCACTATTAAAGCATGGAATAATCTCCACCAAGCCACGGTTGCCCAGCCAGATGCAACTAAATTTAAAGTGGCACTTTCTTCCCAATAACCCTCTCTGGTTAAACCCCTCCCTTCACCACTTCCAGTTTAAATTCCAGTTGGAATATTTTGGAGGACCACATAACGAAGAACCAAGAACCCCCTCCATGAAACTCTGGAGGGCCAGAGGAGCACACGGAACAACAACTGGCTCCTCTCCCTTCGCTGTAGAACAGAGCGGTTCGGGAGATCCTTCACCCCTGCAGCCATTAGATTGTATAACACAGACCGTTAAACTGTATGGGGAAGCTTTGCACTTTTAATAGTTTTTTATTGGGTTTTTTGTTTTTTTAAAGTATTTATTGCCTGTATTTTATGTATTGTCTGTTTTACGTTCTGACTGTGTTGGCTACTGGACATCTGAATTTCCCTGAAGGGATTAATAAAGTCTTTATCTATCTATCTGCAGAGTTTGCACGTTCTCCCTGCGACTGCGTGGGTTTGCTACAGGTGCTCTGGTTTCCTCCCACACTCCAAGGGCATACAGGTTTGTAGGTTAATTGGCTTAGGGAAAATTGTAAATAGAAACATAGAAAATAGGTGCAGGAGTAGGCCATTCGGCCCTTCGAGCCTGCACCGCCATTCAATGTGATCATGGCTGATCATCCAACTCAGTATCCCGTACCTGCCTTCTCTCCATACCCCCTGATCCCTTTAGCCACAAGTGCCACATCTAACGCCCTCTTAAATATAGCCAATGAACTGGCCTCAACTACCTTCTGTGGCAGAGAATTCCAGAGACTCACGACTCTCTGTGTAAAGAATGTTTTCCTCATTTCGGTCCTAAAGGAATTCCCCCTTATCCTTAGACTGTGACCCTAGTCCCTAGTCCCTAGTGTGCAGAATAACCATATAACCATATAACCATATAACAATTACAGCACGGAAACAGGCCTTCTCGGCCCTTCCAGTCCGTGCCGACCATTTATTTTCCCCTAGTCCTATCTACCTGCACTCAGACCATACCCCTCCATTCCCTTCCCGTCCATATACCTATCCATTTTACTTTTAAATGTTAAAATCGATCCTGCCTCCACCACTTCTGCAGGAAGATCATTCCACAGAGCCACCACTTTCTGAGTAAAGAAGTTCCCCCTCATGTTACCCCTAAACTTCTGTCCCTTAATTCTCATGTCATGCCCTCTTGTTTGAATCTTTCCTACCCTCAATGGGAAAAGCTTATCCACGTCAACTCTGTCTCTCCCTTTCATCATTTTAAAGATCTCAATCAAGTCCCCCCTTAACCTTCTGCGCTCCAAAGAATAAAGACCTAACTTGTTCAACCTTTCTCTGTAACTTAGTTGCTGGAACCCAGGCAACATTCTAGTAAATCTCCTCTGTACTCTCTCTATTTTGTTGACATCCTTCCTATAATTAGGCAACCAAAATTGTACACCATACTCCAGAATTGGTCTTACCAATGCCTTGTACAATTTTAACATTATTTCCCTGCTCCTATATTCAATGCTCTGATTTATAAAGGCCAGCACACCAAAAGCTTTCTTTACCACCCTATCTACATGCCATTCCACCTTCAGCGAACTATGCACAGTTATTCCTAGGTCCCTCTGTTCCACAGCATTCCTCAATTCCCTACCATTTACCATGTATGTCCTATTTTGATTTGTCCTGCCAAGATGTAGCACCTCACACTTATCAGCATTAAACTCCATCTGCCATCTTTCAGCCCACTCTTCCAAATGGCCCAAATCTCTCTGTAGACTTTGAAAATCTACTTCATTATCCACAGCACCCCATATCTTAGTATCATCTGCATACTTACTTATCCAATTTTCCACCCCATCATCTAGATCATTGATGTACATGACAAACAACAGTGGACCCAACACAGATCCCTGAGGCACCCCACTGGTCACCGGCTTCCAACCTGACAAACATCCACCATTACTCTCTGGCATCTCCCATTCAGCCACTGTTGAATCCATCTTGCTACTCCGCCATTAACACCCAAAGATTGAACCTTCTCAACCAACCTTCCATGGGGAACCTTGTCAAAGGCCTTACTGAAATCCATATATACAACATCCACTGCTTTACCCTCATCAATTTCCCTAGTAACCTCTTCAAAAAATTCAAGAAGGTTTGTCAAACATGACCTTCCAGGCACAAATCCACGTTGACTGTTCTTGATCAGACCCTGTTTATCCAGATGCTTATATATATTATCTCTAAGTATCCTTTCCATTAATTTGCCCACCACTGACGTCAAACTAACTGATCTATAATTGCTAGGTTTATTCTTTGAACCCTTTTTAAACAATGGAACAACATGCGCAGTACACCAATCCTCCGGCACTATTCCCGTTTCTAATGACATTTGAAATATTTCTGTCATAGCCCCTGTTATTTCCACTAACTTCCCTTAATGTCCTAGGGAATATCCTGTCAGGACCTGGAGACTTATCCACTTTTATATTTTTTCAAAAGCGTCAGTACTTCCTCCTCTTTGAATCTCATTGGTTTCCATAGCTACTCTACTTTTTTCCCTTATATCACAGAGTTAACTATATCCTTCTCCTTGGTGAATACCGAAGAAAATAAATTGTTCAATATCTCCCCCATCTCTTTTGGCTCTGCAGATAGCTGTCCATTCTGGCTCTCTAATGGTCCAATTTTATCCCTCGTTATCCTTTTGCTATTAATATAGCTGTAGAAACCCTTTGGATTTACTTTCACCTTTCTTGCCAAAGCAACCTCATATGTTCTTTTAGCTTTTCTTATTTCTTTCTTCAGATCCTTTTTACATTCTTTATACTCATCTAGCACCTCATCTACTCCATGCCTCCTATAATTATTGTAGATATCTCTCTTTTTTCGAACCAAGTGTCCAATTTCCCTTGAAAACCATGGCTCTTTCCGATTTTTACTATTTCCTTTCAACCGAACAGGGACATAAAGATTCTGTACTCTTACAATTTCCCCTTTAAATATCCTCCATTTCTCTTCTACATCCTTCCCACAAAACAAAATGTCGCAATTCACTCCTTTTAAATCATTACGCATTCCCTCAAAGTTAGCCTTTCTCCAATCAAAAATCTCAACCCTAGGTCCAGTTCTGACTCTCTCCATAATTAAATTGAAACTAATGGTATTGTGATCACTGGTCCAGAAGTGCTCACCAACGCATACCTCCGTCACCTGACCTGCCTCATTTCCTAACAGGAGGTCCAGCACTGCCCCTTCTCTGGTCGAAACCTCTATGTATTGCTGCAAAAAACTATCCTGCACACATTTAACAAACTCCAAACCATCCAGCCCATTTACAGAATGTGTTTCCCAGTCTATTTTTGGAAAATTGAAATCTCCCACAATCACTACCTTGTGCTTACTTCTAATATCTGCTATCCCCTTACATATTAGCTCTTCCAATTCTCGCTCCCCATTTGGCGGTCTATAATACACCCCTAAAAGTGTTGCTACACCGTTCCCACTTATCAGTTCCATCCAAATAGCCTCCCTAGATGAGCCCTCTAATCTATCCTGCGAAAGCACTGCTGTAATATCTTCTCTGACAAGCAATGCACCCCTCCACCTCTGGTCCCTCCAATTCTATCACACTTGAAGCAACGAAATCCTGGAATATTTAGTTTCCAATCACAACCCTCCCGCAACCATGTTTCACTGATTGCCACAACATCAAATTTCCAGGTGTCAATCCAGGCTCTAAGTTCATCCACCTTTCTTACAATGCTCCTAGCATTAAAATATACACATTTTAGAAACCCACCATCCCTTATTCTCTGTTTATTAGCGTACAGGGTGATTGCTGGTTGGCACGGACTTGGTGGGCCGAAGGGCCTGTTTCCGTGCTGAATCTGTAATGTCTAAAATCTGGCAAAGGCACGAAAAACACATGAAGTTTTTTTAGTGATACAGCACTAAAACTGTGCCGACCAGCAACCCCCCGCACACTGGCACTATCCTACCTACACTAAGGACAATTTACAATTTTACCGAAGCCAATTCATCTGCAATCCTGTAAGCCTTTGGAGCGTGGGAGGAAACCGGAGCACATGGAGAAAACCCACGCAGGTAGTGGGGAGAACGTACAAACTCTGTACAGACAGCACCCGTAGTCAGTCTCTGGCGCTGCACCACCCTTATTCTCTTTACCAGTTTACCAAACTTCACTTGCAAAAGACAGGCCCTTTTACTGAAGTTGTCCAAGCATTCGAAACCCTCGATGCACATGATTTAAATGAGCTGGAGGGAGGTTTTCAGTTTCATTACCATTGAGGGAGAAATTACAATTAGATTCAGAATCTACTCCAGAGAGAACTGGATGGCCGAGGAAAGCAGCTGGAATCAGCTGGATAATTCTCTCGGATCCAGTTCCAATTTTCAGTGAGATTTATTGCAATTACAGAGCAGAGAATTTTAATTGAGCTGAAGATTGGACAGGAGGTTTATTAAGAATAGTTTGTTAAACTTGAACAAGTTTCAAGCCAAAGGCCAGGGCTAAGATTCAACTTCCAGCTGTGCCGAGTTTGAAGGAGTCTTCACCCGTCTCCTTTCTCGCCAACTACTAGAACATAGAACATAGGAGCGGCGCGGTGGCGTGGTGGTGCGGTGTGGCGCGGCGCGGTGGTGCGGTGTGGTGGTACGGTGCTGTGGCGCAGGTAAACTTGGCCAGCACATCTCCTTTAAACTTTGCACCTCTCGTTGTAAAGCCACGGCATCTAGTCTTGAATTCTGACTGTCTGTCCACCGGCACTTTGTGTTTGACACAAATTTCCAGCATCTGCAAGGACTCATAGAGTCAGAGAATGGGCATACTTAGAGTCATGGAGTCAGACGGCCAACAATGGACCATTGTGGGCTCCACACTTCCTTGGTCATCTGCTGCCGGCCCGGATTTATTTTGGCCTTCTTCCTGCTTCCAGTTACCTCCTCCCTACATCAAGTCCGAAGAAGGGTGCCGACCCAAAACGTCACGATAGACAATAGGTGCAGGAGCAGGCCATTCGGCCCTTCAAGCCAGTCACCCATCCTTTTTCTCCAGAGATGCTGCCTGACCCGCTGAGTTGCTCCAGCACTTCGCGCCCTTCGCCAGTTTTATTTGCCTCGTGTCATGAGACGAAATGCTTCAGTCAAGAATCAAGCGAGCCTGGAGTAGAAGCAGACCCAATGGGGAAAGCAAATTCATTCTTGGAAGGAAAATAATTTGCAAGGCTCCAAGTCGAGATTAGGGATAGTGGGAATAATTGGATATTTGGCCCGGAAATTTGAATGCGTTTCTTGATTTTTTTTTTGATACTATGGATACTATGCCAAGAACATGTCGAAGGCATGGCCAAGCTGGCCATCCGCAAGTCACGGCGGCAGGCAAGCAGGCGGAAGAGGGCTTTGCCCGAGCTGGATGCTCGCCCCCTTTACCGGGGTTGTACAGTAGATATTAGAATATTTATAACACAGTGGTTTGGTGATTTTGTAACATAGTGGTGGGTACGTCATCATGGTTTTGGTTTTTTTTGGTTTTAGTATCATGTTGAAATTAAATTAATTATTTTTTGATACAAAAAAAAAGAACATGTCGAAAGTTATTCATTAATTGTGATGGAATCTCACTCCCAGCTGTGTGACTTTGGATGGATGCAAGCCGGCAGATGTACTGTAAGTCTATTGTCTTTCTAACGGTTGAGCCATCAACTAGAAGCACTTCTGTGCCACAGCAAGCCCATGGCACATCAAGTAACACATTTATTGCTCACTGCTCAAGGCACATGATGGACATCACAGCCTTCTCACAAGACGTCTCACTGCTTTGTCATTGATCATCTTTGGTGGACGGTTCTCTTTCTACAAGGCTGGGGGCCCAGGGATTGTGCTCTTCCGGCCGACTGAACGATTTTGACGGGAACTCCCGCATCGGGGCGATCGAAACTTGGACTTCCCGATGTCGGTCTCTGACCAGGGACCGCGGGCTCCGTGATGTTAAGTCTGCAAGCGCCCATGGCTGGTGCTCCGAGGTCGATCCCTGGCAAAGAGATCGTGGGCTACGCCACGTTAAAGTCCCGTGGGCCACCGCGGTGGAGCTCGCAAAAGTCGGTCCCCAGCAAAGGTGGGCAACTCCTTGGCGTTCGGCCACAGTGCGGACGGATATACGATACGGAAACAAATCGCATTTCCGTCGAGGTAACAGATTAGAAAAAGACAATGACCACGGGTGCTGTCTGTACAGAGTTTGTACGTTCCCCCCATGACTGTGTGGGCTTTCTCCGGGAGCTACGGTTTCCTCCCACACAGGGGCGGAAAACCCGGGGGGGGGGGGTGGCAGAGGGGACACACACCCCCCCCCATGTTTTGGGAGGTGGGGGACATCCCCCCCAAGTTTTTGTGATCCGGATTTTAAAATCTACGCTTTCCGCGAGGCAGTGGAGGTGGGACTGCTGATCGAGGGCGCCGATTGGACGAGAGAGACATCGGTCAACAGGTAATGGGGGCGGGACATGATGATTCAGCGCGATGATTGGAGGAGGGAGGCGTGGCACAGACCTGCGCCTCATCCACAGCCAGGATCGATCCCGGCTGGCTCTCCGGCGGTGTCCCGTCCTCCCCCCACCCCCCGCCCACGGGTGTCCAGAGACGTCGGGAGTCAGACGGGCGCAGCGCCCCCAGGCCCACAGCCAGTGCAGAGAAGCAGCGCTAAACCCAGTTTAACTCTGCCTGTCCCGCCTGGCTAACCCGCCTGGGCTTGCGGGAAATATAGGCAGCACGGAGAAGCAGCGCTGGTGTCCCGTCAGGCCAGTCAGGGCTGTAGGTTAACCCGGCGAGACAGGTAGAGTTGAGCTGCATTTAGCGCTGGATTGAGCCTCCGAATCCTCGTGCATGTGTGTGTGAGTGTGCGCATGCGCATGCGGCCGCCAAAAAATTGTGTCCCCCCTGTCCCTCGGTCCCCTCCATTTTTTTGATAGCGATTTCCGTGCCTGCTCCCACACTCCAAAGACGTGCAGGTTTGTATCCTAATTGGGTTGGGTAACATTGTAAATTGTCCCCAGTGTATAGGATAGTGCTAGTGTACTCGATGATCGCTGGTCGACATGGGCCAAAGTCGAAGGTCTGAAGTCTAAACGGTAGACACAAGGAACTGAAGATATAATAACATATAACCATATAACATATAGCCATATAATAACCATATAACGTATAACCATATAACAATTTCAGCACGGAAACAGGCCTTCACGGCCCTTCCAGTCCGTGCCGACCATTTATTTTCCCCTAGTCCCATCTACCTGCACTCAGACCATACCCCTCCATTCCCTTCCCGTCCATATACCTATCCACTTTACATTTAAATGTTAAAATCGATCCTGCCTCCACCACTTCTGCTGGAAGATCATTCCACACAGCCACCACTCTCTGAGTAAAGAAGTTCCCCCTCATGTTACCCCTAAACTTCTGTCCCTTAATTCTCATGTCATGCCCTCTTGTTTGAATCTTTCCTACCCTCAATGGGAAAAGCTTATCCACGTCAACTCTGTCTATCCCTTTCGTCATTTTAAAGACCTCAATCAAGTCCCCCCTTAACCTTCTGCGCTCCAAAGAATAAAGACCTAACTTGTTCAACCTTTCTCTGTAACTTAGTTGCTGGAACCCAGCCAACATTCTAGTAAATTTCCTCTGTACTCTCTCTATTTTGTTGACGCTGGGACCTTGATTTGAACACAAAGGGCTGGAGCAACTCAGCACTCAGGTAGGGTCACTGGTCGACATGGACGGGCGACGTTTCGGGTCAGAACCAGACTGATCGCTGTTGGGTGAGACAGACGGTTTAGTTTAGAATTGCAGGGATTTCACAAGTCCACCATCTGCTGTTCCTTGCGTCTCCATCACTATTTCAATCCACTTTTACGATGGACCCCACTCTGCTGAGTTCAATGTCCAGTTAGGTACAGTTTCTTTTACTGCCCAAATGACTCAAATTTTGGAAACATACATCTGTCCCTACTCTTAAAAAGGTGGATTACAAACATGTCTGAGACGCTACACCTTGAAAATATTAGACTCGTCTTAGCAGAAAAACCAGAGCATTTTCCTAAGACATGGGCACCATTCATTGATTCATTACAAGGATAGTATGGTGCCACGCAATTTTTGACTGAAACCTAATTACGGGGTTGGGTGATGGGTGGGGAGGGATGTGAGGCATGTATATCATCACTTCTCTTTTTCTTCCTATTCTTGTCTTTTTATTTCTCTATTCCTTCCTTATTCCTTTGGCTGCAGCATTTTGGTCGTCTAGGGGGTCTATCCTTGCACATTCCACTTTTTCTCTCTCTCTCTCTCTTGCGCTTTCTCCCTTCTTTTCTCTTAACTCTAGCTAAAAGAGTAAAGAGCTTCTGTTTACCGGCTCTCCAGTCAGAGAAAGGACGAGACTCGGTGATTACAATCGAGCCGTCAACACCGCACTGGTAAAGGGTCTGTGGCAGCAAAGATTTAAAAGAGTGGGACAATTGCAATGGACGTTTTCAGTGTTAGTGTGAGAGATACAGCACGGAAGCAGGCCCTTCAGCCCACCGAGTCAGCGCTGGCCCACTAACAAACCACTCCCCTACGCTAGTTCTATCCCACACACGAGGGGCAATTTACAGAAGCCAATTCTTCTACAATTCCTGCAAAAGGATTTGAGTACAAGAGCAGGGAGGTTCTGCTGCAGTTGTACTGGGTCTTGGTGAGGCCACGCCTGGAGTATTGCGTACAGTTTTGGTCTACTAATCTGAGGAAAGACATTCTCACCATAGAGGGAGTACAGAGAAGGTTCACCAGACTGATTCCTGGGATGGCAGGACTTCCATATGAAGAAAGACTGGATAGACTTGGCTTGTACTCGCTGGAATTTAGAAGATTGAGGGGGGGATCTCATAGAGACTTACAAAATTCTTAAGGGGTTGGACAGGCAAGATGAAGGAAGATTGTTCCCGATGTTGGGGAAGTCCAGGACAAGGGGTCACTGTTTAAGGATAAGGGGGAAGTCTTTTAGAACCGAGATGAGAAAATCATTTTTCACACAGAGAGTGGTGAATCTGTGGAATTCTCTGCCACAGAAGGTATTTGAGGCCAGTTCATTGGCTATATTTAAGAGGGAGTTAGGTGTGGCCCTTGCGGCTAAAGGGATCAGGGGGTATGGAGAGAAGGCAGGTACGGGATACTGAGTTAGATGATCAGCCATGATCGTATTGAATGGCGGTGCAGGCTCGAAGGGCCGAATGGCCTACTCCTGCACCTATTTTCTATGTTTCTACAAACCTGCGCCTCTTCGGAATGTGGGAGGAAACCGGGGCACCAGGAGGAAACCCACGCGGTCACGGGGAGAACAAAGAAGGGTCTCGGCCCGAAACGCCACCTATTCCTTTTCTCCAGAGATGCCGCCTGACCCGCTGAGTTACTAAAGCATTTTGCGTCTACATCTAACTAATAGACTGAAAAGCTTAAAGGTATTGTCCACCTTAATAAAAAGGCCTTTGGTGTACAACCAGGATACTAGGTACAAATGTTACTAGGTGAAATTCATTTTTCAGTGATTCTAAATGAGTAGCATGTAGATGCCCTGATTAGAAATGGTTGCTATTATTGATAAATCACTTTTAGTTATATTAATAAATTCTGTAAGATCTGATATCAATCGTTAATGCTTCAGGTTTGCTGTGGGCAAGGTTTGCTTCTCTATGATATTAGACATTTGGCTGGAATCTGAAAATCAATATTTGTCACCCCATTGAAAGTAACAGCGCCATGTTTCCACTTGTTAGTGCCGTGTAAACGAAGAAAGGTAAAGGGTTTAGCTCTGTCATGCTGACTGGTTTTGGTGGACCTAGGAAGCTTTCATACTTGTTTGAACATAAATTAGTTCCAGCAGGTCTTTGACAACTAACCAACACGAGTTCGAAGCACAAAGCGCCGGAGAAACTCAGCGGGCCGGGCAGGGTCCGTGGGGGACATGGATAGGTAATGTTTCAGGTCAGAAAGGCCCGTAAAGTAAGCACTCATTGATTTAGATTTTAGCTTGGTTTAGTTTAGGGATACAGCACGGAAACAGGGCCCACCGAGTCCGCACCGACCAGCGACCCCCCACACACACTAACACGATACTATACACACACACACTAGGGGCAATTTTTACATTCCTACCAAGCCAATTAACCTACAAACCTTTGGAGTGTGGGAGGAAACCGGAGATCTTGGAGAAAACTCATGCAGGTCACGGGGCCAATGTACAAACTCCGTACAGGCAGCGCCCATGGTCGGGATCGAACCCGGGTCTCCGGCGCTGTAAGGCAGCAACTCTACCGCTGTTTTACAGCAAAAGCTCTACGTAATAGGCAAGCTTTTCATTACTTCTCATCCCAAAAAGCCTTTGATTTACAATCTACAGTATATGAAGAGTCCCGACCCGAAACGTTGCCTATCCATTGCTTCCACAGATGCTGCCTGGCCTGAGTTCCTCCAGCACTTTGTGTTTTGCTGTATACATAGATATATAAATACTGTACATAGACAATGGGTGCAGGAGTAGGCCATTCGGCCCTTCGAGCCAGCACCGCCATTCAATGTGATCATAGCTGATCATCCACAATCAGTACCCCGTTCCTGCCTTCTCCCCATACCCCTTGATTCCGCTAGACCTAAGAGCTCTATCTAACTCTCTTTTGAATGCATCCAGTGAATCGGCCTCCACTGACTTCTGAGGCAGAGAATTGCACAAATTCACAGCCCTCTGTGTGAAAAAAGTTCTTCTTCATCTCAGCTCTAAATGGCTTACCCCTCATACTCCGGCACCTGCAATTACTTGCAACTCCAACCCTATTTCAATCCCCTTCTACCCCGTTTTTATTTTGTTTTTGTATCGTGATCGCAATTAAAGAAATTATTTTTGATACAAAAAAAAAGACAACCATGCATCGACTGCCATTTACAAAAATGAGTTCCAAATGTCTGTAAACTACTGCTTGTCGGAATCACAGTCTGCGTTTTCAAAATTGGTGGAGGTTGGGGTGGGTGTATCTATCATGAGACCATTAGGAGAAGAATTAGACCATTCGGCCCATCGTGTCTGTACCACCATTTGATCATCGCCGATCTACCCCATTCTCCTGCCTCTTTGCAACCCCAGTCGGTATCCTGTGAATTCTGACGGCAAGCGACTGTGATTAGACTGAGTGTGTTCACAAATCATAATTAATTATTGCTGAGAACAAAATTATTGAATTGCTGAAGTACAATAATTATAAAACGCATTGAATGTGTTTTGACATAAACCACAGGGGCGAATTTGCCATTGTCTGATGTCAGCAGAGCAACAGTTGTCATATTTGTAAAAGAAGTGCTGATTTTAATTCACTTTCTGTCTCTCTGCTCAGCATGCTTTGCCTCCTGGTGGTAAGCTAAAGAACAACATGCCACTACATATCAGACACGACGTGTCTTCTCTTGCACCCAGGAATGACAATAAAATCTAGCCAGCATCATGGTTCAATGTTTAGGTAGACAAAAAATGGTGGAGAAACTCAGCGGGTGAGGCAGCATCTATGGAGCGAAGGAATAGGTGACGTTTCCGATCGAGACCCGAAACGTCGCCATTTGTCTACCTTCCATTTTTCCAGCATCTGCAGTTCTTTCTTAAACAATGGTTCAATATTTAGTTTAGTTTGGTTTTGGAGATTTCATATACAGCGTGGAAACAGGCCCTTCGGCCCACCGAGTCCGCGCCGACCAGCGATCCACGCACACTAACACTATCTAACACACACTGGGGACAATTTTACATTTACACCAAGCCAATTAACCTTCAAACCTGTACGTCTTTGGAGCGAGGGAGGAAACTGAAGATCACGGAGAAAACCCACGCAGGTCACGGAGTAAACATACAAACTCCGCATAGACAAGCACCTGTAGTCGGGATCGAACCCAGGTCTCTGGCGCCGTGAGGCAGCAACTCTACCGCTGCGCTACCTTGTCGCCCTCAATGGTTCTTTAATGTCACGTATGCACAGCACAGTGAAATTCTTTTGCACGTCTCAGAAATGCACAGTCGCCATATTTTAACACATTGACAAAGAAACATAGAAACATAGCAAATAGGTGCAGGAGTAGGCCATTCGGCCCTTCGAGCAAGCACCACCATTTTATATCCCAGCGGCATGAACACTGACTTCTCTAATTTTAGATAGCCCTTGCTTTCTCCCTCCTTCCCCTCCCACTTCCCAGCTCTCCCACAAATCCTACTGTCTCCACCTCTTCCTTTCTTTTTCCTGCCACCCCCCCCCCCCCCAACCCCCCGGCATCAGTCTGAGGAACGATCTCGACCTGAAACGTTGCCTGTTCCTTCTCTCCATAGATGCTGCCTCACCCGCTGAGTTGCTCCAGCGTTTTTTGTCTGCCCGCCATTCAATATGATCATGGCCGATCATCCAATGTCACGTATCCAAAATCAGAACCCCGTTCCTGCTATTTCCCCATATCTCTTGATTCCGTTAGCCCTCCGAGCTAAATCTGACTCTTCCTGAAAACTCCACGTGCTGGAAGTGCTGGAGCATCTCCGATCCAGGTATCCAGGAATTCATTGCCACAGAAGGCTCTGGAGACCTATTCAGTGGATATTTTGAATGCAGAGGTAGATAGATTCCTGATTAGCACGGCTGCCGGGGAGAAGGCAGGAGAATGGGGGTAGGAGGGAGAGATAGATCAGCTGTGATTGAATGTGGAGTAGACTTGTTGGGCCGAATGGCTTAATCCTGTTCCTATCACTTATGCACCTATGAACTTGAGTACCAATCTTGAAGGCAGCACCCCAGTCTTTCTCCTACCAACCCACTCCTGAAGTTGGCTATGTTGCCAACAAATCTGCTTATAGCAAGGATCATGAAGATCTCTCCCATATTTACTTCAGCACCACGGATGTCGTCTGCAGCATGTACTCCACCAGGCTTCCTGAAGTCGATAACTAGCTCCTTCATCTTGCTGACATCGAGGATAAGTTTAGTTTAGTTTAGTTTAGTTTAGGGAAACAGCGCGGAAACAGGCCCTTACACACCGCCCAGTGATACCATCACACTAACGCTATCCTACACACACTGGGGACAATTTTCTTTAACATTTAATTAACCTACAAACCTGGCGTCGTTGGAGTGTGGGAGGACACTGAAGATCTCGGAGAAAACCCACGCGGGTCACGGGGAGAACGTACAAACTCCTTGCAGACAAGCACCCGTAGCCAGGATCAAACCCGGGTCTCTGGGGCTGTGAGCGCTGCGAAGTGGCAATTCTATCGTTGTGCCACCGTGCCCATCAAGTCCATGTGTCTGGTTAAACAGGGCCAGCGAGCAGGGCCAGTAGACATCAAAGCACCTGGATCACTCCATTTCCAAACGATGCTCTGGAATGCCCGGAGAAAGGCCACGCAGGTCACGGGGAGATCGCCGAAACTCTGCGCAGACGGCAGCCGTAGTCAGGATTGAACCCGTGTCCCTGGCGCTGCAGGGCAGCAACTCTACCGCCACGCTAGCTTATCCCATAAACGGCCATCATCATTGATACAGCCCCATGTAAATGGACCACAATAGATAATTGGAGCCACCTGCCACAACTGGCAACAAGCTGCTTTATCTCGGCCATGACTTGGAAGAGCTCCCTCATGTATTGGACCGATCACCATTTCAATCTGCCTCAGCAGGGAGCGAATTGAGATGCCTCTGACGCACATCCTGATCCACGACTGTATCAAATTACGTACTAATCATCGCAATCTCAATTGATAATTTGGCATCAATAAACTCTCATTAAAAACCTCTTCACTACAGTTCTATCAGTGCGCCAGTTTGCATCTCCTCAGTGCCAGGAGCCAGTGTGAGGCTACCCAATGTAGAGTTTGAAGGCACTGGGTCTGTACTCACTGCCGTTCAGAAGGATGAAGGTGGAATCTCATTGAAAATTAACGAATAGTGAAAAGCCTGGATGGAGTGGATGTGGAGGGGATGTCTCCACTAGTGGGAGAGTCGAGGACCAGAGGGCACAGCCTCAGAATTCATCGACGCACCTTTAGAAAAGAGATGGGAGGAAATTTCTCTGGTCAGAGGGTGGTGAATCTGTGGGATTCATTGCCAGAGAAGGCCATGGATGCCAAGTCAATGGATATTCTGAAGCGGAGATTTGACAGGTTCTTGATTAGTACGGGAGTCAGGGGTTATGGGGAGAAGACAGGAGAATGGGGTTGAGAGGCAAAGGGATCAGCCATGATTGAATGGCAGAGTAGACGAACAGAGGCCCTAATTCTGCTCCTATGGCCAATGAACTTATTAACTTTTGGTACAGTTCTAGATGCCTGGACCGCTGTCCAATTATTGGCATGCTTTGTGTCTAATTTAGGGATACAGCTTGTAAACAGGCCATTCGGCCCACTGAGTCTGCGTCAACCATCCTTCTGAACCTTCTGAATTTTGTAGTCGGCAGGGCAGTACTCTGCATATCGCCAACTGAGACAATTTAACATTTTTATCAAGCCAATTAATCAAGTCAATTAACCTACAAACCTGCACGTCTTTGGAGTGTGGGAGGAAACCGAAGATCTCGGAGAAAACCCACGCAGGTCACGGGGAGAACGGACAAACTCCATACAGACAGCACCCGTGGTCGGGATCGAACCCGGGTCTCTGGCGCTGCATTTTGCTGTAAGGCAGCAACTCTACCGCTGTGCCACCATGGCTGCCCATCGATCACCCATACACTAGTTCCATGTCCTACACATCAGAGGCTGATTAACTTATAAGCCTGCATGTCTTTGGAATGTGGGCGGAAACAGGGGCGCCCAGAGAAAGCCCGCGCGGTCACGGGGAGAACGTGCAAACTCCATGACAGGGAGTAAAAAGATTCTGTGCATTTGCCCCATCTATTACTCTGATGATTTTGGTACGCCTCTATAAGATCACCCCTCAATACTCTTGCGCTCGGAGGAATACGGTCCAGCCTCCTCAACCTCTCTCTATAGCTCAGGTCCTCGAGTTCTGACAACATTCTGACAACATCTGACAAGGTGAGGCAACATCAATGGAGCGAAGGAACAGGTGACGTTTCGGGTCGAGACCCTTCTTCAGACTGATGTGGGGGGGGGGGGGGCGGGAAGAAGAAAGGAAGAGGCGGAGACAGCGGGCTGTGGGAGAGCTGGGAAGGGGAGGGGAAGGAGGGAGAAAGCAGGGACTACCTGAAATTGGAGAAGTCAATGTTCATACCACTGGGGTGTAAACTGCCCAAGCAAAATATGAGGTGCCGCTCCTCCAATTTGCGGTGGGACTCACTCTGGCCATGGAGGAGGCCCAGGACAGAAAGGTCGGATTCAGAATGGGAGGAGGAGTTGAAGTGCTAAGCCACTGCGTCATTTCCTTATCATCATCTGCTTTGATCTGTCATTTTCACACCATCCCCTTCCATATCCCCAGACTCTCTCTCCCCTGACTCTCAGTCTGAAGAAGGATCTCGACCTGAAACGTCGCCCATTCCTTCTCTCCACAGATGCTGCCTGTCCCGCTGAGTTACTCCGGCATCTTGTGTCTACCTTCGGTGTAAACCAGCGTCAGCAGTTCCTTGTATTTGCACTCCAGCTTACACACGCAATTCCCAAAAATCTCCAAAGTGACCGTCTGGGCGTTTTGAAAGAGAGATTCGCATAATTCAAAGTGTGAATGAACTCACATATGTTTCTGGGCTATTAGAAGCAAGAAAGTCATCTTCCTCGCTTCGTGTCTGACTGCCTGCCATCTGTCATCTTCTCTGCAGTGCATCACTCAGCTACGAGTCTGCTAGTCTCTCCAGAGCCGGCGCAATGCCCTTAGGTTCTGATGTGTCACCATTCATTAACAAGGATGGAGACATCAACAAAACTTTCTGTACTAACAATAGCCTTCTTCAGACAGAGAGTTATGCCGGCACGGTGGCGCAGGGGTAGAGCTGCCACCTCGCAGCGCTTACAGCGCCGGTGACACGGGTTCGATCCCGTCTACGGGTGCTTGTCCGTACGGGATGCTCGTCGGCACATTCTCCCCGTGGCCCGCGTGGGTTCTCCCCCGGGTGCTCCGGTTTCCTCCCACACCCCAAAGACGTGCAGGTTTGTGGATTAATTGGCTTGGCAAAATTGTACATTTTTCCTACTGTGTGTCGGATAGTGTTAGTGTAGGGGGATCGCTGGTCGGCTTGGACTCGGTGGACCGAAGGGCCTGTTTCTACGCTATATCTCTAAACTAAAAAAAAACTAAACTAAAATAATTGGTCCCATTTGGGTCAAAAAATTCCATAACTGCCTGAAGTTGGCAACGCAATTAGACAGAGTGGCGTACAATGGTAGGCTTGCCTTCATTGGTCAGGGCACTGAGTGGAAGAGTTAGGACCCCATGATGCGGCTTTGTTAGGAGTTTGGTCAGGTCTCATTTGGAGTATTGCCTGCAGTTCTGGTCACCCCCATTACAGGAATGATGTGGAGACTTTGGAATGGGCGCAGAGAAGGTTTACACATTGCAGAGAGAGTGGTGCCTGGATTAGTACGGGTGTCAGAGGTTATGGGGAGAATGGGGTTAGGAGGGAGAGATAGATCAGCCATGATTGAATGGTCTAATTCTGCTCCAACCTCTGATCATCCTATGATCTTATTATTAGGAAATATTATCTACAGGGAGACATTGGACAGATTTTGGTTTGGATTGTTGGTGGTTGAGGCAAATACAATGGCGGCATTGAAGGGAATTATGGGTAGGTTTATGGGTATGTAGGGAATGGAGGGACATGGGTTTTCAGAAGGCAGATAAGAGTTGGTCCTGAGATTGTGTGTAAGAAGGAACTGCAGATGCTGCTTTAAACCGAAGATAGACAGAAAAAGCTGGAGTAATGTCAATATGTGGGGATCGCTTTTCGGCATGGACCCGGTGGGCCGAAGGGCCTGTTTCCATGCTGTATATCTAGGCTAAACTAAACTGAAACTCAGACACTGCACCAATGGAGCAAGTCTTCCTTATGACTCCACTTAGGGTATGGCTTGGGGTTAGGTCTCGATACTGGGACCTGATGCTAAATCTTCAGATCCAAAGGTGACGATAGCAGGGCTGACTCTATAGAAATAACTCTGATGCATTTGGACGTTATTGAAGCGTTATTCTGCCTTGTAGAGCTATCACCATCTGTAGATGGAGCCTGTTGGAGTGTGTTTCAACTCTGATGTCAAGGTTGGCTGTAATTCATTCCAAGATCTCTCTGAAGTCAGCAGACACATCATGTACAGGAGAGAGGAATAATCTCACAGCATGCATTACAGCAATGTGAGTGAAGTAATTTCAAAATGTGTGAGAACGAGGAGTCTCGACCCGAAACGGCACCCAGTCCTTCTCTCCAGAGATGCCGCCTGTCCCGCTGAGTTACTCCAGCTTTTTGTTTTAATCTTCAAAGTAATTCCACAAGGCAACATTCATTATTCAGGAGAGCAGTCATTAAATTATGTTTAATGACTGCTAAAGACAGAACGCTAGAGTAACTCAGCGGGACAGACAGCATCTCTGGAGAGAAGGAATGGGTGAAGTTTCTGAGGTGGGTTTTGATCCGAAACGTCACCCATTCCTTCTCTCCAGAGATGCTGCCTGTCCCGCTGAGTTACTCCAGCATTTGGTGTCTAACTTTGGTCTTGCCATCATGTTGGGCCCGGACATTGTGGGCCGAAGGGCCTGGTCCTGTGCTCTACTGTTTTACATCTATGATGATAGTAAATGGTCAGTTCCTGTTTCCCCATTCATTAAGTGCATAGTTGATCTCAGTGGGTTGAGGGGCCTTTTTCTGTGCTGTCTCCTTCGACATGCTGTAAAGAATGAGTGGGGAGCAGTGCATGGGAACCCCGCCACTTGCTGGTTTGCCTCCGTGTTGGGGACCACCCATACCTGGTCCTTCATTGTCATTTAGTTTAGTTTAGTTTAGAGATGCAGCGCGGAAACAGGCTCTTCGGCCCACCGAGTCCGCACCGACCAGCGATCCCCGCACACTAACACCATTCAACACACCAGGAACAATTTTACATTTACACCAAGCCAATCAACCTACAAACCTGTACGTCTTTGGGGTGTGGGAAGAAACCGAAGATCTCGGAGAGAACCCACGCAGGTCTCGGGGAGAACGTACAAACTCCGTACAGACAGCGCCCGTAGTCGGGATCGAACCCAGGTTTCCGGTGCTGCAAGAGCTGTCTGGCAGCAACTCTACCGCTGCGCCACCTCGGCCGTCCTGGGATTGGGTCTAAAGTCACTACCTAACAATATTGTGGGAGCAGCTACTCCAGACAGTACAAGATGGCAGCTGATGACCACCTGTTGAAAAGGCAATTAATTTAGTTTAAAGATACTGCATGGAAATAGGCCCAGGTAGCATCTCTCTGGAGAACGTGGACAGGTGACGTATCTGGTCGAGGCCTTTCTGACTGTTTAGTTTAGTTGAGAGATGCAGCGTGGAAACAGGGCCTTCGGCCCACCGAGCCCACACCGGCCAGTGATCCCCGCACACTAACAGATATCCCACTAGGGACCATTTACAATTCCACCAAGCCAATTAGCCTACAAACCTATACGTCTTTGTAGTACTCCCGGGGAAAACCCACCCAGGTCATGTGGAGAATGTACAAACCACGTGCCGTCAGGGTAGGCAAGGTAGGCACTGCCTACCCTGACTAAAATTATGAAATGGCAATTATTAAATATAAATAGTAAAGGCATCGGAGGATTATGCCTATCTAAGAGATCGATCTCCTAGGTAGGCATAATTTCATTTCGGAGTCACGTGAGTGACTTCGTGAAGAGCCCGCCGGCGCGCATGCTCGACATATCGTCGTACCGCATTGCTGCGACGGCTGGCGGTGGAGCGCGCTCCTCGCCAGCCCTTCATAAGGGGCCACGGAGGTAAGTATCCTACCTTTAGTTGGTGGTCCTTGTTGTTGGTTATGTCTTGCAGCAAGGACATGGATGGGAGTTCCAAGGGCCGGAGGACGTCAGGACGAGTTCGCCGGTCAACAGTTCCGGGGCCTTTACCATCGGCAGTACCTGCAACGCAGGCCGGGACTCAGGCGGAGATGTGGGTAAGCCCTGTGATTACAGGTCCAGATCCGCCAGCACACCACAGCTCGGAGGAGTTCGACGAGGAGGAGTGTGGTGTGCCGCCAGAGCAGGGGGACCCTGCCATGGCAGTCAGGTCGTCAGCGGGCTCGCTGGCGACCTCGAGCTGGGTGCGTGCGGCTGCACGGCCCATTCCACTCAGCCCTCCGAGTAGGGGAAGGGCAGCAGCCCAGAAGCCTAACCCTGCCAGGGCTAAGGCATTGCCTGACACGGAGGAGCGGTCAGGTTCCAGGGCGAGACCCGGGGCGGCTGTGAGGTCCAGCCGGCACACCCTGACTCTCGACGCCGGGACGGGTCGGTTGAGTCGGGTCTCGTCACGGTCGCCGAGCCCCCCATGGATGGGTGGGCGAGACCATGCGTCGGCAAAGTCCACGATGTGGGCAGCCGGCAAGCCTGCGCGGGCTTCAGGCAGCCATGCTTCGGCTGGTGCCGACACCACGCCGCAAGCGCCCTTAGTGGCAGCGGCTTCAGCTCCCGCTAAACGGAGGCGGTTGAACACGCCCGCGCGGGAATCGCGCAGTTTCGCCTCGGCGGCTGTTAGCGACAACTACCGGCACCGGCTGGGCCTCGATGAGGTGCGGGCCGATGATAGGAGCCCGGTTTTCTTTTCAGAGCCGGAGGACTCCGACCACCTGAGTGTTCAGGGTGAAGGGCGTATTGACCGTATGGAGCGGCTGCTGGAGCTCCTGCTTCAACGTCAACTACAGCAGGGCAGCAACAGGCACAGGGCGTCGTCACCAGCCTCTACCATCAGCCTGGAGCAGCAGGAGGAGAAGGTTTTGGTGGATTCCATACCACCTCCGTTGGAGGTGCCAGCGGAGGATCTTCTGGATGTGGCGACCAAATTTGCGGCCCCACATTCATCTGGACTTCCTTTAAACGCAAAGCTGGCAGCCACTGTGGACTTTCTTAACAACCAGCAACTACAGGAAGAAGTCCTCATTCAGGCAATGAGCCGTCACAAGGCTCCATACAATTGCAACTCCCTCAACGTGCCTGTGGTCAATACGCCGATATGGGGCAACATCAGTGCGGCTATCCGTCAACAAGAGGTAAAATTGCAGCGGATCCTGAAGCTCCTCACGGCCGGTATTACCGCCTTTGCGCGGTCGGTGGACGGGGACGAACTGAATTTGGACCAGGAAGATGCTCTGGCCCTCCTGTGCGCGACCCAGCACGAAATCAACGGGTTTCGCAAAATCAGCATCCGCCCAGCGCTCAACCCGAAGTTTGCAGGATTGTGCAAACCACCGCCGCCGCCGCCGCCCCGTCAACTCTTTGGGGAGAACCTCTCGAAGAGAGTCAAAGAGCTTGACGAACAAGCCAAAACGGTGGGGATCATGCGCTCTCAGAGTGCCCCCACACCGTCAGGCTCAAAAGCTCCATACATTCGCTCACGAGGGTCTGCTAGTACCTCGACGAGGTCCCACCCTCAAGCTCCACAACGACAGCAACATCAGACCCAGCACCAGGGGTCTTTTTTAGGACAGGGTCGGCAGAGACCCTGGTGGAAAACGAAGACGCCGCGCCCTCAAGCCAACCCAGCACCTCCACGTCCATCCACACGTGTCAAGGACCGCCGGTAACCACGGGGGTGAGGGGGTCTGGTTCTCTCTTTTCTCTTTGTTTAACTTCACATGTTGGTGGTCGCCTTCGGCTGTTTTTGGGTGCATGGGGTAATGTTACTGGTGACGAGTATGTGTTGCAGAATATTCAGGGGCATAAAATTGAGTTTATTAATGGCGACATTCCTCCATCCCAGCACATGCCCGGTCGAACGTTTAAATTATCTGCTGCAGAACAGGCAGCAGGCTACAAGGAAATTTTAAGGCTTGAACAGAAGGGAGTGATTGAGAAAGTGGTGCATGAGCCAGTTAAATTTGTTTCGAATATATTCACCAGACCTAAGAAGGATGGAGGTTGTCGTGTCATTATTGATCTAACCCGTTTGAATACTTTTGTAACATATACTCATTTTAAAGTGGATTGTTCACTAAATTAGTGAAACCAATTATGGCTTATTTGAGACAGCGACATCATATAGTTATGGCCTATTTAGATGATATCTTAATTGTGGGCCACACCCTGGAATTGGCTGAACAGGGAGTTGCAGCTGCTGTCAATATATTTCAACAATTAGGGTTTATTGTCCATCCAGAGAAATCAAAGTTCTGCCCTGCCCAGGTGATTAATTACCTAGGGTTCACGGTGAACTCTATGAGCATGAGGGTTACCATACCAATTAACAAGATTGAGGAGGTTACCCAGGTGTGTCAAGGCTTAATCCGCACCAATATACCATCGATTCGGCATACAGCTACAGTAATTGGTAAGCTTGTAGCTTTGTTTCCGGCAGCGAGATATGGACCTTTGCATTATCAGAGTTTGCAAAGAGCTAAAATTGCTGCGTTAAAACAGGACGCTGGTCATTATGATCGATCAATGCAGCTGCCGTCCGAAGCGATAAATGAGTTGCAATGGTGGGTGTGCCACATTAGCAGCTCATTCAAGCCTATCAGGGAGGCTAATCCGGTGGTATATTTGCAGACTGATGCAAGCTCCAATGGCTGGGGAGCTACGGATAATTGCTCTAGTTGTGGGGGCAGATGGGACACCCTTGAGTCAACGATGTTGTTGACTCAAGGGATTAACTATTTGGAGTTGCTGGCAGCATTCCACGGACTTCGTGCGTATTGTTCCAAGCTTGTTGGAGCACATGTCCGTCTCCAAATAGACAACACCACAGCAGTGGCATACTTAAACCATATGGGTGGTACCAGGTCAGTTTCGTGTGACAAATTGGCTAACTCAATTTGGCTCTGGTGTGTTCAAAGAGACATTTGGATTTCAGCTACCTATTTGCCAGGTGAGCTTAATACTGTGGCGGACACCAGGTCACGCAAATTTAATGACAATATTGAATGGATGTTGCATCCTGAGATTTTTGCTAAAGTCACAGCCAAATTTGGTAAACCGGACATTGACCTTTTTGCGTCACGGTTGAACCATCAGGTACCAACCTACGTTTCATGGGAACCAGATCCTGGGGCTATAGCGCTAGATGCATTCTCGCTGGACTGGGGGAATTGGTTTTTCTATGCCTTCCCCCCGTTTTGCCTCATCAGTCGGGTATTGCGTAAGATTCAGGCAGATGCTGCCAAGGGCATCCTTATTATACCCGACTGGCCCACACAGCCTTGGTATCCGGTGGTCTTTGACATGCTCAACGAACCTTGGGTCCTTTTGAAGGGTTGCCCACAATTGGTTACTCTCCCTGTCTCAGGGGAGCCATCCCTGCCATGGCTATTTAAATTTGTTGGCTTGCAGGTTTATGGAACAGGCCGTTAGTCCAATACGGCCTCTCAGCTCGGACCATGGATACCATCGGGGCGTCGTGTCGAGAGTCAACAAGGCGAAGATACCGCTCGCATATTAAGAAGTGGGAAGCCTACTGCAGCCGCTCTCGCATCACGTACGATGACGTGACAATAACCGACGTCCTGGAATTCCTCGCGGGGTTGCACCATGATGAACACTTAAGTTACAGTGCCATCAACAGCGCTAGAAGTGCGCTCTCATTCTACCTCAATATTGAGGTAGGATCCAACAGGCTAGTGTCCAGACTCATGCGGGGTATATTCAATATGAATCCGCCTACACCACGCTATAATATCACCTGGGATGTCAGGGACGTATTAAACCTGCTCAGGACGTGGTCTCCCATGGAAGGGCTCCAACTGGACAAACTCACCATGAAGCTGGTGACGTTACTAGCGCTGACTTCAGCTCAGAGGGTACAGACACTACACAAACTTTGTGTCGACAGAATGACATCTACCCCTACAGAAGTAGTCTTTTTCATTGACGAGCTACTAAAGCAGCATAGACCTGGGTGCACAGGGCTGCAGCTGAAGTTCCCGGCATACCCCGCAGATGCTAGGCTATGTTTAGCCTCACATATCCGCCACTATGTCAAGGTGACGGCACGCATCAGAGGAATGGAGAGATACCTGCTGGTCACTCATAAGAGACCTCATCATCGAGTGACAGTCCAGACGATATCCAGGTGGCTTCGAGTCGTCTTGGGTAAGTCAGGTATCGACACTAATGTGTTCAAGTCTCATTCCACCAGGGCTGCATCGACGTCAGCGGCGAGGATTATGGAGGTGCCTATGGACCAAATTCTCGCCACAGCAGGATGGGCGAATGAAGCTGTGTTCCAGCGTTTTTATAACAAGCCTGTTGCTGCTCCTCTACAGTTCGCAGAAGCCGTGCTGAATGCAGGTCAAGAACGTGGAGATGTCCCCGCATGAGGGGTTTTGATTTGTTATTCATAAATATGCTCTTGTTTTGCAGTATGAACTATTGAGCAAGTTTGTTCCTCCCATCCATCCCTGGTAGTGGTGTGTCAGCATGGACGTGGTCCAGGGCGTGTAATCACAGAAGCTTTGAAGTCTTCACGAAGTCACTCACGTGACTCCGAAATGAAATAGTAAGATTGAACGAGAACTTACCAGTTCGAAGGTTGATCTTTATTTTATGAGGAGTCGAAGTGAGGGATTTCGTGCCCTCCTCGCCCAACCCTCAATCACCTTCATCTGGTAATCTTAGTCACTTCAATCTTACTATGCGAAGTCATTTCTATTGTTGGTTTCTGTGATTCCACGCCGCTACTTTGAAGTATGTCGAGCATGCGCGCCGGCGGGCTCTTCGCGAAATCCCTCACTTCGACTCCTCATAAAATAAAGATCAACCTTCGAACTGGTAAGTTCTCGTTCAATCTTACTATTCTCCGTGCCGTTCATCCGCAGCGCTTGTAACACGGGAAGCTCTGTGCAGCCCACGTGCCGTCAGCGCTGCCTGAAGCCGTCACTTTCAAGCAGGGCTGAAGGCAGCAGAAATTCTGCCTTTGCAGCACTGCGCATGCGCAGCATCATACGCAAGTTTCTTGGCGGGGTTTTCACCATGGTTTGTCGTGTACCAATGATGTGGTAAGTACATTTTGTGATTTTTTTTAATACTGTATTTCCCGGGGTGTGGGGGGAGAGCACCTTTCACAGCGTTTGGGGAGTCTGGCCCGGGGTAAAGTTGCGGGGAGGGCACGAATGCTGTGAATGAGGGGTTGGGAACATCCACTTGCGACGCTCCTTGCACAGATGCGTGCAATGCCACCGCATTGAGGCCGGGGGGGGGGGGGGGGGGGGGGGAGGGGGAGGGAGAGAGAAGTAGCTTGGGTGGCTGAGCGGCGTCCGGGCCGGACAGCGGAACCAGCCTTCACCTTAGCTCTTTCTGCCGGTTCCCGCTCACCTCTGGCAGCTCTCCGTCTAAAAACCTCTCCTGCCGCTCGCTGGCCTCACTCATGTCCTTGAATTCCGACAGCACGAATGAGGTTACTCGGCTGTGGGAATTTAATGATTTGCAGGAAGCTGCTGACATGAGCGAAGTCGGCGAACGGCAGGTGACAGGTGTTCCGACGGCGATCACTGCCAGAGGTGAGCGGGCTGGCAGAAGGTGCTGAAGTGGCGGCCAGTTCTGCTGTCGGGTCCCGGTGGCCGCTCCTCGAGCTGCTTCTATCCCCAGCTACAGTGCGTGGCTTCGCACCCGGAGAGCTGCGGTAGCGGTGAGTGAGTGAGTTACTGGCATTATCCCCGACACCCTCCTTATCAACACTCGTGCCCTCCGCACAACTTTACCCCTGGCACAGACTCTACACACGCTGTGAAAGGAACTGTTCCCCCAATTGGTCTGGGACTAGGAAGCCTTGGGCAAATTGAAATGTCACTGTTTTTATTTATTTATTTAACGGGGAGAACAATCTGCGCATGCGCGGTTTCATTTTTTTTTAAAGCGAACTGAGTGCCTACCCTGAGTAATTACTCACGGCACGTGCCTGGTACAAACTCCAGTGGGGCAGCACGGTGGAGCAGCAGTAGAGTTGCTGCCTCACAGCGCCAGAGACCCGGGTTCGATCCTGACTACGGGTGCTGCTTGTATGGAGTTTGTACGTTCTCCCCGTGACCTGCGTGGGTTTTTTTCCAGGAGCTCCGGCCTCCTCCCACACTCCAAAGACGTACAGGTTTGTAGGTTAATAAGCTTCGGTAAAATTGTAGATTGGCCCTAGTGTGTGTAGGATAGTGTCAGTGTTCGGGGATCGCTGGTCAGCGCTGACTTGGTGTGCCAAAGGGCCAAAGTTTCCACTTTGCATTTCTAAACTAAACTAAAGTCTGAAACGTCGACCATTCCATCTCTCCAGAGATGCTGCCTGTCCCGCTGAGTTACTCCGGCATTTTGTGTCTACCTTAAACTAAATTAAACACTGTACGGACAGCACCCGTAGTCAGGATCAAACCCGGGTCTCTGGCGCATGTGAGGCAGCGACTCTACCGCTGCGCCGCTGGGCGGAGAGAGGTGCATCGTTATCTTTTCTGCATTTATTCATCTCGACCTTCCTAACTAATCCCCTGCTCTCGGCGTCCAGAGCGAAAGGGAAATATGGTTGCGTTGTTAACTTAGATTGTTGTACGTTATAAAACAACACTGTGCTTTATTTATGAAGCTGTGGTCCTAGTTCACACTGTGAGAGGCCACACATCTCATCGCCACCGCCTTACCATCATCGGGAAACGGCCACAGCCCAAATAATTGCAATCAATTTGTTAGACACAACCTGCCTCTCATAATAAGCTTATATTGGTGCAGATTTATTAATGTTGGTCTCACCAGATGTTTGGCTCTGGCTGCTGTCATTACAGACTCCAGCATTTTCCCTGCTACAGATGTCGAACTAACAGCTTTAGAATTCCCGAGGCTGTTCCTTTGACCTTTTCTAAAGATTAAGGTCATACCAGCCATCTCCTGCTCCTTTGATACTTACTACCTCTCGAGTCCGTTGAGCTTTGTATCGTTATTTGCCGACCAAACCCACCGCAAACCTCTGCTGTTTTCAGTTTCTTCTCAGCTGAAGAGAGAGGGAGTCTAGTTTTAGTTTTAAAGATACAGTGAGCAAACCAGGACCTTCGTCCCACCGAGTCCGCGCCGACCAGCGATCACCCCGTACGCCAGTCCTATTCTACTCACCACCTTACAATTGGCAGAAGCCAATTAAACCTACAACCCCATACCTGAATGAATGAATGAATGAATGAATGAATAGCCTTTATTGTCATTCAGACCTTTCGGCCTGAACGAAATTTCGTGCCTGCAGTCATACATATATAAAAAGTAACAAAACCACACAATAAACACAAATTTAACATCCACCACAGTGAGTTCACCAAACACCTCCTCACTGTGGTGGAAGGCAAAAGTCTTAGAGTCTCTGTCTTCTTTCCTCCTTGTTCTCCCTCTGCGCTGAGGAGCTCCAGGCCTCCGATGCTGCCGTCCACCAGGCCCGCGGCTGAGCCTCCGAAACCGGGCCAACGCCGGAACACCGCCACAGGGCCTGCCGCCGGAACGTCGCTGGAGCACCGCATCCCCGAAAGCCAGGTCACCGCTGGAGCGTCGCTGGAGCACCGCAGCCCCGAAAGCCAGGCCGTCGCTGGAGCACCGCAGCTCCGAAGCCAGGTCGCCGCTGAAGCTCCGAAAGCCGTGCCGCCGCTGCTGGAAGCTGGAGGCCGCCAGCTCCGCCATTAGGGCCTCAGCACAGACGGAGACGGTGTCGGGGGACACGACAAGAAAAGTCGCATCCCCCCCGAAGGGAGAGACTAAAACCCCGTTTCTCCCCCCCTCCCCCCCACACACATACACAACCTAACAAACCAAAAATAATCCCTAAAAACAGGCACGAAGACAAAAATAAAATAAAAGACAGACGGACTGCAGGTGAGCCGCAGCTGCCAAGCAGCGCCGCCACTTCCGGAAGATGAAGTGTCGAAAGAAACCGGAGCACCCGGAGAAAACCCACGTGGTCTCAGGGTTAACCTGCAAACTCCGTACAGACAGCACACATAGGAAGATTCAAAATCGGGTCTTGGCGCTGTAAGGCAGCAACTCGACTGCTGTGCCACTGTGCCGTCCATGATCACAGAGCCGTATATTAGTTCATGAGTTCAAAAGTTATAGGAGCAGAATTAAACTATTCGGCCCATCAAGTCTACTCTGCCATTCAATCATGGCTGATCTATCATTCCCTCTCAACCCCATTCTCCTGCTTTCTACCCATAATCTCTCACACCCGTACTAATCGAGATTCTTTCAATCTCCACCTTAAAAATATCCATTGATTTGGCCTCAGAAACAAACATACATTACAGAAACAGGCCCTTTGGCCCAACTCATCCATGCTAGCCAAGATGCCCCGTCTAAGTTAGTCCCATTTGCCCGTGTTTGGCACATATCCTTCTGCGCGGCACGGTGGCGTAGCAGTAGAGCTGCTGCCTTACAGCGCCAGAGACCTGGGTTCGATCCTGACTACGGGTGCTTGTCTGAACGGATTTCGTACATTCTCCCCGTGACCTGGGTGCGGTTTCTCCGAGATCTCCGGTGTTCTCCCACATTCCAAAGACGCGCTGGTTTGTAGGTTAATTGGCTTGGTGTAAGTTTCCCTAGCGGGTGTAGAATAGTGCCAATTGTGGGGATCACTGGTCGGTGTGGACTAGGTGGGCCAAATGGCATGTTTCCGCGCTGTATCTCCTAGTCGGTGTGGACTAGGTGGGCCAAGTGGCATGTTTCCGCGCTGTATCTCCAAACTAGGTCTGAGACAACTGAAGCCAAAAGAGGGGTGGCTTTCTAGAGACTGAAGCTTCTGACTGTTTATAACTGAGGCCGATTTTCTTAAATAAATTACCTCTTTCCTTATAAAACCTTGAAAATAATCTTGGCGATCAACAGAGCCCAGACACGATGGCACCAACAGCTTTTAAGTTTGACAGGAACCTTTCAGTTTACGTATGGATGTATTATCAAAGATCTGCTTAAGTATCGAAATGCTGAGCATGTTTTCATTATTTTGATTTAACATAAAATAGGTGAATAATGACTGAGTCATAGACAAAGAGCTTTTTCTCTTGCTCATCGAGTCATACATTAATACAGTGAGCAAACAGGCCCTTCGGCCCAAGTCGCCCATACTGGCCAATAATGTCCCAGCTACCCTAACCCCACTTGCCTGCGCTTGGTCAATAACCCTCCAAACCTGTCCTATCCATGTACCTCTCCAACAGTTTCTTAAACAATGGAATAGTCCCAGCCTCAACTACCTCCTCTGGCAGCTTGTTCCATACACCCACCACCCTTTGTGTGAAAAAGTTACCTCTCGGATTCCTATTAAATAATTTCCCCTTCACCTTGAACCTATGTCCTCTGCTCCTCCATTCCACTACTCTGGGTAAAGGACTCTGTGCATCTACCCGATCTATTCCTCTCATGATTTTGTACACCTCTATAAGATCTCCCCTCATCCTCCTACGCTCCGTGGAATAGAGACCCAGCCTACTCAACCTCTCCCAATACAGCTTGCAAAAGTATTCATACCCCTTTAACTTTTCCACATTTTGTCACGTCACAACCACAAACGTAAATGTATTTTATTGGGATTTTATGTGATAAACCAACACAAAGTGGCGCATAATTGTGAAGTGGAAGGAAAATGATACATGGTTTTCAATTTTTTTTACAAATAAAATCTGAATAGTGTGGTGTGGAAAAGTATTCAGCCCCCTTTACTCTGATACCCCTAAATAAAATCTAGTGCAACCAATTGCCTTCAGAAGTCACCTAATTAGTAAATTACGCTTGTGTGTAATCTAATCTCAGTATAAATACAGCTGTTCTGTGAAGGCCTCGGAGGTTTGTTAGGGAACATCAGTGAACAAACAGCATCATGAAGCCCAAGGAACACACCAGAGAGGTCAGGGATAAAGTTGTGGAGAAGTTTAAAGCAGGGTTAGGTTATAAAAAAATATCCCAAGCTTTGAACATCTCACGGAGCACTGTTCAATCCATCATCCGAAAATGGAAAGAGTATGGCACAACTGCAAACCTACCAAGACATGGCCGTCCACCTAAACTGACAGGCCAGGCAAGGAGAGCATTGATCAGAGAAGCAGCCAAGAGGCCCATGGTAACTCTGGAGGAGCTGCAGAGATCCACAGCTCAGGTGGGAGAATCTGTCCACAGAACAACTATTAGTCGTTCACTCCACAGGACAACGACCCTAAACATACAGCCAGAGCTACAATGGAATGGTTTAGATCAAAGCATATTCATGTGTTAGAATGGCCCAGTCAAAGTCCAGACCTAAATCTAATTCAGAATCTCTGGCAAGACTTGAAAATTCTTGAAAGAAAGCAAGACTTGAAACAGACGCTCTCCATCCAATCTGACTGAGCTTGAGCTATTTTGCAAAGAACAATTTCAACAATTTCAGTCTCTAGATGTGCAAAGCTGGTAGAGACATACCCCAAAAAACTTGCAGCTGTAATTGCAGCGAAAGATGGTTCTACAAAGTATTGACTCAGGGGGGCTGAACACTTTTGCACGCCACACTTTTCAGTTTTTTATTTGTAATAAAATTTGGAAACTGTGTATCATTTTCCTTCCACTTCACAATTATGCACCACTTTGTGTTGGTCTATCACATAAAATCCCAATGAAATACATTTACATTTGTGGTTGTAACGTGACAAAATGTGGAAAGGTTCAAGCGGGTATGAATACTTTTGCAAGCCACTGTAACTCACACACTCTAGTCCTGGCAACATCCTCGTAAATCTTTTCTGAACCCTTTCAAGCTTGACAATATCTTTCCTATAACTTGGTGACCAGAACCGAACACTAGCGGGAGAGTCTTTTAGGTCCGGAGGACAGAGGTGTGATATTGCGGTAAAGAAGCTTGTCGCTTTACCTCAAATGTTTGGAAAATGGGGAGGAAAGTTCTGTCTTCTTCGGGAGCACGGAAGGCGTTGAGTTTGCTGAGATTGAGTTCGAAAAGTTTGGGTTTGAAAAGTTTGCTGAGTTTGAGTTCGAGCTCAGTTGATTGCCACGTGTTCCAAGGCAGAACGAAAAGCTTGTGTTGCGTGCTAACCAGTGAGTGGAAAGAATATACATGATTTCAATCCATCCGTCCACAGTGTACAGATACATGATAAATGGAATAATGTGACAGATAATCCGAGGGTCCCCAATGAGGTCGATAGTCGTTCAGGACTGATCTCTGGTTGTGGTAAGGATGGTTCAGTTGCCTGGTAACAACTGGGAAGAAATTGTCCCCTGCATTTTCACACTTCTCTACCTTTTAGCCTGGTGGGAGAGGGGAGAAGAGGGAGTACAGAGGAGGTTCACCAGACTGATTCCTGGGATGGCAGGACTTCCATATGAAGAAAGACTGGATAGACTCGTCTTGTACTCGCTAGAATTTAGAAGATTGAGGGGGGATCTTATAGAGACTTACAAAATTCTTAAGGGGTTGGACAGGCTAGATGCAGGAAGGTTGTTCCCGATGTTGGGGAAGTCCAGAACAAGGGGTCACAGTTTAAGGATAAGAGGGAAGTCTTTTAGGACAGTGATGAGAAAATCATTTTTCACACAGAGAGTGGTGAATCTATGGAATTCTCTGCCACAGAAGGTAGTTGAGGCCAGTTCATTGGCTATATTTAAGAGGGAGTTAGATGTGGCCCTTGTGGCTAAAGGATCTGGGGGTATGAAGAGAAGGCAGGTACGGGATACTGAGTTGGATGATCAGCCATGATCATATTGAATGGCGGTGCAAGCTCAAAGGGCCGAATGGCCTACTCCTGCACCTATTTTCTATGTTTCTATGTGACGTCCTTGATTATGCTGAGGCAGCGTGAGGTGTAAATGTAGGCCATGAGGCCCCCAAGTCTACTCCGCTATTCAATCATGGCTGATCTATCTCTCCCTCTCATCCCATTTTCCTGCCTTCTCCCCCTAATCATTCACACCCTTCCTAATCTCCGCCTTAAAAATACGTAATGATTTGTCCTCCACAACCCTCCTCATCTCCTTTCTAAAGGTGCGTCCTTTTATTCTGAGGCTGTGCCCTCTAGTCCTAGACTCTCCCACGTCCACTCCACCCAGGCCAGATGCCTTTGATGGTGGGGAGGTCAGTACCCATAATGGACTGGACAACATCCATCATTTTTTGTAATCTCCATTGTTCCATATGTCTGATTGACATTTACCACAAGAACCATGTTTTTCAAACCAGGCCATTCGACCAAAAAGATTCAATAGGACATCAGCCTTACTTCTCTTCCACTTTGTTCGTTCGCTCGTGTGTCAGACGATGTAGCTCGCTGTTGGCTTCTGTCGTCGTCCAACATGTTGACAGAATTGTCGCCCCACGCGTCACAGAGTACATCGCGGCGTCACTTCCAGGGGTCGCCACAAGGAGGCTTCTGTCATGATCTCTTCCACTGAAGTGTCAGGTTGGAGTTTATACCACTATAATGGGGCTTGAACCTGTGACGTTAGTTTACCATGCAAGTGTACTATTAGCTGACTGCTTAAAATAACCAGCCTACAACCCAGCACTATGAATATTGATATCTCTAACTTCAAGTAACCCTTGCATCCCCTGTCTCTCTCTCTCTCTCTGTCCCTCCCCCACCCAAGTCGTTGTACCTTCAAAGTCGTCTTGTTGGGTCTCATTCTCTGCAACTCATTCTCACCTCGCCCAAAGCTAACATTGGCCTGTTTCCTTTATCATCATTACCTTTGTGCATATCTTTCATTTATTTGTTCCATATCTCTCCATATCGCCATCCATATCTCTGTCCTGTTTACATCAACGGGTCGATGGTTGAAAGGGTCAAGAGCTTCAAATTCCTGGGCGTGCACATCTGTGAAGATCTTTCCTGGTCCGAGAACACAGATGCAATTATTAAGAAAGCTCATCAGCGCCTCTACTTCCTGAGAAGATTACGGAGAGTTGGTCTGTCAAGGAGGACTCTCTCTAACTTCTACAGGTGTACAGTAGAGAGCTTGCTGACCGGTTGCATCGTGGCTTGGTTCGGCAACTTGAGCGCCCTGGAGAGGAAAAGACTCCAAAAAGTAGTAAACACTGCCCAGTCCATCATCGGCTCTGACCTTCCTTCCATCGAGGGGATTTATCACAGTCGCTGCTTCAAAAAGGCTGGCAGCATTATCAAGGACCCACACCACCCTAGCCACACACTCTTCTCCCTGCTACTTTCGGGTAGAAGGTACAGGATCCTGAAGACTGCAACAACCCGGTTTAGGAATAGCTACTTCCCCACAGCCATCAGGCTATTAAACCTGGCTCGGAACTCTGAACATTAATATCCCTCCATCTGTTATTTGCACTTTATTAATTTATTAAGTCATGGGTGTATTTATGTATAGAATTGTAGTCAATGCTTTCTATGTTCTGTTGTGCTATGCAAAGAAAGATTTTCATTGTCCTGTCAGGGACACATGACAATAAACTCTTTTGACTTTGACTTTGACTTTATCTCTCATTTCCCTCTCCCCTGACTCTCAGTCTGAAGAAGGGTCTCGACCCGAAACGTCGCCCATTCTTTTTCTCCAGAGATGCTGCCTGAACCCACTGCGTTACTCCAGCTTTTTTGGTCTATCTTGAATTTAAGATAACCTGTCTGTTTATCATTTCAATATCAGTGTCCATTGCATGCCCTAGTAGTATTCTACTTAGTAGACTAATTTGACAAATATGTGTCTATGATGTATGTACACATATGGCCTGGTCACTAATCTATCATGTCCACATTCTCTAAAGTTTATTTGGGTGCTTTTTTTAAAAATGCATTGTGTGTTGTGATTTTTGTTTTTAGCTCAAGATGGATGTATGCAATAAATAGTTTCTATTTAAATGATGAATTCATATTTAGGCGTTTATTATGATTGTTACCGAAAGGAACCTGACCGATTTCAATGAATAACATTAAAGGGATATAACAATTTATATTGTAATTTTTGAAACCAAAAGGAAAATGAAACAGAATTGAACTAAAGATGAAATTACATTTGTGAACTATTTTGCGCCTTACCAAATTGAATCCATCATGTCGAACTGAAATGTTGAACTCAGCAATTGCCTCTATGTTTATTTTATTCTTGGTCAAAAGAACGTTAATTTCTTTTGAGTAGTCATGTTGGCTAACATGGACCAGTGTGCAAGGCTTTACCACACTACCATTACTCTACTACCTCTTCTGGCAACTCATTCCATGCGCCCACCACCCACTGCGTGAAAAGGTTGCCCATTAGGCTCCGATTGAATCTTGTCGCTCCAGCTTTAAACCTATATCGAAGATAGACACTGGAGTAACTCAGCTGGACAGGCAGCATCTCTGGAGAGAAGGAATGGGTGAAGTTTCGGGTCGAGACCCTGGGTTCCTTCCTACACTTGAACCCGTGTCCCAGGGTTCTTGATTCCCCTACTCCAGGTAAACAATTCTGTGCATTCACCATAACTATTTAGATTTTTTGATTTTCAAGACTTTGGAGACTTTGATTGCACTAAATGTTCTGCGTAGGAAGGAACTGCAGATGCTGGTTGAAACCGAGGACAGACACAAAAAGCTGGAGTAACTCAGCGGGACAGGCAGAATCTATGGAGAGAAGGAATGGGTGACGTTTCGGGTCGAGATCCTTCTTCAGACTTGCATTAAATGTTTTGTTTTAGTCAAATTTTCTTGCCCGCAGTCTTCAGTTTAATTTAGATATACAGAGCAGAAACAGGCCCTTCGGCCCACCAAGTCCGTGCCGACCGGTGATCCCTGCACATTAAATCTATCCAACACACACAAGGGACAAGTTACACTTTTACCGAAGCCAATTAACCTACAGACTTGCATGTCTTTGGAGAGTGGGAAGAAACCGGAGCACCCGGAGGAAACCCAGGGAGAACGTACAAACTCCGTTCAGGCAATATATTCCAAAGATGTACCGGTTTGTAGGTTAATTGGCTTGGTATAAATGTAAATTGTCCTTAGTGTGTTTAGGATAGTGAAAGTGTACAGGAATCGATGGTCGGAGCGGACTCGGTGGGGCCAAAGGGGCCTGTTTCTTAAGATCATAAGAACATCAGTGAGAGAAGTAGAATTAGGCCATTCGGCCCATCAAGTCTAGTCTAGCCATTCAATCATTGCTGTTTCCGTGCTGCATCTCCAAACTAAACTAAACTAAACTCAACTAAAAAGATTAACCACAACCTTATTGAACGGCGGAGTAGGAATAAGGAACCGAACAGCTACGACCTGCAACAGGTTCTCACAGAAACTAAAACCCTGTCTTTTTCTTCAGGCAGCCCCAAAATAAACCAACACGACGGCTTAAAAAAGTTCACCCTGGTGTCCCGAACAAGACCAGTTACCAGTTATCAGTTTAGTTTATTGTCACGTGAACCAAGTTTCTGTATCGTGCTAACCAGTCAGCGGAAAGACAACACATGATTACAATCGAGCCATTTACAGTGTACAGATACAGGATAAGGGAATAACGTTTAGTGCAAGGTAAAGCCCAATGAGGACGTAGCAGCTCAGGACCGCTCTCTGGTTGCGGTAGGATGATTCAGTTGCCTGATAACAGCTGGGAAGAAATTGTCTCTGAATCTGGCGGCGTGCGTTTTCACGCTTCTATACCTTTTGCCCGATGGGAGAGGGAAGAGGAGGAAGTGACCGGGGTGCGACCCGTCCTTGATTATGCTGCTGGCCAGTCTGGTATACTGTCACGTGTACCGAGGTACAGTGAAAAGCTTTTGTGGCGTGCTGTCCAGTCAGCGGAAAGACAGCACATTATTACAGTCGAGCCATTTACAGTGTGTAGATGCAGGATAAGGGAATAACGTTTAATGCAAGGTGAAGTCTGATCAAAGATAGTCCGAGGGTCACCAATGAGGTAGATAGTAGTTCAGGACTGCTGTGCAATTGTGGTAGCATGATTCAGTTGCCTGATAACAGCTGGGAAGAAACCTGTTCATCAAACATGAGGGGGATTAAAATGAATAGATCATTAACATTGTTAAGTGGAGCATGTAGTGTAATAATCAGTTGACCTATTTCCTGCATCATAACAACACAACAACTTAAAATTGTCAAAACAAAACAAAGTTGTGGAGTAGTTTACACCCCAGCGGTATGAACATTGACTTCTCTAAGTTCAGGTAGCTCTTGCACTCTCTCTTCATCCCCCCCCGCCTCCCACCCCCCTTCCCAGTTCTCCCACTAGTCCCACTGTATCCGCATACATTCCTTCTTTGCCCTCCCGTGACATCAGTCTGAAGAAGGGTCTCGAACCGAAACGTCGCCAATTCCTTCTCTCCATAGATGCTGCCTCACCTGCTGAGTTTCTCCAGCATTTTGTGTCGACAGTGCGTTCAGAAAGTATTCAGACCCCTTCACGTTTTTCCACATTTTGTTACGTTACAGCCTTATTCTAAAATGGATTAAATTTTTTTTTTTTTTAAATCATCAATCTACACACAATACCCCATAATAAAAATGCGAAAATGCAATAGTTGAGAAATATTTGCACATTTTTCTGTGGGTTTCCACACTCCAAAGACGTCCTGTTTTGTAGGTTAATTGTAACTTGTCCCTGGCGTGTGTGGGATAGTGTCAGTGTGCGGGGACCGCTGGTCGGCGCGGACTCGTTGGGTCGAGGGGCCTGTTTTTGCGAGGTATCTTTAAATAAACTAAACTAAACAGAGGTGGTGTATAATGCCTTGTAGCAGAATGTTTTGAAATAAAACAGCAGTCACTTTGTTATCAGAGTATTCTATTTTTACCTCTGGATTGCAATATCTCTGAGTAGATCATTTTCACACATTGTTGTTCTATTAATGTCTTCTCATTTCTCCCTTAGAGCATCTCCACGTTAACTCGTTTCATTTAACCAAACTTCATTTCATTTTAATGACACGCTCCCCATTTTGTTGTGAGTTTTATTCTGTTCAATTCCATTACATAACTCACTTATTCTCCTGCTTTTGCCTCTGTCACACAATTTACATCCAAAACATTAAACCTGTCTCTATCCTCACCAATGTGCCGTGAATTTCAAGCATGTTCTCTTTATAACAGTAATGGAATAAATGTACCTGGCTTTCGAGTGATCCATTGCAAGAATGTTCATAAGCTCGACACAAAATGCTCAGCGGGACAGGTGGAATCTCTGGATAGGAGGAATGGGTGACATTTCGGGTCGGGACCCTTCTTCAGGCGAAGAAGACCTTCTTCACAGAAGGGTCTCGGCCCGACACATCACCCATTCCTTCTATCCAGAGATGCTGCCTGTCCCGCTGAGTTACTCCAGCGCTTTGCGTCTCTCATCGGTATAAACCAGCATCTGCGGTTCCTTCCTACATATTCAGAAGCTTCTTGGTTTTCCTTCATGGTCAACAATCATTTATGGCAATCATTCTGGATCGTGTGAATTTTGATTGAGCAATAATTGTGAAAGAAACTTAAACTCTGCATTAGATGCATTGTAATGGCATATTTGGCATTCAAGAAATAATGTTGAATTATTGGGTGGCTGTTCTTACAGTGTTCATGGTGGGCCCAAGCCTAACTCTGAAGAAGTCTTAAGAGGGGCCTTGAACCGAACCATCACCCAGAAAGGTCAGCGTGGGAATGGGAAGGGCAGTTCAACTGGTTAGTGACTAGATCCCGCGGGCCTTGGCGGACCGAGTGTGTGGACTCTGTGCGGGATTGTTCAAGGAGGAATATCTTTAGAAAAGAGATTGGGAGGGAATTCTTTAGTCAGAGGGTGGGTGAACCTGTGAAATTCATTGCCACAGATGGCTGTGGAGCCCAAGTCAATGGATATTTTTATAGTATAGAATGTTACGGTAAGGTACTTAATTTGAGACGGAGATGGATAGATTCTTGATTAGTACGGGTGTCAGGGGTTACAGGGAGAAGGCAGGAGAATGGGGATGTGAGGGAAATATAGATCAGCCATGATTGAATGGTGGAGTAGACTCGATGGGCCGAATGGCCTAATTCTTTTCCGAGAACCTATGAACCTTTACCACGGGCAGGAGAAGCAAGAACCAGGTTAAGGATGGAGGGACAAGATTCAATGGGAACCTGAGTGGCAATCCTTTCACTTAATGGTTGTTGGGAGTATGGAATAAACTGAACAAACTTGGATAGGCTTGGATAGAGTGGATGTGGAGAGGATGTTTCCACGAGTGGGAGAGTCTAGGACGTTCCTTTAGGAAGGAGATGAGGAGGAATTTCTTTAGCCAGAGGGTGGAGAATCTGTGGAATTCTTTGCCACAGAAGGACGTGGAGGCCGTCAATCGATATTTTTAAGGCAGAGATAGATAGATTCTTTATTAGTACGGGAGTGTGGAGTTATGTGGAGAAGGCAGGAGAATGGGGTTAGGAGGGAGAGATAGGTCAGACATGATTCAATGGCGGAGTAGACTTGATGGGCAGAATGGCCTATTTCCTCATCTACCTTATGACCTTATGAACTGTAGTTGAGGCAGGTACTAGACACTTGGACAAGTATATGGATAGGAAATGTGAATTTTTGAATTTATGAACAATCATCAGTATTATCAAGGGTTAAAGCCTTGAATAAGACCACAACAAGGTTGGAATGGATTTTCATTTAGTTAGTTTAGAGATACAGCAGGGCAACAGGCCCTTCGGCCCATCAAGTCCGCACCGACCAGCGATCCACACACACGAGCACTATCCTACACGCACCAGGGACACTTTACACTTATACTAAGCCAATTAACCTACAAACCTGCATGTCTTTGCAGTGTGGAAGGAAACCGACGATCCCGGAGAACGTACAAACTCCGTACAGACAGCACCCATAGTGGGGATCGAACCCGGGTCTCTAGCGCTGCAAGCGCTGTGAGGCAGCAGCTCTACCGCAGCGCCACCGTGCCGCCCACAGTGTTCCACGTCATTAGTAGTGAAGATTATTTTCAGTGTCTGAAGAAGGATCTCGACCTGAAACGTCGCCCATTCCTTCTCTCCAGAGATGCTGCTGACCCACTGAAACAGGTCCTTTGGCCCACCGAGACCACGTCGACCAGCGATCTCCACACATTAACACGATGTACTTCCTGCCCACAGTAGGGAAAAGATTCCATCTGTGAGTAAAATTGTGGGAGTGTGGGACGAAACCGACGATCTCAGGGAAAACCCACGCAGGTCACGGGGAGAACGTACAAACTCCGTACAGACAAGCACCCGTAGTCAGGATCGAACCCGGGTCTCCGTCGCCACAAGTGCTGTGATGTGCCTGTCCCACTTGCCGATTCTTTAGGCAACTGCCGGCGACTGTCATGGTCGTAGCAGGTCGCCGAAAAATCGGCGACAACCTGTGTCATGCTGGGCCAACCTACAACTTGCACCTACGTCAGGAGAAGTCAAGCTATGCGCATTGGCATCAAACGCACTGTTGCCAAAAATATTTCAATATGTTGAAAATTTAGCGGCGACCAGAAATACGCTACGACGTTTTGCTCGACAGAGGAGACTACTCCCAGCGAACGTGTGGCGACAAATTAGTCGCCTGTAGTTGCCTAAAAAATCGCCTCAGTGGGACAGACCCATAAGGCAGCAACTCAACAGCTGCAACGTCGTGTCGCTTGATGGGCTGAATGGCCTCATTCTGCCCCTAGAACGTATGAACATGAAGGTATGAACATGAAGGATTATCTGGAGTTAAAGGCAGCTCTGACATGGTCTACAAGGACCTTAGAATGGATTTGCAAGCAGGCAATCACAGGCATCATTGCTTCCCTTCGAATGACAAAATGGGGAGCCACCTTTTATTCTCTCACACTGCCTGTTTCTGCATTCTGTTATTTGATGCACAATAAGTCATCCTCCGACTGTTTCCACTTTATTTATTATTGCATCACAGCAGTGGCCTTTTCAAAAATATTTGCAGAAGCAAGAACAGCTTGCATTTGTTTTCAAAGGGAGTACTTTTGTGCTTTGGAGTAGCGGCTATTACAGGGAGCCTAATCGCGCCGATAATTGATTATTTCCCACAATTGTCAGTTTTTGCAAGAGCACTTGAATGCCAAATGCACTTTATGCTTCAGATGTGCCTGTTACATCTGTTCTTTAGTGGAGACGGGGCAAGGCTTAATGGTAGCCTCGCCGCCCACCTCAGCTACACCCTCGATCTTTAAAGGGCCTGTCCCACTTGACAATTCTTTTCGGCGACTGCTGGCGTCATTGACTGGCGCATCAGGGTCGCCGAAAGAATTTGAACATTTCAACAATCCAGCAGCGACAAAAAAAAACTTTCTGAGGAGTCCCGCCGGTGACCTGATACGTCCGTCAGTGATGTCGACAGTCGCCAAAGTGGGACAGGCCCTTAACGCAGCCTTCCAATCACTTCTACACCACTTTATCTGGCTTCCTGAGCTTATCCAGTGCTTCTCCAATCCCATCGTGGGTGGCACAGTGGTGCAGCGGTAGAGCTGCTGCCTCACAGCGCCAGGGACCCGGGTTCGAACCTGACTACCGGTGCTTGTCTGTACGGAGTTTGTACATTTTCCCCTGGGGTTTCTCCGAGATCACCGGTTTCCTCCCACACTCCAAACACGTGCAGGTTCGCAGGTTAATTGGCTTGGTGTAAGTGTAAAGTTATCCCTGGTGGGAGTAGGGTCGTGTTAATGCGTGGGGATCGCTGGTCAGCACGGACTCGGTGGGCCGAAGGGCCTGGCTCTGCGCTGTACCTAAACTAAACTAAACTAAACTAAACTAAGCACCTTCAACCAACTGGTGTCCTCAGCCTTCAAAGTCCTTCCCGAATGCTTCTCACTTTCCTCTTTTCCTATAAAGCGTTCTTTATATACTTATACAATGTATAGTATATATTTATACAATGGTATATGGACACACTGATCTGTTCCGTATTCATGCCTTCTATAATTCCGTTGTGCTGAAGCAAAGCAAGAATTTCATTGTCCTATCTGGGACACACGACAATAAACTCTCTTGAATCTTGAATCTTAAAGCCAATGTCATTGACTGTTTTTGAACCCAACTTCCCTTTCAACACATTTTGCATCACAGAAACAGGCCCTTCGGCCCAATTACTGCAAGCCCACCAAGATGGCTCGTCGAAGCGAGTCCCATTTTCCTGCGTTTGGTTCATATCCCGCCAAAGCTTCCCTATCTTGCCCGGAAGAGAGAAATCGAGAACCAAATGGACATGCGTTAGGTGAGGGGGGAAAGATTTAATAGGAACCCAAGGGGTAACTTTTTCACGCAAATGGTGGAGGGTGTATGGAACAAGCTGCCAGAGGAGGTAGTCAAGCTTGGGACTATCCCAACGTTTAAGAAACAGTTAGACAGGTACACGGATAGGACAGGTTTGGAGGGATATAGACTAAACGCAGACAGGTGGTTCTAGTGTAGATGGGACATGTTGGCCGGTGTGGGCAAGTTGGGCTGAAGGGCCTGTTTTCACACTGTGTCACTCTATGACTATCACTCTAAAATGCTGGAGTAACTCAGCGGGACAGGCAGCATCTCTGGAAAGAAGGAATGGGTGATGTTTTGGTTCGAGACCCTACTTTGGATGTCAGGTCTTTGATGAATTGAATCTCCTTGGTCCCCTGGAGACAGTTATCAAAGCCGAGCTCTGTGCACATGGCTGCATTAGAATCTAAAAGAGATTCCTTTAAAGAACCCTCTTGAATGCAAATCACTCCTACCTTCATCTTAAAGGTTCCTTGAAGATGTCATAAGTGATAGGAACAGAATTAGGCCATTCGGCCCATCAAATCTACTCCACCATTGAATCATGGCTGATCTATCTCTCCCTCCCAACCCCATTCCCCTGCCTTCTCCCTATAACCCCAACACCCGTACTATTCAAGAATCTATCTATCTCTACCATAAAAATATCCATTGGCTTAGCCCTCCGCCTGTGGCAGTGAATTCTACAGATTCACCACCCTCTGGCTAAAGAAATTCCTCCTCATCTTCCTAAAGGAACATCTTTTAATTCTGAGTGTATGACCTCTTGTCCTAGACTCTCCCACTAGTGGAAACATCCTCTCCACATCCACTCTATCCAAGCCTTTTGCTATTCGGTACGTTTCAATGAGGTCCCCCCCCTCAACCTTCTAAACTCCAGCCAGTATAAAAGTGTTCCTGTATAGATTTTCTTTAAAGGTGCAATGTAACAAGTTGGGCAGCACGGTGGCGCAGCAGTACAGTTACTGCCTCACAGCGCCAGAGACCCGGGTTCGATCCTGACTACGGGCGCTTGTCTGTACGGAGTTTGTACATTCTCCCCGTGACCTGCGTTGGGTTTTCTCCAGGTGCTCCGGTTTCCTCCCGCACTCCAAACAAGGTTCAGCTTTGTAGGTCAATTGGCTTCGGTAAAATTATAAATTGTCCCTGGTGTGTGTGGGATAGCATGAGTGTGCGGGGATCGCTGGTCAGCGCGCACTCGGTGGGCCGAAGGGCCTGCTCCCGCGCTGCATCTCAGAACTAAACTGAGCTAAAATGATTTCAGATATCCAGGTTATTTTTTTGACTTTCAGAAAATGAGTCTGTCTAATGCTCAAGGCAGCAGCTGGCGATGAGGCATGCATGACATGCGGCTTGATGGAACGGAACCCAGAGCTGTCAAAGTTTGGAGGCAAATCAGTTCTTCTCTCGCTACTTAAAGCACGAAACATTATGGTTCAATGGCCATTTATTTATCACATATGCAACGGCACAGGCAACTGAACCATTCTACCAACGACTAGAGAGCAAGCCAGAACCACTTTCTACCTCATTGGAGACCCTCGGACTGCCTTAGATCAAAGTTTACCGGACGTTATCTTGCGCTAAACGTTATTCACGTTATTCCCTTCATCATATGTCTATCTGTACACTGTGGGTGGCTCGATTGTAATCATAGAATCAGAGATTCATAGAGTCATACAATGTGGAAACAGGCCCTTCGGCCCAACTTGCCCACGCCGGCCAACATGTCCCAGCTACACCGGTCCCACCTGCCTGTGGTTTGGCCCATGTCCCTCCAAACCTGTCCTATTCATATACCTGTCAAACTGTTTCTGAAACATTGGGATAGTCCCTGCCACAACTACCTCCTCTGGCAGCTCGTTCCATACACCCACCACACTCCATGTATAGTCTTTCTGCTGACTGGCTGGTGTGCAGCAAAGCATGTCACTTTACCCATGAGAATAAATCAAACTCAGCGGTGAAATTTCTTTTGTGTATTTGCAAACGAGGGCGCCACCATGGTTTGGCGCCATTCGCAAAATCCAAAGTCCGGTCCGACCACTGGCTCGGTCTACTGGAGCGGCTCCCGTCCCAGGTGCACGATCATATCATGATCAGCCATGATCACATTGAACGGCGGCGCTGGCTCGAAGTGCCAAATGGACAACTCCTGCATCTATTATCTACGTTTCTACGCTCCTGCCGGACCTTCCTCCATCGCCCTCGAACGCCTCGGCCCGCCAACCGACCTGGTCAGCTGCTAAAGGTGCAATATGTGGCAAATGGCCCCCTACAGCCACGTTATTGTAGGAGCCTCAGGTGAAGTCATTCAGTAACATCCAAGGCCCTAATATGATGCATCGTAGATAGTTTAACAGTTTATTGTCACTTGTGCAAGACACAGAGAAATTATTTTTCGGGTCGGCAGATTTGGAAACAGGCCCTTCGGCCCACCGTGTCCGTGCAGACCAGCGAACCCTGCACATTGACACTATCCTATCCTGCACATGTCCATCCCTCTCCCTTCTTTGCAACCTAAAGCCGGCTCCTTTTCACACCTTCCCGGTTCTTCAGCCTGAAATATTCACCCTGTTTCTCTCTCCATAGATGCCGCCTAACCTGCTGAGTGTTTCCGACATACTTTATTCTGTTTAGATTTCAGATCGACAGCTGCAGGTTTCTTTTAATATTTCAATTATCCTCTCGCCAACAGTTTTAGTTTTTAGCTTAGCTTAGCGATACAGCATGGAACAGGCCATTCGGCCCATTGAGTCCGCACTGACCAGCGATTCCCGCTCAATAACACTATCCCACACACACTAGGGACATTTTTTACATTTATACCAAGCCAATTAACCTACAAACCTGTGCGGGAGGAAACCGAAGATCTCGAAGAAAACCCAGGCAGGTCACGGGGAGAACGTGCAAACTCCGTACGGACAGCACCCGTAGTCGGGATCGAACCTAGGTCTCTGGCGCTGTCAGCACTGTAATGCCCCCCGTCCCACTTAGGAAACCTGAACGGAAACCTCTGGAGACTTTGTGCCCCACCCAAGGTTTCCATGCGGTTCCTGGAGGTTTTTGTCAGTCTCCCTAATGGTCGAAAGTGGTTTCCGTTTTAAAAATCGGTAATTTTATAGTCGAAGCCGGTTGCGATGCTAGTTGAAGGTGGTTGCCGGAGAACAAAAAACCTCTGGGAACCTCCGGGAACCACACGGAAACCTTGGGTGGGGGGGCAAAGTCTCCAGAGGTTTCCGTTCAGGTTTCCTAAGTGGGACAGGGGCATTAGGCAGCAACTCTACCACTGCGCCACCGCGCCGCCACTGTTGACAAATCCAAAGTTTAAGTGCTTTTCATCGCACAGACCGGAGTCAAAGATAGACTGTGGGATGGTCTCGACCCGAAACGTCGCCCATTCCTTCTCCCCAGAGATGCTGCCTGTCCCGCTGAGTTTAAACCATTCCTGCCCACATATTCAGTTAAAGATCTCCCTTTCGTGGCTATTTGCAAGTTTTATTTACATGACGCTGTCACTTTCCCAAAGGAGCCTTAAACTACAAAAGTTTAAAGTTTCCCTGAAGTATTGCGACTTAATTCTGTCCATCACTTGTCTGTCAGCTGAGTATACTGTATCTGATGAATTCTGACACGAGAATGATTTTCCTGGCAGTTATGTTTCTGCTTTGTACCTGTAAAGTATGGAGTACGTCACAGCTCCACGACACCACTCAAGTGCAGATCTATTTTAGTCGCTGTGATGTGACAAGTAATCTTACAAAGGTTATTAATTTATTTATCCCTTCCCATGGAATATTTGACGATGGCGGCCAACAGCTTAAGGGCTTTCAGTAGCTTTTGTTCCGAGTGCATACATGTCAGGGATCGGACCCAGCACAGGAACAGACCCATCAGCCCACCACGTCGTAGAGTCACACGATCACACAGTGCGGAAACAGGCCATTCAGCCCATCTTGCCCACACCGGCCAACATGCCCCATCTACACCAGTAAATGTCAACGAGCAGTGAAGTTCTGGACAGGCTCATCATCCCACCATGTCATAGTCATAGAGTCATACAGCGTGGAAACAGGCCATTCGGCCCAACTTGCCCATGCCGACCATCAGTCCTTCCGGCTCGCGTTTGGCCCAAATCCCTCTAATCCTGTCCTAACCATGTACCTGTCAAAATGTTTCTTAAACTGCCTCAACTACCTCCTCCGGCAGCTCGTTCCAATACCTACCATCCTTTGTGCCCCTCAGGTTCCTATTAAATTTTTCGCCCCTCACCGTAAACCTTTGTCCTCTCGGTTCTCGATTCTCCTACTCTGGGCAAGAGACTCTGCGCATTTACCCGATCTATTCCACTCATGATTTTGTACACTTGTATACGATCACCCCTCATCCTCCTGCGCTCCCAAGGAATAGAGTCCTAGCCTGCTCAACCTCTCCCGATAGCTCAGGCCCTCGAGTCCTGGCCACCGAAAATGTCTGTGCATTTTCTGTAGCTGCACAGAGGGGAGAGGTGTTAGAAATGGGCGTCAGGGTCTTGTTGAACCACGGCACCAAAGAAAGCAGGGCCCGAACTGCCCAGCTAAAGTGGCAACTTTCATCACTGACAGTTCAAAGAATGGTCCTGACCCGAAAATAGGGTGTCAACATAAGACGGCAGGGTGGTAAGAGCCGAAGCCAGAGACCCGGGTTCGATCCTGACTACGGGTGCTGGTGTTCCAGCGTTCCAGCGGCGAGCCGGCATCAGGGCTGTGGGTGTGGCGTTCCAGCTTTCTGGCAGCGGACCCGGCTTCAGAGCTCAGGCAGGGTTCCAGCGTTCCGGCAGCCCAGCTTTGGAGGCTCGGCACCGGGCCTAGTGGACGACAACATCGGAGGCCTGGATCGCCTCAGCGCAGAGGGAGAACAAGGAGGGAAGAAGACAGAGACTTTAAGACTTTTACCTTCCATCACAGTGAGGAGGTGCCTGGTGAACTCACTGTGGTGGATGTTAAATATGTGTTTATTGTGTATTTTGTTTTTTATCATATGTATGACTGCAAGGCAACAAAATTTCCTTCAGACCCACAATAAAGGATACTTTGACTAGTCTGTACGAAGTTTGTATGTTCTTGTGAATGGAAGGATATGGATCTAGTGCAGATGGACGAAATGTGTAGCACAGACACTGTGGGCCGAAGGGCCTGTTCCTATGCTGCACTGCCCTGCGTTCTATTTTTACGAGCTCAACAGCCACCCACAGCGAAGAATTCAAAGTCAAGAAGTCAAGGGTTTTAAACTTTTAATAACTTATTAAAACTTTTTGCCAACTTCTAAATGATCTTTTGATTTTACTCTTGAGATTAGGGTTCGAGCTGAAATATCATAAAAGGGATTTTAAAAACTACATTTTTATATTTATGAACGCGCAGAATTTTAAGATGAGGAAAGACAATCTACAATAAAAGTAACATTATTGTGGCCAGAGAGACTTTAATCAATAGCAATGTCTTGGTACGCTTTAAACATCCATGCCTCGAACAATAAAGTTTAACGTTTCAAGTCTTAATCCCTGAAGTTATTCTCATATCTCGACTTCTGGGATTCGACAACGGAAGATGGTTAATATGTCACAGTCTTAAGAGGAGAACAGTTTACTCTTTCATTTATTGTCACTTGTACCAAGGTGAAAACCTTTTACATAGAAACATAGACAATAGGTGCAGGAGTAGGCCATTCGGCCCTCCGAGCCAGCACCGCCATTCACTGTGATCATGGCTGGTCATCCAGAATCAGTACCCCGGTTCCTACCCCGAATCCCTTTATTCCATTAGCCCGAGGAGCAAAATCTAACTCTCTCTCTCTTGAAAAACCTAGGGTAAAGGTTCTGACTGTCCACCCTATCCATGCTTCTCAAATTTCCCCCGATCCCCCCCCCCCCCCCACCCCCCACATAATACATAAAACATAAAACAATACCAAGAGACGTTAAAACAAACATTCAAGACGTACTTAAAATAATAAAAACAGAGAAGGGACAAGACTGCTGGCGAGGCGGCTATTACGGCCAGAACTGGTCTACACGGCGGTGCAGCGGTAGAGTTGCTGCCTCACAGCACCCGAGACCTGGGTTTTCGATCCTGACTGTGGCTGCTGTCTGTACGGAGTTTGCACGTTCTCCCTGTGGGTTTTCTCCGGTTTCCTCCCACATTCCAAAGGTGTTCAGGCCTCTAGGTTAATTGGCTTTGGTAAAATTGTAAATTGTCCCTGGTGTGTAAGATAGTGTTCCTGTACAGGGGTTGCTGGTCGGCATGGATGCCGAGCTGCCAGGCCTGTTTCTCTAGAAACATAGAAACATAGAAGCAGGCCATTCGGCCCTTCGGACCAGCACCGCCATTCAATATGATCACGGCTGATCATCCAGAATCAGTACCCCGTTCCTGCTTTTTCCCCATATCCCTTGATTCCGTTAGCCCTAAGAGCTAAATCTAACTCTCTCTTGAAAACATCCAGTGAATTGGCCTCCACTGCCTTCTGTGGCAGAGAATTCCACCGCTTCACAACTCTCTGGGTGAAAATTCCATCCTAAACTCTAACCTAAAGTCCAAACTGCCTGCAATGCTCCAAATGCAGCCTAACCAACGTCTTAAGGAGCAGCAGCGAGAAGTACTGATTCTTGCACGCAATGCCGCGACCAAATGATTGCGAGCATACTATACGCCACTCACAAGCAGCTCCCGTGTTTATCTTGCTACCCTTGAAATGTGTTTCTGCAGTTTGCCTTATTCACAGTGTGTGGTAGCAAGTTCTACCTCTGTGATGTAAACAGCAGTCACTTTATGAACTACCAGGTCCCACGTTTGTCAATCGACAGAATCAGCAGGTGCTCTGTCTTGCGTTCACTGTTGTCTTGTCTCTGCTTTAACAATGTTGTGCCACTTATTCTCACAGAGAGTTGTGAGTCTGTGGAATTCTCTGCCTCAGAGGGCGGTGGAGGCCGGTTCTCTGGATACTTTCAAGAGAGAGCTAGGTAGGGCTCTTAAAGATAGCAGAGTCAGGGGATATGGGCAGAAGGCTGGAACGGGGTACTGATTGGGGATGATCAACCATGATCACATTGAATGGCGGTGCTGGCTCGAAGGACCTATTGTCTATTGTCTATTGTCTATTGTGCCATTTCATTGCAAGGATGCACCATGTTGTAGGAAAGATGTTGTCAAGCTGGGAAGGGGTACAGAGTAGATTTACGAGGATATTGCCAGGACTAGTGGGTCTGAGCTACAGGGAGAGGTTAGGCAGGCTGGGATTCTTATTCCCTGGAGCGCAGGAGGATGAGGGCTGTCCTTATAGAGGTGTATAAAGTCATGAGAGGAATAGATCGGGTAGATGCACAGAGTTTCTTGCCCAGAGTAGGGGAATCGAGGACCAGAGGATATAGGTTCAAGGTGAAGGGGAAAAGATTTAATAGGAATCTGAGGGGTAACTTTTTTCCACACAACGGGTGGTGGTAGTATGGAACAAGCTGCCAGAGGAGGTAGTTGAGGCAGGGACTATTGCAACGTTTAAGAAGCAGTTATACAGGTACATGGATAGGACAGGTTTGGTGGGATATGGACCAAACGCAGGCAGGCGGGACTAGATGGGGCATGTAAGTTGGCATGGGCAAGTTTGGCCAAAGGGCCTTTTTCCATGTGGGTTAACTATGACTTAGATGGGGCATGTTGGTCAGCCTGGCCAAGTTAGGCTGAAGGGCCTTTCCACCCTGCGTGACTGTATGACTATGAATAATTCCTGCAACCCATGGAACGGTACATGGATAGGAAAGGTTTAGGCAGTTATAGGTCAAATGGGGTCAGGTGGGACTTGCAGAGATGGTGGATCTTGGTCGGCATGGACAGGTTGGGCCGAAGGGCCTGTTTTGTTGCAGTATGTTCCATAACTATAAGCCCACACACTACCTCAAAGTTTAGAGATACATCGTGGAAACAGGCCCTTCGGCCCACCAAGTCCATGCCAACCATCCTACTAACACCATCCTACACATTAGGGTCAGCTTACAATTTTACCAAAGCCAATTAGCCTACAAATCTGTACGTCGTTGGAGTGTGGGAGGAAACCCTGTGAAAACCCATGCAGGTCACGGGGAGCTCATCCACTGCATGGTTAGTGTGGGTGGAAAGGCACTTACTAATCGGAAAGTGCAGGAAGGATCTGCCGGTGTACACTGAGGATAGGCACAAAAAGCTGGAGTAACTCAGTGAGACAGGCAGCATTTCTGGATAGAAGAAGTCTGAAGAAGGGTCTCGACCCTGAAACGTCACCCAATTCCTTCCACCCAGAGATGCTGCCTGTCCTGCAGAGTTACTAATTGGCAATCCTTGTAACCACCCCTGAAGTGAGACCTGATATTTGAAGAATGTTCACAGCGGGCGGTTGAAGTAATTTAAACCTCAGGTGGGAGGCAGCTGTTCTTTAAAGTGTCATTTTATATAAAGTGTCTCAGTTTCACAGGCTTCAACTTGCCTTGCTTTTCCCCTACCCGAAAGGCTGGAGCATTTGAAGGTTTCCGCAGCAGACAGTAGCGCAGGTTCTTCAATGAGGCTGGCGGATCATTTTGCATCCTAATGTGAAAAGAGAGGACTACAAGAAATGAAGATCTCTCGTTTAAATATCATGGTCGCAAAAAGTCCTTTTAATACAAAGCGGGCGATGAGACACTTTTCTGAAGTGTAGCTACTCTTGTAATGTAGGAAATATATTGCAGTAATCTTCTGGAATGAATTCATGGCAAGATATTCTGTATCCTTAATGCAGGCAGAGAGATAACTGTTGCTAAGATACTGGAGGAACTGCGGAATAGTATTATGATCTGTTGGGGAAACGATTGCCTGGAAATTGGCGCTTTGGACTTTAGAGAAACAGCGCGGAAACAGACCCTTCGGGCCCACCGAGTCCGCGCAGGACCAGCAATCACTCCCGCCACTAGCACTATCCCACACAATGGGAACAATTTACCATTATACCAAACCGATTCACCTGCAAACGTGTACGTCTTTGGAGTGTGGGAGGAAATCGGAGATCCCGGAGAAGGTACAAACTCCGTAAGGACAGCACCCGCGCTCAGGATCGAACCTGGGTATCTGGGGCTGTGAGGCGGCGACTCTACCGCTGTGCCACCGTGACGCGCCGTGCAGACGCCTCAACACAACAGATCAGCAAAGAAATAAGCAAACAATCGACAATGCAATGAATTATTCCTGGAAGTGGCATCACAGGTGGATAGAGTGCTCATGCTGGCTTTCAGTACATTGGTCTTCATTAATCAGCGCACTGAGTGTTGAAGTTGGGACGACATGCCACACTTCTATAAGATTTGAGGGGTAACTTTATCACACAAAGGGTGGTGGGTGTATAGAACTAGCGGCCAGAAGAGGTAGTTGAGGCAGGGGCTATCCCAACATTTAAGAAACAGTTAAGATAAATAGTAAGATTAAATGAGAACTTACCTGTTCAAAGTTTGATCTTTATTTTATGAGGAGTTACAATGAGTGATTACGTGAAGAATCGGCTAATCAGCTCTGACCTTCCTTCCATCGAGGGGATTTAACGCAGTCGCTGCCTCAAAAAGGCTGGCAGCAGCATCAACGACTCACACCACCCTGGCCACACACTCATCTCCCTACTACCTTCAGGTAAAAGGTACAGGAGCCTGAAGACTGCAACAACCTGGTTTAGGAATAGCTACTTCCCCACAGCCATCAGGCTATTAAACCTGGCTCGGAACTCTGAACATTAATATCCCTCCATCTGTTATTTGCATTTTATTAATTTATTAATTCATGAGTGTATTTATGTATAGAATTGTAGGCAATGCCTTCTATGTTCTGTTATGCTATGCAAAGAAAGATTTTCATTGTCCTGTCAGGGACACATGACAATAAACTCTTTTGACTTGACTTTGAAGAAGCCCCGCCAGGCGCATGCTCAGCATACTTCAAAGCAGCGGCGTGAAAAACACAGAACCAATAGCCGAAGTAAGATAGTAAGTCTCACACAAGACAAGAACTACCAGATGATCGTTTAGATTATGAGGGTCGGGAGCGGAGGGCCCGAAGGGTCTAATCTTACTATTTTAGTAAGATAAAATAATCTTTAATAAGATTAATCTTATTATTTAATCTTACGGCATTTAATCTTACTATTTTACTTCGGAGTCACATGAGTGACTACGTGAAGATTTTGAAGCTCTGTGATTTTCATGCCGTAGATTCATTCCATACGACACACTGCTTCAGTTGACACAGTAGTGAGTAAATAATATATATTGAACAATGCTTGAATTATGCAATAAGTATTTTAATAATAATAATAAAAAAGAAAAGAAAAGTAATAACCCCTCTATCCCAGGGGGAGATTACAACAAAAGATATAATAACCATTACATAAAAGAAAGCAAACAATCAAACAGAACCCAACACAGCGTGTCCAAACCCTGGCACCGTGAGAACAGGTTTATTGTAAAACTTGGAAAAAAAAATCTTCTTTACACCATCCTGCGGCCTCTACAATTTGGACAAGCGGCACGTCCTGTGTCTTCGCCGCGGATGTGGATGCCGCCCTGGTGGAGTGAGATTTAAACACATCAGTGTCTACTCCAGCTAATCCAAAACCTGTTTTAACCATCTAGAAATAGTTTGTACTGACACTTTTTTATATGTTTTTTTTATGGGTAATAAGCATTGCTGTCTCACAACCCCGGAGACTCTTGGTTACTTCAATATATCGAGTCAGATGCTTAACCACACACAATGTTTGGTCGACAAGGTATGGTTTAAAGATTACCTTGGTTCCAGACTTCCCCGATCTGCTTTGTTTGATTAGATCATAAACATAAAAAGTAATGTTATCTGCAGACAAATGCATACAATCTAAACGTAACATTTGCAATGTTTGTACTCTTTGTGCTGACACTAATGCCATGATCATTACCACTTTAAATGTTAACTTCTGAAAAGACAGTGACGTAATTGGAGCCGCTGCTGAAGCAATGTAAGAACCATACTGACATCTCAAATTTCTGTATATCTGGGTTTGGGAGGATTTTTATTAAAAATCCCTCTCATAAATTGGGATATTAATGGATGAGACCTGACAGATTGATGTTCTGAAAATTGTCGTAAATAGGAAGACAAAGCACTACGAGCACTATTAATGGCACTATAACTGAGGTGCTGATCAAAATGCAACATAGCAAGGAACTCCAATACATCCGATATGTTTGCAGTATGATAAGATATATTTGACTGGATACAAAAAACTTCCCATTTCTTTATATAAGACATATATTGTTTCTTAGTGCTATCTCTCCAAGCTGCAGTTATGACATCCATGGTCCTATCTGACAGTCCAAGCCCTTGTAATGGTCTGGTCAGCACGTGCAGATTAACAAATTAATATGATCATGCAATGGATGAATTTCTTCTGTCACTGGTTGTACCAACAAATCACTGGAACTGGGAATCGTCATAAATGGTTCCATTATCATTCTAAGCATCAGTGGGAACCATGGCTGTGTGGGCCAGTTTGGAACCACCAAAACGCCCGTGGCAGAGTCTTGCTCTATTTTGGTGAGACATTGCCTAATCAGGCAGAATGGGGGAAAGCATAGAAGAACATATTTCCCCAATGTAGTGAGAAAGCATCCAATGCTACTGCTCCTTGGTCAGGCTCCCACGAGACATATTTAGGCAACTAGTGATTTAATCTGGACGCAAACAGATGTCTGGTAACCCATACCGACTGACAATCTTTTTGAAAACGTGGATTTAACATCCATTCTGTATTGTCTTTGAACTTTCGTGATCTGTTGTCTGCCACAATATTGTCTCTCCCTGGTAGATAGATAGCTGAAAGCCAGATATTCCTAGATACACACCAATGCCACATCAGGTTGACCAGATAATCACACAATACTGATCTTACTCCACCCATGTGATTGATATATGCTATAGCTGTGGTATTGTTTACTTGTAATTGAAATGCAAGTCCTTCATTGTAGAACAATAAGTTTTCAATCCAAAAAATGCCCCCAATCACTCCAAATAATTGATACCATATGTTTGGAGAATTAAATCCTCTTGGACAGTCCATCTACCACCACAACTGGTGTCATTGTCCGTAGCCCCCCATCCGAGAGCACTCACATCAGTTTGTAATAACACTGAAGGTTGCTGAACAAAAATGTTTTTAGCAGCTTGTGCAACATGCCCAATACACCAGCTAAAGCTTCTGTTGGCAACTGCATGGATCTATCAAAATGACCTGCACGTTCTTTTAGTGCTTGTGCTCTTGCCCTTTGAAGATTTTGATAATGCAGAGGACCAAACTCAACAGCGGGAAATGCTGCTACTATCTTACCAATAACCCTAGCTACTTCTCGGATGGAGGATAAGGTTTGTCAGCAAGGCAACTACACGCATTTGAAGTGTCCACAACTTTATCTGTTGGCAAAGTTACTGACATAGCAACTGAATTAATGACAAACCCTAATTAATCAATTGTTTGGGATGGCTGTAGCTTTGATTTCATTGGATGGATCAGAAACTTTAGCCTTTCAAACAGGCTTATAGTTGCTAAAACTGATTCTTCTGCTGATTCCTGAGTGGCATTAACAATTAAAATATCAACAAGATAAGCCATGACAATGTGATTTTGAGCCCTTAACAATGCAAGTGCTGGTTTCAATAATTTTGTGAACAGCCTGGGAGCTGAATTTAACCCATTAGGTAATGCTTTATATTGCCACAGTTGACCCATCCAATTAAACTTCAAGTACCTGCGATAATGGTGATGAATTGGCACTGAATAATACGCATCTTTTAAGTCTATAGTAGCCATGTAACAGCCTATGGCCAACAACTGCTTTGCAGTGTTGAAGGTGTCCATTTTGAAATGTCTATACTGGACATATGAATTCAATTTTGTGAGATCCAGAATGACTCTACAACCCCCATCGTTCTTTGGCCTGGGGAAAATATTTGACACAAATTGTTGCGGATGATTCCCCGTACTTTCAATTACTCCTTTTTCAAATAAATGTTTTACTTCTTCTTTTATCTGAGAATTTTCAGGTGCAGAAAACACCAAAACCCTGATTAGGTTTATTCTGTACAGGTGGATCAACTCCTTCCATAAATTCTATTGTAGAACCTGACACAGTATCTAATATAAACCGATCAGATGCTATACAGCACCATTCATCATAAAACAATTGTAATCTACCACCAACAGGAGGTTCCCCAAAAGTTTTCTCTGTGATGGAATAAAGTTTTTGAACCTCAGCAAATGACCGTGACGGTTTCCTCCTTCCAACATATAGGTGGACATTGGGCGGTGATGGGTAAAAATACCTTCTCACCATACCCCTGCCTCTGCTTGTTCCCGCTCCCGAATCAAACCCCCTTCTCATCCAGCCAGTTCTTTGGCCGTACATGAAAGGTTTCATGAGGCTGATAGTCTTTGCCTCCTCATCAATTTCTTTAATTTGCTTAGGCTGGTTCTCTCCGAATAAATAAGCGGGAGCCTGAACATTACTTGATTTGCACAGACCTGCAAATCTAGGGTGCAGTATGGGCCGAATGGAGATTTTCCTCATACAATTGATCTCAAAATAAGAATAACAAAACAACACCAACATGTCTTTTTGTAGTTTAGACATTGCACACCCTTCTACCTGCTTCCCAAAAGCAGTGATGCCAGCCGCAATGAGCTTGAGGACCCGCTGGAAACGTATTTCCTGTCCTCGCATCGTTGAACTCATGGGTGTCCAAATTGCCGGATTCACCGTCGGCACCCTGAGTGACGCACAATTCACAGGTGTTTTATAAAGGTGTACTGTCTCAACCATGACAGTCTCTTGAAGCTGGTGAGAAACCAAATAGTTTACGTTGGCCGCCAGGTTTTCTTCCATGGCCTCACCGCTCCCCTCTGGTATGGCAAAGGATTGTGTTACATCAGGTACACCTGGAGTTTTGCTCTTGTGCTGTGGTGGGTATTCAAGACCAAAAACACCACCTTCAGGGTCAGTCTCCTGCCGCCCTGGTACTCCTGAGACTTGCTCAAAGGAGACTTCTTCCAGACCTAAACAAGGCTCTGGAGGTTCACATTCCCATGTTGTATAGGCACCATATCCTTGATATGGAACCCCCTAAGGGGCTGCCTGGGAATATTCTGGCTCTTTGGACCCTTGGTTGATCAGGGTGTGGATTTTTTTTCCATTTGCTCCATCCTTAGGCACATGGCTCGCCTTTCTGAAGGGGAATCTTCTTCATCAGACTCGTCTGATATAATGGCCCTGACAGACTTCCTCTTACTTTTCCTGCCCATTGGAGTGTCCTCAGTGGCCTGCGGCAGTGGAGTGGCTAAAGGCTGATTAACGGGTGGGTCTACGGCTACCGGTATCGGAACCGGCTCCGCACTTATCTGCAGTCCCGATCGCTGTTGACTTGCTTCAATACGGGACGCGCGCTTAATCCGCGCCGACTTTTTCCACTATTCTCCATTTTTTCACAAACTCCTCCCGGCTAGCCAACCAGCGTCATGGAGCTTAAATACCCAGGAAGTCGTTTTTTAAAACCACTTACCTGCGGGCTTGTTACTCACCGCTGGTGGAGCTGCGATCTGCAGCCCGTTCCTACGACGACGTAATGCCGAGCATGCGCCTGGCGGGGCTTCTTCACGTGACTCTGAAGTGAAATAGACAATAGACAATAGGTGCAGGAGTAGGCCATTCGGCCCTTCGAGCCAGCACCGCCATTCAATGTGATCATGGCTGATCATCCACAATCAGTACCCTGTTCCTGCCTGCTCCCCATATCCCCTGACTCCACTATCTTTAAGAGCTCTATCCAACTCTCTCTTGAAAGCACCCAGAGAATTGGCCTCCACTGCAGAGAATTGCCCTCCACTGCAGAGAATTCCACAGATTCACAATTCCCTGGGTGAAAAGGTTTTTCCTAGGCAGGTACATGGACAGGACTAGTTTTGGAGCGATATGGACCAAACGCGGGCAGGTGGGACTAATGTAGCTGGGGCACGTTGACCGGTGTGGACAGGTTTGGGTCGAAGGGCCTGTTTACTCTATGACTCTATGTAGGGGAGACTGCGTTTGGAGTCTTGTGTACAGCTTTGGTCACCGTGCTACTGGAAGGATGGCACTAGGCGTGGAAGAATGCAGAGAAGATTAATGAGGATGTTGCCACTCTGGATGTTGCCAGAGGTTGGAGCAGGCTAGGGCGTTATTCCTGGAAGCACAAGATGCAGAGGGATGAGGTTATAAAAGTCATGAAGGGGAACTGTTAGCGTGAATGCATAGAGCGATTTACGCAGAGTAGGGGAAGCAAGAATCAGAGGACATAGGTTTAAGGTGCGAGGAGCAAGATTGAACAGGTACTTGAGAGACAACCTTTTCACTCAGAGGGTGGTGGGTATCTAGAGATGCCTCAACTACCCCGTCCGGCAGCTTGTTCCACATATCTACCATGCTCTGAATACTTCAGATTCCCATTAAATCTTTCCCCTTCTCACTTAAACCTCTGTCCTCTGATATTTGAAAGACACTTCTGCAGGTAGATGGCTAGGCCAGGTTTAGAGAGACATGGGCCAAACACGGGCAATTGGGAATAGCTTAGATGGAGCATCTTGGCCGACATGGACAATTTGGGCCAAAGGGCCTGTTTGCGTGCTCTATGCCTCTATGGCCTTCATTCCACTAGGTAGATTGAGCCAACACAGATTTGATGGGTCAAAAGGACCCTTGGACTATCTTAGATCAGACTTAACATAGAAACATAGAAAATAGGTGCAGGAGGAGGCCATTCGGCCCTTCGAGCCAGCACCGCCATTCATTATGATCATGGCTGATCGTCCCCTATCAATCCCTGCCTTCTCCCCATATCCCTTGACTCCACTAGCCCCTAGATCTCTATCTAACTCTGTCTTAAATCCTTAATTGGCTTTACCTTGCACTAAATGTTATTCCCTGATCATGTACCGCCACGCTGTAAATGGCTCGATTGTAATCATGTATAGTCTTTCCGCTGGCTGGTTAGCACGCAACAATAGCTTTTCACTGTACCTCGGACCATGTGACAATAAACTAACTCAACTCAGATCCTGACCTCCCATCTACCCCATTGAAGGCTTTCAAACTTTCTTTACTCGGACTTTAGTCAACTTTATCTTGCTCTAAACGGTGCAATCTTTACATTGTATCTGTACACTGTAGACAGCTTGACTGTAATCATGTCTAACCTTTTGTAGACACAAAATACTGGAGTAACTCAGCGGGACAGGCGGCATCTCTGGAGAGAAGGAATGGGTGACGTTTTGGGTCGAGACTGAAGAACGGTTTCGACCTGAAACCTCACCCATTCCACAGATTCACCACCCTCTGACTAAAGAAATTCCTTCTCATCTCCTTTCTAAAGGTAAGCTTGTTCCCTACATCCAAACCTTAAGTCAACTTGGACCCAGGGTCTCGACCCGAAACGTCGCCTATCTCCTTCGCTCCTTAGATGCTGCTGCACCCGCTGAGTTTCTCCAGCTTTTTGTGCAACCCTTAAGTCAACTTTCCTCTCTAAAAGTTGCATATTGATATTTTGGCGATGGATGCTTGGCTCAAACGACTACACTTTGGCGGTCTCAAGAACGACAACTGAAGTTTCAAACGGATGTTTATTCATAAGTTCGGTTTTCAGTGCACAGGTTCTCTAGACACGTCCGGCCACAACGGTGGTCAGCACTGAACTAACCGCGCAAAAGCGAAAACCGCGCGAAAACGCGCAGCCCCTCCCGAGTCACGTGACCGCGGCTTCCGAACGCCGGGTTCGATACCTGCGTGCACCAGTAGGTCCCGCGACAACACAGCACAATATGCGAGACTAACTCAGCAGGACAAGCAGCATTTCAGGAGAGAAGGAATAGGTGAAGAAGGATCTCGACCTGAAACGTCACCCATTCCTTCCCTCCAGAGATGCTGGCTGTCCTGCTGAGTTACTCCAGCATTTTGTGTCTGCCTTTGATGCAAACCAGCATCTGCAGTTCTTTCTGCCACATGTATAATCTTTTCACTGTACCCCAGTGCAATAATAAACTAAAATAAACTAAATCGAACATATTCTCAACCACTTCTCCGCTTGTGTGTGTGTCTCCCTTGAAGCTCTGTACCTTCCTACACCCACACGGAGAGCCACCTCCGTTTGTGTCTTCAGCGGGCTCGGAACAATGACAGTCACGGTTCATTAGGAGGTTTCTAGGCAACGATCCAGCGAGAGGCAGGAGAATGAGAGGCATCGCCGTCTCGGGGATCTGCACTGAACAATGGTTTCTCTCCAAGACCGGGCTGTCAACTTAACTGGAGCACCAAAGTATATCACAAAAACGTAGGAATCGCTGGAAGAAGTCCTGCGAGAGGCCTCGGAGACAGCGCGGTTATTATAATTAGACTGGCGGTGAAAACATTGGCTTCATTCTGGCCAAGAACAGATCGGCGGCACGGTGGCACGGCGGTAGAGCCGCTGCCTCAGAGCGCCAGAGACCTGGGCTCGATCCTGACCACGGGTGCTTGTCTGTTCGTTCTCCCCGTGACCTGCGTGGGTTTTCTCCTGAACAAGGGGTAAGCCATTTAGAACGGAGACGAGGAAAAACTTTTTCACACAGAGAGTTGTGCATCTGTGGAATTCTCTGCCTCAGAAGGCGGTGGAGGCCAATTCTCTGGAGGGTTTCAAGAGGGAGTTAGATAGAGCTCTTAAAGATAGCGGAGTGAAGGGATATGGGGAGAAGGCAGGCACGGGGTACTGATTGTGGATGATCAGCCATGATCACAGTGAATGGCGGTGCTGGCTTTAAGGGCCGAATGGCCTACTCCTGCACCTATTGTCAATTATCTCCAGTTTTCTCCCACACTCCAAAGACTTACAGATTCTTGGTTCTTGGTTCTTCTTGGTTACTTGGTCCTCCAAAATATTCCAACTGGAATTTAAACCGGAGGTGGTGAATGGAAGGTTTGTAGGTTAATTTGCTTGGTATAATTATAAATTGTCCCGAGTGTGTGTGGGATAGTGTTAGTGTGCGGGGATCGTTGGCCAGTGCGGACTGGCAGGGCTGAAGCGCCTGTTTCTGCCAAGTAAAGGTTTAGTAATGTCACGTGGACCGAGGTGCAGTGAAAAGCCTTGTTTTGCGTGCCATCCAAACAGATCAGATAAAACTGTACATGAAAACAACCAAGTTAAACTGAAGCTCAATATACATTAAACTTTAGAGACATAGTGCTGAAACAGGCCCTTCGGCCCACCGAGTCCGTGACGTCCAGCAATCACCCTGCGTACTAGAACCATCCTACGCATGAGGGACAATTTACAATCTTTACTGAAGAATGATACCGGGTGATCGCTGCTCGGCACAGACTGGGTTTCAGTTTCAGTTTCAGTTCAGTTCAGTTTATTGTCACATGTACCAAGGTACAGTGAAAAGCTTTTGTTGCGTGCTAACCAGTCAGCAGAATGACAATACATGATTACACTCAATCTGTTTACAGTGTATAGATACATTGTATCATATTCAATTTATTGTCATTATCTCATTTTAGAAAATAATTTTAAAGTTAATAATAAATAAATAAACATCTTTTTTTTAAAAGCACAAACGCAGAACTTCACACACAACATAACCCTGCAGCGGCGCCAGAGTTAAGGAAGGCACCATTGTCCAGCCAGCCTCCCTGCCGATCTTCCCAGATGTTCACCCGTGGTCAGGGCCTCCCGAGCATCCCGCAGGCCCCCTCGCCGGAAACGATGGAACCCCGACGGAGAACATCCTCAGCGGCCCGGACCTCCAGGTCAGCCACCTCCCACCGGAGTCCGCGGCTCCCAAAGTCCACAGGCCGAGCCGGGCGGAGCCGCAGGACTCCGCGATGTTGGTCAGCGCCGCCCGCGTTGGGAGCTGCGCGAACCACAGCTCCGCGATGTCGGTGCAGCAGGCCCAGCGCTCCGGAGCTCCAACGGCGATCCCCGGTGAGGCATCGCCCGCCACGCGATGTTTCCAACGCTGCGCCGCTGCTGCTGGAGCTCTGGTTGGTCCCGGCAGGAGAGGCCGCGCCAATCCAGTAGGTAGGCCGCCGTGGGGGGGGGGGGGGGGGGTGGCGAGCACGCGACTCGAATAATAGTCACATCCTCTCCAGGAAGTGACTGGAAGATGGTATCCCCTTACCGTACCCTCTTCCCCTCACGTAAAGACATTTAAAAAAACACAAAAAACGTCTTCAAACATAACAAAAAAACAAAAAGATACGGGACTGCAGGCGGAGGCAGCTAGCAACAGCGCCACCGGATGAGCAACAGCACCAAGGGGATGATAAGGGGATAACGTTTAGTGCGAGGTAAAGCCAGCAAGGGTAGTCTGAGGGTCACCAAAGAGGTCGATAGTAGTTCAGCACTGCTCTCTGGTTGTGGTAGGATGGTTCAGTTGCCCGATAACAGCTGGTAATAACCTGTCCCATAATCTGGAGGTGTGTGCGTTTTCACACTTCTGTACCTGTTGACTGATGGGAGAGGGGAGAAGAGGGAGTGGCCGGGGTGTGACCCGTCCTTGATTATGCTGCCGGCCTTGCCAAGGCAGCGTGAGGTATAAATGGAGTCAATGGAAGGGAGGTCGGTTGGTGCGATGGTCTGGGCTGCGTCCACAATTCGCTGCAATTCCTCGCGGTCTTGGATGGAGCTGTTCCCCAACCAAGTTGTGATGAGTCCTAATAAAAATGCTTTTATGCTGATAAAGTGGTGGGCTGGAGGGCCCACTTCTGCACTATATCTGTAAATTAAACTGAACTAAGTGACGGTCCACATCTTAACTGCCTTCTTATTATTCCCAGCATCTCAAGTCAAGAGGCTGAAGGATTCGATCAGTGTTAATTATCATCAAGAAATTATCTTCTCTTGCTGTGAACACAATTCCACCTACTGCTGCAAAAAAATTGTATTGATTATTGATCCATGCAGACGCAGACAGAGTTAGGCGCTGTGATATACAGATAAATAACACTCCGTGAGCTCAGAAGAATTTAATGAAGTCATGATTCAACAAGAACTGTTTTTCAAATAAGCTTTAGTTTAGTACTACTGCATCCGTTGCTCCAGATGCCAGCTGATCTACATCGGTGAGAGCAAGCGGAGGCTGGGTGATTGTTTCGCCGAACACCTCCGCTCGGTCCGCAATAACCAACCCGACCTCCCGGTGGCTCAGCACTTCAACTCCCCCTCCCATTCCGTATCCGACCTCTCGGTCCTGGGCCTCCTCCACGGCCAGAGTGAGCAACACCGCAAGTTGGAGGAACAGCACCTCATATTCCGCTTGGGGAGTCTGCATCCTCTGGGCTTAAACGTTGAATTTTCTCAATTCTGTTAACCCAGGCTGCCTCCTCCCCCTCCCCACCTCTCCCTCAGCCCTCGGGCCCTGACATTCCTTCTCCATCTCCCCCCCCCCCCACCCAAGTCGCACTAGCTTCTCATTTTCACACTACAAACAGCTTACAATGGCCTGTTTCCTTTATCATCAATACTTTCTTGCATATCTTTCATTCATTGTTCTTTATTTCTCCACATCACCGTCTATATCTCTCGTTTCCCTGATCCCTGACCAGTCTGAAGAAGGGTCTCGCCCCGAAACATCGCCTATCTCCTTCGCTCCTTAGTGTTAAAGCAGGAACTGCAGATGCTGGAGAATCGAGGGTTACACAAAAAGCTGGAGAAACTCAGCGGGTGCAGCAGCATCTAAGGAGCGAAGGAGATAAGCGACGTTTCGGGCCGAGACCCTTCTTCAGACTCCTTAGATGCTGCTGCACCCGCTGAGTTTCTCCAGCTTTTTGTGTAACCCTTTAGTTTAGTATAGTTCAGGGATACAGGGCAGAAACAGGCCCTTCTGTCCACCGAGTCCACGCTGACCAGCGATCACCCATACACTCGTTCTACAGGTAGACATACAGGCGGATAAGAGATTGTTAAACTTAATATCAGCGATCAGGGTTTGAATACCTCCAGGAAAGTAAATGAGAATAGTAAGATTGAACGAGAACTTACCAAGTTTGAAGGTTGATCTTTATTTCATGAGGAGTTGCGGTGAGGGATTTCGTGAAGAGCCCGCCGGCACGCATGCGCGACATTCTTCAAAGCAGCGGTGTGGAATCACAGAAACAACAACAGAAATGACTTGGCATAGTAAGATTTAAAGAGACTCTGATTACCAGCTGAAGATGATCGAGGGTTGGGAGCGGAGGGCACGAAATCCCTCACCGCAACTCCTCATGAAATAAAGATCAACCTTCAAACTTGGTAAGTTCTCGTTCAATCTTACTATTTCATTTCGGAGTCACGTGAGTGACTTCGTGAAGACTTCAAAGCTTCTGTGATTACACGCCCTGGACAACGTCCATGCGGACACACCACTAGCAAGGATGGATTGGAGTAAACAAGTTGACGAAACGAGGTTATACTGAAACAAAAAGAAGATTTGTTAATAACACAACAAATAACACCCTTTTAATCAGGGACATCCCCACGTTCACACCCGGCGTTCAGCACGGCCTCTGCGAACTGAAGGGGAGCAGCAACAGGCTTATTATATAATCGCTGGAACACAGCTTCATTCGCCCATCCTGCTGTGGCGAGGATATGGTCCATGGGTACCTCCATGACTCTCGCCGCCGACGTAGATGCAGCCCTGGTGGAGTGGGATGTAAACACATTAGTGTCAATACCTGCCTTATTCAGGACGATCCGGAGCCACCTGGATATCGTCTGGACTGTCACTCGATGGTGAGGTCTTTTGTGAGTGACAAGCAGGTACAACTCCATTCCTCTGATGCTCCTCGTCACCTTGATGTAGTAACGGATGTGAGTGGCTAAACATAGCCGAGCATCTGCAGGGTATGCCGGGAACTTCAGCTGCAGCCCTGTGCACCCAGGTCTATGCTGCTTAAGTAGCTCATCGATAAAAAGGACTACTTCTCCCGGGGTCGACGTCATCCTGTCAATACGTAGTTTGTGGAGCGTCTGAACCCGCTGTGCTGAAGTCAGCGCTAGTAACATCACCAATTTCATAGTGGGTTGGTCCAGCTGTAACCCTTCCATGGGTGACCACGACCTGAGCAGGGTAAGTACATCCCTGACATCCCAGGTGATGTTGTAGCGTGGTGTAGGCGGATTCAGATTGAATATTTCCCGCATAAGCCTGGACACTAGCCTGTTCGATCCTACCTCGATGTTGAGGTAGAATGATAGCGCACTCCTGGCGCTGTTGATGGCAGTATAACTCAAGTGCTCATCATGGTGCAACCCCGCGAGGAATTCCAGGACGTCGGCTATGGAGACATCATCACAGGTGATGTGAGAGCGACTGCAGTAGGCTTCACACTTGGTGATGTGGGAGAGATATCTCCGCCTGGTTGACTCTCGACATGATGCTCCAATGGTGTTCATGGTCCGGGTGGTAAGGCCATACTGCATCCATGGCCTGGTCAGAACCTGCAAGCCAGTAATTTTAGATAGGCATGGCAGGGGTGTAACTCCCCTGAGACAGGGTGAGAAAACCAAATGTGGGCAACCCTCTAGAGGGACCCAAGGTTGACTAATCATGTCAGAGACCACCGGATACCAAGGCTGTGTGGGCCAGTCGGGTATGACAAGAATGCCTCTGGCAGAATCCATCCTGATTTTTTTGTAATACCCGACTGATGAGGCAAAACGGGGGGAATGCATAGAAAAACCACTTCCCCCAGTCTAGCGAGAATGCATCAATCGCTAATGCCCCAGGGTCTGGTTCCCATGAAACATATGTCGGTACCTGATGGTTCAACCGGGACGCAAAAAGGTCGATATCCGGTTGGCCAAATTTGGCTGTAATTTGGGCAAATATTGGAGGATGCAGCATCCACTCAAACTATCATTGAATTTGCGTGACCTGGTGTCTGCCACAGTATTAAGCCTACCTGGCAAATAGGTAGCTGAAATCCAAATATCTCGATCAATACACCAGCACCAAATAGTATTAGCCAATTTGTCACAAGAGACTGACCTGGTACCGCCCATATGGTTTAAATATGCCACCGCTGTAGTGTTGTCTATTTGGAGACGGACATGAGTACCACTAAGATTAGCACAATATGCCCGCAGTCGGTGAAATGCTGCAAGCAGCTTCAAATAGTTAATCCCTTGTATTAGCAAGATGCTAGCTTCAAGGGGATCCCACCTGCCTCCACAACTAGAAGAGCTGTCCGCAGCTCCCCAAGCTTGCGTCAGTTTTGCAAATATACCACCGGATTGGGCACAACAATGGGTTTGAATGCCTTGCCAATATTGGACACCCACCATTGTAGCTCAACCTTAGCATCGGAAGGCAGCCCCATAGGTCTGTCAAAATGACCAGCGTTCTTTTTTTTTTTTTTTTTTTTTTTTAACGCAGCAATCGTGGCCCTTCGCAGATTTTGATAATGCAAAGGTCCAAACCGGGCTGCCGGAAATAAAGCTACGATTTTCCCAATCATCTTAGCTGTAGGCCGAATAGATGGTATACTGGCGGATGCGAGATCCTGACATGCAAGGGAAACATCCTCCACCTTGTGAAATGGAATGTTGGCCCTCATTAGAATAGAGTCCACCGTGAAACCCAAATAATCCATAACCTGGGATGGGTGAAACTTCGATTTTTCTGGATGGACTATAAACCCCAGCTGCTGAAATATAGTAACAGTTGCTGAAACAGCGCTTCCAGAGTGTTGCCAATAAGCAGAATATCATCTAAATAAGCCATTACAATATGATGTTGTATACGTAATTTGGCCATAATAGGTTTGAGTAATTTAGTAAAGCCTAGGGCGGTAGTAAGCCCATTTGGTAAGGCCCGATATTGCCAGAGCTGATCCATCCAGACAAATTTCAAAAATTTCCGGTGATGTTTCCGGATGGACACTGAATAGCATGCATCTTTCAAATCAATACATGCCATAAAGCAACCATGCGAAAGCAGTGATTTGGCTGTCTCAAAAGGTGTCCATTTTAAAATGTGTATATGTTACAAAAGGTATTCAACTGGTCAAGTCAATAATCACCCGACAACCTCCATCCTTTTTTGGCCTAGTAAAAATATGGGAGACGAATTCAATGGGCTCGTGAATAGTTTTCTCTATCACGCCTTTTGTTCCGACGAAAATTTTTCAGCCGTGCCTGCTGCCTGCTCAACGGCAGACAGCGTAAACTTCCGTTGAGGCATATGCTGGGATGGAGGACCCCGAATATCCTTCCCTCTTGGAGAAGTCTTCCCCGAATTTTGTTGATTCTGCTGCAGGAGGGGCTCCAATATCCGCTCCATCCTGGCCAATACGCCCCTTGAGCTAAAACTCGGGCGGCCGAAGTCCTCATGTTCTGCTGAACTGCTGGGGCTTCGTCCATCGGCCCACACCTCATCGAGGTGACCCTGGTGCCGGAAAGTTGTCGCCGGTAGCCGCTGCAGCGAAGCTGAGCGATTCCCGCGCGGGAGGTACTCTCAAACGCCTCCTCGGCGGAGCTTGGTCTCGCTGCCTCGGAGGGCAAATGCGATGGGAAGTCGGCACCTGACTTAGCATGGAGATCCGACGCCCGCGCGGGCTTGCCGGCTGCCCATATCATGGACCTAGCCGACGCATAGTCTCGTCCTCCCATGCATGGGGGACTCGGCGACCGTGGCGTATGGGCTCGTTGAAGGGAGGAGCAGTTCGCTGGGCTTAGTGTCTGCTGACGGTTCTCAACTTCTGCTGACGGCGGTTAACCTCCCTGTGCCTACTGGAGCTGGATGGCTCCTCTCCAGTAGCCGCGTCATGCGGCCATACGCCCTTCACCCTGAACACTGGGGTGGTCGGAGACCTCCGGCTCAGAAAGATTGCCGGGGCTCCTTTCATCGGCCCGCACCTCTGAGAAGTGATCTCGGTGCCGGAAGTTGTCGCTATCGGCCGCCGCAGCGAACCGCGCGATTCCCGCGCGGGAAAGGTGTTCAACCGTCTCCGTTGAACGGGAGCGGAAGCCGTTGCCACAAAGGGCCCTGACGGCTTGGGGTCGACTCCAGCAGAAGCATGGAGCGACGCCCGCGCGGGCTTGCCGGCTGTCCACATCGTGGACCTTGCCGACGCACGGTCTCGTCCCCCCCATCGACAGGGGACTCGGCGACCGAGGCGGGACCGTACCCAAGCCCCCCGTCCCTGCGGCGGGGTTTGGGAGTTGGATAGCAGATCTCACAGACCCAGGTCCCGCCGTTGCACCAGACCGCACCATGGCGGCTGGTGGAGCCTTGGCCCGAACCGGGTTTAGGCTTACGGGCTCCTCCCCTGCCCTTCAACGAAGGGCTAGCGGAGGGGGGTCGGGCCGCAGCACGACCCCTTCCCCGTGGTCGCCAATGGCGAACTTGTGGCAGGGTCCCCCCTTTCGAGAGGCACCCCGTTCTCGGCTCCTGGAACCAGCATTGGAGCTGCTGCTCCTCGAATCAGCACAGGAGCTCCTGCTCCTTGAATCAGCACTGGAGCTCCTGCTCCTGGAACCAGCACTGGATCTCCTGCTCCTTGAATCAGCACTGGAGCTCCTGCTCCTTGAATCAGCACTGGAGCTCCTGCTCCTGGAACCAGCACTGGATCTCCTGCTCCTTGAATCAGCACTGGAGCTCCTGCTCCTCGAATCAGCACTGGAGCTCCTGCTCCTTAATCCAGCACTGGAGCTCCTGCTCCTGGACCAGCACTGGAGCTCCTGCTCCTCAAATCAACACTGGAGCACCTGCTCCTTGAATCGGCACTGGAGCTCCTGCATAGCGGCGGGTCGGGCCCGGTAACAACAGGGCTCCCCGACATCCACGTCTATTTCCCCACGTACCTGCAGGGAGAGAACATAACATACACCTGCCACAACAAACACCAACTCACACTGGAGCTCCGGTGTATCGGCGGGTCGGGCCCTGTGCCAACAGGGCTCCCCGACTACCACGCCTGTTTCCCGGCCCGACTCGCAGGTGAGCCGCTGAGAAAGGCTCCGGGATAAGTGGCGGCGACTCCAAATCCACGTTCCTGTAGGGAGAGAACACACTGCTCCCCCCCCCCCCAACAGGAAACACCAACTCTAGGGGGCTTAGCCTTACCTGAGTCGGCCCTCTGAAGGGCTGGTCAGGAGCCGCGCTCCCGACCAGCCGTCGACAGCAATGCGATGTGACGATATGTCGCGCATGCGTGCCGGCGGGCTCTTCACGAAGTCACTCACGTGACTCCGAAATGAAATATAGAACGGTACAGCGGTAGAGTTGCTGCCTTACTGCGCCAGAGACCTGGGCTTGATCCCAACTATGGGGGCTGTCTGTACGGAATTTGTTTGTTCTCTCTCTGACCGCGTGCGTGTGTTTTCTCCGGGTGCTCCGGTTTCCATTAAACTTCCGTTTAGTTAAACTTAACACAAGGTTGTTTAACTTAATACAATGTTAATTCCCGGGATGGCGGGACTGTCATGTGCTGAGAGAATGGAGCGGCTGGGCTTGTACACTCTGGAGTTTAGAAGGATGAGAGGAGATCTCATCAAAACATATAAGATTGTTAAGGGTTTGAACACGCTACAGGCAGGAAACATGTTCCTGATGTTGGGGGAGTCCAGAACCAGGGGCCACAGTTTGAGAATAAGGAGTAAGCCATTTAGAACGGAGACAAGGAAACACTTTTCCTCACAGAGAGTGGTGAGTCTGTGGAATTCTCTGCCTCAGAGGGCGATAGGGGCAGGTTCTCTGGATGCTTTCAAGAGAGAGCCAGATAGGGCTCTTAAAAATAGCTGAATCAGGGGATATGGGGAGAAGGCAGGAACGGGGCACAGATTGGGGATGATCAGCCACGATCACATTGAATGGTGGTGTTGGCTCGAAGGGCCGAATGGCCTACTCCTGCACCTATTGTCTATTGTCTATTGTCTATTGTCTTGGTATCATTCTTGGCACAAACACTATGGGCCGAAATATCTGTTTGTGTGCTGTCGACTAGACTTTAGAGATTTAGTGAGGAAACAGGACCTTCAGCCCATCGAGTCTGCGCTGACCATTGAACTGTACACTAGCATGCCCCTATGCCAAGGACAAGCCAACTAACCTATAAACCTGCCCGTTTTTGGAGTGCGGGAGGTAACCGGAGCACCCGGAGAAAACACACGCAAGCGGTGAGAGGGAGAACAAACAAATTCCGTACAGGCAGCCCCCATAGTTAGGATCAAGCCCAGGTCTCCAGCGCAGTAAGGCAGCAACTCTACCGCTGTACAGTTCTATGTTCTCATTTACTTTCCTGAAGGTATTCAAACGCTAGTCGCTCGATCAATAGTCTGGATCTTAGACCAGTATCATGTTGGGTCTGATGTTCGAAACCTTCCTTTCAGTCAGTACCTCAGACCAATCAAAAGTTTGCCACGAGATCTTGTGCAAGATAAAGACCTTGTGGAATGAATTGATGAAAAGTTCGCCTCAGCAATATTGTATCCAAATCTCACGTAAAATACTGGAAGGTTACGGCAACCTGGTTAACACGGTGGCGCAGCGGTAGAGTTGCTGACTCACAGCGCCAGACACCCGGGTTTGATCCTGACTACAACTGATTGTCTATACGGAGTTTGCACGTTCTCCCTGTGACCTGCGTGGGTTTTCTTCAGGTGCTCTGGTTTCCTCCCACACTCCACAAGACGCACAGGTTTGTGGGCTAATTGGCCAGGTAAAGTTGTAAAGTGTCCCTAGTGTGTGTAGGACGATGCTAGTGTGCGGGGATCGCTGGTCGTCACGGACACGGTGGGCCGAAGGGCCCGTTTCCGCGCTGTATCTCCGGGCTGAGCTTCACTAGACAAAGCAACTGTTAATCTTATAGGCACCGCAGGTCTCGTTGACAGAGCAATCGAATACGAGCACCAGGCATCCTCACATTCTCAGTAGCTCTGTATCTGTCTCGCACATTTACACAGCTTGCAGCTTGCTCCAATTATTCACCACCCTCTGCGTGGAAAAAGTTTATATTTAATGAAGTTTATTTCTTCTGATGAAAGGTCTTTGATGTCAAATGTAAAGATCAAAGAACTGTTGACGCTGCTCAATACACAAAAAGGACGCAAAGTGCTTGAGTAACTCAGCGGGTCAGGCAGCATCTAATTCTGAAGAAAGGTCCTGACCCCAAACCGTCAACTTCCATTTTCTCCAGAGATGCTGCCTGACCTGCTGAGTTACTCCAGTTCTTTGTGTCCTCCTTTGATCTGAAACGTCAGATCTTTTTCTCTTCCCACATGTGCTACCTGACCCATCGAATATTTCCAGCGTTTTATATTGAGCTGCAAGGAGGCTCAGTGGTAGAGTTGCTGCCTCACAGCGCCACAGGCCCGGGTTCGATCCTGACTACGGCTGCTACCTGCACGGTGTTTGCACGATCCTCCCGTGACCTGCGTGGGTTTTCTCCGGGTGCTCCGGTTTTCTCCCACACTCCAAAGACGTGCAGGTTTGGTAAAAATTGTCAATTGTCCCCATTGTGTAGGGGGAGTGCTGGTGTGCGGGGGATCGCTGGTTGGAGCAGGCTCGGTGGGCCAAAGGGCCTGTTTCTGCGCTGCTTCTCTAAAGTACAACTAAAGTTTTCTCTCAGGGTCTCCATCGCGGCTAATCCCAAGGAAAAGCCACACAGTATTGGGAAAAGATTAAAGGATGCCCCCAAAAGCAAAGATTCATGTACCAGGTAACAATTTCCTTGCATACTGGAAATGTAAAGTTAGACGAGGTCAAAGACCATTACCATCGAAACATTTCTCAGTTTATTGACTGAATTTTAAGGTGAGGGGAGGAAAGATTTCATACGAAACTGGGGGGGTAACCTTTTTGCACAAAGGTTGGTGGGTGTATGGAGGGAGCTGCCAGAGGAGGCAGTTGAGGCAAGTACTATCGCAATGTTTGAGTAACATTTGGACAGGTACATGGATAGGACAGGTTTAGAGGGATATGGGCCAAATGCAAGCAGGTGGAATAGTGTAGATGGGACATGTAGGTTGGTGTGAGCAAGTTGGGCTGAAGGGCCAGTTTCTACGCTGTATGTCTCTGTGTCTCCGTGTCTCCGTGTCTCTGTGACTCTGTGACTCTGTGACTCTGTGACTCTAAGACTCTAAGACTCTGTGTCTCTGTGTCTCTGTGTCTCTGTGACTTTGTGTCTCTGTGTCTCTGTGTCTCTGTGACTCTGTGTCTCTGTGTCTCTGTGACTCTGTGTCTCTGTGTCTCTATGACTTTGTGTCTCTGTGTCTCTGTGTCTCTGTGTCTCTGTGACTCTCTGACTCTGTGACTCTGTGTCTCTGTGTCTCTGTGACTCTGTGTCTCTGTGTCTCTATGACTTTGTGTCTCTGTGTCTCTGTGTCTCTGTGTCTCTGTGAATCTCTGTGACTCTGTGTCTCTGTGACTGTGACTCTGTGACTCTGTGTCTCTGTGTCTCTGTGACTATCACTGTGTCTCTGTGTCTCTGTCTCTGTGTCTCTGTGACTATCACTGTGTCTCTGTGTCTCTGTGTCTCTGTGTCTCTGTGACTCTGTGTCTCTGTATCTCTGTGACTCTGTGTCTCTGTGTCTCTATGACTTTGTGTCTCTGTGTCTCTGTGTCTCTGTGTCTCTGTGACTCTCTGACTCTGTGACTCTGTGTCTCTGTGACTCTGTGACTCTGTGACTCTGTGTCTCTGTGTCTCTGTGATTATCACTGTGTCTCTGTGTCTCTGTCTCTGTGTCTCTGTGACTATCACTGTGTCTCTGTGTCTCTGTGTCTCTGTGTCTCTGTGACTATCACTGTGTCTCTGTGTCTCTGTGTCTCTGTGACTATCACTGTGTCTCTGTGTCTCTGTCTCTGTGTCTCTGTGACTATCACTGTGTCTCTGTGTCTCTGTGCCTCTGTGTCTCTGTGACTCTGTGACTCTGTGTCTCTTTGACTATCACTGTGACTCTGTGACTCTGTGACTCTGTGACTCTGTGACTATCACTGTGTCTCTGTGTCTCTGTCTCTGTGTCTCTGTGACTATCACTGTGTCTCTGTGTCTCTGTGTCTCTGTGTCTCTGTGACTCTGTGACTATCACTGTGACTCTGTGACTGTGTCTCTGTGACTATCACTGTGACTCTGTGACTCTGTGACTCTGTGTCTCTGTGACTGTGACTCTGTGTCTCTGTGTCTCTGTGACTCTGTGACACCATGACTATCAGATGCACATCTTCACCGTCAAACCCCTTAACAATTTGTATGTTTCGATGAGATCACGTCTCATTTTTATCAATTCATGAGAGCACAGCCCTATTGGAATGGAAGTTTCCCAAAGAAGGCATCAAGTGAATGTCCTACAATACAAATCACCTTGTTACAGTAATTCACTGGTCAGCTATGAAATGAAATATTCCATACAATGTGAGATGAGCATTTTTTTGTGTTTGAGTGCACGTTCCATAATGTAAGACAGCAGAATAAAAAAAAATACTTCAATTGCCAACTTCATCGGTAGGTCGAGAGAGGGCAGTGGGCTTTTTTCTGCATGAAGTCTCTGGAATGGCCTCTTTGTGTAAAGAAGGGGTTTCTTCAAAAGACAAATTGTACACCTGCACAAAGGATTATAATTAGTTCCCTAATTGTCATGTTTTCAACTGACACACAATAGCTGCAGTCCTGGAAATATCCAATGCCATTGTCCAGTTCATAAACTGAGCCTTACTAATCTTCATATTTCATGGTAGCCTTTCGATTTATTTCTATATTCTTTTCAATGTTCTCTCAAGAGACATTCACTTCATGTCCGGAGATAATGGAAGTAGACTTGTATAAATCAGAGCTAATTAGTCTATTTCTCCTCCTTCCCCTCTACCTCTATCTCTCTGTTACCTCTTAGTTTAGTTCAGAGATACAGCGCAGAAACAAGCACTTTGGCCATCCGAGTCCGCACCGACCAGCGATCCCCGCACACTAACACATATGAAGAGTCGGTGGGCGGCGCGACTCTCGTCGCAGCGGCCTCTGCAGTCCGTCTGTCTTTTTTTTATTTTTTGTCTCGTTTGAGTGTTGTTAGTTAGTGTTTTTTTTAGCTGGATATGTGTGGGGGGGGGGGGGGGCGGGGTGCGGAAACTTTTTAATTCTTTTCCCTGTACGGAGGACCCGACCTTTTCTCTGTCGGGTCTCCGTTGCCGTTGGGGCCTAGCACCGTGGAGCAGCCTCCAACCGGACCTGGTTCGGAACGGGAGGAGCTGTGGTGGCGCGCTGCTGCTGCCCGACCCCGGAGATTCGGAGGCTCCAGCTGCAGGGCGGTGGACGGAAACACCGGGAGCTCGCGGGTCTCTGGTGGGAGACCGCTTTTCGGAGCTCCCGCGGTGGCAACTTCTCCCGCCCGAGTTGCGGGGTTGAAGACGACCTGGAGCGGGGCCTTACATCACCCGGCGCGGCTTTGATGGGCACGGGACTTGCTAGGGCCCGCCGGGGGCTCCAACATCAAAAACATCAAGACCCGGAGCGGGGCCTTGCATCGCCCGGCGCGGCATGAATGGCCGCGGGACATATACTATCACCCGCCGGGGGCTTTGACTCTGACCGGGAGAAGAATGGGGAGCGCAGAGGAGAGATAAGACTTTGCCTTCCATCACAGTGAGGAGGAGGTTCACTGTGATGGATGTTTGTGTAAAATGTCTTGTGTCTTGGTTCTTTTCTTCTTGTATGTATGACTGCAGAAACGAAATTTCGTTTGAACCTCAATGAGGTTCAAATGACAATAAATAGTATTGTATTGTATTGTATTGTATCCTACACACACCAGAGAAAATGTATACATTTTTTTAATACCGAAAGCCAATTAACCGACAAACCTGTACGTCTTTGGAGTGTGGGAGGAAAAAAAACGGAGTACCTGGGGAAAACACACGTGGTCACGGGGAGGAGGTACAGACTCTGTACGGGCAGCGCCCGTAGTCAGGATCGAACCCCGGGTCACTGGCGCTGTGAGGCAGCAACTCTACCGCTGCGCCACCGTGCCGCACCTCTCTCTCACCTAGAAATTAGACAGCAAAGTATCTCGTTGTTGTGTGCTATTCATAAGTTCAGAATTTCTAGGGGCAGAATTTGGTTATTCGGCCCATCAAGTCTACTCCACCATTCAATCATGGATGTGATTTCTTTTCATTCTCAACTCCATTCTCCTGCCTTCTCCCCATAACCCCTGACACCCGTACCAATCAAAAAATCTGTCAATCTCCACTTTAAAAATATCCATTGACTTGGCCTCCACAGCCGTCTGTGGCAGTGAGTTCCACCGGTTCACCACCCTCTGACTAAAGAAGTTCCTCCTCATCTCCTTTCTAAAAGTACGTCCTTTTGTTCTGAGGCTGCGGCCTCTGGTCCTAGACTCTCCCACTAGTGGAAACATCCCCTCCACATCCACTCTATCCAGGCCTTTCACTGTTCGAATGTGTTCCAATTTATGCGCAATTGTGAATAAAGATTACAGCAAAATTAATGAAATCTGTGATTTTGATCACTGCTTCTTCCATGAAGCCAGCATGTACTGTACAGAGCCACATGGACAGGAGTAATATAGATATTTATAAAAGTGTTGCTTGTCTAAATAATGTATTATTAAGTGATCAGAACTGTTCCTCTTTCTGAGTGGTTGCCAGGGTGATTTTAGTTGGAGATCATCGAGGATTAAAATGCAGGTAACGCTTCGAGTTAAAGAATAGCTTGCGAGGGAGCGACAAAACCAATTGACCACCTTTAGGACGCAGGTAGGGCTGCTGCCTCGCATCGCGAGAGATCCGGATTTGATCCTGACCACGGGTGCCGTCTGTGCGGAGTTTGCACGTTCTCCCTGTGTGTGCGTGGGTTTCCTCCCACATCCCAAAGGTGTGGGGGTTTGTCGGCCAAGTGGCCCTCTGTAAAATGCTCCTCATGTGTAGGGAGTGGGTGGGATAGCAAAGAACTAGTGTAAACGGGTGGTCGGTGGTCGGCATGGATCTAGTGGGCCGAAAGGCCTGTTGCCAAACTGTGTCTTTCAATTCAATTCAATTCAATTTTGAAGAGTGAGAAGTTGCGTGCATGGATACATGCCATGTTCTAGTCAAGGCTTAGAACTGTCAACATGGTATAGAAACATAGAAACATAGAAACATAGGGGCAGGAGTAGGCCATTCGGCCCTTCGAGCCTGCACCGCCATTCAATGTGATCATGGCTGATCATCCAACTCAGTATCCCGTACCTGCCTTCTCTCCATACCCCCTGATCCCTTTAGCCACAAGTGCCACATCTAACGCCCTCTTAAATATAGCCAATGAACTGGCCTCAACTACCTTCTGTGGCAGAGAATTCCAGAGACTCACCACTCTCTGTGTAAAGAATGTTTTCCTCATCTCGGTCCCCCTTATCCTTAGACTGTGACCCCTTGTTCTGGACTCCCCCAACATCGGGAACAATCTTCCAGCATCTAGCTTGTCCAACCCCTTAAATATAGGATATAGATGCCATATTAGAGCACAGCGTTTTGCAGTATTTTAATGGAGCGGCATAGTGGCGCAGCGGTAGAGTTGCTGCCTCACAGCCCCATAGACCCGGGGTCGATCCTAACTGCAGGTGGTGTCTGTACACAGGGTTACACAAAAAGCTGGAGAAACTCAGCGGGTGCAGCAGCATCTAAGGAGCGAAGGAGATAGGCGACGTTTCGGGTCGAGACCCTTCTTCAGACTGGTCAGGGATCAGGGAAACGAGAGATATAGCCGGTGATGTGGAGAAATAAAGAACAATGAGTGAAAGATATGCAAAAAAGTATTGATGATAAAGGAAACAGGCCATTGTAAGCTGTTTGTGGTGTGAAAATGAGAAGCTAGTGCGACTGGGGTTTGGGGGGGGGGGGGGGGAGATGGAGAAGGAATGTCAGGGCCCGAGGGCTGAGGGAGAGGTGGGGAGGAGGCAGTCTGGGTTAACAGAATTGAGAAAATTCAATGTTTAAGCCAGAGGATGCAGACTGAAAAGCGGAATATGAGGTGCTGTTCCTCCAACTTGCGGTGTTGCTCACTCTGGCCGTGGAGGAGGCCCAGGACCGAGAGGTCGGATACGGAATGGGAGGGGGAGTTGAAGTGCTGAGCCACCGGGAGGTCGGGTTGGTTATTGCGGACCGAGCGGAGGTGTTCGGCGAAACGATCGCCCAGCCTCCGCTTGGTCTCACCGATGTAGATCAGCTGGCATCTGGAGCAACGGATGCAGTAGATGAGGTTGGGGGAGGTGCAGGTGAACCTCTGTCGGACTTGGAAGGACTGCTTGGGTCCCTGAAAGGAGTGGATGGGGGAGGTGAAGGGACTAGTGTAGCATCTCTTGCGGTTGCAAGGGAAAGTGCCCGGGGAAGGGGTGCAGCGGGAGGGAAGGGAAAAATTGACAAGGGAGTTGCGGAGGGAGCGGTCTTTGCGGAAGGCAGACAGGGGGGGAGATGGGAAGATGTGGCGAGTGGAGGGGTCACGTTGGAGGTGGCGAAACTGGCGGAGGACTATCTGTTGTATGCGCTGGCTGGTGGGGTGAAAGGTGAGGACCAGGGGGACTCGGCCCTTGTTGTGAGTGGGGGAATGGGGAGAGAGGGCAGTTTTGTGGGGTATGGAGGAGACCCTGGTGCGAGCCTCATCTATAGTGGGGGAGGGGAAGAACGAGGACATTTGCGATGACCTGGTGTGGAACACGTCATCCTGGGAGCAGATGCGGCGTAGACGGAGGAATTGGGAATAGGGGATGGAGTCCTTACAGGAAGCAGGGTGGGAGGAAGAGTAGTCCAGGTAGCTATGGGAGTCAGTTGGTTTGTAGTGGATGTCAGTCAGGAGTGTATCACCTGCAATAGAGATGGTGAGGTCAAGGAATGGTAGGGAAATGTCGGAAATGGTCCAAGTATATTTGAGTGCCGGGTGGAAGTTGGTGGTGAAATGGATGAAGTCAGTCAGTTGTGCGTGGGTGCAGGAGGTGACACCAAAGCAGTCGCAATGTAACGGAGGTAAAGGTCGGGGGTGGGGCCCTGGTACGCCGAGAACAAAGATTGTTCGACGTGCCCGACAAAGAGGCAGGCGTAGCTAGGGCCCATGCGTCCTCGGTGTCTGTACACAGTTTGTACGTTCTCACTGTGATCTCGTGGATTAACTCCAGGTGCTCCGGTTTCCTCCCACAATCCAAAAACGTGCAGATTTGAAGGTTAATTGGCTTCTAACTGTCTCTAATGGGCAGTAAATTGTCCCTGGAGGGTAGGATAGGAACAGTAGTCGGTGCAGTCTCAGTGGGTCGATGGCATTGGGAGACAAGGTCTTGGTGTTAATGTCAACATAAGGATGGCAGCTCAGGCGATGTCTATTCCATAACATTGAATACATTGGATGTCCTCTAGATTACTTCCCAGGGTTTTATGTGCTGGGATATTGGATTTGAGCCCATATTGTGGTTAGAAATACATTATACACAGACCACAGTGAGATGTAAAGAGGGAAAATAATGTGGCAGTGGTGAAGGGCGGTGAGTCTGTGGACTTATTGCTACATGAGGCTGTGGAGGCCAAGTCCGTGGATATTTTTAAGGCAGAGATAGATAGATTGGTGATTACTATGGGTGTACTAGAGTTACTAGAATGTTGCCTGGGTTCCAGCACCTAAGTTACAGAGAAAGGTGAACAAGATAGGTCTTTATTCTTTGGAGCGCAGAAGGTTAAGGGGGGACTTGATGAGAGGGATGGACAGAGTTGACGTGGATAAGCTTTTTCCATTGAGAGTAGGGAAGATTCAAACAAGAGGACATGATTTGAGAATTAAAGGCCAAATGTTTAGGGGTAACATCAGGGGGAACTTATTTACTCAGAGAGTGGTAGCTGTGTGGAATGAGCTTCCAGTGGAAGTGGTGGAGGCAGGATCGATTTTATAATTTAAAAATAAACTGAAGAGGTATATGGACGGGAAAGGAATGGAGGGGTATGGTCTGAGTGCAGGTAGATGGGACTAGGTGAGAGTAAGTGTTCAGCATGGACTAGAAGGGCCGAGAAGGCCTGTTTCTGTGCTGTAATTGTTATATGGTTATATGGTGTCAGGGGATATGGGGAGAAAGCAGGAGAATGGGGTTTGAGGGGGAGAGATAGATCAGCCGTGATTGAATAGAGGAGTAGACTTGATGGGCCGAATGGTCTAATTCTGCTCCTGCCACTTATCAGCATGAATTTATGAATCTATTCATGTATGTGGTTATATTAGCACATCCTATGCCCATGTTACAAAATACATTGGATAACATGAATAATGTCTCTATAAATTGGCATTTATGTGGTATCAAGTCACCCTGAACTATTTTATATTCAACAAGACTGCTTTGAAGTGTCACTGTCGATACAATGTAAGAAATAGCTTTCATTTCCAGTGTCTGATCTTGAACCTTCAAGTGGTTCTTCGCAGAAAGAGGCCAAGAGGCCATTGTCAAGTGGCGTATTTGCAAACATTATGCTCCACCAAGAACCTGCAGGCCAATAAATGCCATTCGGCCCTCCGGATCAATGACAGTATGCAGCCCTGTGTCAGTCTACACAGGTTAGATGGAGAGTCCCATCCCACACTCCAGCCATGGAATACCACACAGTCAATCTACACCCGTCACTCATCAATCTTCCACTTTGCCCAGCGATGGATTGTAGGGACACAGTTTTGGGAGTTTATAAAGTTGAGGGGGGGGACCTCATTGAAACTTACCGAATAGTGAAAGGCCTGGATAGAGTGGATGTGGGGAGGATGTTTCCACTGGTGGGAGAGTCTCGGACAAGGGTTCCCAACCTGGGGTAAATTCCACCTACCCAGGGGGGTAAATTTGTTGATTCTGGATTTGCACATGTTTTTTTCTCGTTGACTGACTGTGTTTCGTTCTAGTTCTGTTCATCATTAGTTGTTCATAAAAAAGCGAAATTACATCGTTATGCGCTATTAAAGTTGCCAGGGGTAAACGGGATGAAAAAGGTTGGGGACCCCCTGGTCTGGGACTAGAGGGCACAGCCACAGAATGGAAGGACACGTCTTCAGAAAGGAGAATGAGGAGGAATTTCTTCAGTCAGAGGGTGGTCAATCTGTGGAATTCATTGCCACAGACGGCTGTGGAGGCCAGGTCATTGGGTATTTATTAAAGTGAAAATAGATAGATTTATGATTAGTACGGGTGTCAGGGGTAATGGGGAGAAAGCAGGAGAATGGGGTTGAGAGGGAGAGATAGATCAGCCACGATTGAATGGCAGTGGACTTGATGAGCTGAATGGCCTAATTCTACTTCTGTGACCTATGAACATAATTTTGCAAGAATGGATTACCCATTCTTACCAACTCCCTTGTCAATTCTTCCCTTGCCTCCCGCTCCACCCCTTCCCCAGGCACTTTCCCTTGCAACCGCAAGAGATGCTACACTTGTCCCTTAACCTCCCCCATCCACTGCTTTCAGGGACCCAAGCAGTCCTTCCAAGTCAGACAGAGGTTCACCTGCACCTCCTCCAACCTCATCTACTGCATCCGTTGCTCCAGATGCCAGTTGATCTGTATCGGTGAGACCAAGCGGAGGCTGGGCGATCGTTTCGCCGAACACCTCCGCTCGGTCCGCAATAACCAACCCGACCTCCCGGTGGCTCAGCACTTCAACTCCCCCTCCCATTCCGTATCCGTCCTCTCGGTCCTGGGCCCCCTCCACGGCCAGAGTGAGCAACACCGCAAGTTGGAGGAACAGCACCTCATATTCCGCTTGGGGAGTCTGCATCCTCTGGGCTTAAACATTGAATGTTCTCAATTCTGTTAACCCTGGCTGCCTCCTCCCCTTCCCACCTCTCCCTCAGCCCTCGGGCCCTGGCATTCCTTCTCTCTCTATCTCTCCCCCACCCAAGTCGCACTAGCTTCTCATTTTCACACCACAAACAGCTTACAATGGCCTGTTTCCTTTATCTTCGATACTTTTTCGCATATCTTTCATTCATTGTTCTTTATCTCTCCACATCACCGTCTATATCTCTCGTTTCCCTGATCCCTGACCAGTCTGAAGAAGGGTCTCGACCTGAAACGTCGCCTATCTCCTTCGCTCCTTAGATGCTGCTGCACCCGCTGAGTTTCTCCAGCTTTTTGTGTAACCCTCGATTCTCCAGCATCTGCAGTTCCTTCTTTAACGCATTCTTACCAGTCCACCTTGCAAATATTATTTTTGCTTCGTATTTTCTTTTTTTTTTAGAATTGTACTCCAAGAAAAAGTCCCTGGTCCTTTCTCCTTCTCCCTGCTCCCATCCGGCAGGAGATACAAATGCCTGAGAGCGCACCGCCAGACGTAGGAACAGCTTCTTCCCCTCTTGTTATCAGGTTAAAGGGTCCTTCCATAAGCTAGAGTACTGTCCGATTCACCTCGACCTCATTCTGCACATTGGACTTTGGAAACCTGGAGTAGAACCCTCGTGGTCACGGGGAGAACGTGCAAACTCCGTGGAGACAGCGGCCATGGTCGGGATCGAACCCGGGTCTCTGGCGCTGTAAGGCATTTTACTCTATCGCTACGTCGCAACAGAAATGGAGGAACGTAGGTATCTCAGGGAGTCGGGCGCCGGAGGAGATTGTGGAGATGGAAAGGTGAGGACTAGAGAAACGATGGCAGTGTTTCAAATAAAAAAGGATGACATAAAAAAATTAAAGTGATGCTTAATTGACAATAGACAATAGACAATAGGCAGGAGCAGGCCATTCGGCCCTTCAAGCCAGCACCGCCATTTACCACAATCAGTACCCCCTTCCTGCCTTCTCCCCATCTCCACTATCTTTAAGAGCTCTATCGGACTCTCTCTTGAAAGCATCCAGAGAATTGGCCTCCACTGCCTCCTGAGGCGGAGAATTCCACAGATTCACAGCCCTCTGTAACTGGGTAACTAACTAGATTTAATAAGATGGAACACAGACAATAAATACAACCCTAATGATTTACAATCTCGTTCCTGATTGCCTCTCTTTGCAGTTTGTGCTTTGCCTGTGATGACAATAGTACATACTGGCTAGTGCTAAGAAATTGTTGTAATCTCGCACATTCAGGCTAATATATTGTCACTGCCGTTGATTCAGTTTTAGGCAGGACTTGAGGAAGGTTGCTGCAAATTGCCCAAATTCATCTCATGTTCAGCTTGCAGTCAATAAAAGACACCATCGTCCCATCCGTCAAGGCAGTTGCAACGCTGTTTGTCTTATCTATGTGAGCCTTACAGTTCAGTGCTAATCAAAGTTTAATATTGGATTCTCAAAGCTCAAGGATATGAATATACCAGCAAGTGGGACAGAGGAAAAATGTGCAGGAAGGGACTGCAGATGCTGGTTTACACCGAAGATAGACACAAAATGCTGGAGTGAAACAAAGCATTTTGTGTCTATCTTCAGGATAGAGGAAAGGTAGTTAGGGAGAGGGGGAGGAGCACAGAGAGACAGAAGTCATGAAAAAGACCGAGAATTTACTCTGTTTAGCCTAGTTTAGAGATACAGCGCGGAAACAGGCCCTTCGGCCCACCGAGTCCACGCCGACCAGCGATCCCCGCACACTAACACTTTCCTACACACACCAGGGATAGTTTTTTTTAATTTTGCACCAAGCCAAGTAACGTCTTAGGAGTGTGGGAGGAAACCAAAGATCTCAGAGAAAACCCATGCAGGCCACGGGGAGAACGTACAAACTCCACACGGACAAGCACCAGTAGTCAGGATCGAACCTGGGTCTACTGGCGCTGTGAGGAAGCAACTCTACTGCTCTCTGTATGGAGTTTGTACGTTCTCCCCGTGACTGCGTGGGTTTTCTCCGGATGCTCCGGTTTCCTCCCAGACTCCAAAGACATACATGGTTAGATGGTTTCTGCAGATTGTCCCTGGCGTATGCAGGATAGAAATAGCGCACGGGTGATCGCTGGTCGGCGTGGACTCGGTGGGCTGAAGGGCCTGTTTCCGTGCAGTATCTCTAAACTAAACAACATCACTGGCTGTGAACACGCTAATGTCTAATGCCCCTGTCCCACTTAGGAAACCTGAACGGAAACCTCTGGAGACTTTGCGCCCCACGCAAGGTTTCCGTGCGGTTCCCGGAGGTTCCCGGAGGTTTTTGTCAGTCTCTCTAATGGTCGAAAGTGGTTTCCACTTCTTCTATGTTCCGGTGATTATTTAAAAAAATTCAAGACCTTTTTTTCACCCAGTTTTATTCCACCAGGGAGGTCTCACCTTCCACTACCTGCAACTTCCGGCAACCACCTTCAACTAGCATCGCAACCGGCTTCGACTAAAAAATTACCGATTTTTAAAAACGGCAACCTATTTTTAGTCGTGGCCGGTTTTGGATTTTTTGAAATAATAGCCGGAACATAGAAGAAGCGGAAACCACTTTTGACCATTAGGGAGACTGACCAAAACCTCCGGGAACCGCATGGAAACCTTGGGTGGGGCGCAAAGTCTCCAGAGGTTTCCGTTCAGGTTTCCTAAGTGGGACAGGGGTACCATATAAAAGCAGGTCTTTATTTATGATGTGTCCTTTTTCTGTGCAAGAATTCCTGAGCAGACCACTTTTTTACACGAAGATTTAATATCGGGCCGGCAGACTAAAATCTTTTGCATAGTGGAAGTTCTGCTGACATTTTAATAATGAGTCTCCAAATTCAGTGAACCATATCACTGAATGCTATCAGAAATTATTCAAGTCAAGCGACCTTTGACCAGAATTTACATATTCTAGCTGTCAACATGCGTGGGTTTAGATGTACAGAATTACTTAATGCAGAGAACTAGGGTCCAGTCTGTCCAAGGCCCTATCTGCCATCCACGCTGAATGTACAACGCCACCCCCTTCTGCTGTGGGGCAGACTGAGACTGACTCCCCTCCCTCCTGCCACCACCCCCTCCCCCCACCCCAATCTCTGCACATCCCCAATCCTTTCCACTCGTCACTTTAGAAACATAGAAAATAGGTGCACGGGTTGGCCATTCGGCCCCCCAAGCCAGCACCGCCATTCAATATGATCATCCAAAATCAGTACCCCGTTCCTGCTTTTCAAAGTTCAAGTTCAAAAGAGTTTATTGTCATGTGTCCCTGACAGGACAATGAAAATCTTTCTTTGCATAGCACAACAGAACATAGAAGGCATTGACTACAATTCTATACATAAATACACCCATGAATTAATAAATTAATAAAGTGCAAATAACAGATGGAGGGATATTAATGTTCAGAGTTCTGAGTTAAGTTTAATAGCCTGATGGCTGTGGGGAAGTAGCTATTCCTAAACCGGGTTGTTGCAGTCTTCAGGCTCCTGTACCTTCTACCCGAAGGTAGCAGGGAGATGAGTGTGTGGCCAGGGTGGTGTGGGTCCTTGATGATGCTGCCAGCCTTTTTGAGGCAGCGACTGCGATAAATCCCCTCGATGGAAGGAAGGTCAGAGCCGATGATGGACTGGGCAGTGTTTACTACTGTTTGAAGTCTTTTCCTCTCCAGGCTTTTTCCCCCATAACCCTTGATTCCTTTAGCCCTAAGAGCTGAATCTAACTCTTTAATGTTCCATGTATTTTGTGCTGTTGTGACTGTTGGCAGATCAATTTCCCTCCTGGGATAAATAAAGTTCTATCATATCGTATCGTATCGTATCGTATCGTAGAAGACACCAGAGTATTATTTGAAAAACAACTTGAAGAGGACTTGTTCCCGTGTCCTGACCAACACTTATCCAAAATAAAAGATACCAAGACACTCAGCAGGTCAGGCAGGTAGTCCGAGGGTCTCCAATGAGGTAGATGGTTGCTCAAGACCACTCTATAGTTGGTGCTAGGGTGGTTCAGTTAGTGACATGTACAGAAAAGTCTGTACTTTTATTATTTTGGAGTTTCAGCAACTCCTGCAGGTCTTCGACGTTGCCTACTTGCTTCTTTTGAAGTTCCTACCTTGAAGTTATTCACAGTTTGGAAAGAGAAATTTCAACACTGAGCTCGGTGTATTCCTGCCAATCTAAGGGAAGGAATGATGATCTGTAAAAATCCTGCGGTATAAAGGTCAGTCATGAACTTCATAAACCCGAGCTCAGCCCAGTCCTGCTGCTGAGACCGCAGAAAATGCCCCCCGGTCACGTTCCTCTATCATTCATACGCCCTCTCACTGTCATTGCCACCTGCTCCTACCATATCTTTATTCAGAAATGGTCATCCTTCTGTTTAAATCCTTTCTTGGCTGTTCATAGCCTGTTCATAGTTTAGTTTAGTTTAGTTTAGTTGAGAGATACAGTGCGGTAACAGGCTCCTCGGTCCGCGCCGACCAGCGATCCCCGCACATTAAAGGGCCTGTCCCACTTACGCGATTTTTTCGGCGACTTGCCGGCACCCGTTATAGTAGGTGGCTGAAATTTTTCAACATGTTGAAACTCCAATGGCGAACAGAAAAAGGCGCGACTCTTTGGGCGACTACTCACGACCATACAGGCGTCACGTGTCGACATGTCGCGGGGTGACGCCTATATGGTCATGAGTAGTCGCTCAAAGAGTCGGGCCTTTTTCTGTTCGCCGTTGGATTTTCAACATGTTGAAATTTTTTCGCCACCTGCAGCGACTATGACGGGTGCCGGCAGTCGCCGAAAAAATGGTGGATAAGTGGGACAGACCCTTAACACTATCCCACACGCACGACGGACAGTTTATCATTTTTGCCAAGCCAATTAGCCTGCAAACCTGTACATCTTTGGAGTGTGAGAGGAAATCAGAGATCCTGGGTTTCTTTCATTTCCACCTGCTCCAATTATATCCTCATTTAGAAATATAAATCCTTTCCTTTCCCCCTGTTTTAAGTTTAATAAAATTGTAAAATTCTCCCTAGTGTGCAGGATGGTGTTAGTGTATGGGGATCACTGGTTGGTGAGGGCTCGATGGGCCTAAGGGCATCTCTAATGTCTGAAGACTAAAGTCTATGAAGAGAACCAGAGGCCACAGGTTTAAGGTTAGGGGGGAAATATTTAATAGGAATCTGAGGGTGGTAGGTGTATAGAACGAGCTGCCAGAGGAGGTAGTTGAGGCTGGGACTATCCCAAAGTTGAAGAAACATTTTGACAGATACATGGATAGGACAGGCGTAGAGGTATATGGCCAAATGCAGGCAGGTGGGACTAGTGTAGATGGGAAATGTTGGCCAGTGTGGGCAAGTTGGGCCGCAGGGCCAGTTTACAACGCTGAATTACTCTATGACTCTACGGCATATAGTTAGAAGGGAAAGAAGCACAGGATTTAAATTAATTGTTGAGGAACTGATTCACCCATATCTTCCAGATATTGAAGGTAAACACAAAACGCCGGAGTAACTCAGCGGGTCAGATAACATCCCATGAGGAAAGGAAAAGGTGGTCTCGACCCAAAACGTCATCTATTCCTTTTCTCCAGAGATGTTGGAGTCAACATCGTGGAAGCGTATGCGTGCAGTTAATGGGAAAGAGAGGGTAGGAAAAGTCAGGGCAGGGGGATGGGAACCAATGCAAGGAGATAGAGGGACATGAAAGGACAACAGAAGCAAAAGGTAGAAGGGAGATAAGAAAAACTAACCTGAAAGCTTTGTGCTTTAATACGAGGAGCATTCGTAATAAGGTGGATGAATTGAATGTGCAGTTAGTAGTTAAGGAATATGATATAGATGGAATTATGGGGACATGGCTCCAGGGTGACCAGGTCTAGGAGCTAAACATGCAGAGGTATTCGATAATCAGGGAGGATAGACAGAAAGGAAGAGGAGGTGGGGTGGAATTGCTGGTTAAAGAGGAGATTAATGCAATAGCAAGGAGAGACATTAGCTTGAAATCTGTAGAATCGGTCTGGGTAGAATCGCGAAATAGCAAAGGGCAAAAAAAGCTTGTTGGAGTTGTATAGCAGTAGGGAGGTTGGGGATAGCATCAAGTAGGAAATTAGGGATGCGTGTAGCAAAGGTACAGCAGTTATCATGGGTGACTTTAATCTACATATAGATTGGGTCAACCAAATTGGTAGCAGCACTGAGAAGGAGGATTTCCTGGAATGTATATGGGATGGATCTTTAAACCAATATGTAGAGGAACCGACTAGAGGGAAGGCCATCCTAGACTGGGTATTGTGCAATGAGGAAGTATTAGTTAGCGGTCTTGTTGTGCAAGGCCCCTTGGGCAACAGTGACCATAATATGGTGGAATTCTGCATTAGGATGGAGAGTGACACGGTTAATTCAGAGACTAGGGTCCTGAACTTAAAGACAGGAGACTTTGAAGGTATGAGACAGTTATTGGCTAGGATAGACGGGCAAATTATCCTTAAAGGGTTGATGGTGGAGATGCAATGGAAAAGATTTAAAGACCGCATGGATGAGACAGAGGGCCATGTAAGGACAACAGAAGCAAACGGTAGAAGGGAGATAAGAAAAACACACCTGAAAGCTTTGACTAGATCCCACACAAGAGATTAGTTTAGGGGGTAGGGTATTGACGTGAATAGAGAACCGGTTGGCAGACAGGAAGCAAAGAGTAGCAATTAACAGGTTCTTTTCAGAATGGTAGGCAGTGACTAGTGGGGTGCCGCAAGTCTTGGTGCTAGGACCCCAGTCATTTACAATATATACTTGACTAAGTGGGACCCATGGGAGGGCTGGTCCCCCAACACAATGTTCCACCTCTTCACCAGTTCCAATATTGGTGGCCAGTGGGGAGGGGGGGGGGGGGGGGGTTCTGGAGCGCTAGAATGGGTGTTGTGGGCTGAAGGGACTGGTTTCAAGAGGGCTAGCGTGGACATTGTGGGCCAAATGGATTCTCGGGGTGGCAGCTCAGTCACTCAAGTCTGATGTGCTGGCAGCTCGCTCACGGCTGGTGGGCTGGCAGTTGACTCAATTCAAATTCAGTTTCATACCATTTCATGCAGGGTGCAAGGCCACCAAATTCAAATGCAGTTTCATACCTTTTCATGCAAGGTGCAAGGCCACCACATTCAAATGCAGTTTCATACCATTTCAAGCAGGGTGAAACCATCATAAAACCACCATAAAACCACACAAATCACCACATAAACGCCACACTCATAGTTCAGTAGACATTCAGTGTGTTCAGTTGATTCACAGCTCAGAGTCGTGACCTCTCCCTCCCCCATCTTGCAGAGACTGAGCCACACACACACTTCCGGGTTTTATAATCCCTCCCCCCTCCCACCGGAAGGGGTGTGGCCTTCATGGCGTGATTGACAGGAGAGAGATTCTCAACATTTTTTAAACACTAATAACACTTTTATTTTTCATTGATGGGAAGAATCCTCTGCACCTGATGAGTGGAGGGGGACTGATAAGATGACATATAAGATGGCCAAAAATCACAGTCGTAAGTGGTAGCGTTTTATGTAAAATCAATATACAGTGCAAACAGGAAGTTGTCAAGTTTAGAATTTTAATCATTTGCCATTTCAAACCAACCACCACCAACCATTTGCTGTGCTTTATTTCAAACTAACCACCACCAACCACATTTTCATTTTCAAACCACATTAAGGGCATTCAAGGTTAGTAAAACCACACTCACAGTTTAGTAGACATGTGTTCAGTATTATTCACAGCCCAAACTGAGAGACATAACCCTCTCACTCCCCCATCTTGCAGAGACTGACTGAGGCACTCAACACTTCCGCTTTTTATAGCCCCACGGGAAGCGGCGTGGCCTTCAAACGAGAGAATCCCAACATTTTTTAAACACTAAAAATGCTTTTATTTTTATTGATGGGAAAAATCCTCTTGTCCTGCGCAGCGGAGGGGGACTCTGAGTAAGATGGCCAAAAATCACAGCCGTAAGTGACAGCGTTTTTTCTAAAATCAATATACAGAAGAACAGGAAGTGGTCAAGATCAGACTTTTAGTAATACAGATTAACGATTTAGACAAAGGAATTAAATGTGACATCTCCAAGTTTGCGGATGACACAAAGCTGGGTGGCAGTGTGAGCTGCGATGAGGATGCTATGAGGCTACATGGTGACTTGGATCGGTTGGGTGAGTGGGCAGATGCATGGCAGATGCAGTATAATTGTGGATAAATGTGAGGCTATCCACTTTGGTGGCAAGAACAGGAAGAAGATTATTATCTGAATGGTGTCAGATTAGGAAAAGGGGAGGTGCAACGGGACCTGGGTGTCCTTGTTACATCAGTCACTGAAAGTAAGCATGCAGGTACAGCAGGCAGTGAAGAAAGCGAATGGCATGTTGGCCTTCATTGCGAGCGGATTTGAGTTTAGGAGCAGGGAAGTCATACTGCAGTTGTACAGGGCCCTGCTAAGACCGCACCTGGAGTATTGTGTGCAATGCTGGCCTCCTAATATTGAGGGTGTACAGGTTAGGTTCACTAGGTTAATTCCAGGGATGGCAGCACTGACATATGATGAAAGAATTGGCCGACAGGGCTTGTATTCACTGGAATTTAGGATGAGAGGGGATCTTATAAAAACATAAAATTCTTAAACAATTGGACAGGCTAGATACAAGAAAAATTTTCACAATGTTGGGGGAGTCCAGAACCAGGGGTCACAGTTTAAGGATAAGGGGTAGGCCATTTAGGACTGAGATGAGAAAAAACTTCTTCACCCAGAGAGTTGCGAATCTATATAATTCTCTGCCAGTTGAGGCCAATCCACTGGATGTTTTCAAGAGAGAGTCAGATTTACCTCTTAGGGCTAACGGAATCAAGAAATATGGAGGAAAAAGCAGAAACGGGGTACTGATTTTAGATGATCTGCCATGATCATATTAAATGGCGGTGCTTGCTCGAAGGTCCGAATGGTCTACTGCGCCTCATCCACTGCCAGGATCGATCCTGGCTGGGTCTCCGGCACTGTCCCGTCTCCACCTGAGTGCCTCCTCCCCCCCATGGGTGGCCAGAGAGGTCGGCAGTCAGATAGGCGCGGCGCTCCCAGGCCCACAGCCAGCGCAGAGAAGCAGCTTTAAACATAGAAACATAGAAATTAGGTGCTGGAGTGGGCCATTCGGCCCTTCGAGCCTGCACCGCCATTCAATATGATCATGGCTGATCATCCAACTCAGTAACCCGTACCTGCCTTCTCTCCATACCCTCTGATCCCCTTAGCCACAAGGGCCACATCAAACTCCCTCTTAAATATAGCAAACCCAGCTCACTCTGCCTGGTTAGCCTGCCTGGGCTTGCGGGAAACATGGGCAGCGCGGAGAAGCAGCGCTGGTATCCCGTCAGTCCAGGCAGGGCTGTAGGTTAACCCGGCAAGACAAGCAGAGGTGAGCTGCATTTAGCGCTGGATTGAGCCTCCGAAGCCTCGCGCATGTGTGTGTGAGTGTGAGCATGCGAGCACGGCTGCCAAAAAATTGTGTCCCCCCCGTCCCCCAGTCCCCTCCATATTTTGATAGCGAGTTCCGCACTTGAAGGCAGCAACCCTACCGCTGTGCCGCACCACCGCCCTTTCCCTCAGCTTCCGCTGAACTCGCAACTGGTTCCCTTTTAATAGCTGAAGTTCATTCTGGTGCTGCTGTTTTAATGGCCAACATTGTTATCATCAGTAGAGATCACGGCATTTCCACTAATGAGGGACGTTTAGAGGCAACAAATAGCAATTAGGAGCCAATGCATCTCGGTGGTTGAGGGTTTATAGCCAGCTACTGTTATCGAGGCACTACCTTTTAAATCAGCTCCACTTCAATTCACTCCCAGCTTCTGGGCATCGGAGACAAGGTCGGCATTTATCTCCTTTCTTACGCAATTAAGTTGCCTTCTGTTAAAGAAAACTTAAAAACACAACACAAAGATCGAGCCAGACAATCAAGACTTTATTTAAGAGTGCCAAATAGCGTGATCAATGGGAGCACGAAATTGCTAGTCTAGGAAATTGCTCAACGAACAAAGATTAATCTGATGCTTATATGCAGAATTTTCCTTTGATATTTGGTTTATTGCTGAAGGAACGTTAGCACTTTTCCTTCTTCCAAACGGTCTTGTAACAAATGTGCATCGTGCACCTCTGAAAGACACTGAAAATGTCTCATTTGGGCAACGGTAGAGTTGCAGCCTTATGTCCCTGTCCCACTTAGGAAACCTGAACGGAAACCTCTGGAGACTTTGCGCCCCACCCAAGGTTTCCGTGCGGTTCCCGGAGGTTCACAAAGGTTTTTGTCAGTCTCCCTAATGGTCGAAAGTGGTTTCCGCTTCTTCTATGTTCTGGCGATTATGTCAAAAAATTGACAAAAACCTCCGAGAACTGCACGGAAACCTTGGGTGGGGCGCAAAGTCTCCAGAAGTTTCCATTCAGGTTTCCTAAGTGGGACAGGAGAATTATAGCGAATGCAGCGCCGGAGACCCTGGTTCGATCCCGACTACGGGTGCTGCCTGTACGGAGTTTGTACATTCTCCCCGTGACCTGCGTGGGTTTTCTCCGGGATCTTCGGTTTCCTCCCACATTCCAAAGACGTACAGGTATGTAGGTTAATTGGCTTGGTGTGTGTGTAAATCGTCCCTGGTGTGTGTAGGATAGTATTAGTGTGCGGGGATCGCTGGTCGGTGCGGACTCGGTGGGCCGAAGGGCCTGTTTCCGCGCTGTATCTCTAAACTGATCTAAATACAGCAGAGTAAGCACAGCCCAATTCCACACCATTACAGATAAGCAAACGTCCTGTTAACCTTTCGACCTTATTTTATTGTTTTACAATTGCCATTTGTCCTTTGGCAACAGAGAACAGAATCTGACTAAAGTAAACGGCACTGAGTGTCAGTCACACATACTCAGTTTCAACCTTCTTTAAAGCACAGAATTATTTGAACACACAAAGAGGCATTTTTAAGCACTACTTATCTGAATGGTGGCAGATTAGGTAAGGGGGAGATGCAACGAGACCTGGGTGTCATGGTACACCAGTCATTGAAAGTAGGCATGCAGGTGCAGCAGGCAGTGAAGAAAGCAAATGGTATGTTAGCATTCATAGCGAAAGGATTTGAGTATAGGAGCAGGGAGGTTCTACTGCAGTTGTACAGGGTTTTGGTGAGGCCACACCTGGAGTACTGCGTACAGTTTTGGTCTCCAAATCTGAGGAAAGACATCCTTGCCATAGAGGGGGTACAGAGAAGATTCACCAGACTGATTCCTGGGATGTCAGGACTTTCATATGAGGAAAGATTGGATAGACTCGGTTTGTACTCGATGGAATTTAGAAGATTGAGGGGGGATCTTATAGAAACCTACAAAATTCTTAAGGGGTTGGACAAGCTAGATGCTGGAAGATTGTTCCCGATGTTGGGGGAGTCCAGAACAAGGGGTCACAGTCTAAGGATAAGGGGGAATTCCTTTAGGACCGAAATGAGGAAAACATTCTTTACACAGAGAGTGGTGAGTCTCTGGAATTCTCTGCCACAGAAGGTAGTTGAGGCCAGTTCATTGGCTATATTTAAGAGGGCGTTAGATGTGGCACTTGTGGCTAAAGGGATCAGGGGGTACGGAGAGAAGGCAGGTACGGGATACTGAGTTGGATGATCAGCCATGATCACATTGAATGGCGGTGCAGGCTCGAAGGGCCGAATGGCCTACTCCTGCACCTATTTTCTATGTTTCTATGTTTCTATGTTATCCCTATCCCTTGAGTCATAGAGCGATATAGTGTGGAAACAGGCCCTTCGGCCCAACTTGCCCACACCGGCCAACATGTCCCAGCTACACTAGTCCTATCCTGCTCTTGGTCCATATCCCTCCAAACCTGTCCTATCCATGTCCTATCCATGCTTAAGAAGAAACTGCAGATGCTGGAAAATCAAAGGTAGACAAAAATGCTGGAGAAACTCAGCGGGTGAGGCAGCATCTATGGAGCGAAGGGTTTGAAGAAGGGTTTCGACCCGAAACGTTGCCTATTTCCTTTGCTCCATAGATGCTGCCTCACCCGCTGAGTTTCTCCAGCATTTTGTCTACTATCCATGTACCTGTCTATAAGTTTCTTAATGGTTGCGATAGTCCCAGCCTCATCTGCCTCCTCCGGCAGCTCATTCCATACACCCACCGCCCTTTGTGTGAAAAAGTGACCCCTCAGATGCCTATTAAATCTTTTCCCCTTCACCTTGAACCTATCTCCTCTGGTCCTCGATTCCCCTTGCTCTGGGCAAAAAACTCTGTGCATGTACCCGATCCATTCCTCTCGGGAAAGCTTGCAATCCATCTTTGACGCTGCCAACCATTCTCAGGGATAGTGAAGCAACAAGCAGATGTAAAACCTAAAGCAGGGAGTATGTGCTAACCTGGCCTAATTATAACATATAACCATATAACAATTACAGCACGGAAACAGGCCTTCTCGGCCCTTCCAGTCCGTGCCGACCATTTATTTTCCCCTAGTCCCATCTACCTGCACTCAGACCATACCCCTCCATTCCCTTCCCGTCCATATACCTATCCACTTTACTTTTAAATGTTACAATCGATCCTGCCTCCACCACTTCTGCTGGAAGATCATTCCACACAGCCACCACTCTCTGAGTAAAGAAGTTCCCCCTCATGTTACCCCTAAACTTCTGTCCCTTAATTCTCATGTCATGCCCTCTTGTTTGAATCTTCCCTACCCTCAATGGGAAAAGCTTATCCACGTCAACTCTGTCTATCCCTTTCATCATTTTAAAGACCTCAATCAAGTCCCCCCTTAACCTTCTGCGCTCCAAAGAATAAAGACCCAACTTGTTCAACCTTTCTCTGTAACTTAGTTGCTGGAACCCAGGCAACATTCTAGTAAATCCCCTCTGTACTCCCTCTATTTCTATTCTATTCCTCTATGAAGTGATGAACTAATGTACAGGGGATCGATGGTCAGTGCGGACTCATCGACCCAAGGGGCCTGGTCCATGCTGTATCACTAAAACTAAAACTAAATTCATCAAACACACAAGTTCATAAGTTATAGGAGCAGAATTATACCATTCGGCCCATCAGGTCTGCTCTGCCATTCAATCATGGCTGATCTATCTCTCCCTCCTAACCCCATTCCCCTGCCCTCTCCCCATAACCCCTGACACCCGTACTAATCAAGAATCTATTTATCTCAGCCTTAAAAAGATCCATTGACTTGGCCTCCACAGCCTTCTGTAGCAATGAATTCCACAGATTCACCACCATCTGACTAAAGAAATTCCTCCTCATCTCCTTCCTAAAGGAACGTCCTTGTAATTCTGAGGCTGTGCCCTCAGGTCCTAGGCTCTCCCACTAGTGGAAACACCCTCTCCACATCCACTCTATCCAGATCTTTCACTATTCGTAGCTCGATGTCTATTTTGGAAGCCAACCTTTGGACATGGTAATAATGGGATCTTACCCAACTTGTCCCAAGGGAGGCCACAGTATTGAGGGGATGTGTAGGAAGGAACTGCAGATGCTGGTTTAAACCAAAGGTAGACACAAAAAGCTGGAGTAACTCACTGAGTTGTTCACTGATGCCTTCACTCAGAATAATGAAAAGTCTTTTATGGATATGGGTTACAGTAACCCCTCATATTAACAGATCTTGCGAGGGGGGAGGGGGGGGGGGGTAGTGGGGGCAGGGGTAAACTGTGTCTACGTAAGAAACAACTGCTGATGCTGGTAAAATCGAAGGTAGACACAAAATGCTGGAGTAACTCAGCAGGAGAGGCAACATCTCTGGAGAGAAGGAATGGGCGACGTTTCGGGTCGAGACCAGGCGGGACAAAGATAGAATGTAGTCGGAGACAGTGAGACTAGTGGGAGAACTGGGATGGGGGAGTGGACGGAGAGAGAAAGTAAGAGCTGTTTGAAGTTAGAGAAAATCAATGTTCATACCGCTGGGGTGTATGAGCAACTACCCCAGCGAAATATGAGGTGCTGTTCCTCCAACTTGCGCTGACGCAAAATGCTGGAGTAACTTGGCGTGTGAGGCAGCATCCCTGGAGAGAAGGAATAGGTGACATTTCGGATCGAGAGTCCGGTGGGCGGGGGGGGGGGGGGGGGGGGGGGTTGGGAGATTGCAACCTTCACGTGGTCCGCCCTGTTTCGACGAATGCAATCAACCTGGCGTGTACAATCAAATACGATCAAATAGAACAAGTTGTCCTGCAACTTTCGGCTATGCACGCCACACGCAAGAAGGAGAGAGTCAGGGGAATGAGGATGAAGGGAAACGAGAGATATAGTCGGTGATATAGAGAGATATCGAACAAATTAATGAAAGACATGTTAGACTGGGAGAAGGCTGGTAACTAGCGATGGTTAGTTTCTTCAACCTCCAGCACGTTGAGCCTTTTTTTGTAAACCAACGCCTGCGGTTCCTTGTTGCGTCTCCTTCCCCCCCACCCCCTGCTCTGGCGTGTGAGAGGAAGGCGACAGGTCTAATTATTTCTACGAGTCACATGTGCTGTAATTGACAGAGATGTTTGCAGTGACTGAAAGTGATTGATTGTGGTCACTGTCAGAAGAAAGGGTCAGTCAGTTTGTTTGGATTTTAGATTACTTATGCAAATATTGAGCGATCACGCAATTATGATTTCGGTTCCTAAGCATTTCTGCTGTAACCCTTGGTAACACAAAAGGCAGGTCACATGCGACTGGAGTTTGGTCCGCAGAGGTTTCCTGGGGAGCTGCTGCCACCTTGTGTTTGGCAGATGAACTGCCGCGGGCAAATGCCACCTTTTTTTAGTTCATAACTTCAAAATCATTCTTTATTAGCCAAGGGTTACACAAAAAACTGGAGAAACTCAGCGGGTGCAGCAGCATCTAAGGAGCGAAGGAGATAGGCGACGTTTCGGGTCGAGACCCTTCTTCTTTATTAGCCAAGTATGTCTTGCAAAACTCTGTGCGCCTAAGGTAGGTACGTTACAAAACTTACCTTTAGCGGCGCTGCACTTCTGCCGCTCCCCGTGTGCGCGACTTTCGCGCCTTGCAGAGGGGGGCGGGCTTAAAGTGCCGTTTTTCCACAGGCCTGGATAATCGATGAATGTCAGGCGATTTGGTTGCTGAAGAAAAATCGCTCCGGCATTTAATGAATGGTGGTATTTTTAAATTACTCTAGATTATTTATTAACTAGAGTAATTTAAAAATCACCTTCAAAAGCCGTGAGCGCAGACAACCGGAAGCATTTTGCGTAGGGGAGAGAAAAAGGTAAATACTTTATTTTTATACTAAAAGTTGGTTTTTCGGGAGGCATTAATAATATTTTTATGTTGCGAAATGGGGTCCCCAAAAAATGTATGAACAAACAGTATTTTTCCTCCCGACTTCACCTCTAACCGCAACGTTCCAATCCACCGCATTCCACTAAAACCCACTCGCTAGTTGATTTAAATGGCCATTAATTTACAGGCATAAAACACTAAATTCCTTCCATTTGGCCCAGAAATTCATGAAAATGAGATTTAAAAATTATGTTATATTGTGGATTATTGTGTGAATGTTATTTGGACACTTAGGCAATTTAAAAAAAGTTTATCTTTTCTTAAGAAATTGATAGATGTTTAGATCTACTCATTGAATTTTGTAATTAGCTACAATTAGATAACTAACTAATTATATGCTTTAATTTCAGGTAATCCAAGTAAGATTGTTTAATATTTGTTTCAGAATGCTTCAATCTATAATAACTGAAAATTTCATTGAGTTCTCTTAATTTTTAAGAAAGTTATGGACTTTTAACTTTTCCAGATCACAGCTTTTGAGTTAAGTCAATTGAAAGGCAATGGGAAGCAAGATGCTTATTTCCGAGTATGAAAATGGCCATAACTTTCTTAATACTGAAGATATGAAAGTAAATTATGTGTCAAATTAAACTTCTTTTTATGCTTTATCTGATGGGATAAATTGCAGACTTGATTTTTAAAATCTCAAAATTTTGTAACATTGCTACCTAAGGGCCAGTTTCAGTGCTGTATCTCTAAATCTTAAACTAAAACTTACGCTTTCATAAAATTGGTGCATTTTTTTTTTGGAATAATTTTTTTATTAGCAATAAACAATTCTCAATGTTTAAAACTGAGTTATAAACATCAACTTAAATCAATATTTGTACTCTAATGATTATTATCTTATTTTTTTTGAAAATAAAAGTGGGTAAAGAGAAATACCATTATTAATCAATAAAATTATAATTCCTTAATAATTATTTGGTATAAAAAAAAAAGAAAAAATGAAGAAAAAGAAAAAAGACATATTATGTATATATATCAATTAAAAGCCACACAATATATTATAAATGAAACAACTACAAATAATAATATCAGTAAAGACATGCATATATCCTGGTATACCAATACATTATTTTCATCAAATCCCGCAGGGTGTCAGTCGAGCCGTGATGCCAAGAACAGCTACTTCTCTAAATACTGTATATATGGAGACCATATCTGTTGAAAAGAATTATACTCGTCCAAAAGGACAAATCTGATTCTTTCCAACTGCCACGTCTCCAACATCTCTGATGCCCACATTTTAATTGTTGGGGATAATGTTCCCTTCCAAAATTTCAATATTATTTTTTTCCCTAATATCAAACAATAATCAAGGAAATTTCTTTGATCTAGTGTAAGTATCAAATTAGCCTCTGGAATTCCCAGTATTATTAACTTTGGGTCGGGTTCTAATTTAACCTTAAGAACTTCAGAAATAACTTTAAAAATTTCTGTCCAATAATAATTCAATTTAGGACATGTAACAAAACTGTGTGTTAAATTTGCTTCTAAATTCTTACATTTATCACAAATAGAGGAGAGATTAGGAAATATACTATTTAATTTGGTTTTCGAATAATGTAATCTGTATAATACTTTAAATTGTATTAATATATGTCTAGCATTTAACGAGCACCGGTGTATTCGTTGTAGACTTTCTTCCCAATTTTCTTTGGTTATAGGTGATCCAATTTCATTTTCCCATGCTTGACGATATGTTTCAGTTATTGGATTCTCCTTATCCATAATGATGTTATATATATAAGCTATTAATTTTTCTGTGGTTGGATGCCAGTTAAACGATTCATCTAATAATCCTGGTTCCTTATTTTTAAAATCCTGTGTATTAGATTTAATATAATCTCTAATTTGGAAATACCTAAACAAATGCTGTGAAGACAATCCGTAGATATCTTGTAATTCCTGAAATGAAAGAAATTTTCCATTTCTATAAAGGTGCTCTACCCTTGTAATTCCTAAATTATCCCAATGTCTGAACCCTCCATCCAATGTGGAGGGCTTAAATAATGGGTTATTCATAATTGGTAATCTAAATGAAAGGTTGTCTAATTGTAAAGTCTTGACTATTTGTTTCCAAATACGTCTATTATTATAAATGATTGGATTGTCCCTATAAATTTTTTTTTGAACTTCCTTTGGGGCAAAAATAATTGAATCTACGTTGAAAGGCAAACAATCTTCCTTTTCTATCTTTAGCCACGTTGGTTCCAGGTCCGTATTTACCCACCAAAAATTCATATTCTTAATCTGTACTGCCCAGAAGTAGTATAGAAAATTTGGAAGTGCTAATCCTCCGTTTATCTTTGACTTACATAAATGTTTTTTACTTATTCTATGATTTTTATAATCCCAGATAAAACTATTAACAATATTATCAATTTTTTAAAAAAAGGTTTTCGGAAGGAAAAAAGGGATAGCTTGAAACAGATATAATAATTGTGGTAGAAAAACCATCTTTATAGCGTTTATTCTACCAATCAAAGATATAGGCAGTGTTTTCCAATATAAAATATTTTTTTTAAGTTTATCTAATAATTGAGGATAATTCGATCTAATTAATGAGTTATGAGATTTAGATACATTAATTCCTAAATATTTAATTTTGTCAGTAACTATTGATAATGGATATTGTTGTAATATGTTTAAATTTATATTAGTTATTGGCATAATATCACTTTTATTCCAATTAATCCTATATCCAGAAAATGTACTAAATTTATTTATAACATCAAACAACATTGGAATACTAATTTCAGGTTTTGTGATGTAAATCAAAACATCATCTGCATATAAGGATATTTTATTAGTTGTTCTGTCAGTATTATAACCGTATATTTCAGGTTCTGATCTAATTCTTTCCGCCAAAGGCTCTATCGCCAAGGCAAATAATAAAGGCGATAACGGACATCCTTGTCTACATCCCCTAAAGAGTTTAAATTTAACTGATAGTATTTGATTAGTTAGAATTCTTGCAGTAGGATCTGAGTATAGGATTCTTACCCATTTACAAAATTGATCCCCCAATTGAAACTTTTCCATTATATTAAATAGATATAACCATTCCACCTGGTCAAATGCTTTTTCTGCGTCTAACGATATGACTGCTAATTCCGTATCTCGTATTCTTTTAGAATATATAATATTAAACAGGCGTCTTAAATTATGAGATGAATAGCGTTTTGGAATAAAACCTGTTTGATCATAATGTATTAATTTAGAAATCACCAAACTTAGTCTCCTAGATAAAACTTTAGCTAATATTTTTTGGTCTGTATTTAGAAGGGCAATCGCTCTATATGAACCAGGATCTTCCAGATCTTTATCTACCTTAGGTATAAGTGTAATTGTGGATTCATTTAAAGAGTCTGGTAATTTTCCTTGTTCATATGCATGTCTATACACTGTGTGTAGTCTTGGAGAGATCAGATCTTGAAATTTTTTAAATTGGTGCATTTGCTGACTAATTGCCAGGCTAAAGCTTAGTTTAGTTATTTATCTATCTATTTATTTATTTATTTATCCGTTTATTTATTTATTTATTTGTTCCAAACAAGTAAAGGCACAAATAGGAATAAATAACAACAACAAAATCGAAATAGTCAAACAATTGGACATTCCAGGCAATATTTGCAAAGCAACGAAAAGCATAAAGCAAAATTTAAATGTCCAACACTTTTTTTCTTTACAAGCTCGAAAAGGAGTGAGAAGAAGAATAACTTATTTAATCTCACCCCTTCTCCCTAAACCCTTCTTCCATATTTAATGATTAATTAATTGATAATTATGATTATCACTGTTATTAATAACATTGCTTATAATAATAATAATAATAATGATAATGATAATGTATTGCGTACAGTTTTGGTCTCCAAATCTGAGGAAAGACATCCTTGCCATAGAGGGGGTACAGAGAAGATTCACCAGACTGATTCCTGGGATGTCAGGACTTTCATATGAGGAAAGATTGGATAGACTCGGCTTGTACTCGCTGGAATTTAGAAGATTGAGGGGGGATCTTATAGAAACTTACAAAATTCTTAAGGGGTTGGACAAGCTAGATGCTGGAAAATTGTTCCCGATGTTGGGGGAGTCCAGAACAAGGGGTCACAGTCTAAGGATAAGGGGGAATTCCTTTAGGACCGAAATGAGGAAAACATTCTTTACACAGAGAGTGGTGAGTCTCTGGAATTTCATTTCGGAGTCACGTGAGTGACTTCGTGAAGAGCCCGCCGGCGCGCATGCTCGACATATCGTCGTACCGCGTTGCTGCGACGCCTGGCGGTGGAGCGCGCTCCTCGCCAGCCCTTCATAAGGGGCCACGGAGGTGAGTATTCTACCTTTAGTTGGTGGTCCTTGTTGTTGGTTATGTCTTGCAGCAAGGACATGGATGGGAGTTCCAAGGGCCGGAGGACGTCAGGACGAGTTCGCCGGTCAACAGTTCCGGGGCCTTTACCATCGGCAGTACCTGCAACGCAGGCCGGGACTCAGGCGGAGATGTGGGTAAGCCCTGTGGTTACAGGTCCAGATCCGCCAGCACACCACAGCTCGGAGGAGTTCGACGAGGAGGAGTGTGGTGTGCCGCCAGAGCAGGAGGACCCTGCCATGGCAGTCAGGTCGTCAGCGGGCTCGCTGGCGACCTCGAGCAGGGTGCGTGCGGCTGCACGGCCTGTTCCACTCAGCCCTCCGAGTAGGGGAAGGGCAGGAGCCCAGAAGCCTAACCCTACCAGGGCTAAGGCATTGCCTGACACGGAGGTGCGGTCAGGTTCCAGGGCGAGACCCGGGGCGGCTGTGAGGTCCAGCCGGCACACCCCGACTCTCGACGCCGGGACGGGTCGGTTGAGTCGGGTCTCGTCACGGTCGCCGAGCCCCCCATGGATGGGTGGGCGAGACCATGCATCGGCAAAGTCCACGATGTGGGCAGCCGGCAAGCCTGCGCGGGCTTCAGGCAGCCATGCTTCGGCTGGTGCCGACACCACGCCGCAAGTGCCCTTAGTGGCAGCGGCTTCAGCTCCCGCTAAACGGAGGCGGTTGAACACGCCCGCGCGGGAATCGCGCAGTTTCGCCTCGGAGGCTGTTAGCGACAACTACCGGCACCGGCAGGGCCTCGATGAGGTGCGGGCCGATGATAGGAGCCCGGTTTTCTTATCAGAGCCGGAGGACTCCGACCACCTGAGTGTTCAGGGTGAAGGGCGTATTGACCGTATGGAGCGGCTGCTGGAGCTCCTGCTTCAAAGTCAACAACAGCAGGGCAGCAACAGGCACAGGGCGTCGTCACCAGCCTCTACCATCAGCCTGGAGCAGCAGGAGGAGGAGGTTTTGGTGGATCCCATACCATCTCCGTTGGAGGTGCCAGCGGAGGATCTTCTGGATGTGGCGACCAAATTTGCGGCCCCACATTCATCTGGACTTCCTTTAAACGAAAAGCTGGCAGCCACTGTGGACTTTCTTAACAACCAGCAACTACAGGAAGAAGTCCTCATTCAGGCAATGAGCCGTCACAAGGCTCCATCCAACTGCAACTCCCTCAACGTGCCTGTGGTCAATACGCCGATATGGGGCAACATCAGTGCGGCTATCCGTCAACAAGAGGTAAAATTGCAGCGGATCCTGAAGCTCCTCACGGCCGGTATTACCGCCTTTGCGCGGTCGGTGGACGGGGACGAACTGAATTTGGACCAGGAAGATGCTCTGGCCCTCCTGTGCGCGACCCAGCACGAAATCAACGGGTTTCGCAAAACCAGCATCCGCCCAGCGCTCAATCCGAAGTTTGCAGGATTGTGCAAGCCACCGCCGCCGCCCCCGCCCCGTCAGCTCTTTGGGGAGGACCTCTCGAAGAGAGTCAAAGAGCTTGACGAACAAGCCAAAACGGTGGGGATCATGCGCTCTCAGAGTGCCCCCGCACCGTCAGGCTCAAAGTCTCCATACATTCGATCACGTGGGTCTGCTAGTACCTCGACGAGGACCCACCCTCAAGCTCCACAACGACAGCAACATCAGAACCAGCACCAGGGGTCATTTTTAGGACAGGGTCGGCAGAGACCCTGGTGGAAAACGAAGACGCCGCGCCCTCAAGCCAACCCAGCACCTCCACGTCCACCCACGCGTGTCAAGGACCGCCGGTAACCACGGAGGTGAGGGGGTCTGGTTCTCTCTTTTCTCTTTGTTTAACTTCACATGTTGGTGGTCGGTTGTTTTTGGGTGCATGGGGTAATTTTACTGGTGACGAGTATGTGTTGCAGAATATTCAGGGGCATAAAATTGAGTTTATTAATGGCGACATTCCTCCATCCCAGCATATGCCCGGTCGAACGTTTAAATTATCTGCTGCAGAACAGGCAGCAGGCTACAAGGAACTTTTAAGTCTTGAGCAGAAGGGAGTGATTGAGAGAGCGGTGCATGAGCCAGTTGAATTTGTTTCCAATATATTCACCAGACCTAAGAAGGATGGAGGTTGTCGTGTCATTATTGATCTAACCCGTTTGAATACTTTTGTAACATATACTCATTTTAAAATGGATACGTTTGAAACAGCCAAATCATTGATTTCTCATGGTTGCTTTATGGCATGCATCGATTTGAAAGACGCATATTATTCAGTATCCATCCAGAAATACGACAGAAGGTTTTTGAAATTCATCTGGATGGGGCAACTCTGGCAGTACAAGGCTTTGCCTAATGGGCTCACCACAGCCCCTAGATTGTTCACTAAATTAGTGAAACCAATTATGGCTTATTTGAGACAACGACACCATATAGTTATGGCCTACTTAGATGATATCTTAATTGTGGGCCACACCCTGGAATTGGCTGAACAGGGTGTTGCAGCTGCTGTCAATATATTTCAACAATTAGGGTTTATTGTCCATCCAGAGAAATCAAAGTTCTGCCCTGCCCAGGTGATTAATTACCTAGGGTTCACGGTGAACTCTATGAGCATGAGGGTTACCATTCCAATTAACAAGATTGAGGAGGTTACCCAGGTGTGTCTAGATTTAATCCGCACCAATATATCATCGATTCGGCATTCAGCTACAATAATTGGGAAGCTTGTAGCTTTGTTTCCGGCAGCGCGATATGGACCTTTGCATTATCAGAATTTGCAAAGAGCTAAAATTGCTGCGTTAAAACAGAATGCTGGTCATTATGATCGGTCCATGCAGCTGCCGCCCGAAGCGATAAATGAGTTGCAATGGTGGGTGTGTCACATTAGCAGCTCATTCAAGCCTATCAGGGAGGCTAATCCGGTGGTATATTTGCAGACTGATGCAAGCTCCAATGGCTGGGGAGCCACGGATAATTGCTCTAGTTGTGGGGGCAGATGGGACACCCTTGAATCGACGATGTTGTTGACTCAAGGGATTAACTATTTGGAGTTGCTGGCAGCATTCCACGGACTTCGTGCGTATTGTTCCAAGCTTGTTGGAGCACATGTCCGTCTCCAAATAGACAACACCACAGCAGTGGCATACTTAAACCATATGGGTGGTACCAGGTCAGTTTCGTGTGACAAATTGGCTAACTCAATTTGGCTCTGGTGTGTTCAAAGAGACATTTGGATTTCAGCTACCTATTTGCCAGGTGAGCTTAATACTGTGGCGGACACCAGGTCACGCAAATTTAATGACAATATTGAATGGATGTTGCATCCTGAGACTTTTTCTAAAGTCACAGCCAAATTTGGTAAACCAGACATTGACCTTTTTGCGTCACGGTTGAACCATCAGGTACCAACCTACGTTTCATGGGAACCAGATCCTGGGGCAATAGCGCTAGATGCATTCTCGCTGGACTGAGGGAATTGTTTTTTCTATGCCTTCCCCCCGTTTTGCCTCATCAGTCGGGTATTGCGAAAGATTCAGGCAGATGCTGCCAAGGGCATCCTTATTATACCCGACTGGCCCACACAGCCTTGGTATCCGGTGGTCTTTGACATGCTCAACGAACCTTGGGTCCTTTTGAAGGGTTGCCCACAATTGGTTACTCACCCTGTCTCAGGGGAGCCACATCCCTGCCACGGCTATTTAAATCTGTTGGCTTGCAGGTTCTGAACAGGCCGTTAGTCCAATACGGCCTCTCGGCTCGGACCATGGATACCATCGGGGCGTCGTGTCGAGAGCCCACAAGGCGAAGATACCGCTCGCATATTAAGAAGTGGGAAGCCTACTGCAGCCGCTCTCGCATCACGTACGATGACGTGACAATAACCGACGTCCTGGAATTCCTCGCGGGGTTGCACCATGATGAACACTTAAGTTACAGTGCCATCAACAGCGCCAGAAGTGCGCTATCATTCTACCTCAATATTGGGGTAGGATCCAACAGACTAGTGTCCAGACTCATGCGGGGTATATTCAATATGAATCCGCCTACACCACGCTATAATATCACCTGGGATGTCAGGGACGTATTAACCCTGCTCAGGACATGGTCTCCCATGGAAGGGCTCCAACTGGACCAACTCACCATGAAGCTGGTGATGTTACTAGCGCTGACTTCAGCTCAGAGGGTACAGACACTACACAAACTTCGTGTCGACAGAATGACTTCTACCCCTACAGTAGTAGTCTTTTTCATTGACGAGCTACTAAAGCAGCATAGACCTGGGTGCACAGGGCTGCAGCTGAAGTTCCCGGCATACCCCGCAGATGCTAGGCTATGTTCAGCCTCACATATCCGCCACTATGTCAAGGTGACGGCACGCATCAGAGGAATGGAGAGATACCTGCTTGTCACTCATAAGAGACCTCATCATCGAGTGACAGTCCAGACGATATCCAGGTGGCCTCGAGTCGTCTTGGGTAAGTCAGGTATCGACACTAATGTGTTCAAATCTCATTCCACCAGGGCTGCATCGACGTCAGCGGTGAGGGTCATGGAGGTGCCCATGGACCAAATTCTCGCCACAGCAGGATGGGCTAATGAAGCTGTGTTCCAGCGTTTTTATAACAAGCCTGTTGCTGCTCCTCTACAGTTCGCAGAAGCCGTGCTGAATGCAGGTCAAGAACGTGGAGATGTCCCCGCATGAGGGGTTTTGATTTGTTATTAATAAATATGCTCTTGTTTTGCAGTATGAACTATTGAGCAAGTTTGTTCCTCCCATCCATCCCTGGTAGTGGTGTGTCAGCATGGACGTGGTCCAGGGCGTGTAATCACAGAAGCTTTGAAGTCTTCACGAAGTCACTCACGTGACTCCGAAATGAAATAGTAAGATTGAACGAGAACTTACCAGTTCGAAGGTTGATCTTTATTTTATGAGGAGTCAAAGTGAGGGATTTCGTGCCCTCCTCGCCCAACCCTCAGTCACCTTCATCTGGTAATCTTAGTCACTTCAATCTTACTATGCGAAGTCATTTCTATTGTTGGTTTCTGTGATTCCACGCCGCTACTTTGAAGTATGTCGAGCATGCGCGCCGGCGGGCTCTTCACGAAATCCCTCACTTCGACTCCTCATAAAATAAAGATCAACCTTCGAACTGGTAAGTTCTCGTTCAATCTTACTATTCTCTGCCACAGAAGGTAGTTGAGGCCAGTTCATTGGCTATATTTAAGAGGGCGTTAGATGTGGCACTTGTGGCTAAAGGGATCAGGGGGTATGGAGAGAAGGCAGGTACGGGATACTGAGTTGGATGATCAGCCATGATCACATTGAATGGCGGTGCAGGCTCGAAGGGCCGAATGGCCTACTCCTGCACCTATTTTCTATGTTTCTATCAATAGCAATGTAATATGTAATATAATATACAATATATAATCTACAATAGCTAATTATTCATTTGAGATGCAATTTAACCGTAGACGTACCCCAGACATTTTTTTAGAGATGCATACGGACATATATATACACAACTGATAAACACATACAAGTAATATGTATGAAGTAACCAAAAAATGTAAATAAATAATGAATAAAATAAATAAGTAAACATTAACCCCTGTTTGTCAACCATCCCCTTCATCCCTGTACCTTGTGAAAAGTTTTTTGTCTGTCATTTTGAACTTGTTCATGTTTGGACATTGCTTTAACTCCACAGTCAAACTGCTCCACAATTTAATTTAGTTCCACAGTTTAATTTGTTATTATCACATATGCCGACGTACAGTGAAAAGCTTTTTTATTGCGCGCTATACAGTCAGCGAAAAGACCATACACTGTTGCAATCAAGCCATCCAGAGTGTAGCATAGAACGGTACAGCACGGGAGCAGGCCCTTCGGCCGGTTCAAATTCAGTGCTGATCATGATGCCCTTGCCTATCTTTGATCAGACTTTACTGGACGTTGTCTTGCACTAGACGTCATTCACGTTATTCCCTTTATCGTGTATGTACACTCAATTGGAATCATGTATTGTCTTTCCACCGACTGGTCAGCGTGCAACAAAAGCTCGTCACTGAGTCTGTGACAATAAACTAAGCAAAATTCAATTCGAGTCAACTCAATTAATTCCCTCAGCCTGCACGTAATCCATATCCCTGCGTTCCCTGCATATCCATGTGCCCATCCGAAAATAATTCAGCGGGACAGGCAGCATCTCTGGAGAGAAGGAACGGGTGACGTTTCGGGTCGAGACCTTTCTTCATATACTGCCATCAGGTCTCCCTTCAACCTGCAGTGTTCCAAGGAAACATAACAAGGTTATGAAATTTATCATTCTGCCATAATACTCAACCTCCCTGACCCAGAAACGACTTAGTTGCATCTGCGCAGGCAGTGATTTGGTTTGTATAGATCTGTATATCGTGATTTAATTAATTTTTTTCTGTCTTAATCTAACATTCACTTCACGTAGCCACCATGCTACCTTGTTCAGCGTGGCAGAACTGACCATTGGAAGGAATTAACTAGGCTAATACCCAGTTACTGAGTTTAGTTTATTGTCTCGTGTACCGAGGTACAGTGAAAAGCCTTTGTTGCGCGCTAACCAGTCAGCGGAAAGTAGAGTAGAGCTAATAGGACTTGACGTTTCAATCCCTGTAATAAGTCGGCACTCTTACTATTTGCAGTGGGATTGGAATGGTGAAAGGTAGGGTAGGTACGTCATCGGGGTCATCAGGTGGGTACCCTCCTTCTTTAACGTTTCATTGATAAGCCCACAACATCTCCAGAGGGCTCAACGGTGATACCTGGCGTCCCAGTTACACCCCCCTCAATTCCATTCCCTCCTGTATTCATCTTGAAGCCCAATTGTTGTCTCTCCTTTTGATCCAAATCCAATTGCTGCTTTTTCCCGCAGAATTTGATAATGATTCGATTGCTTGTTGGAGGGAGCGACCCTTCACCCCCATTTTCTTTAATAGCCTGGTCATAGATGTAGCAACAAATCCCCTGCATCCCACTTCGACAGGAAAAATCCTGGTCTTCCACCAATTTTGGGAAGCTTCAGTTGCCAGTTCAGAGTACTTGTTTTTTGTCCTCTCATAACCATTCAACACCATCTTCCCATGGAACTGTCAATTCTACAACATATGCCAACTTGGCTGTTGTGGACCACAGGACCATGTCTGGCCGGAGTGTTGTAACCACAATGTCTGGGGGAAACACAAGCCTTTTTTCTAAGTCCGCTTCCATTTTCCAATCCCGAGCAGGTTGCAGAATGCTTGCATCCATTGGTGTTATCTGGTGCTCTGGAGGTTGGCCTGCTGGTACAAATGTTGTGAAGTGGACGTTTCCTGCCGATGTTGGTGGGGAAGCATTTGTGATCGTTCGCCTCTGTTCAAGAATATACATGGTTACAATCTTCACACAGGAATGATTGGGTTAACACATGATGCACTGGGATTGTACTCACTGGAGTTTGGAAGAATGAGGGGGGAACTCATTGAAAGGTATCGAATAGTGAAAGGCCCGGATAGAGTGGATGTGGAGAGGATGTTTCTGATAGTGGGAGAGTCTAGGACCAGAGGGCATCTCCTTTAGAAAGGAGATGATGAGGAATTGATTTAGTCAGCTGGTGGAGAATCTGCGGAATTCATTGCCACAGATGGTGGTAGAGACCAAGTCAATGGATACCTTTAAGACAGAGATAGATGCATTCTTGATTAGTATGGGTGTCAGGGGTTATGGGGAGAAGACAGGAGAATGGGGTTAGGAAGGAAAGACAGATCAGCCATATTTGAATGGTGGACGATGGGCCAAATGGTCTAATTCTGTTCCTATCACATGACCTTATGACCTTATGATCATGATTTTCATTGTACATAAGCTAAATCTAGAAATTCTCAACGATTCATATTTCTCAATTCAACTTAACCTGTTCTTCTCTGCACGATAGTCATTTGGTGTGTGACAATTTTTGGAATATCCGTTTAGGTTCCCCCTTCCGCTATCTTCACTGGTTCACACCAGTTCTATGTTCCCCCACATTCACATCCACTCCCTACACACAAGGGGTGATTTACAGAGGCCAATTAGCCTGCAAACCCGCACGTCTTTGGGAAGTGAGAGGAAACCGGAGCACCCGGACGAAACCCATGCGACCGCAGGGAGAACGTGCAAACTCCACGCCAACAGCACCGGAGGGCAGGATCGAACCGGGGTCTCTAGCGCTGTGAGGCGGCAACTCTGCCGCTACACTACAGCGTCGCCCAAAAGATGTGAACAAAATACCACATAATATGGCTGTAAGATGTGAACACAATTAAACCTGGTAACTACAGAAGATAAGGTGATGTCGATAGTTTAAAGCAGGGTTCCGACCCTAAACATCATCCATCCATGTTCTCCAGAGTTGCTGCCTGACCCTTTGAGTTACATAGAAACATAGAAAATAGGTGCAGGAGGAGGCCATTCGGCCCTTCGAGCCAGCACCGCCATTCAATATGATCATGGCTGATCGTCCGCTATCAATAACCCGTGCCTGCCTTCTCCCCATATCCCTTGACTCCACTAGCCCCTAGAGCTCTATCTAACTCTCTCTTAAATCCATCCAGTGATTTGGCCTCCACCGCCCTCTGTGAGAGGGAATTCTACAAATTCACAACTCTCTGGGTGAAAAAGTTTTTTCTCACCTCAGTCTAAAATGGCCTCCTCTTTATTCTGAAACTGTGGCCCCTGGTTCTGGACTCGCCCAACATTGGGAACATTTTTCCTGCATCTAGCTTGTCCAGTCCTTTTATAATTTTACATGTTTCTATAAGATATCCCCTCATCCTTCTAAACTCCAGTGAATACAAGCCTAGTCTTTTCAATCCTTCCTCATATGACAGTCCCGCCATCCCGGGGATCAATCTCGTGAACCTACGCTGCACTGCCTCAATCACAAGGATGTCCTTCCTCAAATTGGGAGACCAAAACTGTACGCAATACTCCAGATGTGGTCTTACCAGAGCCCTATACAACTGCAGAAGAACCTCTCTACTCCTATACTGAAATCCTCTTGTTATGAAGGCCAACATTCCATTAGCTTTCTTCACTGCCTGCTGTACCTGCACGCCAACTTACAGTGACCGGTGTACAAGGACGCCCAGGTCTCGCTGTTGCTCCAGCACTTTGTGCCTTTTTTTTCGGTAAACCTGCGTCTGCATGCTCTTGCTTTTACAAGATGTGTACAAAATGGGGTAAAAGGATAGTTTTGTGTGAGTATTGGTAAATAGCGGATTGGTGGGAAGTGTACAATAGAGTTCCCCATGGGAACATTCCTCTCAAAATGTAATTTTAAAATCTGTAGAGGTCAGGAATGTAGTAAGCATCAAGGGAAATAGTAATAGGCCTCGGGAGAGTAGAAATCCTGTGACGTTTATAGCAGAGTGGTGTGACTGATATATTATGTTGGATAGCATGAAGACAATATGAAGAAATGGAATAATTCGATAGGGAGTACAACAACAGTTTTCGGGTGTAAATTGGGGCCCATATCTGAGGAAGGATGAGCTGACATTGGACAAGGCCCAGGGGAGGTTTACGAGAATGGTCCCTGGATTTATTGGGTTGACATACGACGAGCGTTCGACAGCACTGGGCTCTGTCCAATCTGTCCGTAAAGACTCTGTCCGATCTTTTCCCATCATGAATCTCTATAATATCTATAATATCACCCCTCATCTACCTGCTCTGCTAATTCCAGCTTCCCCAACCTCTCCCTGTTGCTCAGACCCTCGAGCCCTGGCAACATCCTCGTAAATCTTCTCTGCACTCTTGCCATAGAAACATAGAAACATAGAAAATAGGTGCAGGAGTAGGCCATTCGGCCCTTCGAGCCTGCACCATCATTCAATATGATCATGGCTGATTATCCAACTCAGTATCCTGTACCTGCCTTCTCTCCATACCCCCTGATCCCATTAGCCTCAAGGGCCACATCTAACTCCCTCTTAAATATAGCCAACAAACTGGCCTGAACTACTTTCTGTGACAGAGTATTCCACAGATTCACCACTCTATGTGTGAAAAATCATTTTCTCATCTCGGTCCCAAAAGACATCCCCCTTATCCTTAAACAGAGACCCCTTGTCCTGGACTCCCCCAACATCGGGAACAATCTTCCCGCATCTGGCCTGTCCAACCCCTTAAGAATTTTGTAAGTCTCTATGAGATCCCCCCTCAATCTTCTAAATTCTAGTGAGTACAAGCCGAGTCTATCCAGTCTTTCTTCATATGGAAGTCCTGCCATCCCAGGAATCAGTCTGGTGAACCTTCTCTGTACTCCCTCTATGGCAAGAATGTCCTTCCTCAGATTAGGAGACCAAAACTGTACGGAATACTCCAGGTGTGGCCTTACCAAGACACTGTACAACTGCAGTAGAACCTCCCTGCTCTTGTACTCAAATCCTTTTGCTATGAATGCCAACATACCGTTCGCTTTCTTCACTGCCTGCTGCACCTGCATGCCTACTTTCAATGACTGGTGTACCATGACACCCAGGTCTCGTTGCATCTCCCGTTTTCCTAATCGGTCACCATTCAAATAATAGTCCACTTTCCTGTTTTTGCCACCAAGGTGGATAACCTCACATTTATCCACATTATACTGCATCTGCCATGCATTTGCCCACTCACCCAACCTATCCAAGTCACCTTGCAGCCTCCTAGCATCCTCGTCACAGCTAACACTGCCCCCCCGGCTTTGTGTCATCCGCAAACTTTGAGATGTTGCATTTAATTCCCTCGTCCAAATCATTAATATATATTGTAAATAGCTGGGGTCCCAGCACTGAGCCTTGCGGCACCCCACAAGTCACTGCCTGCCATCCTGAAAAGGACCCGTTCACTCCTACTCTTTGCTTCCTGTCTGCCCGCCAGTTCTCTATCCACATCAATACTGAACCACCAATAGGATGTGCTTTAAGTTTATATACTAATCTCTTGTGTGGGACCGTGTCGAAAGCCTTCTGAAAGTCCAGATATAACACATCCACTGCTTCTCCCTTATCCACTCTACTAGTTACATCCTCAAAAAATTCATTAAAATTCGTCAGACATGATTTACCTTTCATAAATCCATGCTGACTTCGTCCAATGATTTCACCACTTTCCAAATGCGCTGCTACCCCATCTTTAATAACTGACTCTAGCAGTTTCCCCACTACCGATGTTAGACTAACTGGTCTGTAATTCCCCGTTTTCTCTCTCCCTCCTTTTTTAAAAAGTGGGGTTACATTAGCTACCCTCCAATCCTCAGGAACTACTCCAGAATCTAAATTGTTTTGAAAAACTATCACTAAGGCATCCACTATTTCTGGGGCTACTTCCTTAAGTACCCTGGGATGCAGCCTATCTGGCCCTGGGGATTTATTGGCCTTTAATCCATTCAATCTACCTAACACCACTTTCTGGCTAACCTGGATTTCACTCAGTTCCTCCTTCTCGTTTGACCCGCGATCCCCTGCTATTTCCGGCAAATTATTTATCTATTCCTTAGTGAAGACAGAACCAAAGTAGTTATTCAATTGGTCTGCCATGTCCTTGTTCCCCATGATCAATTCACCTGTTTCTGGCTGCAAGGGACCTACATTTGTTTTATTTTTTTTTACACTTTAGTTTTTATTGCTTTTATGTATACACAAATAAAATACAAATATAACAACGAAACATACAACTTTACAGTGAAACGTACAACAGTGTAGCGGGGCGGGTTCAGTTTACAATTAATGATGCAGTATACAGAACTATTTTCATATTAAAACATTTTCCAATAACTTACATTATTATCTATAAAATTATACAGTGTTGATGTCTTTATTTCTATACCTAATCCATTTTCCCCATTTTCTATTAAACTCGTCTTCTTTCACTCTTAGAGAACACTAAAGAAAACCCGAACCTGATTTTAAAGAACACGGTCAGGGACCAGAATTGGCTATAAAATAATATATAATGGTGCTCCAGCCAGCCCTTAATGGACCGTCGGACTGAAAACTCTAAACTGCCTATATAGCCCTAACTCTACAACCAAAAATACCCGAAAACTCTCAGGTCATCCCTTCCGTCGCAATAGAACATTAATTTACAAAAGTATATCACAAATATACAAAGTGCAGTGCCATGCGGCCAGGCCTCATGCAGCTCAGCCCGGCACCTCTTCCTCCAGAGATCTATCTTGAAGAGAGAGAGAATTCTGGGAGCTTCTGCCTTTTAAAGCTTCCGATGAGTCATCTGATGTTGCTGGGCCAATCGGGTACAGAAGCAGTCAACCCCTTGGTTCCTGGCTCCCAGCCACGGCCTGCAGAGATACAAACAGGTAAGTACAGTATTCAACAGGTGGGGGGGGGGGGGGGGGGGGGGAAGTACCTAACACTGTCCCAAAATTGTTTTTATTTTTGGGCAACTCCAGAAGATATGTGCATGATTTGTGTCTGTTTGACCACATTGCCTCCAGCATGTTTGCTGCCTTAGAATTTGCTTGCTTTTTATGTTAGGCATAATAAAGAAACAAATCAAAAATTTCCAATTAAATTCTCTCCAATTTTGTGAATTAGTGGATGTCTGTAGTGTTACACACATATGATGCCATTCTTCTTCTGAGATTGTGATGTTCAATTCCTTTTCCCATTTAAATTTTACATAAAATGTAGTTTTAGCTTGACATTCCATTAAACTATGATAAGGTTTAGAAATAATCCTTAATGTTTTTTGATGATATGCATTAACTATCACTTCTATCACTGGATTCTTTTCTTCTAGTGCCTCCCTTTTTACTTTTTTATTGTAATAATCTGTCAGTTGGAGGTATCTAAACAAGTCTTGGTTCCGAAGTGCAAATCTATCCTTCAAATCTTGAAAACTTCTTGGGCCTCCATTTTCAATAACAGTACAAAATGCAGTCATTCCTTTCTTCATCCACTCTTTAAATGTTGAGTCATACATCCCTGGTTTAAATTCATTATCCAAAGCTATCCATCTTAAAACTTTTTGTCGTTTATTCAGTTTAAGTTGTCTGGTAAGAGTGAACCAGGTTTCTAAAGTAAATATCGTTATTGGATCGATTATACTCCTGATATGTCCAGGAAGCGCTTTTTCTCCCAAAAGTGTTTGGATGTGGAAGTCAGGGAAATATGTCTCAATCTCTTTCCACCTAGCTATATAGCTGTCCTCACACCAATTAATTAGTGGTCGAAGTTGGGCGGCATAGAAATATATCCTAAAATTTGGAAGTACCATTCCACCTTTGTCCTTTGGCAACTGTAGTGTAGTGCATCGAATTCTGGCCTTCTTTCCTCCCCAAATAAATCTAGATATTAATTTATCCCATTCCGTGAATTGTTTTAATGGTACCTCTATTGGCAGAGATTGAAACAAGTACAATAGCCTTGACAAAATATTCATTTTCACCACATTTATCTTACTACTAAAATCCATTGGGTGGGTGGACCATCTTTCTATATCCTTTTTTATGTTTTGGTTGATATGATTATAATTGGCCCCATACAACATTGATATATTTTTTGTTATATGTACCCCTAGGTATTTGATTGATTTTGAATCCCATTTAATATTATAATTTTGTTTGATTTCTTCTGGAGGAGGACAATTAAATAGGAGGATTTGAGTTTTTGAAATATTCACTTTATATCCTACATAAAAATTAAATTCATCTATGATCCCCATCATCCTTGGAAATGAGGTGTTTACTTTCATGAGATACATCATTACATCATCAGCGAAAAGGCCAATTTTATGTTCTTTGTCTCTTATAGTTACTCCCCTCAGTTCCCTATCTTAACGAATCGCTTGAGCCAATGGTTCAATATATATAGCAAACAGGGTAGGGCTAAGACAACATCCCTGTCTTGTTCCTCTTCCTAACACAAATCTCTCAGTTAAGGACCCATTCACCTTTACTCTTGCAGTAGGTTGCTGGTAAATTGCTTTAATAACTTGAATTGACTCTTCGGTAAAGCCAAATCTTTCTAGTGTTTGATATAAGAATTCCCAGTTAACCCTATCAAAAACCTTTTCCGCGTTTAGACTTATCAGGACAGCACGTGTACTTTCCTTTTGAATCTTGTGTATTATATGTAGGGTTCTTGTAATGCTGTCCTGTGTTTGTCTGCCTATTATAAAACCAGTCTGGTCTTCATCAATTAAATCTGGCATTAACTTTTCAAATCGTTTGGAGATAATTGAAGAATATAATTTATAGTCCACATTTAGAATTGATATCGGTCTGTAGTTGGTACAATTTTCCTTGTCTTTGTTCTCTTTGGGGATTAATGTTATAATTGCCTCTTTCCATGACGGGGGTGTCTTGCCTTCTTTGATAATCCAGTTAAAGGTTCTCAAAAGAAGTGGGTTCAGCTCATTCCGAAATATTTTATACCATTCTATAGGGAAACCGTCACTGCCTGGGGCCCTGTTTGTTTTCATCCTACCAATTGTCTTCTCTATCTTGTCCAGTGATATTTCTGCTGTGATTATTTTATTTTGTGTCTCTCCAATACAGGGCAGATCTATTGTATTTAAAAAAGTCCTCATTGATTCCCCATCTACTGTAGAGGTTTGTGTATATAATTCTTTATAATATTCCTGGAAGATACATTCTATTTATTTTGGATCACTCTTCAAATTCTGTGTACAGGGGTCCTTAATTTTGTGTATGGTGTTGTCAGCCTGTTGTTTGCGTAACCTTCGGGCAAGTATTTTAGTGGATTTAGGGCCTAGCTCATAATGTGCCTGTTTTACAAATCTTGCTTTTTTCTCCACCTCTTGACCCAATATTCTATCTATTTGTCCCCTCAAATCTTCTATTTGCTTATAAGTTCTCTGGTCCTTATTATTTTTGTACTTCTATACTAAATCCTTCAGGTCTGTTATCAACTTATTACATGTTTTCATTCTGGCCTTTTTAATATGTGATGCCCTCGCTATTAAACTACCTCGTGTTACAGCCTTCAATGCATCCCATAGTATGGATGGGTCCACCTCCCCATTGTCATTTTCCTTTAGATAAGTTTTGATTTCCAATTTAATATCATTAACAGTTGTTTTATCATTCAGTATTCCAACATTTAATTGCCACACTGTGTTTTTCCTTCTGCTGTTCATTTGAATTGTTAAGTATATGGCATTATGGTCTGATTCATCTGCCACACCGATTCTGCAATCCGTTACCCTATAACAGTCTTCTATCTGCATTAAGAAATAGTCTATTCTGGAGTAAACTGAGTGCGATATTGAGTAATGTGCATAGTCTCTTTCTAGAGGGTGAAAATTCCTCCAGACATCAAGAAAACCAAATTCTTCACAGGTAGTGTTTAGTAGTTTTGTAAACTGGTTCTTCTTCTTCTTTTTACTTGTCGTATCAAGCCTATGATTCAGTACAACATTCAGACCCCCCTCTTTTATGACTACAAGTATGTGAGCTATAATATGTGTTTTTATATCCAAATCATTTCAGCTTCTCATGCTCTTGTCGTGATAAATGGGTTTCTTGTAAGTAAATAATATGCATCTTCACTTTTTTCAATTTAGTCATGACTTTAGCCCTCTTAATTGGATTGCCCAAACCATTAACATTTAGAGACATCAGCTTAAGTCCTTGACATTGCATCATTACACTTAGTTTTTTCAATTCAATTCAATTCAATTCAAGTTTAATGTCATTGCACAAATACAAGTATAGGTACAACGAAATGCAGTTTAGCGTCGTTCTTAGTGATAGCGATATAGAAAAATAAATACAGAGTGCAGTGGTAGCAATATGGAAAATAAATAAATACAGGGTACAGACAAATCTATCAGCTGGGCTCCCAGTTCAGCAGTCGGATGGTGTAGTTGAAGAAGCTGTTCTTCGTCCTACTGGTGCGGGACCTGAGGCTCCTGTACCGCCTCCCTGATGGGAGGAGGGCAAACAGTCCATGATTAGGGTGTGAGGGGTCCTTGATGATCTTCCCGGCCCGCTTCAGGCACCGTTTTCGGTGGAGGGCATCCAAGGCAGGGAGCGGGGCACCGATGATGTACTGGGCGGTTTTCACCACCCGTTGTAGTGCCTTCCTGTCTGCCACGGTGCAACTGCTGTACCATACCGTAAAGCAGGTGGTCAGGATGCTTTCGATGGTGCAGCGGTAGAAGTTCGTCAGGATCTGGGGGGACAGGTGAGCTTTTTTGAGCCTCCTCAGAAAGTAAAGGCGCTGCTGTGCCTTTTTGATTAGCTTTGAGGTGTTGAGGGACCAGGACAGATCCTCCGAGATGTGTACCCCGAGGAATTTGTAGTTGGAGACCCGCTCCACCTCAGTCCCGTTTATATGGATGGGGGTGTGTCTGCCCCCTCTGTTCTTCCGAAAGTCAACAATTATTTCCTTCGTCTTCTGGGAGTTGAGGACGAGGTTATTGTTGGCACACCAGGTAGTCAGGTGCTGGACCTCCTCCCTGTAGGCTGATTCGTCATTATCACTGATCAGTCCTACCACCGTGGTGTCATCGGCAAATTTTATGATAGCGTTGGAGCCACACTTGGGGATGCAGTCATGCGTGAAGAGGGAGTAGAGGAGAGGGCTGAGCACACAGCCCTGTGGCACGCCGGTGTTCAGTGTTATAGTGGAGGAGGTGAGGTTGTTGACCCTAACAGACTGTGGTCTGTTAGTGAGGAAATCCAGTGTCCAATTGCAGAGGGAGGTGGAGATGCCAAGACCGCTGAGTTTGGTGATCAAGCTAGCGGGTATGACAGTGTTAAAGGCAGAGCTGAAGTCAATAAACAGCAGCCTGATGTAGGTGTTGTTGCTGTCAGGTGGGTCAGGGCAGAGTGTAGGGCCGTCGATATGGCGTCCTCTGTAGACCTGTTTGACCGGTAGGCAAATTGGTGGGAGTCCAGTGTGGGGGGGAGGCTGGCTTTGAGGTGAGCCAGGATCAGCCGCTCAAAGCACTTAGTGATGACAGGGGTGAGTGCCACTGGCCGGTAGTCGTTGAGACTCCCTGTCGCTGATTGTTTGGGCACTGGCACAATGGTAGATGTCTTGAGGCAAGTGGGGACGACACCCTGGGCCAGTGACAGATTGAAAATGTCAGTGAGGACCAGGGATAGTTGTCCGGCACATGCCCTGAGCACCCGCCCGGGGATGCTATCGGGGCCGGCAGCTTTGTGCTCATTCACCTTGCTCAGTGCGTCTTGTACAGCAGAGGTGGAGAGACTGAGGGGTTGTTCATTCGGGGGTGGAGCAACTTTGATGGCAGGAGTTTTGTTGTCCCGGTCAAAGCGAGCATAGAAGTGGTTTAGCTCATTAGGAAGGGAGGCGTTGTCCGGGGGGGGGGGTGTTGATTTTATGGTAGTCGGCAATGGACTTAATTCCTTGCCACATGCGCCTGGGGTCGGAGTTGTTTCGGAAATGCTCCTCAATCCGCTGTTTGTGATTGTGTTTAGCATTCCTAATTCCCTTTTTCAGATTGGCCCTGGATGAGCTGTATCCCTCAGCGTCGCCAGATTTAAAAGCGGCGTCTCGAGCCTTCAGCAGGGGTCTGACCTCCCTGCTCATCCACGGCTTCTGATTAGGGAAGGTCTTTATCACTTTATGGGTGGTGACGTTATCAGTGCAGAATTTTATGTAGTCCAGAACAGTTGAGGTGTATGAATTTATGTCCACATGGGAGTTTAAGGTGGCCTGGGTGGCAAACACACTCCAGTCTGTTTGCTGAAACTGTTCCTGTAAGACAGAGACAGCCCCCTCAGGCCAGACCTTCACTGTCCTCGCGGTAGGTTTCACACGTCTGATCAGAGGTGCGTATTTGGGGAGCAGGAACAAAGAGAGGTGATCAGACTGTCCCAGGTGGGGGAGGGGAAGGGCTTTGTATGCTTCAGTAATATTAGTATATACTAGGTCCAAAATATTGTTACCTCTGGTTGGGCAGGAGACATGTTGGTGGAATCTGGGGAGCACAGTTTTTAGGTTGGAGTGGTTAAAATCGCCAGCAACAATAAAAGCTCCCTCTGGGTGGGCAGTTAGTTGTTTTTTAGTGTGATTAATTTCACTGGATCCCCTCAACTCAACACCCGAACCATTCTGAACGACAAACCAAAACATATGAACAAACAAAGGTGTTTTACCTGGCAAAACAAAACAAAACATCAAAACATATATGGACTCCCAAAAAAGGGCATTCTCTCTCCTCCATAGATCCAGAATCCCTTTGTAAATTGAGGGGGGAAACCTAACACTAAGAAAGGGCCCTCTCCTAGATAAGCGGGGTAACCCTCTATGGGTCCCTCCATTCATTCTAGCTCTAATATTTCGCTAATCTCCCTAATGGTTGGATTTATCTAATACACAAAGTTGTATTAAATCAACATTAATTACACTCACGTGAGGTCTGTGATGCTTGGTGATATTTTTAGAACCAGGCTTATAAACAGATTTGTCTATGAATATACATATAAGAACTCAGCATTCTAACATATTGTGGCGGAAGCCATTGTGTTATCCATGTCCGTGCGTACCTTCATAATCATATCTCAGTTCAAGCATGAGTCTTTTGTTGGGATACTTGAAGGCGCTCCCATGCCCGTCTGATTGTCTCTGATTCTCCGTGTCTCTCGACGAGCTGCCACCGCGCCGTTCGGTGGAGTTGATCACGCAATGGCGGCATGTCCGTGTCTCCCCGCAGCTCTTCCACTTTATAGCCTCTCTGTTGTAGCTCTCGCACGGCTTCCCTTGCGTTGTTGTAGGTTTGGTGACAGCTCTCCCAGTGAATACGTATCTTGGTAAATGGTGTCTGAAAGCGGATTCCTTCCTCTTTTAAGAAGCGTTTAACATGTTTGTATGCCTTGCGTTGTTGTACTACAGCGGTTGTAGTCATGGTCAAAAGACAGCATTCGTTCTCCAAGTTGAATCTTCTTTTGCCACGCCTGTTGAGGACCATCTCTTTAACGTTAAACTGGAGAAAGTGGACAATTATGGATCTCGGAGGGGATCTAGGGCTTGGTTTCTGTGCCAGGGATCTGTGTGCTCGTTGAATCTGTAAATCTGTCATTTCAGGGATTGATATTTCACTTCTGAGCAGTTTCTGCAATTATTCCGCAAATTATTTCTTCGGGATCTGGACTTCAGATCATTCAATTTGTCGACAAGTAACTTCTGGTCTTTCATCGTGTCTTGGAGTCTAGTGTTTGCAGCGACAATCCATGTTTCCAGCTCCTCTATGCGGGTGGCGGCTTCTTCCGTTCTTTTGTTGGTCTTGTATTGCTTGTGCATTCGCTGCCATCTGAAGATTCATTTCATGTTAAAATTCGGCCAGCTCTTCTCTCATATCCCGCTTGAAATCGTCTTTGAATGATGTGAAGTCTGCTTTTAATTCTCTTCTCAAGTTGCTGATTTGTGTACTTATGCTTTTTAATTCCTCATGGAGGGCCTCTGTTGCAGCGTCTCCACCAGCCTGTTTGTTTTTGGTTTTGTCTGTGTCGTCTGTGTCGCTTCGGGCCTGACCTTCTGTTTCTTGCTTTTCTAGCATCTTTTCCTTCAACTTTCCGCTCTTTGTTTTGACTCCCCCACTCATACTATACTCATTAAAACTTAAATACTTGCTTACTTTGAATTTAGGGGAGGTTTATTTATCCGACTGTACGGAGCTCTCTGTCTAATCAGCCACCATGCTCTGCCGCCCACCGGAAGTCCTACATTTGTTTTAACTAAACTTTTTCTCTTCACATATCGCTTGCCATCTTAAGCTAATCCTGCTTGTCCACTTTTGGTCCATTTGATGTTTATGAGGGAGAAGCTGTTCCTCACTCTGGACGTTACATTTTTCAGGCTCCTGTCCCTGCTCCGATACCAGCACATACCATTCATTCATTCACTCACTCATTCACTCATTCATTCACTCATTCATTCACTCATTCACTCATTCATTCACTCATTCACTCATTCATTCACTCATTCACTCATTCATTCACTCATTCATTCACTCATTCACTCATTCATTCACTCATTCACTCATTCATTCACTCATTCACTCATTCATTCACTCATTCATTCACTCATCCACTTGTTCATTCACTCATTCACTCATTTACTCGTTCATTCATTCATTCGCCCATTCACTCACTCACTCACTCACTCATTCACTCACTCATTCACTCATTCATTCACTCATTCATTCACTCATTCACTCATTCATTCACTCATTCACTCATTCATTCACTCATTCACTCATTCATTCACTCATTCACTCATTCATTCATTCATCCACTTGTTCATTCACTCATTCACTCATTTACTCGTTCATTCATTCATTCGCTCATTCACTCACTCACTCACTCACTCATTCACTCACTCATTCACTCATTCATTCACTCACTCATTCACTCATTAATTCATTCACCCATTCACTCATTCATTCATTCACTCATTCACTCATTCATTCTCTCATTCACTCATTCATGCACTCACTCATTCACAAAAGATGACATGCCCAATAATGGTTGACACCATTCGAGATCACTGTGGTACCAGAGCAGATATTTCTGCATAGGTCTCAGCAGTGAGATGAGGACTCATGGACATGTTTAGTTGTTACCCTGCCGAGTGGTCAGCAAACACGTGAATCATGAGTGGAGTTTGACAACTATATTTGGGGAGGATTGTCATTTCTGGAGAGTACTGACAAAGACCAGGAACAACAGTTAAGAAACAGTGATGATCAGTCCATCACGGGTACTGACCTCCCCACCCTCGAAGGGAACTACATGAGTCACTGCCTCAAAAAGGCAGCAAGCATCATCGGAGACCCACACCATCCTGGCCACACGCTCATTTCACCACTGGCATCGGGAAGGAGGTACAGGAGCCTGAAAAATGTAACATCCAGGTTCAGGAACAGCTTCTTCCCTACAGCCATCAGGCTATTCAACACCACAGCCTCCAAATAAGCTAAACTACATAGACTTGGGGGCATTGATTTTGTCTTTTTGCCCTATTAATATTTGTTTGCTTCTATGTGTGTGTGTGTTATATATATATATATATAAATGTATATGTATGTATATATATATAATATATATATATATATGTATATATATATAAATATATATGTATGTATATGTGTATATATATATATATATATATATATATATGTATGTATGTATGTATATATATATATATATATATATATATATATATATATATATATATATACATAACTGAAGATAGACACAGAATACTGGAGTAACTCAACGGGACAGGCAGTATGTCTGGACAGGAGGAATGGGTGATGTTTCGAGTCGAGACCTTTCTTCAGACTGAACTTCTAGAGAAGGGTCTCGACACGAAACATCACCCATTCCTCCTCTCCAGAGACGCTGCCTGTCCCGCTGAATTACTCCAGCATTTTGTGTCTATCTTCGATATAGAGAGGGATTCCCACTGAACCTTTTCTTCTCGTTTATTACAATTTTTCCAGAGTACTATGTTTACATATTCTGTTGTGCTGCAGCAAGTAAGAATGTCATTGTTCTATCTGGGACACAGGACAACAAAACACTCTGGACTCATTCTTGCCTCTTGGTTAAGAAAGAACTGCAGATGCCGGAAAAATCGAAGGTAGACATAAATGCTGGAGTAACTCAGCGGGACAAGCAGCATCTCTGGAGAAGAGGAATGGATGATGTTTCTTCAGACTGAAGAAGTGTCTCGACCTAAAACATCACCTATTCCTTCGCTCTGTAGATGCCGCCTCACCCGCTGAATTTCTCCATGCATTTTTGTCCTCCTTGCCTCTTGGTTAGTAATTGCACCTCTCACTTTAACCTGCAGAGGGCACTCTGCACCAAGCTCAGGCTAAGGAGCTGCTGCTTCTTCCCACCAAGTAATGAGCTCTTTAACACCACAAACACCAACTAAACTACGAGTTACAAACTGTTTTGGCTGCACAGATGAGTTTGGGCTTTAGATTTTTGCACTAATGCACTAGATGCACAGAGTCTCTTGTGCAGAGTAGGTGAATCGAGGACCAGGGGACATAGGTTTAAGGTGAAGGGGAAAAGATTTAATAGGAATCCGAGGGGCAACTTTTTTACACAAAGGGTGGTGGGTGTATGGAACGAGCCGCCAGAGGAGGTAGTTCAGGCTGGGACTATCCCAATGTTTAACAAACAGTTGGACGGCTACACGGATAGGACAGGTTTGGAGGGATATGGACCAAACGTGGGCAGGTGGGACTAGTTTAGCTGGGACATGTTGGCCGATATGGGCAAGATGGGCCGAAGGGCCTGTTTCCACACGGCGTTACTCTATGACTAATATTGGAATTTGTTTAATTTACTATATTTTGTTGTATTTATTATGTCATCTATGAGGACTGTGTGTTTACGAGCCTATTATGCTGCTGCAAGTAAGAATTTCATTGTTCCATTGACGGTATGACAACTAAACGCTCTTCAAAGCCGGCACGGTGGCCTAATTAGTGGGAATTGCTGCTTCTCAGCGCCAGAAACCCCAGTTTGATCCTGACCTCAGGTGCTGTCTGTTTGGAGTTTGCACGTTCTCCCTGTGATCTCGTGGCTTTCCTTTGGGCGCTCCGGTTTCCTCCCACATCCCAAAGACGTGCAGGTTTGTAGTTTCAATGGCTCTGTACAATTGTCGCCTAGTGTGTAGAGAGTGGGTGCTAATGATACAGAGGCAGGAAACATGTTCCTGATGTTTGGGGGGGGGGGGTTCAGAACCAGGGGCCACAGTTTGGGAATTAGGGGTAAGCCATTTAGAACGGAGATGAAGAAAAACTTTTTCACACAGAGAGTTGTGAATCTGTGGAATTCTCTGCCTCAGAAGGCAGTGCAGGCCAATTCTCTGGATTTCAAGAGAGAGTTAGATAGATCGCTTAAAGATAGCTGATATGGGGATATGCAGAGAAGGGAAGAACGGGGTACTGATTGGGGATGATCAGCCATGATCACATTGAATGGCGGTGCTGGCTCGAAGGGCTGAATGGCCTACTCCTGCACCTATTGTCTATTGGCTATAACATAGAAATAGTGTGGACGGGTGATCGATGGATAGCATGGACCAGGTGGGCCGAAGAACCTGTTTCCATGTTGTATCTCTAAAACTGAAACTGAGCCATAGTGTGATTCAGCATGGAAACAGATCTGGCCCAACTTGCCCACGCTGGCCAACATGGCCCCATCTACACTGGTCCCACCTGCCTGCATTGGGGCACATTCCCTCTAAACCTGCCCTATCCATGTATACGGCCAAATGTTTTTTAAATCTTGTGAGAGCACCTGCCTCAACTACCTCCTCCAAGAGCTCGTTCCATGTATCTACGATCCTTCGTGTAAAAAAAGTTACCCTTAGGTTCCCGTGAAATCTTTCCCCATTGACACCCAAGCAAAGCTGGGCAGGCTTTGCTGCAAGGCTCCACGAGAGCAGAAAACTGCCGTTGTTGGAAATTTGAAATAAAAAATCCCAACGCTTGGAATACGATCTGTAGGGGGGGAGGAGCGGCTCTGCTGTCAGCGACCGAAGGGCTGGTGACGGGATCTAGGGAGTGGGCAGGGCCGAAGATGTCCTGATTGGGATGTTCCTAGGCCTGGCCAAGCTGGCCATCCACGAGTCACGGCGCCAGGCGGAAGAGGGCATTGCCCGAGGCAGGTGCTTGCCTCTTTACCAGGGTTACGTCCGCACCCGGTTGGTGTTAGAGAGGGACGTAGTTGTATAGTATCTATATTGCTAAAAGTCTGATCTTGACCACTTCCTGTTGTTCTGCATGTTGATTTTAGAAAATACGCTGCCACGTACGGTTGTGATTTTTGGCGATCTTCCTCAGAGTCCCCCTCCGCTGCGCAGGACAAGAGGATTTTCCCATCGAAGAAAAATAAAAGAGTTATTAGTGTTTAACAAATGTTAGGATTCGCTCTTCTGAAGGCCACGCCCCTTCCGGAGGGACTATAAAACCCAGAAGTGTTGAGTGCCTCAGTCAGGCTCTGCATGATGGGAGAGCAAGAGGGTCATGTCTCTCAGTTTGAGCTGTGAATAACATTGAACACATGTCTACTAAACTGTGAGTGGTTTTACTGACCTGTCAGTGTCCTTAATGTGGTTTGAAAATATAGTTTGGAAATGCTAAAGCTGTGTTGCCTTTGGTTTGGAAATGCTGAAGCTGTGATGCCTAATTAAAGTTGCCTTGCCTAATTAAAGTTGCCTTGCCCAATTAAAGTTGCCTTACCTAATTAAAGTTGCCTTGCCCAATTAAAGTTGCCTTGCCTTCTATATAATTAAAAGTCTAATCTTGACCACTTCCTGTTTGTGTTTTATATTGATTTTAGAAAAAGCGATACCAGGCACGGCTGTGATTTTTGGCCATTTTACTCAGAGTCCCCCTCTGCTCATCAGGTGCTGAGGATTTTACCCATTGATGAAAAATAAAATAATTATTATTTTTAAAAAACGTTGAGATTCTCGCTCCTGTCAATCACGCCATGGAGGCCACGCCCCTTCTGGTAGGAGGGGTACAGGACTATTAAACCCAGAGTGTGGGCTTGGCTCAGTCTCTGCAAGATGGAGGTGGGAGAGGTCACAACTTGCTGTCTTTAGTGGCCTTGCACCCTTCTTGAAATGGTATGAAACTGCAATTGAATTTGGTGGCCTTGCACCCTGCTTGAAGTGGTAAGAAACTGCACTTGAATTTGGCGGTCTTGAACCCTGCTTGAAATGGAATTTTAAGGAATAACCGTGTCAACTGCCAGCCCACCAGCCGTGAGTGAGTGAGCTGCCAGCCCAAGAATCCATTCCGCCCACAATGCCCATACTAGCCCTCTGGAAACCAGTCCCTTCAGCCCACAACTTCCATTCTAACGCTCCAGAACCCCCCCCCCCCCCCCCACTGGCTACCAATATTGGAATTGGTGGAGAAGTGGAATATTGCATTGGGGGACCAGCCCTCCCATGTGATGCTGGGACCCAACGGGTCCCACTTAGTCTCATCTAGTATATTTGTAACTTAGTTGTTTGGAATTTAGTGCCTAAATAATTTGGTGATTTAGTAATATGGTGGTGGGCGTGTCACCAAGGTTATGGGTTTTTTTTTGGTTTTTGTATCATGTTCGTAATCAAACAAATTATTTTTGATACAAAAATAAATGCTTGAAATACATAGCAGGTGAGAGAGTCTCTACAGAGGTGAAACAAGGGTGATGTTTTAGCCTGATTGGCTCTGATCGCATTGTGTTACTCCGCATTCTGTTTAGCTCCGGATAGCATGGCTGATATTCTTCCTTGCAGTCCAAATTAAACAGCAAAATCAAATCACCCTTGAACTTCAACTCTGTCTTGAATCACGATTGGTCTTTTTTCCTCCTGTTTATTGTTTTAGTTTCTATTCAATTTGGCAGTATCGCTTGCCACCGATGCCCTTGTGGTTTTAGATCAGACTCTGTGTACTGATCCCTGCACCTTCACACAGTAGGACAATGAATATGCCCTTGAGCTTCTAGCGGTGTATGGTAGAGAGTACATTGACTGGTTGCATCACGGCCTGGTTCGGCAACTCGAACCCGCAGGAGCGACAAAAACTGGAAAAAAGTTTGTGAACACTGCCCAGTCCATCACGGGTACTGACCTCCCCACCATCGAAGGGTCGCTGCCTCGAAAAGGCAGCCACCATCATCAAGGACCCACATTGCCCTGGCCATTATCTCATTTCACCCCTGCCTCCAAATAAGCTCTGAACTACATTTGCCTTGAGGGCATTGTGTGTGTGTGTGTGTGTGTGTGTGTGTGTGTGTGTGTGTGTGTGTGTGTGTGTGTGTGTGTGTGTGTGTGTGTGTGTGTGTGTGTGTGTGTGTGTGTGTGTGTGTGTGTGTGTGTGTGTGTGTGTGTGTGTGGCTGTGCGTGTGACAATAGACAATAGACGATAGACAATAGACAATAGGTGCAGGAGTAGGTCACTCGGCCCTTCGAGCCAGCACCGCCATTGAACGTGATCATGGCTGATCATCCCCAATCAGTACCCCATTCCTGCCTTCTCCCCATATCCCCTAACTCCGCTATCTTTAAGAGCCCTATCTAGCTCTCTCTTGAAAGTATCCAGAGAACCGGCCTCCACCGCTCCCTGAGGCAGAGAATTCTACAGACTCACCACTCTCTGTGAGAAAACGTGTTTCGTCGTCTCCGTTCTAAATGGCTTACCCCTTATTCTTAAACTGTGGCCCCTGGTTCTCACCTCCCCCAACATTGGGACATGTGTGTGTGTGTATGTCAATCTATATACATGTGTGTGCATGTGTGTGCATGTGTGTGCATGTGTGTGATGTGTGGCTGTGCATGTTTGTGTGTGTTGATGTGTGTGTGTTGGTGTGTGTGTATGTGTGTCTACGTACATGTGTGTGTGTGAGTATATGTGTGTTTGTATATGTGTTTGTGTGTGTTTATATATGCGTGTGAGTATATCATATCTATATATATACAGCAAGAAGTGTTTTTTTTATTGTAGTGTTGATAGTGTACTATGCACCAAAAACTGTACCTCATTACATGTGACAACTAAACTGAACTGAACTGATGGTGACATATCTGTTGTGGTGCAGCAAGTAAGAATTTTATTGTTCTGGAACACGTGACAATAGACACTCTTGACTCTTGACCAGGCACGCTAGTGCAAACACACGCTCACAGTGCGCACACCAAGGATCTCACACGCATGGGGCAACGATGTTTTAAACCCAGATGCTCCTGATGCCCCAAAGTGCGACCCTGGAGTGTTACCGAAGAGGAACATGTCATCGAACCAGTTGAGAGGCTGCGAAGAATGGTGACTGAAAGCTGAAGAGAAAGGCAGGGAAGTGTTATGGAGGCAATTCCATAACTTAGGGGCTTGCAGGTGAAAGCGAGGCCTGCATTGGAGGCGTGCTAAAGTTCAGGGATTACCTAGGCTCAGCTGGTAGACTTGCTGCCTCACAGCGCCAGAGACCCGGATTCGATCCTGACCCCACTGGCGCTGATTGCATGGAGTTCAAGTACGTTCTCCCTGTGACCACGTGGGTTTCCTCCGGGTGCTCTGGTTTCCTCCTCCATCGCAAAGACGTGCTGGTCTGTAGGTTAATTGGCTTCTGAAAAATTGTCCCCGAGTGTGTATGGGAGTAGAATAACATTGAACGGGTGAACGTTGGTCAACGTGGGCTCGGTGGGCCAAAGGGCTCGTGTCCATGCTGTATCCACAGTAAAAAAAGCACAACAGAGGATGTACATCCTACAGCAGCTGAGGAAGCACAATCTGCCACAGGTAATGATGGTCCAATTCTACACGGCCATCGTAGAGTCTGTTCTCACCTTCTCCATCATGGTCTGGTTTGGCTCAGCCACCAAGCACGACATCTGGAGGCTGCAGCGAATCGTCCGATCAGCAGAGAAGGTTATTGGCTGCAACCTTCCCTCCATTGATGAACTGTACACTGCAAGGGCCAGGAAGCGAGCGGGCAAGATCATCTCTGACCCCTCTCACCCTGGCCACAAACTCTTTGAATCACTTCCCTCTGGAAGGCGACTCCGGACTGTCAAAGCTGCCACAGCCAGACATAAAAATAGTTTTTATCCACGAGTAGTTGCTCTACTCAACAGCCAAAAATCTGTAGCCTCCCTTTGATCTGGTATTTTGTTGGTTCACGTGCTTGATCAATGGTGTTTTATCATTAATGTATTGTTATTATTAATGTTTAGTGTTTTCTGAGTCATTCGTAACTGTCACTGTATGTCATGTTGTTACTTGTGGGCGGAGCACCAAGGCAAATTCCTTGTATGTGAATACTTGGCCAATAAACGTACTTACTTACTTACTTATCTCTAAACTAAACTAAACTAAAGTGGACAGAATCAGCTGAGTGCAACTGGGGGTGACTACAAGGATTGGGAAGGGTCAGACCACAAGAGTTGTGTATTGGTATCCCCCCCAGCATTCCCTCTATCTCCATCCCTCCCCCACCCAAGTCGCGTCAGCTTCTTGTTTTCACCCAACAAACAGCCAACAATGGCCTGTTTCCTTTATCATCGGTACTTCTTTGCATATGTTTCAGTCATTGTTCAATATCTCTGCACATCACCGTCTATATCTCTCATCTCCGTTTCCCCATGCCTTTCAGTCTGAAGAAGGGTCTCGACCCGAAACGTCACCCATTCCTTCTCTCCAGAGATGCTGCCTGACCCGCTGAGTTACTCCAGTTTTTTGTGTCTATCATTGGTTTATTATTGTCAGGTCCATTGAGATTCAGTGAAAAACTTTCTTTGCTTGCTACCCAGGTCAAATCGTACTATTCATGAGTATATTAAAGTCATTAAACAAATACATCTGGTAGTGTAGAATATGGAGTAACAGCATTATTGTGTTGCAGTTGCAGAGAAGAGGTTTCAGTTTAGTTTATTGTCACGTGTACCGAGGTACAATGAAAAGCTTTTGTTGCGTGCTAACCAGTCAGCGGAAAGACAATACATGATTACAATCAATCCATTTACAGGGCATAGCTACATGATAATGGAATAATGTTTAGTGCAAGGTAAAGCCAACAAAATCTGATCCAAGATAGTCCGAGTGTTTAAGAAAGAACTGCAGATGCTGGAAAAATCAAAGGTAGACAAAATTGCTGGGGAAACTCAGTGGGTGAGGCAGCAGCTCTGGAGAGAAGGGATAGGCGACGTTTCGGGTCGAGACCTTTCTTTAGACTGATGGATAGGCCAAAGGTCACTAAATAGGTAGATAGTAGTTCAGCACTGCTCTCTGGTTCTGGTAGGATGGTTCAGTGGCCTGATAACAGCTGGGAAGAAACTGTCCCTGAATCTGGTGAAGTGTGAAAATTCACATACCTGTACCTTTTGCCTGATGGGAGTGGGGAAAAGGAGTGGCCAGGGAGCGACCCATCCTTGATTATGCTGCTGGCCTTGCCGAGGCAGCGTGAGGTATAAATGGAGTCTGACCCACAGCATTACTCCAGAATTTTGTGTCTCTCTGTGGATAAGTAAGGTTTCAGAACGGCACCCACATAAATCATATAACATAACCATATAACAATTACAGCACGGAAACAGGCCTTCTCGGCCCTTCCAGTCCGTGCCGACCATTTATTTTCCCCTAGTCCCATCTACCTGCACAGACCATATCCATCCATTCCCTTCCCGTCCATATACCTATCCACTTTACTTTTAAATGTTAAAATCGATCCTGCCTCCACCACTTCTGCTGGAAGATCATTCCACACAGCCACCACTCTCTGAGTAAAGAAGTTCCCCCTCATGTTACCCCTAAACTTCTGTCCCTTAATTCTCATGTCATGCCCTCTTGTTTGAATCTTCCCTACCCTCAATGGGAAAAGCTTATCCACGTCAACTCTGTCTATCCCTTTCATCATTTTAAAGACCTCAATCAAGTCCCCCCTTAACCTTCTGCGCTCCAAATAATAAAGACCTAACTTGTTCAACCTTTCTCTGTAACAGTTGCTTCAGACAGAGTCTGAAGAAGGGTGCCAACCCGAAACGGCACCTGTCCATATTTTTCAGGGTTGCTGCCTGACCCGATGAGTTACTCCAGCATTTTGAGTCTTTCCATAAATGATACATAAGACTTGGGTGGGGGAGGGAGGGAGAGAGAGGGGATGCAAGGGTTACATGAAGTTAGGGACGTCAATGTTCATACTGCTGGGGTGTCAGCTGCCCAAGCAAAATATGAGGTGCTGTTCCTCCAATTTACGCTGGGCCTCGCTCTGACAATGGAGGAGACCCAGGACAGAAAGGTCAGATTGGGAATGGGAGGGGGAGTTAAAGATGAATAGATCGGGCTTATTCCTATGCTCCACTGTTCTATGTTCTATGCTCAATGACGCATATCTTTCTTTAAAATCTTGGGAAGCATCTCATCACAAGGACAACATAAAAGCAACTAGGAGTGGTGAATAAATATAGTCCTTTACAATAACCTCTCAAGGCTGAATAAAATAAAGCCCCATTCATATGTCCCATTGTTCATATGAGATGGTGCTTAACCATAGAAACATAGAAAATAAGTGCAGGAGTGGGCCATTCGGCCCTTCGAGCCAGCATCTCCATTCAATATGATCATGGCTGATCATCCAGAATCAGTACCCCATTCCTGCTTTCTCCCCATATCCCTTGATTCCATTAGCAATCATCTATTTCACAGTCTAAACTAATTGGGTAAGAAATGGTTCCGTTTATCCTCACTGGTCAATTTTCCTTTGGAAATCCTACCCTTTCATCTGAATAGGCTAAACACTATTATCTATATAACTAACAGTCTCATCATCACCATTTCCTGTCTGCGCTTTATATTGACGTTAGAAAAAACGCTACCATATATCGCTATCATTTTGGGCCATTTTACTCACAGTCCTCGGCAACCCCCAAGGATTTTTACGATCAATGAAAAATATAAAAGTTATGAATGTTTTAAAAATCTTGAGATCCGCTGATTGGTCCTCTCGCCTGTCAATCACCATGATTAAGATAATGCCCCCTCCGGGGGGCAGGACTATAAAACCACAGATGACCTTTGCTTGACCTCACCTGAAATGAAAACAAATGGATTGTATTGTTGGCTGGCCCCACCTGTCCTGTGCTTTTGCTTTTGCTTTGCTTGAGCTCACCTGAAATGAAAGCAAAGGGATTGTATTGTTGGCTGGCCCCACCTGCCGTGCGCTAGACTTGACTTGAATTGAAATGGATTGACTTGACATGAAATGGATTGAAATGGATTGTTGGCCCTGCACTCACTGTGCTTGACTTGACTTGACCCACAACACCCATGCTAGCCTGGATGTGAGTCAGTTACTCTGGAAGATTACGAGGGAGAGGCCACAACTCTGATTCCACTGGGAGTCCAGTGAACTGTGAGTCTACTGAACTGTGAGTCTACCCTTTATGTGCTTTATGTGGTTATGTGGTTATGTGCTTTATGTGGTTAACCCTTCGTGTGCTTGCAATAAATAACTTGTTAGCCAGCAATGTGCTTGCAATGAATGATGATTTGTTAACCCTTAATGTGCTTGCAATAAATGATTTGTTAGCCCTTACTGAAATGAAATGAGTTGTTTGGCCTGCCCTGTGCTTGAAATGGAAATGGAAATGGAATGAAACTAGTTGTTTGGCCTACCCTGTGCTTTTGCTTTTGCTTTGCCTTTGCTTGACCTCACCTGAAATGAAAACAAATGGATTGTATTGTTGGCTGGCCCCACCTGTCCTGTGCTTTTGCTTTTGCTTTGCTTGAGCTCACCTGAAATGAAAGCAAAGGGATTGTATTGTTGGCTGGCCCCACCTGCCGTGCGCTAGACTTGACTTGAATTGAAATGGATTGACTTGACATGAAATGGATTGAAATGGATTGTTGGCCCTGCACTCACTGTGCTTGACTTGACTTGACCCACAACACCCATGCTAGCGACCCAGAACCCCCCCCCCCCCCCCCCCCCTCCACTGGCCACAAATATTGGAATTGGTGGAGACGTGGAATATAGCGTTGGGGGACCAGTCCTCCCGTGTGAACCTGGAACCCAACGGGTCGCATTTGTTGTTTATTTCTATGTGTACGTATGTGTATATATGGAATGTATGTATGTAAGTATATATATATAGCACGGAAACAGACCCGTCGGCCCACCGAGTCCGGGGCGACCAGCGATCCCCGCACATTAACACTTTCCTACACACACGAGGGACAATTTTTACATTCATACAATTAAATCAATTAACCTACAACATTGCACGTCTTTGGAGTGTGGGAGGAAACCGAAGATCTCAGAGAAAACCCACGCAGGGCACGGGGAGAACGCACAAACTCTCTACAAACGAGCACCCGTTGTCAGGATCGACCCCGGGTCTCAGGTGTTGTAAGACGGCAGCTCTATTGCTGCGCCACCATATCACCCAAACATATATACACACATATATATATACACTGAGCTTTTTTTGGTTATGATATTGTTTACAGAGTATTATGTTTACAGATACTGTTGTGCTGCTGCAAGTAAGAATTTAATTGCTCTATCTGGGACCTCTGACAATAAAACATTCCTGAGTCGTGACTCTTGAAGTATAAAAGTGTATGAATCACACGTGTAACAATTATTATGGTTGTGGTGATATCCTCAAATGGCTCTCAGCATCTTCCCTGCGGCCATCTGCTATTAAACACTACAACCTCCAAATGAACTCTGAACTACATGGACTCTGGGAGTTTGGTCTTTCCTTTTTGCATTGTTATTGTTTGTTTATTTGTTTCTTTTTATGTGTACGTGTTTTCCGTGGATTGTCACCTTGTATCGGCGGAGAAGCTTGTGTGGTCCTGAGATCCTGAGAGCGATGCCGTCTGGAGCTGTGCTCCTGGTAGGGCCACCCATGGCGGTAAGGTCGAGGGGGAGATCTCTGACAAAGAGCAATCCAACCAAGACCTCAACGGTGGAACAGGCGGAGGACGATGGCTGACCTTAGTGGAGCGTCACAACGGCTGGGAAGGCGGATGAAGGCTGCAGCAGAAAAGGGTCTCCGGTCGTCTTGGACTCCATGCCACTGGATCCTGACCCAGATCTGTCAAGGACCGTGGGGTGGCTGTCTGTGCACCAGTCTCCCCACGTTAAACAAAGTCACGCACAGGTGTCCTCCCAAAAGGGGACAGTCATACACGTTTCAAGTGACCGCCAATGATGATGACATTATTTTATCAATGGATATTTTTCTAAGGGGGACATTGATAAATTATTGATTAGTACGGATGTCAGGGAATATGGGGAGAAGGAAGGAGAATGCGGTTAATCGGGGTGGGATAGATCAGCCAAGATAGAATGGTGGAGTAGACTTGATGGGCCGAATTGCCTAATTCTGCTCCTATAAATGGGCTGTCCCACGGGCGAACTAATCCGCGAACTCTGGCGAGTTTGCCCTCGACTCATACTCGCAGCACGGTCAACACGAGGTAGTTGGAGGTCTTTGTAACTCTCCTTCAAGCTCGAGAGTGGTCTCCGCGTACACGAGCCCTCAGCTAGGTCGCGGCATTTTTTTCAATAAGTTAAAAAATGCCCGTGAGTAAAAAAAGATCGCCATGGACAAAATCGATACTTTTTTTACTCGTAGGTTTAGTCGTGGTAGGTCGTCATGTTAGTCATAGGTAGTCGAGGGTAGTCGAAGGTAGTCGTAGATAGTCTTCATCATAGTCGAATGGAGGTCGAAGGGAGGTCGAAAGAGGTCATCTAATATATATATATATATATATATATATATATATATATATATATATATATATATATATATATATATATATATATATATATATATATATATATATGTATATGTGTATATGTATATGCGTGTTCTGATAACATAGTTCTGTTCTGACCTGCATTATCATTCTAGACTCTTGTTCACAATAATCATTTATTTTTAATTTATTCACAAACTATGGGTATTTATAATCGACAAGGCCATTCCTGATTGTCTTTAAAAGCATAATGGTAGGCTGCTGTCTTCTTGAAACCACTTGAGGTGTATGACTCTCCCAGATGTATTGGTGTCATGGAGTCCAGCACGGTGGCGCAGTGGTAGAGTTGCTGCCTTACAACGCTTGCAGCGCCAGAGACTCAGATTCGATCCTGACTACGGGTGCTGTCTACGGGAGTTTGTACGTTCTCCCAGTGACCTGTGTGGGTTTCCCCCAAGATCTTTGGTTTCCGCCCACATTCCAAAGAAGTGCAGGTTTGTCGGTTAATTGGCTTGGTAAAAATGTAAACATTAAACACTTTAAGTTTTGTTATTGTACCTGCCTGAAGTTTTGTTACTGTACTTCCTCTGGCAGCTCAGTCATATACCCACCACCCCGTGTGAAAAGTTTGCCCCTCGGGTTCCTATTTTACTTCAGAGTCACGTGAGTGATTCTGTGAAGAAGCCCGTCCAGGCATTGACCCTTAATGTGCTTGCAATAAATGATTTGTTAGCCAGCAATGTGCATGCAATGAATGATGATTTGTTAACCCTTAATGTGCTTGCAATAAATGATTTGTTAGCCAGCAATGTGCATGCAATGAATGATGATTTGTTAACCCTTAATGTGCTTACTGAAATGAAATGAGTTTTTTGGCCTGCCCTGTGCTTGAAATGGAAATGGATACATCAGCCGCATTGGCGCCAGCACCAGACTGCCAGGGCAGCGCTCCTGCCGGCAGTAAGTTAAACCTAGAAGTAAGTTCATTTTTACTTACCTAGGTTTTTTTCGAGCAGGAGCCTCTCTTCACAGAGGTTTTCCTGCCAGTTTCTCAGCCCGACAAGTGAACCGGTTATGGACTGTGGGGAAACCCCGGTCCGACCGCGGAAGCGGATAACCGGCAAAAAGATCGGGTTGTGAGATAAGGAGCCGCTGACAAGGCAGTCAGCGACTTCCAGCCTGCGGGGATACCTTAGAATGGCAAGGAAATAATGCCAGAGGCGCTGACAGTGCGGTCAGCGGCTCACAGACGTCGGTCCCCAGGCAGGGAATAAAATTGGGGAGAAAGGACTCGTTCACCCTTATATGGACTCGGGTGAGTCGGGCTACAAGGGTTTTTCTCTTATAAATAAAATTTAATGTATTTTATAGTGTTTTCTTAAAGTTAAAAGTTAAAGGCAAAGTTAAAAGTCATAAAAAGTTATTGTCATATGTCCCTGACAATTAAATTCTTCTTGTTTAGCACAAGTTGCTGTGAAGGGTTAAAAATTGCTTTAACCCTTCACTGGTAAAGCTGTACACTAAAAATGTTCATTTAGTGAGCCTACACAGTAACAGCTATGGGACAGGCCACGCCAGCAGTGCCTGACAGGGCTGCTTCATGTATGAAAGCGCCGGCCTACGGGAGAGCCGTGCCAACAGTGCCTGGTACAGGGCTGTTCCATGTCAAAAAGCGCCGGCCACTACGAGAGGTGGCACCGGCAACGCCTAGGACAGAGTTGCTCAAGTTCACACATAAGTCTGCTACACCCACGGAGTCGGGGGATGATTCTCCACCGGGGCTGGATAGTGCATTTGGAACGACTATCCCAAATGCAGCAACTGGTGCATACAGTGCTACAGCAGGGCACACGCCAGCAGAAAGAGTGTCAGCGCCACTGAATAAAAAGGCGCCAGCAGCATCTAGTAGAGAACTGTTTGATAGCACCTTCATAGATGAGGAGGCACGAACCATGGGTCATTTTAGTTCTGACCCCGACTCTGATGGTAAGGTTGAGCCAGGCCGCGCCAGCAGCTCCAGTTGACAGAGCTGCTACAGGTCTCCCTCTTGGAGGCAGAGACCAAGACGGGTCAGTATCTTGCTGACGCTGAGTCTCAGGGTATGGCCGTGCGGCATAACCCTAGGGATGAAGGGCACGTGTCAGAGGTACCTTTTTCCTGACAACAAAGTTGCCGTCCCAGCAAAATGTTCTATTCGGGTATAGGTCCAATGGGTTCATATCAGTATAGGTATCTTGCGCCTGTTTAGGGCTGCCTACGAATCGTACTCTCTGAGGAGGGAAGAGCAAAAGGTCAAGATATAACTGACTCCAGGCTCTAAAGAAGTCAATAGAACATACTGAAGCACATATGTGCCGGCAGTGAACAGCGCCAACAGGGGGATGTGAGAGCCAGCCGCCGAATCTGTTATTCAGGTAGGCCTATTCAACAAGGGAAGAAAACCTGGCAGATGAATCAATTAAGGCCAACGGCGGGCAAAGGTCATCGTTTCAGAACGCACCCCAGGCGCTCTTCGGCAGTAGGTGGTTCACTGGAGCTGGGGGCACCTTACCAACCCTACTCAACAAAGTCAGTCTAGTACTTCCAAAACATGGGTAAGTGCACCGTTCACAAGTTGTAATATTTACATTTGTTTGTACAACAAGCAAAGGATAAAAACATCTGGTTGAGGCACAGTATTAGCATTCCAAGCAAGTTTGGATTATGGCCAGGGTTATCTTTGAAGTAAAGGTTCGGAAATCGGGCCAAAGTTCTCATGCAAACCACCCATGGAATAAGGCAGGAGTGGCATGTTTATTATGAAAAATGGAGAGTGTCGGGCATATGAACTTTCCGAATATGAAAACTTATTTTCCTGACTAACAACAGATTCATAAGGGTCTCAAAGATCCATGCTATGCAATTCCATTACAGAGGTTATCAAAGACAATATAACTGTACTAATAACAGTAAAACATTGCGGAATGGGATAAAATGTTTGTTGCTCATCGGGATTTACCTTTAATTATTAATTAGCCTATCACTCCGCCCTGTGGCAAGAGATTGGAGTTAATAGCAACCTGTTATAAGACTGACTTTTATATCATCAAGAGTAATTGGCAATATAGTAGCTGTGCTTCAGCTGAGCAAATCAAGGAACTGATATTGTGCAAAGTAACAACCTCTCAAAGGACATGTAGACCATTGTTAACAACCTTTTGCTATTGTCAGCTGAAGCTACCTCAGTCAAAATGATGAAAAAACAGTATTCTGCATTGCTGAACATGACAATAAACTCACTTGAACTTGAACTTGAACTTGCTCCAGTAGTTTGGTCGGTCGAATTCAGTTATTACAAACTGATGCTGAGGACATATTCTACATGCTCAACTTCAAGTTGCTACACTACGATGGTGACATATGTTAGTCCCATGGCAATCAAGTAAAGGTATCCTGTAATAATTATCCAAATCTCCTTTGTCACTGGTGTATCATCCAGTTATATCATCGAATATCGACATGTTGGTTCATATTTATTCACTGATTGCAAAAATATGTGGCACAACAGTGCGGAGAAATACATTCTCGCTACAAAAGGAGGAATGTTCTTTTATGTCTTCCTCCATTTTTTTGCCTCAATATCCGGGTCTTAAAACAGTCAGCAAGACCTTGCTTGGGTTCATACTGTCGGACTGGCTAAGCAGCCATGTTGCCTGCTTCATCAAGCATAATAATACAACGGTATACGGTTATCCCAAAAAACAAAAACTTGCTGGTTCAAACTGTGGTTCAGGAGACCGGCCTCTGCATATTAAAACAATTATTGACACATATTTTGAATGGATTGACTTATGGCTCAACCATGAATGTGCTCACTGCCGAGTGCAGGGATAGCATCGAAAAAGTACATTCCTATTGAGGGGATCGGAAGTGATTTGTTTAAATGTTAATGTTACATTTAATATGGTACAGATTACTGTTGTCTTCCAGTTCATTCTTAAATGGTATTTGACAATAATTCAGTTATAGAGCAACTACAGCTGCAACAAACAGGAACCACTCTGTCGGGTTCAACCCGGATATCGAGTTGTTAAAGAGATCTTGACACAAGTTCTCCCACTACAAGAATATGCAGTTTGCATATTGGAAATGTGTTAACGTTACTTCCCCAAGGGGTTCCAGCTACATCCTTAGTTATGACACTAATATCAGCACAACGACGGCAAACATTACAAACGCTGTGGCTAGATAGGATGGAACTGGCTGCAGGTGCCGTGCCATTACATTTTACATTCTGATCTACACAAGCAGAGCAGACCAGGGGTGGCAGGATTTAAGATCATTTTTCGGATACCCCATGGTCTCACGTCTATGTGGGAGGGCAGGCTTGCTACATTATATCAAGAATCCTTAGAAGTATGGAATCAGCATTGTTTATTAATCAACAAACAACTACACAAAGGAAGGTCGGTTCAGACCTTGAAATAAAGGTGGCTGCAGCAGGTTCTGGGTTATGCAGGTATTAACACTGACGATTGTATATCTCATTCCACCAGGTCAGCATCAACGTCAGCGGCCAGGGCAATGGACATGCCCATCGACCATATACTCGCGACCACAGGATGGTCAACTGAATTGATTTTAATTTTTTTACCATAGGTCAGTTACTGACCCGGGGTTTTGCCCATTCTGTTTTGTGTCCACTTTAGCCTCCCCTGAGTTACAGGGGTTGCTATTGATTTCTTTATTAACGTATACCATTGATACATTTGAATCAATATCATGCTTAATGCAATTTGATTATTCACTCATCCTGAGTCAATCGATGCAGTGAAACCCGAGATTTGTATCTGCGGCATGAAATCACAAAGCTTCGAACTCTTCACGGAATCACTCATGTGACTCCGAAGTAAAATAGTAAGATTAAACGAGAACTTACCAGTTTGAAGTTTGAACTTGATTTTATGAGTTACGTTGGTGATTACGTGCCCTCCACGCCCAACCCTCTCTCATAAAGGATCATCTGGTAGTTCTCGCGTCACACATCTTACTATGTCACCGGTAATTGTTATTTGTGATTTCATACCGCTGCTTTGAAGATTGACGCGCATGCGGCTTGGACGGGCTTCTTCACGTAATCACCAACGTAACTCCTCATAAAATCAAGATCAAACATCAAACTGGTAAATTCTCATTTAATCTTGCTATTAAATCATTCCTCTCTCAACCTTGGTTCTCAATCTGGTTCTTGACTACTCTACTCTGGGTAAAAGTAAGTAAGTAAGTAAGTTTATTGGCCAAATATTCACATACAAGGAATTTGCCTTGGTGCTCCGCCCACAAGTAACAACATGACATACAGTGACAGTTACGAATGACTCAGAAAACACTAAACATTAATAATAATAAAACATTAATGATAAAACACCATTGATCAAGCATGTGAACCAACAAAATGCCAGATCAAAGGGAGGCTACAGATTTTTGGCTGGTGAGTAGAGCAACTACTCGTGGATAAAAACTGTTTTTATGTCTGGCTGTGGCAGCTTTGACAGTCCGGAGTCGCCTTCCAGAGGGAAGTGATTCAAAGAGTTTGTGGCCAGGATGAGAGGGGTCAGAGATGATCTTGCCCACTCGCTTCCTGGCCCTTGCAGTGTACAGTTCGTCAATGGAGGGAAGGTTGCAGCCAATAATGTTCTCTGCTGATCGGACGATTCATAGAAACGTAGAAATTAGGTGCCATTCGGCCCTTCGAGCCTGCACCACCATTTAATATGATCATGGCTGATCATCCAACTCAGTATCCTGTACCTGCCTTCTCTCCATACCCTCTGATCCCCTTAGCCACATCGGCCACATCTAACTCCCTCTTAAATATAGCCAATGAACTGGCCTCAACTACCCTCTGTGGCAGAGAGTTCCAGAGACCCACCACTCTCTGTGGGAAAAAAGTCCTTCTCATCTCGGTCCTAAAGGATTTCCCCCTTATCCTTAAGCTGTGACCCCTTGTCCTGGACCTCCCCAACATCGGGAACAATCTTCCTGCATCTAGCCTGTCCAACCCCTTAAGAATTTTGTACGTTTCTATAAGATCCCCTCTCAATCTCCTAAATTCTAGAGAGTAAAAACCGAGTCTATCCAGTCTTTCTTCATAAGACAGTCCTGACATCCCAGGAATCAGTCTGGTGAACCTTCTCTGCACTCCCTCTATGGCAATAATGTCCTTCCTCAGATTTGGAGACCAGAACTGTACGCAATACTCCAGGTGTGGTCTCGCTGCAGCCTCCAGGTGTCATGCTTGGTGGCTGAGCCAAACCGGATCATGATGGAGAAGGTGAGAACAGACTCTATGATGGCCGTATGGAATTGGACCTTCATTACCTGTGGCAGATTGTGCTTCCTCAGCTGCCGCAGGAAGTACATCCTCTGTTGTGCCTTTTTGTCTGTGGAGTAGATGGTAGCCCCCCACTTAAGGTCCTTGGAGATGATGGTTCCCAGGAACTTAAAAGACTCCACAGATGTGAGTCTGTGCATAAGACTCTGTGCATTCACCCTACTTATTCTCCTTATAATGTTATACACCTCCATAAGCTCAATCCTTTTCCTCCTGCACTACAAGGAATAAAGTCCCAGCTTGCCCAACCTTTTGCTGTAGGTTGTCTATTCCTTTTCTCCAAAGATGCTGCCTGACCCGTTGAGTTACTCCATGTTTTTGTGTCTATATTCGGTTTAAACCAGCATCTGATTCAGCATCATCGTGTCACAAATCTGATTGAGTTTTTTGAAGATCAAAATGTCAACGAGGGCAGAGGGTAGATGTTGTATATACTGCATGGACTTCAGCAAAGCATTCAACGAAGTTCCACATGGTAGGCTGCTCTGGAAGGTTAGATCGCATGGGATCCATAGAGAGATAGCTGAATGGATAGAAAATGGGCTTCATGGAAGGAAGCAGGAGGTGATGGTGGAAGGTTGCTTCTCAGAAAGGAGGCCTGTGACTAGTGGTGTGCCTCAGGGTTCGGTGCTGGGCCCGTTACTGTTTGTCATCTATATCAATGATTTGGATGAGAACATTTTGGGGAGTCTAGCATGTGCAGGACCTACACAGTGAATCGTAGGGCTCTGGGGAGTGTTGTAGAGCAGAGGGATCTAGTGGTGCAGGCGCATGGTTCCTTGAAGGTGGAGTGACCGGCAGCTAGGGTGGTCAAAAAGGCTTTTGGCACTTTGGCCTTCATCACTCAGAGTATTGGGTATAGAAGTTTGGAGGTCATGTTGCAGTTGTACAAGATATTGGTGAGGCCACGTTTAGAGTAATATGTTCAGTTCTGGGCACCATGTTGTAGGAAAGATGTTGTCAAACTGGAAAGGGTACAGAGAAGATTTACAAGGATGTTGCCAGGACAGGAGGGTCTGAGTTATAGGGAGAGGTTGAGTAGGCATGCACTTGGAGTGCAGGAGGATGAGGCGTGATCTTATTGAGGTGTATAAAATCATGAGCGGAATAGATTGGGTAGATGCACAGTCTCTTGCCCAAAGTCCCAGAGGACATAGGTTTAAGGCGAAGGGGGAGAAATTTAATAGGAATCAGAGGGGTAACTTTTGCACACAAAGGGTGGTCTTCTTCTTCTTCTTGCATATGGCGTGCACAGCCTAAAGTTGTAAGACAACTTGTTCTGTTTGATCTTCTGTTTGTGCACGCCAGGTTGATTGCATTCATCGAAACAGGATGGACCACGTGAAGGTTGCATTCTCCCACCCCAACAAAGGGTGGTGGGTGTATGGAACAAGCTGTCAGAGAGGTAGCTGAGGCTGGGACTATCCCAACATTTAAGAAACAGTTAGACAGGTACATGGATAGGACAGGTTTGGAAGGATATGGACCAAATGTTGGGCAGGTGGGACCAGTGTTGCTGGGACATGTTGGCCCGTGTGGGCAAGTTGGGCTGAAGGGCCTGTTTCCACACTGTATCACTCTATGACTCTCTCTGCAGTTTCCTCCTTAAGAGCTTCCACTTTAAGAGCTGGTTTGACCTTGGGTCGTTGGGAGGTGCAGTGGGCTTGAAGAGGCTTATTGTCCTGGTGAAATCAGATGTCACAGATCTCAAGGGCCACCATCCGTGCACCCAGTGAATGGGAGAGACCACCAAGACACCAGCTGCCATGTCTAGGTGGCACAGTGGCGCAGATGTAGAATGGCAGCCTTACAGCGCCGGAGACCCGGGTTCAATCCTAGCTACGGGATCCGTCTGTACACAGATTGTACGTTCTCCCTGTGACCTGTGTGGGTTTTCTCCAAGATCTTCGGATTCTTCCCACACTCCAAAGACGTTTAGCTTTGTAGGTTCATTGGCTTGGTATAAATGTAAATCACCCCTAGTGTGTGTAGGATAGTGTTACTGTGCAGGGATTCCTGTTTCCTCGCTGCAACTCTAAACTAAACTAAACTAAACTAAAGGGTCTCAATCCAAAACGTCGCCCATTCCTTCTCTCCAGTGATGCTGCCTGTCCCGCAGTGGGGTGGGAGCAGTTCATAAGTGATAGGAGCAGAATTAGGCCATTCAGTCCATCGAGTCTACTCAATCATGGCTGGTCTATCTCTTCCTCTCAACCCCATTCTCCTGCCTTCTCCCCAAAACCCCTGACATCCGTACTAATCAAGAATCTATCTATCTCTTAAAAATGCCCATTGACTTGGCCTCCATTGCCTTCTTTGGCAAAGAATTCCACAGATTCACCATCCTCTTAGTGAAGAAATCCCTCCTCATCTCCTTCTTAAATGAATGTCATTTTATTCTGAAGCTGTGACATAGGTCCTAGTCTCTCCCACTAGTGGAAACATCCTCTCCGCATCCACTCTATCCAGTCCTTTCACTATTCGATAAGTTTCAATGAGGTCCCCCCCTCATCCTTCAAAACTCCAGTGAGTACAGGCCCAGTGCCCTCAAACGCTCATCATTTGTTAACCTACTAATTCCTGGGATAATTCATCTAAACCTCCCCTGGCCCCTCTCCAGAGCCAGCACATCCTTCCTCAGATGAATTATCCCAGGAATTGTAAAAACAAGCCTGAAGGCTTTGTGTCTCAATGCAAGGAGTATTCGTAATAAAGTGGATGAGTTGAACGTGCAGATAGCTATTAATGAGTATGATATAGTTGGGATCACGGAGACATGGCTCCAGGGTGACCAAGGCTGGGAACTGAACATCCAGGGATATTCAATATTCAGAAGGGATAGAGAGAAAGAAAAAGGAGGTGGGGTAGCGTTGCTGGTTAGAGAGGAGATTAACGCAATGGAAAGGAAGGACATTAGCTTGGAGCATGTGGAATCAGTATGGGTAGAGCTGCGAAACACTAAGGGGCAGAAACGCTAGTGGGAGTTGTGTACAGGCCACCTAACAGTAGTAGTGAAGTTGGGGATGGTATCAAACAGGAAATTAGAAATGCGTGCGACAAAGGCAAAACAGTTATAATGGGTGACTTCAATCTACATATAGATTGGGTGAATCAAATTGGCTGGGGCGCTGAGGAAGAGGATTTTTTGGAAAGTATGCGGGATAGTTATCTAAATCAACATGTAGATGAACCAACGAGAGAGCAGGCTATTTTAGACTGGGTATTGAGTAATGAGGAAGGATTAGTTAGCAGTCTTATTGTGCGTGCCCCCTTGGGCAAGAGTGACCATAATATGGTCGAGTTCTTCATTAGGATGGAGAGTGACATTGTTAATTCAGAAACAATGGTTCTGAACTTAAGGAAAGGTAACTTTGAGGGTATGAGACGTGACTTGGCCAAGATTGACTGGCAATCAATTCTAAAAGGGTTGACGGTGGATACGCAATGGAAGACATTTAAAGATTGCATGGATGAACTACAAAAAATGTTCATCCCAGTTTGGCAAAAGAATAGTAAGATTGAACGAGAACTTACCAAGTTTGAAGGTTGATCTTTATTTCATGAGGAGTTGCGGTGAGGGATTTCGTGAAGAGCCCGCCGGCACGCATGCGCGACATTCTTCAAAGCAGCGGTGTGGAATCACAGAAACAACAACAGAAATGACTTGGCATAGTAAGATTTAAAGAGACTCTGATTACCAGCTGAAGATGATCGAGGGTTGGGAGCGGAGGGCACGAAATCCCTCACCGCAACTCCTCATGAAATAAAGATCAACCTTCAAACTTGGTAAGTTCTCGTTCAATCTTACTATTTCATTTCGGAGTCACGTGAGTGACTTCGTGAAGACTTCAAAGCTTCTGTGATTACACGCCCTGGACAACGTCCATGCGGACACACCACTAGCAAGGATGGATTGGAGTAAACAAGTTGACGAAACGAGGTTATACTGAAACAAAAAGAAGATTTGTTAATAACACAACAAATAACACCCTTTTAATCAGGGACATCCCCACGTTCACACCCGGCGTTCAGCACGGCCTCTGCGAACTGAAGGGGAGCAGCAACAGGCTTATTATAGAATCGCTGGAACACAGCTTCATTCGCCCATCCTGCTGTGGCGAGGATATGGTCCATGGGTACCTCCATGACTCTCGCCGCCGACGTAGATGCAGCCCTGGTGGAGTGGGATGTAAACACATTAGTGTCAATACCTGCCTTATTCAGGACGATCCGGAGCCACCTGGATATCGTCTGGACTGTCACTCGATGGTGAGGTCTTTTGTGAGTGACAAGCAGGTACAACTCCATTCCTCTGATGCTCCTCGTCACCTTGATGTAGTAACGGATGTGAGTGGCTAAACATAGCCGAGCATCTGCAGGGTATGCCGGGAACTTCAGCTGCAGCCCTGTGCACCCAGGTCTATGCTGCTTAAGTAGCTCATCGATAAAAAGGACTACTTCTCCCGGGGTCGACGTCATCCTGTCAATACGTAGTTTGTGGAGCGTCTGAACCCGCTGTGCTGAAGTCAGCGCTAGTAACATCACCAATTTCATAGTGGGTTGGTCCAGCTGTAACCCTTCCATGGGTGACCACGACCTGAGCAGGGTAAGTACATCCCTGACATCCCAGGTGATGTTGTAGCGTGGTGTAGGCGGATTCAGATTGAATATTTCCCGCATAAGCCTGGACACTAGCCTGTTCGATCCTACCTCGATGTTGAGGTAGAATGATAGCGCACTCCTGGCGCTGTTGATGGCAGTATAACTCAAGTGCTCATCATGGTGCAACCCCGCGAGGAATTCCAGGACGTCGGCTATGGAGACATCATCACAGGTGATGTGAGAGTGACTGCAGTAGGCTTCACACTTGGTGATGTGGGAGAGATATCTCCGCCTGGTTGACTCTTGACATGATGCTCCAATGGTGTTCATGGTCCGGGTGGTAAGGCCATACTGCATCCATGGCCTGGTCAGAACCTGCAAGCCAGTAATTTTAGATAGGCATGGCAGGGGTGTAACTCCCCTGAGACAGGGTGAGAAAACCAAATGTGGGCAACCCTCTAGAGGGACCCAAGGTTGACTAATCATGTCAGAGACCACCGGATACCAAGGCTGTGTGGGCCAGTCGGGTATGACAAGAATGCCTCTGGCAGAATCCATCCTGATTTTTTGTAATACCCGACTGATGAGGCAAAACGGGGGGAATGCATAGAAAAACCACTTCCCCCAGTCTAGCGAGAATGCATCAATCGCTAATGCCCCAGGGTCTGGTTCCCATGAAACATATGTCGGTACCTGATGGTTCAACCGGGACGCAAAAAGGTCGATATCCGGCTGGCCAAATTTGGCTGTAATTTGGGCAAATATTGGAGGATGCAGCATCCACTCAAACTATCATTGAATTTGCGTGACCTGGTGTCTGCCACAGTATTAAGCCTACCTGGCAAATAGGTAGCTGAAATCCAAATATCTCGATCAATACACCAGCACCAAATAGTATTAGCCAATTTGTCACAAGAGACTGACCTGGTACCGCCCATATGGTTTAAATATGCCACCGCTGTAGTGTTGTCTATTTGGAGACGGACATGAGTACCACTAAGATTAGCACAATATGCCCGCAGTCGGTGAAATGCTGCAAGCAGCTTCAAATAGTTAATCCCTTGTATTAGCAAGATGCTAGCTTCAAGGGGATCCCACCTGCCTCCACAACTAGAAGAGCTGTCCGCAGCTCCCCAAGCTTGCGTCAGTTTTGCAAATATACCACCGGATTGGGCACAACAATGGGTTTGAATGCCTTGCCAATATTGGACACCCACCATTGTAGCTCAACCTTAGCATCGGAAGGCAGCCCCATAGGTCTGTCAAAATGACCAGCGTTTTTTTTTTTTTTTTTTTTTTAACGCAGCAATCGTGGCCCTTCGCAGATTTTGATAATGCAAAGGTCCAAACCGGGCTGCCGGAAATAAAGCTACGATTTTCCCAATCATCTTAGCTGTAGGCCGAATAGATGGTATACTGGCGGATGCGAGATCCTGACATGCAAGGGAAACATCCTCCACCTTGTGAAATGGAATGTTGGCCCTCATTAGAATAGAGTCCACCGTGAAACCCAAATAATCCATAACCTGGGATGGGTGAAACTTCGATTTTTCTGGATGGACTATAAACCCCAGCTGCTGAAATATAGTAACAGTTGCTGAAACAGCGCTTCCAGAGTGTTGCCAATAAGCAGAATATCATCTAAATAAGCCATTACAATATGATGTTGTATACGTAATTTGGCCATAATAGGTTTGAGTAATTTAGTAAAGCCTAGGGCGGTAGTAAGCCCATTTGGTAAGGCCCGATATTGCCAGAGCTGATCCATCCAGACAAATTTCAAAAAATTTCCGGTGATGTTTCCGGATGGACACTGAATAGCATGCATCTTTCAAATCAATACATGCCATAAAGCAACCATGCGAAAGCAGTGATTTGGCTGTCTCAAAAGGTGTCCATTTTAAAATGTGTATATGTTACAAAAGGTATTCAACTGGTCAAGTCAATAATCACCCGACAACCTCCATCCTTTTTTGGCCTAGTAAAAATATGGGAGACGAATTCAATGGGCTCGTGAATAGTTTTCTCTATCACGCCTTTTGTTCCGACGAAAATTTTCAGCCGTGCCTGCTGCCTGCTCAACGGCAGACAGCGTAACCTTCCGTTGAGGCATATGCTGGGATGGAGGACCCCGAATATCCTTCCCTCTTGGAGAAGTCTTCCCCGAATTTTGTTGATTCTGCTGCAGGAGGGGCTCCAATATCCGCTCCATCCTGGCCAATACGCCCCTTGAGCTAAAACTCGGGCGGCCGAAGTCCTCATGTTCTGCTGAACTGCTGGGGCTTCGTCCATCGGCCCACACCTCATCGAGGTGACCCTGGTGCCGGAAAGTTGTCGCCGGTAGCCGCTGCAGCAAAGCTGAGCGATTCCCGCGCGGGAGGTACTCTCAAACGCCTCCTCGGCGGAGCTTGGTCTCGCTGCCTCGGAGGGCAAATGCGATGGGAAGTCGGCACCTGACTTAGCATGGAGATCCGACGCCCGCGCGGGCTTGCCGGCTGCCCATATCATGGACCTAGCCGACGCATAGTCTCGTCCTCCCATGCATGGGGGACTCGGCGACCGTGGCGTATGGGCTCGTTGAAGGGAGGAGCAGTTCGCTGGGCTTAGTGTCTGCTGACGGTTCTCAACTTCTGCTGACGGCGGTTAACCTCCCTGTGCCTACTGGAGCTGGATGGCTCCTCTCCAGTAGCCGCGTCATGCGGCCATACGCCCTTCACCCTGAACACTGGGGTGGTCGGAGACCTCCGGCTCAGAAAGATTGCCGGGGCTCCTTTCATCGGCCCGCACCTCTGAGAAGTGATCTCGGTGCCGGAAGTTGTCGCTATCGGCCGCCGCAGCGAACCGCGCGATTCCCGCGCGGGAAAGGTGTTCAACCGTCTCCGTTGAACGGGAGCGGAAGCCGTTGCCACAAAGGGCCCTGACGGCTTGGGGTCGACTCCAGCAGAAGCATGGAGCGACGCCCGCGCGGGCTTGCCGGCTGTCCACATCGTGGACCTTGCCGACGCACGGTCTCGTCCCCCCCATCGACAGGGGACTCGGCGACCGAGGCGGGACCGTACCCAAGCCCCCCGTCCCTGCGGCGGGGTTTGGGAGTTGGATAGCAGATCTCACAGACCCAGGTCCCGCCGTTGCACCAGACCGCACCATGGCGGCTGGTGGAGCCTTGGCCCGAACCGGGTTTAGGCTTACGGGCTCCTCCCCTGCCCTTCAACGAAGGGCTAGCGGAGGGGGGTCGGGCCGCAGCACGACCCCTTCCCCGTGGTCGCCAATGGCGAACTTGTGGCAGGGTCCCCCCTTTCGAGAGGCACCCCGTTCTCGGCTCCTGGAACCAGCAGTGGAGCTGCTGCTCCTCGAATCAGCACAGGAGCTCCTGCTCCTTGAATCAGCACTGGAGCTCCTGCTCCTGGAACCAGCACTGGATCTCCTGCTCCTTGAATCAGCACTGGAGCTCCTGCTCCTTGAATCAGCACTGGAGCTCCTGCTCCTGGAACCAGCACTGGATCTCCTGCTCCTTGAATCAGCACTGGAGCTCCTGCTCCTCGAATCAGCACTGGAGCTCCTGCTCCTTAATCCAGCACTGGAGCTCCTGCTCCTGGACCAGCACTGGAGCTCCTGCTCCTCAAATCAACACTGGAGCACCTGCTCCTTGAATCGGCACTGGAGCTCCTGCATAGCGGCGGGTCGGGCCCGGTAACAACAGGGCTCCCCGACATCCACGTCTATTTCCCCACGTACCTGCAGGGAGAGAACATAACATACACCCGCCACAACAAACCACCAACTCACACTGGAGCTCCGGTGTATCGGCGGGTCGGGCCCTGTGCCAACAGGGCTCCCCGACTACCACGCCTGTTTCCCGGCCCGACTCGCAGGTGAGCCGCTGAGAAAGGCTCCGGGATAAGTGGCGGCGACTCCAATCCACGTTCCTGTAGGGAGAGAACACACTGCTCCCCCCCCCCCCAACAGGAAACACCAACTCTAGGGGGCTTAGCCTTACCTGAGTCGGCCCTCTGAAGGGCTGGTCAGGAGCCGCGCTCCCGACCAGCCGTCGACAGCAATGCGATGCGACGATATGTCGCGCATGCGTGCCGGCGGGCTCTTCACGAAGTCACTCACGTGACTCCGAAATGAAATAGATCAGGGAAGGTAGTGCATCCGTGGATAACAAGGGAAATCAGGGATAGTATCAAAGCAAAGGATGATGCGTACAAAGTAGCCAGAAAAAGCAGCATACCAGAGGACTGGAAGAAATTCAGAGACCAGCAGAGGAGGACAAAGGGCTTGATTAGGAAAGGAAAAATAGATTATGAAAGAAAACTGGCAGGGAACATAAAAACTGACTGCAAAAGTTTTTATAGATATGTGAAGAGAAATAGATTAGTTAAAACAAATGTAGGTCCCTTGCAGTCAGAAACAGGTGTTGATCATGGGGAACAAGGATATGGCGGACCAATTGAATAACTACTTTGGTTCCGTCTTCACTAAGGAAGACATAAATAATCTGCCGGAAATAGCAGGGGACCGTGGGTCAAATGAGGACTTGAGTGAAATCCAGGTTAGTCGGGAAGTGGTGTTAGTTAAATTGAATGGATTAAAGGTCAATAAATCCCCAGGGCCAGATAGGCTGCATCCCAGAGTACTTAAGGAAGCAGCTCCGGAAATAGTGGATGCATTAGTGATAATCTTTCAAAACTCTTTAGATTCTGGAGTAGTTCCTGAGGATTGGCGGGTAGCAAACGTAACCCCTCTTTTTAAAAAGGGGGGGAGAGAGAAAACGGGGAATTACAGACCAGTTAGTCTAACATCGGTAGTGGGGAAACTGCTAGAGTCAGTTATTAAAGATGCGATAGCAGCACATTTGGAAAGTGGTGAAATCATTGGACAAAGTCAGCATGGATTTACGAAAATATGTTTAAAATGTCTGACGAATCTTGTGGAATTTTTCGAGGATGTAACTAGTAGCGAGGATAGGGGAGAACCAGTGGATGTGGTGTATCTGGACTTCCAGAAGGCTTTCAACAAGGTCCCACATAAGAGATTAGTATATAAACTTAAAGCATATGGCATTGGGGGTTCAGTATTGATGTGGATAGAGAACTGGCTGGCAAACAGGAAGCAAAGAGTAGGAGTAAACGGGTCCTTTTCACAATGGCAGGCAGTGACTAGTGGAGTACCGCAAGGCTCAGTGCTAGGACCCCAGCTATTTACAATATACATTAATGTTCTGGATGAGGGAATTGAAGGCAATATCTCCAAGTTTGCGGATGACACTAAGCTGGGGGGCAGTGTTAGCTGTGAGGAGGATGCTAGGAGACTGCAAGGTGTCTTGGATAGGCTGGGTGAGTGGACAAATGTTTGGCAGATGCAGTATAATGTGGATAAATGTGAGGTTATCCACTTTGGTGGCAAAAATAGGAAAACCGGCTATTATCTAAATGGTGGCCGATTAGGAAAAGGGGAGATGCAGCGCGACCTGGGTGTCATGGTACACCAGTCATTGAAAGTCGGCATGCAGGTGCAGCAGGCAGTGAAGAAAGCGAATAGTATGTTAGATTTCATAGCAAAAGGATTTGAGTATAGGAGCAGGGAGGTTCTACTTCAGTTGTACAGGGTCTTTGTGAGACCACACCTGGAGTATTGCATACAGTTCTGGTCTCCAAATCTGAGGAAGGACATTATTGCCATAGAGGGAATGCAGAGAAGGTTCACCAGACTGATTCCTGGGATGTCAGGACTGTCTTATGAACAAAGACTGCATAGACTCGGTTTATACTGTCTAGAATTTAGGAGATTGAGAGGCGATCTTATAGAAACTTACAAAATTCTTAAGGGGTTGGACAGGCTAGATGCAGGAAGATTGTTCCCGATGTTGGTGAGGTCCAGGACAAGGGGTCACAGCTTAAGGATAAGGGGGAAATCCTTTAGGACCGAGATGAGAAGGACTTTTTTCTCCACAGAGAGTGGTGGGTCTCTGGAACTCTCTGCCACAGAGGGTAGTTGAGGCCAGTTCATTGGCTATATTTAAGAGGGAGTTAGATATGGCTGAGTTGGATGATCATCCATGATCATATTGAATGGCGGTGCAGGCTCGAAGGGCCGAATGGCCTACTCCTGCACCTAATTTCTATGTTTCTATGTTTCTATATGGTGCCTAAATTTACTCCAAATGCGGCCTCACCAGAGCCCTATGGAGAGAGCCTCAGTATTACCTATAAATAAATGCTAGCATAGCGTTTGCCTTCCTAAAGGAATGTCCTTTAATTCTGAGGTTATGGCCACTGGTCCTAGACTCCCCCACTGGTGGAAACATCCTCTCCACATCCAGTCTAATGCCCCTGTCCCACTTAGGAAAAGCTGAAATTAAACAGCTGGAGACTTTGCGCCCCACTCAAGGTTTCCGTGCGGTTCCCGGAGATTTTTGTCTCCCTAATGGTCGAAAGTGGTTTTCCGTTTTAAAAATCGGTAGTTTTTTAGTCGAAGCCGGTTGCGATGCTCGTTGAAGGTGGTTGCCGGAGGACAAAAACCTCCGGGAACCGCACGGAAACCTTGGGGTGGGGCGCAGAGTCTCCAGAGGTTTCCGTTCAGGTTTCCTAAGTGGGACAGGGGCATAAGCCTATCGCCATTCATCCTTGTGATATATATATACACACACACACACTGAACCTTTTTTTCCCTCCCGTGATGTACTATGTTTACATATTCTGTTGTGCTGCAGGAAGTAAGAATGTCATTGTCTGATCTGGGACACATGACAATAAACATTCTGAACCTCCAGCGAGTAGAAGCCCAGTTGTTGGTGATGATGTGTGTGTGTGTGTGTGTGTGTGTATGGGGGGGGAGGAAAAAGCGCGTTCCCGTCCTTACATGCAGTGCTGACTGCGGGAGCGCGCACCCCCCCCCCCCCCCCCCCCCTCCCTTCGCCCACTGGACTGCAAAAGGCACGGGAGCGCGCCTGGAGCACCGCGGGGACGCGCACGCCTATCTATGAGAGTGAGTGTGTGTATCTTTGGATTTTTTTTTTGTGCATTAATGCGGCGGCCCCGGAGATGAAATAGACGGATTGGTGGACAATTACAACAGCTGGGAGGAGAGGAGAGAGGAGAGGAGAGGAGGAGAGGAGAGGAGAGGAGGAGAGGACAAGGGGATTTAGCCGAGAAGGAGAGAAGAAGAGGTAAAAAAAAGCAAAGGATTTTTGGAGCTGATAGCTGGGAGCCGGAGCTTGGGAAATGCGGGCGGGCGGAGCGCTGTGAAACTTGGATGCTGCGCATTTTTGCGGTACCCAGCTCGCCGAGCCACCGAGACCCCAGATACCGAGGGCAGAGGAACCCTTGTAGATACCACGGTGAGGAAATAAGGTGTGTGTATCCCTGTGTGATGTGTGTGTGTGTGTGGTTGGAATAAGGAGCCAGTCTCCTGAGGGTGGGGGGGGGGGGTCCTCTATCTCCTCGAGGTTACAAGGATGTCCTCCTCGCCTCCCATCCTGGGGCAAACTGAGACCTTGAGAAGATAGATGGTGGACCTCCAGTGGGGGCATGGTCCTCCCGTCTTCATGCAGGGCGTGGGGAAGCCTCCGGGGATGTCAGCCTTGCATGGGGGACAGGTCTAGTTAGACGACCCCCCCCCCTTTTTTTTGGGGGGGGGTGGGACCCCTATTTGAGGGGATGGACTGGGACCTGGAGGAGGGAGGGCGGAAGGGGGGGAAGGGAGGGGAGAGAGGGGGGATAGAAGGGATGGAGATAGGGAGGAGGAGGGAGGGGTGAAGGGGGGAGAGAAGAGGCAGAGGACTGTGGGAGAGGAGGAAGGGGGGGAAGGAGGGAGGACCGAGAGAAGGAGGAAGGGCTGGGGAAGGAGAGAGAAAGAGAAGGCTGGGCCAGGGCTAAAGTCCCCTCATAGGAGGGGTCGAGGGACCTCCTTATGTGGGTAGTGGAGTCACTTTTGAAGGACTGAGAGGCCTTGGTGCAGCGATGGTGGTGGCTTCACGTCCTCCCTCGTGAGGGGGAACCCTGTCCCGGGGGCTAGGGTCGGCACACGGGGAGATACATGGGGGAGAGGTCGGATGGGAGCATCTTGTGGGGAGAGGAGGGGGAGGGGGGAAGGGAGAGGAGTGCTAGGGGGAGAGGAGGAAGAGGGGGAGGGGGTAAAGGAGAGATCAGAAGCCACCCATCCTCTCCTCTCCCCCTCCGACCCGTGGTTCAAATATCTCAAAGGATGTAGACCATTGCAACGCAATTTGAGGAGTCGGGGCATTAAAATACAAGGGGGTTTGTAATCTCATGAGGATGGGCCCCATTGACCCGAGGGCCCAGGCTCTCCAAGCTCCACGTAATGTGGTTGTGCTCAGCTGGAATGTACCCTCCTCTTCTGGGATGATGGGGGACCATTTATAATGCTGTTAACTGTGGGAGAATCCCCTTCCCCTTCATCACCCTGCCCCCCCCCCAGCCTCTCCCTTCCCCCTTCA